>JAUCEE010000019.1:0-746411 GCA_033558005.1 Phytophthora taxon juncus
GTCAAATGGTCCAATCATTTCGATACACCCAGCTTAGACAGGCTGCGGCGTCGGTACAAGCCGCTGGGCAGTCGCACGGAAGCAGCACACTCACACTGGTCTGATCAAACAGGCCAGGCGCGCTGTGCTTGTCAAATGGTCCAATCATTTCGATACACCCAGCTTAGACAGGCTGCGGCGTCGGTACAAGCCGCTGGGCAGTCGCATGAAAGCAGCACACTCACACTGGTCCGATCAAACAGGCCAGGCGCGCTGTGCTTGTCAAATGGTCCAATCATTTCGATACACCCAGCTTAGACAGGCTGCGGCGTCGGTACAAGCCGCTGGGCAGTCGCACGGAAGCAGCACACTCACACTGGTCCGATCAAACAGGCCAGGCGCGCTGTGCTTGTCAAATGGTCCAATCATTTCGATACACCCAGCTTAGACAGGCTGCGGCGTCGGTACAAGCCGCTGGGCAGTCGCACGGAAGCAGCACACTCACACTGGTCTGATCAAACAGGCCAGGCGCGCTGTGCTTGTCAAATGGTCCAATCATTTCGATACACCCAGCTTAGACAGGCTGCGGCGTCGGTACAAGCCGCTGGGCAGTCGCACGGAAGCAGCACACTCACACTGGTCTGATCAAACAGGCCAGGCGCGCTGTGCTTGTCAAATGGTCCAATCATTTCGATACACCCAGCTTAGACAGGCTGCGGCGTCGGTACAAGCCGCTGGGCAGTCGCACGGAAGCAGCACACTCACACTGGTCCGATCAAACAGGCCAGGCGCGCTGTGCTTGTCAAATGGTCCAATCATTTCGATACACCCAGCTTAGACAGGCTGCGGCGTCGGTACAAGCCGCTGGGCAGTCGCACGGAAGCAGCACACTCACACTGGTCCGATCAAACAGGCCAGGCGCGCTGTGCTTGTCAAATGGTCCAATCATTTCGATACACCCAGCTTAGACAGGCTGCGGCGTCGGTACAAGCCGCTGGGCAGTCGCACGGAAGCAGCACACTCACACTGGTCTGATCAAACAGGCCAGGCGCGCTGTGCTTGTCAAATGGTCCAATCATTTCGATACACCCAGCTTAGACAGGCTGCGGCGTCGGTACATGCCGCCGGACAGTCGCACGGAAGCAGCACACTCACACTAGGCTGCGGCGTCGGTACAAGCCGCTGGGCAGTCGCACGGAAGCAGCACACTCACACTGGTCTGATCAAACAGGCCAGGCGCGCTGTGCTTGTCAAATGGTCCAATCATTTCGATACACCCAGCTTAGACAGGCTGCGGCGTCGGTACAAGCCGCTGGGCAGTCGCACGGAAGCAGCACACTCACACTGGTCCGATCAAACAGGCCAGGCGCGCTGTGCTTGTCAAATGGTCCAATCATTTCGATACACCCAGCTGCGGCGTCGGTACAAGCCGCTGGGCAGTCGCACGGAAGCAGCACACTCACACTGGTCTGATCAAACAGGCCAGGCGCGCTGTGCTTGTCAAATGGTCCAATCATTTCGATACACCCAGCTTAGACAGGCTGCGGCGTCGGTACAAGCCGCTGGGCAGTCGCACGGAAGCAGCACACTCACACTGGTCTGATCAAACAGGCCAGGCGCGCTGTGCTTGTCAAATGGTCCAATCATTTCGATACACCCAGCTTAGACAGGCTGCGGCGTCGGTACAAGCCGCTGGGCAGTCGCACGGAAGCAGCACACTCACACTGGTCCGATCAAACAGGCCAGGCGCGCTGTGCTTGTCAAATGGTCCAATCATTTCGATACACCCAGCTTAGACAGGCTGCGGCGTCGGTACAAGCCGCTGGGCAGTCGCACGAAAGCAGCACACTCACACTGGTCCGATCAAACAGGCCAGGCGCGCTGTGCTTGTCAAATGGTCCAATCATTTCGATACACCCAGCTTAGACAGGCTGCGGCGTCGGTACAAGCCGCTGGGCAGTCGCACGGAAGCAGCACACTCACACTGGTCTGATCAAACAGGCCAGGCGCGCTGTGGTTGTCAAATGGTCCAATCATTTCGATACACCCAGCTTAGACAGGCTGCGGCGTCGGTACAAGCCGCTGGGCAGTCGCACGGAAGCAGCACACTCACACTGGTCCGATCAAACAGGCCAGGCGCGCTGTGCTTGTCAAATGGTCCAATCATTTCGATACACCCAGCTTAGACAGGCTGCGGCGTCGGTACAAGCCGCTGGGCAGTCGCACGGAAGCAGCACACTCACACTGGTCTGATCAAACAGGCCAGGCGCGCTGTGCTTGTCAAATGGTCCAATCATTTCGATACACCCAGCTTAGACAGGCTGCGGCGTCGGTACAAGCCGCTGGGCAGTCGCACGGAAGCAGCACACTCACACTGGTCTGATCAAACAGGCCAGGCGCGCTGTGCTTGTCAAATGGTCCAATCATTTCGATACACCCAGCTTAGACAGGCTGCGGCGTCGGTACAAGCCGCTGGGCAGTCGCACGGAAGCAGCACACTCACACTGGTCCGATCAAACAGGCCAGGCGCGCTGTGCTTGTCAAATGGTCCAATCATTTCGATACACCCAGCTTAGACAGGCTGCGGCGTCGGTACAAGCCGCTGGGCAGTCGCACGGAAGCAGCACACTCACACTGGTCTGATCAAACAGGCCAGGCGCGCTGTGCTTGTCAAATGGTCCAATCATTTCGATACACCCAGCTTAGACAGGCTGCGGCGTCGGTACAAGCCGCTGGGCAGTCGCACGGAAGCAGCACACTCACACTGGTCTGATCAAACAGGCCAGGCGCGCTGTGGTTGTCAAATGGTCCAATCATTTCGATACACCCAGCTTAGACAGGCTGCGGCGTCGGTACAAGCCGCTGGGCAGTCGCACGGAAGCAGCACACTCACACTGGTCCGATCAAACAGGCCAGGCGCGCTGTGCTTGTCAAATGGTCCAATCATTTCGATACACCCAGCTTAGACAGGCTGCGGTGTCGGTACAAGCCGCTGGGCAGTCGCACGAAAGCAGCACACTCACACTGGTCCGATCAAACAGGCCAGGCGCGCTGTGCTTGTCAAATGGTCCAATCATTTCGATACACCCAGCTTAGACAGGCTGCGGCGTCGGTACAAGCCGCTGGGCAGTCGCACGGAAGCAGCACACTCACACTGGTCTGATCAAACAGGCCAGGCGCGCTGTGCTTGTCAAATGGTCCAATCATTTCGATACACCCAGCTTAGACAGGCTGCGGCGTCGGTACAAGCCGCTGGGCAGTCGCACGGAAGCAGCACACTCACACTGGTCTGATCAAACAGGCCAGGCGCGCTGTGGTTGTCAAATGGTCCAATCATTTCGATACACCCAGCTTAGACAGGCTGCGGCGTCGGTACAAGCCGCTGGGCAGTCGCACGGAAGCAGCACACTCACACTGGTCCGATCAAACAGGCCAGGCGCGCTGTGCTTGTCAAATGGTCCAATCATTTCGATACACCCAGCTTAGACAGGCTGCGGTGTCGGTACAAGCCGCTGGGCAGTCGCACGAAAGCAGCACACTCACACTGGTCCGATCAAACAGGCCAGGCGCGCTGTGCTTGTCAAATGGTCCAATCATTTCGATACACCCAGCTTAGACAGGCTGCGGCGTCGGTACAAGCCGCTGGGCAGTCGCACGGAAGCAGCACACTCACACTGGTCTGATCAAACAGGCCAGGCGCGCTGTGCTTGTCAAATGGTCCAATCATTTCGATACACCCAGCTTAGACAGGCTGCGGCGTCGGTACAAGCCGCTGGGCAGTCGCACGGAAGCAGCACACTCACACTGGTCCGATCAAACAGGCCAGGCGCGCTGTGCTTGTCAAATGGTCCAATCATTTCGATACACCCAGCTTAGACAGGCTGCGGCGTCGGTACAAGCCGCTGGGCAGTCGCACGGAAGCAGCACACTCACACTGGTCTGATCAAACAGGCCAGGCGCGCTGTGGTTGTCAAATGGTCCAATCATTTCGATACACCCAGCTTAGACAGGCTGCGGCGTCGGTACAAGCCGCTGGGCAGTCGCACGGAAGCAGCACACTCACACTGGTCCGATCAAACAGGCCAGGCGCGCTGTGCTTGTCAAATGGTCCAATCATTTCGATACACCCAGCTTAGACAGGCTGCGGCGTCGGTACAAGCCGCTGGGCAGTCGCACGGAAGCAGCACACTCACACTGGTCCGATCAAACAGGCCAGGCGCGCTGTGCTTGTCAAATGGTCCAATCATTTCGATACACCCAGCTTAGACAGGCTGCGGCGTCGGTACAAGCCGCTGGGCAGTCGCACGGAAGCAGCACACTCACACTGGTCTGATCAAACAGGCCAGGCGCGCTGTGCTTGTCAAATGGTCCAATCATTTCGATACACCCAGCTTAGACAGGCTGCGGCGTCGGTACAAGCCGCTGGGCAGTCGCACGGAAGCAGCACACTCACACTGGTCCGATCAAACAGGCCAGGCGCGCTGTGCTTGTCAAATGGTCCAATCATTTCGATACACCCAGCTTAGACAGGCTGCGGCGTCGGTACAAGCCGCTGGGCAGTCGCACGGAAGCAGCACACTCACACTGGTCCGATCAAACAGGCCAGGCGCGCTGTGCTTGTCAAATGGTCCAATCATTTCGATACACCCAGCTTAGACAGGCTGCGGCGTCGGTACAAGCCGCTGGGCAGTCGCACGGAAGCAGCACACTCACACTGGTCCGATCAAACAGGCCAGGCGCGCTGTGCTTGTCAAATGGTCCAATCATTTCGATACACCCAGCTTAGACAGGCTGCGGCGTCGGTACAAGCCGCTGGGCAGTCGCACGGAAGCAGCACACTCACACTGGTCCGATCAAACAGGCCAGGCGCGCTGTGCTTGTCAAATGGTCCAATCATTTCGATACACCCAGCTTAGACAGGCTGCGGCGTCGGTACAAGCCGCTGGGCAGTCGCACGGAAGCAGCACACTCACACTGGTCCGATCAAACAGGCCAGGCGCGCTGTGCTTGTCAAATGGTCCAATCATTTCGATACACCCAGCTTAGACAGGCTGCGGCGTCGGTACAAGCCGCTGGGCAGTCGCACGGAAGCAGCACACTCACACTGGTCCGATCAAACAGGCCAGGCGCGCTGTGCTTGTCAAATGGTCCAATCATTTCGATACACCCAGCTTAGACAGGCTGCGGCGTCGGTACAAGCCGCTGGGCAGTCGCACGGAAGCAGCACACTCACACTGGTCCGATCAAACAGGCCAGGCGCGCTGTGGTTGTCAAATGGTCCAATCATTTCGATACACCCAGCTTAGACAGGCTGCGGCGTCGGTACAAGCCGCTGGGCAGTCGCACGGAAGCAGCACACTCACACTGGTCCGATCAAACAGGCCAGGCGCGCTGTGCTTGTCAAATGGTCCAATCATTTCGATACACCCAGCTTAGACAGGCTGCGGCGTCGGTACAAGCCGCTGGGCAGTCGCACGGAAGCAGCACACTCACACTGGTCCGATCAAACAGGCCAGGCGCGCTGTGGTTGTCAAATGGTCCAATCATTTCGATACACCCAGCTTAGACAGGCTGCGGCGTCGGTACAAGCCGCTGGGCAGTCGCACGGAAGCAGCACACTCACACTGGTCCGATCAAACAGGCCAGGCGCGCTGTGCTTGTCAAATGGTCCAATCATTTCGATACACCCAGCTTAGACAGGCTGCGGCGTCGGTACAAGCCGCTGGGCAGTCGCACGGAAGCAGCACACTCACACTGGTCCGATCAAACAGGCCAGGCGCGCTGTGCTTGTCAAATGGTCCAATCATTTCGATACACCCAGCTTAGACAGGCTGCGGCGTCGGTACAAGCCGCTGGGCAGTCGCACGGAAGCAGCACACTCACACTGGTCCGATCAAACAGGCCAGGCGCGCTGTGGTTGTCAAATGGTCCAATCATTTCGATACACCCAGCTTAGACAGGCTGCGGCGTCGGTACAAGCCGCTGGGCAGTCGCACGGAAGCAGCACACTCACACTGGTCCGATCAAACAGGCCAGGCGCGCTGTGCTTGTCAAATGGTCCAATCATTTCGATACACCCAGCTTAGACAGGCTGCGGCGTCGGTACAAGCCGCTGGGCAGTCGCACGGAAGCAGCACACTCACACTGGTCCGATCAAACAGGCCAGGCGCGCTGTGCTTGTCAAATGGTCCAATCATTTCGATACACCCAGCTTAGACAGGCTGCGGCGTCGGTACAAGCCGCTGGGCAGTCGCACGGAAGCAGCACACTCACACTGGTCCGATCAAACAGGCCAGGCGCGCTGTGGTTGTCAAATGGTCCAATCATTTCGATACACCCAGCTTAGACAGGCTGCGGCGTCGGTACAAGCCGCTGGGCAGTCGCACGGAAGCAGCACACTCACACTGGTCCGATCAAACAGGCCAGGCGCGCTGTGCTTGTCAAATGGTCCAATCATTTCGATACACCCAGCTTAGACAGGCTGCGGCGTCGGTACAAGCCGCTGGGCAGTCGCACGGAAGCAGCACACTCACACTGGTCTGATCAAACAGGCCAGGCGCGCTGTGCTTGTCAAATGGTCCAATCATTTCGATACACCCAGCTTAGACAGGCTGCGGCGTCGGTACATGCCGCCGGACAGTCGCACGGAAGCAGCACACTCACACTAGGCTGCGGCGTCGGTACAAGCCGCTGGGCAGTCGCACGGAAGCAGCACACTCACACTGGTCTGATCAAACAGGCCAGGCGCGCTGTGGTTGTCAAATGGTCCAATCATTTCGATACACCCAGCTTAGACAGGCTGCGGCGTCGGTACAAGCCGCTGGGCAGTCGCACGGAAGCAGCACACTCACACTGGTCTGATCAAACAGGCCAGGCGCGCTGTGCTTGTCAAATGGTCCAATCATTTCGATACACCCAGCTTAGACAGGCTGCCGCGTCGGTACATGCCGCCGGACAGTCGCACGGACGCAGCACACTCGCACTGGAACGAGCGAAAGTGCCAGAGCGCTGTGCTTGTCAAATGGTCGAGTCAATTCTCTAGGTGACTTTTGTGAAGAGCATAGTTTGGAGTAGTTCTGTGTGACAGCGTCGAACTTAACGCCGATCGGACTCGCGCTGTCGAATTTGCTGGGTAGTTGTGCTGTAGCGACAAAGCTGTCGGCATCACTGTCCGACTGTAGACCAACACGCGGATCTTTTCACACAGAGTTGATCGCAAACATTTGTGTGTGGTGCTGTAGTAGGTAGTGTTTGGAGTAACGACGAGTGCATCTTACTCGATGGAATCGTGGCCATCAGCACAAGCAACCTCTGAATACCATATATTTGCTTGTTTGTTTTCGCTGTCTCTCTTGGTGACCGTAGCCTGGGTTATCTTTGACTGCACCCGCCTTGTATCGATCGCATGGTAGTGTCAACTTGCTGATCCCAACCACATCGAGCGGAACTTTCTCTTTAAGCTGCTGCAATCCCTCGATTTCTACTGCGATTCCTTGGCTGCATTATAAGCGGCCGCCACAGCTTCCCAGTCAGATACTTTGAATGGCAGGAGCTGCCAGACCAGCTTCAGCAGTAGCTGCATTTCCCCGTTACTGTAGTTACTGTAGTTTGTAGAACCCAGCCGTTTTGCCATCTTCACACTACAGAGAAACCAAGTCAGCAAGGCGAAATGCAAATGTGGTGTAGCTGGATCAGCATAATTCATGAGATTTCCGGATCCGACTTCCCAACAGCGCCCAGACAATCGACTAACGAAGAATGTCCTCTGATGATCCGTGATCAGTCCTCACCTTGTGTACCCGTCGGTATGGGCTGGATCTTCACAAGCTGGGTGTATCCAAGTGTTTAGACCACTAGATAGTCAACGTCGGCGTAGACAGACCGTAGCAGGAGCACCAGGTCTCTCGGCAAACATGGTCGATCATTGGCAGGAAGTAATTAAATTGTTGGTGTGTATTGCGTCCGCGATGGCGAAGAATCGTATCAGTTTGCATGAGGAGCACCAGGGTCGTCATGATACTCTGTGTAGCGGGGCTACATGAAAGAGTGACAGGGTTTCACTCTTTCCAGGGTCACTTCTTCGAGGGTCCGGTGGTGTGGCATACACCACGGACAGGACGGCGCCGAAGAGGTACATGGTACCAGGCGCCCTGAGCGGCTCCTAGATATTTGTATAGCTTTCACTCTAGGCTACAGCATAACGCCTATAAATACATTCAGTCTCATACTTTCCTACAAGTTATCAAACCGTTCCCCTTGAGGCCGGGAAGTGGCGAGCCCCAGGGTACTCTGTACCCTCAGCACACTTCCTCTGTTCAAGGTGCTCGTGTGCGGGGTCGCCCCCGTCACATAGCTAAAGCTGGAGATGGATAGATACTATACAAATTGAAAGCAATTTCTTGATGTACGCGCCTGTACACGTGCACATTGCGAATACTGGTGCATGAAGGTCTTTGTTGGGTCCTTGCGAGCGCTAGGAGGGTTCAGGAGGTAACTCCCCCTGATTTCAACAGTGCTGCACGGTTTAGCTAATTCGGTGGTTCACTAGCGGTAAAACTCGCTCACAATCCTTGAATTAGCATATCGATTTAGGGAGGGAGGAATGTGGCTGTCGGATAAAAGTTGAGTTTTTGGGTACCGTGCGCGCCAAATTGTTAGGACCGGCTAAATCGGTATACACTTTTTGCAACTTCTCGGGTTCTACTGCGTGTTCTGCAATGCTGTTTGAGTATGTTGTTTATACAACAGGCCGCTAGGCAGTACTTGTGCTAACAACTGCAAAATCTGCCGGGGTGGCAGGGCTGCCATACAGTTTGTCGGTTTCAGCCCCGCCGACAAATCTTAGAACCATCCCCTTTACAAGACCTTCTATGAAACCCAATACAAACTTCTATATCAAAAGCTAGTACTTAGTCAGTCCACCCCTGCCTTTGATCACAGCGAGGCAACGGCGTGGCATGGACTTCACGAGCTTAAGCAGATACCCCATCTCGATGGAGTCCCATGCGGCCATTATAGCGGCCTCGAGCTGCTCTACCGTGCGGTACTGGCGGCCATGGGCATATACCGAGCCGCCGTAGCCGACCACACGTTTTCGATAGGGTTGCAGTCCGGGGACCGGGCAGGCCACACCATTGTGTCGACTTGCTGCTCCTGCAAGAACGCCTTCGTTTCGCGCGAGGCGTGAATTGACGCGTTATCTTGCTGGAACACATAGTCGACACCATAGTTAGAGTGAGCAAAGGGCAGCATGTACTCAGATAGAGTGTAGACATAGTCGCCAGAGTTTTGCCGCCAAAGCAATATGGCTAGCTTGCTCTTACCCTGGACACAGAACGCTCACCACACCATTACCGCCACCATTCTGGCGGCGGACTGCACTGCCGACGCAAATCACGCCAGTAATACTTGAAGCCGTCTGGCCCGTCAAGATTAATATTTTTTTGTTAGAGAATATGGTGTATTCCCATATTCCTACGTGTTTTGGAAAGCACAAGTTAGTCACCCATGTTTAAATGAAAGGCAAACGTAGAACGTACCAGGGTTTAAAATGTGCTCCTCTGCCCACGCGATTCGCGCAGTCTTGTGTGCCGCCGTCAGTGGCAAGGTGCGGTCCATCTTGGTGTATACCAGATGGTTCACCTTGCCTAGCAGCCGCTGGACGGTGCGCACCGACGCCTTGATGCCGAGGCGAGTCTTGAGCTCAGCGGCAAAAAACTCCCCCGTTGCCGCCGAGCGAACGAGCTGCCGCACTTCGCGCTCACTCAAAGCAGGTTTTCGCCCAGCCCTTGCCTCCACTGCCGTGTCGCTTTGCGGGCCACGCTCTGCCTTACCCGCCTGCCGAGCTGCTGACCTTGAGCGACCTGTTCTTCGCGAGATCTCATGGAGCGAGACTCCGGCGTCGTGGAGACCAAGATCCACCAGTACTCTTGTGTAGTGAGGGCAGACCCGTGGCCCATTTGAAAATGAAAGGCCCAGAGCAGTGGTGAAAGCGCTGCTGCAGACTTGCTGCCTCCAGCCATCTTCCAAGTTAGACCATCACTCTTTTAATATAGAAGTTTGTATTGGGTTTCATAGAAGGTGTATGTTTTGTCATAGAAAGGGGATGGTTCTAAGATTTGTCGGCGGGGCTGAAACCGACAAACTGTATGGCAGCCCTGCCACCCCGGCAGATTTTGCAGTTGTTAGCACAAGTACTGCCTAGCGGCGTGTTGTATAAACAACATATTCAAACAGCATTGCAGAACACGCAGTAGAACCCGAGAAATTGCAAAAAGTGTATACTGATTTGGGCGGTCCTAACAATTTGGCGCGCACGGTAGTTCCCCAAAACACTGATACACCGTTCACTCTATTTAGTCGTGCCATGACTATTTCTGGTTTATGCCCATGAAGCAATCAATTTGGTATGATCAAATCGTGTGCACGACTAAATGTGATGCATGTGTAATTTAGTTTTTTTTTATTAGCACAGATGACCGACTATCCAACGTCAAACGATGGCGTTGGTGGAGTGGTTTAGCGGCGTCGTGTCCACGCGAGTGGCGCGGGTTCGAGTCTGCCTGCAGTGATAACACAGAAGGGTTCCACTCGGGGGACCTGGAACCACCTTGTAAGTCCTTTTATTATAGTAGCTAAGGAAACAAAAAAAACTACATGTATTATATGGACTAGCTAAATCGTAACCGATGTCGCACCTTCGTTGTATGTAGCCTTCTTCGAATGCATCAGTGTACACCTCCACAATTGTCCTTAGCTCTCGGCTTAGCTGCTCTACCTTCCAAATACCATCGCTGGGTACGTCGAGTCCGCATTGCACCATCGACTTCTTGGCCCAATTGACACCGTTGCGATCCTTCTCCTCGTTCACAAGCTTTACACACTGCGCAGCAAGCTCGAGAAAGAACTGCTTGCCAGAGTTAGCCAGTTTCCCCGACGACGACGAACTTGTCTTCCAGTCACCCTTCCTGATGGCCTCGGTGTTGCGATTCTCGGAGAGGCGCCGCCAGTGCTCCTTGATGCGCTGGATGGGAAACCGATCAGCAGGTTGCGCCTTGTCCGTTGCATTGGCAGGAAACAGGCGCACGTCTGTTCTCAGCTCTCGAGCCGTGTCTTCAACGTCACTCCCGCAGTGGCCACTGGCATTGTCCATCCACAGAGTCCTGGCACGGGTGAACGGTCCTGCGTGGCCCCAACACCGTGCTTCCTGCAGCCACTGGCACATAAGGCGGCCGTTGATGAACGCACTCGGAGACGAGCGGTAGCAGACGCCGTCAACTCTGTCAGGCAGGTTGAGAATCGGGTAGCTGGATTTCTTGTTCTTGAAAATCAACATGGGGCAGAGGATGCGGGCATCTGAACCCCCCTTTAACAGCACCACATTGTGATGCCTTCGCGGCCTGCCCCAATACATCAAAACAGTAGCGGATATTTCAATCATGTAGCAGCATGCAATACCACCTACCGGAAACAATACTTCGGTACTTTACCGACTGAGCGCCGACGAAGTCGAGAGTCTTGCCGTCATCAAGGTCAATGACGAAGTGACTTTCGTCCATGTTGTACTGATGCTCGGGGTCCAAGATGCCGTCCTCGAACTGGCGCTTCAGAGTCCCCAGGTGTCTCGCTACGGCGTTGTCAATCTGCATCTGCTTTTCCTCGCTCACCTGCTTCTTTCCCTTGTGACGTCTGTAGACGATGTTGTGTCGCTCGAGGAAGTCTTGGATACGACGGGGGGTGAGAAGGCTCGTAAAGAGCTTTCCGTTCACGGTGAAGCGAACGTTGAAAACGTGATGCTCACTGTCTTCGATGAAGACGACGCCCATATCTGCCACCAGCTGGTTCGACAGCTTGACACCAGCGCGTCGCAGACACTGGAACTCGACCAGCATGAGAGGCTACAGCCACTCCCAATGCGCCCCCAGTTGTCTCCCTCTACCCCCCAACGCCTTGACCACGAACTGGTGTCTAACTCGTTGCCTCCCAGTAGAGTACTTGTGCTGCCTTGGGTCTGCCAGCTGCGCTGCGGTGCTCTCTTGCTTCTTCCACCAGTCGCGCGCCTTGTTCAGATTGACACGGCGGTCCGCAGAGCGAAACAGGGCTGGGAAAAAGTCAACAGTCCGGCCGTACAGGCCTTTGGACCCGTGCATGGCCTTGTCTAGCTCCATCCAATCGGTGCAGCGTACGCGATCGCTGATTGGGACGGCTTGCTGGAGACTGCGACGCTCTTCGTCGGCCATGTTGCTATTTCGAGAATGCTAAAGGAGATAGCAAACGAGCAGCGTTTAGCTGATTGCATCGGCGAGCTCTGGATGATTGGCGCGCACTGAGCATGTCGAATCCGGTGTACGCTTAATTCCGGTGCACACACCTTACATATTCAAATAAGTGCGAATCCTGACTATTCCAGTCACACGACTAAGTAGAGTGAACGGTGTAGTGGCTGAATGACTCCCGTGCGCTCGCAGCGCGCTTTTGTACCGACAAATAAGTGCGTACTTTACCGGGCAGAGGTAGTAATAAATCGACGGTTATTGCATGCAGACAGAAAGCTTTACGCTGCGACTCGCATGACAAAATTGAATTGGTAAGTTGGATGACATATTCTAGCCACCGTGCGCATCTGCGACTCATTCCTGATTAGTTCTCGACTCGGACGTTGAACCACAAGGCTACGAGCCCGATAAAACGGAAGACAACTCCAAGCACGAGAAGCATCACACCGTCAAATTCTGCTGACGTGCCATTCATGCTGTAGTATTCCAGTACCTCGTGCCCTGTGCGGGCAATGCAGCTCTGACCACTGGAGCAGGAAATACTATCAATTTTCTTCCAGAATACCTTCATCATGCCTTCGTAGCCGTACTTGATGGGCGAGATGTATTGAATCCAAACAAAGTACGCCGGAGTCGAAGAAGCATTCAAGAACAGTCCACCAAACAGCATGAACGGCAGCAAGATGACGATTCCAACAATAGGGGCGATTTCCACCCGCCGACAGAGGCACGATACCATGTAGCCCACTCCAACTGCTCCAAAGTTTAACAGCACGACGAAGAGTTGGAGTGAAATGTACGTGACGAATCCGTGTCCAATCCCAATGAGAAAGTATGTCGGAATGAAGAACGCGAACGGCATGAGCACTTGCAAGGGCAGCTCACTGATAATCTTCGCTAAGTACCAGACTGAGAGGCGGTACAGTCCGGATTTGTACTCGTGTAGCACCATGGGTAATTCCGTAGGAATGGCAATGAACAACGGGCTCGATGTTGTAAACGTTTGGTTGACAATCACAACAAAAAACGCGCCAGCAAAATTTTGAATCCCTGTCTGGTTGATTTCCAACTGCAAGTAGATAAGCCCCACGATGGCGGAGATGAAAAGCTGCAGGAAGAAATTTGCTCGAAACGAGATGCGGTCGCGTACTAGTCGAAGTACGTTTCGGCTGGAAAGAACCTGCATTTGCGTCCAGGGGCCGAGATGCTTGTCCTGGTAACCATCCGCACCGCTTCCAGCATCTTCTATCAAAGAGACGTCGCCGGAATCCCGAGCGTCCACTATATCTGCGTACTTTCGTACCCACTCGGTCTTAAGCAGCTCAAGCCGCCTCACACCGGCTTCATCCTTTTCCCTGTCCAGCACGACGAGCTGGCGCATGAAGTAATCTGTCGGATTCACGAATCCTGGGCACTGGTAGCCTAACTCTGCAAAGTACACCACCGCTTCGCTGGCCCTCCCATTGTACACAGTGACGCCGTCACAAAGCAGGTAGAGGTTATCGAAGAGGGTGAAGAGCTCGGAGGACGGCTGATGAACGGTGGTGATGACGGTGCGGCCCTCTCGCGCGAGCTGCTGCAGCTGAATCATGACCGCTTCCGCCATGTAGCTGTCGAGCCCTGACGTGGGCTCGTCCACGAACAGGAGCGACGGGTTCGTGAGGATCTCCGTCGCAAACGATAGTCGCTTGCGCTCTCCGCCCGAGATGCCGCGCACGCGGACGCCGCCGATAAGTGTGTCCCTGCACTTGGTAAGTCCCAGCTCCTCCAGGACTCTGTCGACGCGCTGTTCGTGTTGCTCCGTGGTGGTGTGCGGGCCCATGCGGAGTCGGGCCTGGTAGATGAGGTGCTCGCGCACGGTGATCGTGGCGTAGAACATGTCGTCTTGCTTGACGTAGGACGCGAAGCGCTTGAGCTTGTGGCTCCACTGCACACCGTTGGCCGTGATGGCGCCCTCCGCCGCCGTGTTGCGGCCCGAGATGCAGTCCAGCAGCGTGCTCTTGCCGGCGCCCGAGGGCCCCATGATCACCAGCAGCTCACCGGGCCGCGCGCAGCCACTGACGTTGTGCAGGATCCGCTTGTCCTCCATCCGCTTGGTGCTCGGGTTCTTGACGGCCAGCGTCAGCGACAGCTCGCGCCACTGCAGCGTGATCTTGGGCGCGTCGACCGCGGCCCGCGGCGAGTCCACCCGCACGAAGTGCTCCTTGGTCTGCTCCATGGCCGGCGCGTTGCGAAGTGGGCACTGGCGAAATGCGGACGTACGGCGCGGTACGGCGCTTGCACCGGCTCAGCTTAGGCGCCGCCTCGCCGAATTCGGCGCTCTTCGTCGTGGTCGTCGCGGCCCGGACGGAAGCAAATGCGCCGGCGATTACTGGACGCGTGAGTGATCGGCATCGTCCGCCGGGCTCGAGCATCATTGCGCTCTCGACGCTGCGGACGTCGCCAAGTTGCCGCGGCCGACGCGCCGCATCCGTTCATCAGGTCTCAGAGGTGGCCGTGCTGTGCATCTCGCAGAACTGAATCCCGCGCGCGACGGCCATGTCGACGGCCAGCGGCGGCGGCGACGTCAATGTGCTGCTCAAGGTGCGCGGCCCGCGCGCCCCTCGCACGCCCCGAGTCTGACCCTCTGCCCACAGGCCATCGCAGAGCAGGCGGAGCGACTGCGCGCGGCGCAGAAGACGCACGGAGACTGTGCGTGCCCCCCCCCTCCCCGCCGCCGAGTCCTAACGCGCCGCTCTGTGTGCAGTCCACGTGCGCGTGTCGGACGACCTGAAGCAGCTGGCGCTGCTCTTCGTGATGAACGGCGAGCTGGACAAGGCGCTGCCGCTGCTGCACCAGCGCCTGGTGATCCACGAGAAGTTCGGACCAGGTACGCGGGTTGCCTCGACAGGAGCCTCCTCCCCCCGCTGACCGACGCTGTGGCTGTGCACCAGACGACCTGACGGCGGAGGCGCTGCAGGAGCTCGGCACGGTCTACAGACTGCACGGGATGCCCGACATCGCGGTGCAGCACCTGATGCGGGCGCTGGTGCTGCGTGAGAAGTGCCACGGCAAGAACAGCCTCAAGGTGGCGGAGACGCTTAACAGCCTCGCGCTCGTCAGCCAAATGTGAGCGTGGACTCGCAATCGTCGCTCGCGCGGTGAGAGGAAGCAACTAATTGTGTTGTCTCTGCGTCCGTGTAGGCAAGGGGAAGCGGAACAGGCCGAGACTTACCAGCTGCGCAGTCTCCAGGTCCTCTATGACAGCGCGGAGCCCGAAGACATCGAGAGCGAGGACATCCCCTGGGAGGTCTACAAGCGTCTCAAGCAGCAACGTGGGCCTTCGACCGCAGCTAACAGCATCACGCTGCTGAAAGGCAACATGCGCAAAAGCGTAATGGACGTCGTCTACAAATCTTCCGGTGCCCTGAGCCCGACGGAGGAGTCTGGACGCCTGGACAAAGCTGAGACCTTAAAGGACAAGTCACTCGCGCCAAAGGCGGATACGATCACTAGCGACGACGTGGATCGCAGACGCGTCCTGCGATCGCACTCGGAAACCACGATAAAAGCTGCACGTGGTTTGCACAGCAGCGGCAACGCAAGCGGTCGACTTCCTGACTTCCAAGCTGATGCAGCTTTCATTGATGAAGATCCTCTGGACACCGACATTGACCCTCTTGCTCAATCGAGAATCACGCTACCCTCGACCCAAAGCCTGCGGGCATTCCGACAGCGTCGCGATACACCGGGCAGTGACAATGCGCCATTACACCCAACTGATAGTGAATCCTCTCTGCGGTTGTCGTCTGCTGTGCCCATTGCACGTGCTATTCGTGATTTCCCAACGCTGCAGCAGCGCGTCGAGTCGCTAAAGCGCCGCATTCTCGCGGGATACCCGGATGTAAACGCCGACGTAGCACGGTTAACAGCAGATGTGGACCGCATTCAAGCGCGAGAGCTGCGGGAAGTCGGGACAACGATGGTCAACTTGGTGCGCGAGATGAACAGACTTAGCGTACGTACAGACCTGACACAGCAGCAATTGCCTGTACTGGAAGGTATGTTGGAGAAGAAGAGCGCGTCGATCTTCCGCGGCTGGGAGAAGAGATGGTTCAAGGTGGATCCGAAGACGTTCATCCTGAGCTACCACTTCAGCAAAGATGACTACGCACGAGGATTCACACCTCGTGGTGGCTTCGCGGTTTCGCGAATCTCCAACATCCTCGTTCAACGCCATGCGCGGGGCAACCACTTCCACTTTGACGTGGTAGTAGATCTGAGCACGAGGCTGAACCCCCAAGGCTCGCGCACCTACGAGCTTCGGTGCGAAGACGAGGAATCGCTGCGCTATTGGGTGGAGACACTGCACTACTATAAGGCCATGGCCCAGAAAGCACCTCCCCGACCTTCGACAAGCTAGTTTTTGGCAATGCGTCTGAGCTTCCTCGCCATGGCTTTGGGCTGTTTTGCTACCGAGCGCAGTGTCGAAGGGGTGCTCATTACCAAATCTTCTTAAGTAACGGCTTCTTGGTCGAAGCCCCCGAGAAGACGCGCGGCGATGGAGGGGGGGCAGAGCGACAGCATCGTGCTGGAGGAGGAGATCGACCCGAACTATGAACCAACGGAGAAGGAAGTGGTGGAGTACGCTACCTGGCTGGGGATGGATCTGGAAGCAGAGCGCGATCTGTTCTGGATCGCCAGGGAGGGACTGAAGGCAAGCGGTGCCCTTCGCTCCTGCTTCTTTCGTGACGTTGTTGACATTGCATGGGCTTGATTCCGTCTTGTAGGCTCCTTTGCCAGAGAACTGGAAACCGTGCAAGACGACAGACACGGAAGAAATCTACTACTTCAACTTCGCTACCGGTCAAAGCACTTGGGATCACCCTTGTGATGAGGTTCGACGCACTTCTTGTATGAGCCATAACTCGAATAAGTTATTAAATCTAACTCCTACTTTCAGTTCTATCGTAACCTGTACGAGGAGCACAAGAAGAAGCGTCAAACAAATGACGTACAGGTATGATACCTCTTCTTGTTCTGGCTACATGTTTGCACGCCTAAAGTATATTATCGTGGACAACTCTACCAGGAGACGGACGAAAAGAAAAAGAAGGTGAAAGAGGACGTAGCTGAGCTGTTGGGTCGAAAAAGCGGTGGAAAAAAGAAGAAGGGCTCCCTCGCTAAAGCTGAACCACTGGGAGGACCTTCGCTAGGGAAAGCAAATGCGTTGGAGAAGAAGCCGCTTCCTGGGTTATCCGGTAGACTAGGATCTCTTGGACCTACCGGGCTTGGTGGTGGTGGACTAAAACCAGTTGCCAGTCTTGGGGTAAGTGAAACAACTATCTTGAGGCATTCGCTGGACGGGTAATTAACTGCTAGCTTGTCTGTGTGATGATATGCTGTAGCCACTGAAAAATGAATCAAAAGAGTTGAGTGGGCCAGGTTTGGACAGCATAAACGAAGATTTCAAAAGCGACGAGCTGGCGAAACCTTTGTCGAGGACCCCTCTTGGTACTGTACTCGGTAAAAAGCCTTTGCTGTCATCACCTTCGGTCATGGCCGTGGAAACACAATCTAACGCTGACGCAGCTTCCTCGGATTTTGAAGAAAAGCGCGAACGGCTCACTCATAGCCATGCTGAAAAGCTACGGGAAATCCAAGAAGCTCATGACAAAGAAGTGGAGATATTGCGAAAGAAGCTTAAAGTACAAATAGACGATATGCAAGACGCCGAAGAGATGAAGCTGAAGCATCTGAAACGCGAGTTTGACAAAAAGAAAAATGAAATGGAAAATCAATTTGATAAAGAGGAGAACACCCTTCAGCGCAGTCGTAAGGAGCAACTGAAGCGGCTTGAAACAGAGACCGAGAATGCGCTCAACCACAAGAAGCAAGATCTTGATCGTGAATTTAATTCCGAAGTTGAGCAGTTGCGACTTAAGCATGAAATGAAGCAACGAGAGATTCAAGAGGGCTTCCAACAAGAAGCAGACAAATTGACAGAAAAGATGAAGTCTCTGTTTGGGGAGAAGAAAGACGCTGTACAGCTTGCAACGGAATTGAAAGCTGAAGTTAAACGACTGCAGAATCATCAAAATAACCTTGAGGAAAATATGGACGTGATCCGGAGCGAGAAGGCTAACCTTGATCGAGAGAAGAATGCTGTGGAGAAGGACCTTAACGAGGCTCGGAGCGACATAGAAAAACTTCGACGGCAGCTTTCGGAAGCGAACCGATCGGAAGCATCCCCATCTGCTCCAATAGATTGCACAAAGTCTTCTAATTGGGAAGATCAGGTGACCTACCTTAAAGGTGAATGCGCTCAAGCTCAAACTGAGATCGCAGACCTAAAACGCGATGTTGACGCTAGAATACATGCAGAAAAGCAAAAAGACAGCGAGATAACGAACTTCCGCCACCAAGAAGCTGCCCTGAAACAAGAGATTGCAGCCCTACAACAAAAGGTAGCTGCTCTCGAAGTTGAATCCAACGAGCTACAATCCAAATGTATTCAGCTTCAGAATGAGCATGATACAGGCCAAGACAAAGCTGTTTCTATTGAAGAAGATAAAGGACAACTAGAAGGAATCCTGAAGCAGCTGGCTGCCGCACAAGCAGAGACATCCAGCACCAAGAGTGAGCTCAATGACTTGCAAGATCAGCATGCAGTGATACAAACAACAAATGCTCAGATTAAGGAGCAGCTTATGAAAGAATCAAACGAAAGAAAGGTTCTCCGTGAGCAACTAGATTTAAAAACGGAAGAAACGCAACATCTTCGAGGAGAGGTAGAGAAAAATCAGCTGCAGCTTCAAACACTGGAGAAAGAGCTCGAACGTGAGTCGCAAGCAAGGCGAGAACAGGCAAGCACTTGTGATGATTTGCGAAAAAGTATTCATGACTTGCAGGAAGTGAACCGTAAGGTTACGGCAGAACTGGATCAGCTGGGAAGTGATAGATGCCACCGTATGAAGGTCCATCAAGATGAAGATAGTGAGCGGCAATTGCGCTTGACTGATCTTGAAAAAGAAGTTGGCCGCCTACACGATCAGCAGAACACTCTCAAGCAAGAGTTAAGCACCATCCGTGAAGAAAAAGAGATTCTCCGTCAAGCCAAGAGCTCGGCGGAGATAGAATGCAATTATGCCCAGCGCGAGGTTGAGCGTCTACAGCAACAGCTCTCAGAAGTAAGCCAGCTGGACACACCAGCGGTGGCTTCGCTGAAATGCACACAGTGTTCTGGTTTGGAAAATCGAATTTTATTGCTGGAGGGTGAGAGCGCGAAAGCTCAAGCTGAAATTAAAGAAGTGCAGAGGCTAAAACAAGAAGGCGAGATCCAAGCTGCGGCAGAGCGAGAGAACCTTAACGCTGCCATTGTCAGCTTACAGCGAGAAAGAGAGGAAGCTGTAAAATCTCTCGAGGAGCAAGAATCTCTTCAGAAGCAGGAATCTGCAGTCCTTCAGAAGAATTTATCTATACTAGAGAGGGAAGTGACTGAGCTTAATGCGAAATGTGATCTTCTCCAAAACGAAAGGGATGTCGCTGATCAAGGTGCGCTCGCTACCTCATCATCAGTACTTATCGCCCAGCAGCAACTCAAAGCACTGGAGCAACAGCTTGCAGCAGCTCAAACTGAAGCAGACAACACAAAACTGGAGCTGACGAAACTGCAGAACCAGCACACTACATTATTAGTGACACACGCGCAAATAAAGGACGAGCTGGCAAAAGAATCAAATGACAAAAAGGCCATCCGCGAGCAACTAGACACGAAAATAAAGGAAGCTGCCCAAAGTATTGCAGCAACAACAGAAAAACACCAACAGCAAATTCTGGTACTTAAACAGAAACTTGAAAATGACTCTCGGGCTCGAAGAGACTTGGAAGAAGCGTGCGATGCACTGCGCAAGGAAGCGCATACTCTGGAGCAAGCAAATCGCAAGACTAACGCTGAGTTGAGTCAGCTGGAAAGTGACAAGCGTCACCTTGAATCCGAAAAGATGATGCTAACGCTTCGTTTAGATGAGATAAACGTATCTCGTAAGAGGGACGAGAAATCAGTTGTATCTGTAGAGGAAGCTCTCACTGAAAAAAAGTTGGAGGCAGAACAGCTACGAGCAAACTTGAAGGTCGCAGAAGTTGATAATGGGCACTTAGCAGCGCGTATGAAAGTCCTAACCCAAGATTTTGAGCAACTGCAAGCTAAGGTGCACCACTTAGAGACCGAGCATGAAAATGAGCGCCGAGCACTTACAAAGGAAAGAGACGCAGCCTTACAGCGACAGCGGAGCTTAACCTTTGAGTTGGAGAATGCACAGCGACAATCTCGTACGCTGGCAAAGGACACTTCGGAACTTCAGGCCCAGTTGGGTAAATCAAAGACAAATGAGCAGGCTGCCACTAGCAAGGCAGAGCAGGCTGCCCAGAAGATGCGCGAACTTGAGCAGCAAAAGGAACGTGATGATTTCGCTATGAAAATGAAGCTTCAACAGGCCGCGGTTGAGAATGAAAATACTATTCATGCGAAGGAAAGAGCCGAAATGCAGCTGCAGGCAAGAGAGAAGGAATTATATGTAGCAAGGGATGAAATTACCAGAAGGGAGAGTGAGATCGACTCGTTACAAAGTCGCATAAAATCTTTGCTTAGCGACAAGGAAGAGGTTCAAGCTGCCCTTTTAAATGCCAATATGGTCAATGTGGCCTCGGCTTCCGCGAATCGTGAATCAACCAAGTCTATGAGCGCTAGTACTGACGTAATGCTCGTGAAACTTCAGCTTGCAGATGCGAACAGAAACGAGTTAGAGCTCCACTTAGCTGATATTTCATCCCAGCTTGAGAGTTCAACTCGTCGATGTGCCTCATTGGAGGCGAGATGTCGCGATCAATCTGTTGAAATTGAATCGCTTCACGTAGAAGTTGCTTCACTTCGTTCAGCATCCCAAAAAATGCACATGTCCGCACTGGAATCACTGGCGCTTGTTGAGAGGCTTGAATATGAGCATAAGAAACGTACGATGAAGAATGACTTCTTGACCCAGTTGCGTGACTTTCAAGAGAGGGAGGAGCAAGCGTTTGTGCGGCACAAAGCGCGCCTACGCGCTCAGTATGAGAGACGCCTCGAAGAACTAGTGGCTGAGCTCGAGAAGATGCGGCAACAGCGGATGGAGCAGGAGGAAGCGTTGTCAGTTCAGATGGTGCAGCAATTTCGACAGGAAAGAGACGTAAAGCGGACTGAAGCAAGACGGCAGGTTCGAGAAGAATTAAAGCAGTATGAGCAAGAACTACATGAACGTAAAACGCGGGATATTGAGATTCTTTCCAAGGTGATCGAAAAAGAAGAAGAGGAACTTGGTGCAAGGCTCCGTGAGGTTCGACAGGTGGCGCGTGAAGAAGTCCTTGCAAAACAGTGCAAACCTCAAGAAGCCAAGAACGAGGAATCTTGTGACCAGTTGGCAACTGTATTCCCAGCCCAAGCTCTCAATCGATCGAGTACCAGAAAAGTTAAGTCCGGAAGTATGGACGGTGGTGACGACGACGACTACGAACAATTGTCTGGAAAGCGACTGAAGGCAAGTAATCAGCTGCAACATTCTAACAGCTATGGAGATCATGATCATCGGTTAAGGAAAACCATGAAGACGTACCAGAAATGGAAACAGCGTCTACAAGAGGAGAAAAATCTTTTGGCGAATGCGCGAAATTTGGTGGCCAACCAACGAGAAGGCCTTACGAAACAAGCACATCAGCTGAAAGCTAGCAAAATCGACTGGAAGCGGAGCTCTCGATCGTTTGAAGGAAATCCCATTCAGCAAGAGGTCAAGCGTATGCTAGACGAGGTAACAAATTAACTTCACCTGTATAAAAACATTATGTTGGTAAACACTAACGGGGATTGTGTGAACTAGAATATGGCAAACTGGAGTGAAGGCATGAAAAAGTTACGGAACCAGGAAGCTTGGATCAAGCAGCGAGAACAAAAACTATCGAAAATGAAGCGCACCGGTACGAAAACTATGTTTCATCTATCCGCATTGAAATATTCACTATGCTTGACTTGGATTTTTTACGGTAGTGGACCGATTGAAACGGAGATATGTGCACGACTATGAGTGTGATAACAATTTATCAGGAAGCGAAAGTGTCAGTGACGAAGAAGGCAATGAGCCCCACACAAACTGGTCGGACTATTCGAGCCAACCTGAGATAGCGTCAACATTGGAAAAGCTCCAGAGACTGGAAGAAGAGCTCGCCTCCGACGTTGGAAACTTCTCTGACGAGTTTTCTCGACATGATGATATGCGCTTGCGCGATAGCGAGTTGTACCCCGTTTATCAGGTTCCCCACTCGTATACACTTCCACACGAACTAGCATACCGATACCCTCTTACCTTCTCATCGGGGCAGTTTGCACCGCGGAAGTTGACCTATTCAACAGGAACTGGCCCAGATATGAAGTGGGTCCGTTCCAAGCGCGCAGCTTTCGGTCTGCGGTAAGTTGGTGCTGATACTTGGACGTGCGATACATGCGAATTCCAATTCTAACCTTCTTGCTATTGCAGCGGTGATCGCTTCGCTGTCGCACCAACTCCGAGTGCCAACCGCACCGAGCAGGTGTACCAGCAGAAGCTTTCGCGCTGGGCAAAAGGCCGCGAGAAGGTGCAGCACGCTGCCACGACCCACGCGACGTGGCTCTCGGGTCTGTGCGAGGAGCTGAAGGAGTATGGCGCCAAGTACACGCGCGTAGAGGGCGAGATAGACAACACTAGCGGCGAGACGCAGCTGATCCAAGACGAGCACGAAGACTGAGAGCGAATGAACTTTGGTATTCAATTGCACGGCCTCAGAGCTCTGCGAATACTTTTTTTTTTCAGTTTGAAATGATGGAGGCCTGTGCTGGCAGCGGCCGCCACCTACTCGTCGTCGTCCGTCTTCTTGGCGGGCTTGATGTTCTGGTTGACCCACTTGGTCTCCTCCTTGCCCTCCTTGAGCGCGGCGAAGCGCGCCGACACGAAGAGGAAGTCGCTGAGGCGGTTGAGGTAGCGCTGCACCACGCCGTCCACGTCGCCGGCCGCCACGAGCGGCACGATGCTGCGCTCGGCGCGGCGGCACACGGCGCGCGCCACGTGCAGGTGCGTGGAGGCCAGGCCGCCGCCCGACGGCAGGATGAAGCACTTGAGCGGCGGCAGCTGCGCGTCCATCTCGTCGATCCAGCGCTCCAGCTGCGCCACGTTGGCCTCGTCGAACATGCCGGCGCGCCGCTGCTTGGTCTCGGACGCGGACGTGAGCGGCGTGGCCACGCAGGCGCCGAGGTCGAACAGGCGGCTCTGGATCTGCTCCAGCCGCGGCGGCAGCTCGGCGTTGGCCGCCAGCCGCGCCTGCTCCACGGCCACGCCGATCTGCGCGTTCAGCTCGTCCGTGTCGCCCAGCGCCTGGAACACGCCGTCGCTCTTGGGCCGCCGCTCGCCCGAGAACAGCTGCGACGTGCCCTTGTCGCCCGTCTTGGTGTACACCTTCATGCCGCGCGCGTGCCACCAGACCCGGAGCGGAAGTGCGCGCGCAGCCAGCAGCTGCATACGTCACTGCCTCGTTCTTGCGCTGGATGTGTGACTGGGAACGGCCGTCCGGTTTCGTCCAGTTACAAGTCGAGTAACCCACGGAGCACTACCCAAAAGCGAAGCCTAGTGTTTATGGTGTGGCCTGCAAGCCGCTGAGGGTACAGATTTGCAACCCGCCAAGTTTAGCGACTAGCGGGTGCAGAGTGCTGAGTTTACGATTGGAGCTCACGGAACACAATCACGGCCAGCACACGCTCTTCTGTGCGGTCGTTGCGTTCTCCATAGACATCGACACGAACAAGTCGGTGGACCACTTGAAGGACGCGATCAAGGCGAAGAAGCCGAACGACTTCAAGGACATCGACGCAGACAAGCTGCAGCTCTTCCTGGCGAAGACGGCGGACGGCGCGTGGCTCGATGGGGCTCGCGCGGTAGCTGTGGCGCTCGATGAACGTGGACACCCGCAAGGCTGCGTGCAGATGGATCCCTTGCTGTGGCTCAAGAACGTCAAGTACTTTGGAGATAATTTTCAACCGGGTGAGGGCCAAGTTCACGTGCTGGTGGTAGTTCCGGGTCATGTTCGCGTTGACATTGGTGGAACTGCTTCCAGAGCGCTGAAATATAAGCGTACGTATTGTCGCCCCTAATTGTTTGAATATGTTGTTGCTAATTTTCTTGTGTAGAGCAGGATACAGACGGTGGATCATCAACGCTCAATGCTTCGTACCTGTCATATTGGCGGTCATTACAATTATTGTTTTGGCCTTCGGAGACAATCCAACCGACGAAAAAGGATGTTTAACAGTTCCTGGCCGCTCGCTTATCGTGTGTCAGATGATTGGTGTTGACATTGCGGTGGGGGCGATTCGCAACATTGGAAATCGAAGCTTGACAACATGATCGAGGAAGCGAAGGACGAGACACCGTTACAAGCCCAGCGACAAGAAATGACCGACCTGACTTTTGCTGCTGAAGCGCAGCATCAAGAATTGACCGAGCACACTTCGCTGCTTCCTGCTACTAAAGCTCAGCGACAACCTCAACAACAACAACCCTCACATAGCACAAAGAGAAACAGAGGAAAGAGGAAATGAATAATTTAATGGAAGCATGGTGTTTTCAACTTCTCAATTACCAAGTATTTGTTGATCGATCGTGATAAATATAAAATTAGTAATATAGTAACATGGCGTACTCTCCTGAGCAATACCAAGCTAGCAAGGAATGTATCAAAGCAGCACAGAAGCGCTACTACCAGCGCACACGCGACGCTCGCTTGTCGTATCAAAAGAGCTACGACGACAAGAATAGAGACCAGATTCGAGCTCGCAAGCGTAAACCCAAAACCGAACTTATTAATGGTGAAGTCGAATCTAACAACGAAACCGAACTTAATTAATTAATTCTTTTTTTTTCTCAAATAAGAAGTCAATCCCAATATAGTCAATGACAATGGCTGAAAACCTCCAAAAAGGTTTAAGCCATCTATTTAAAATTATTATTTCAGAATATTTTGTAACTGACTAAGATATAAAGTCGATCCTGATACAAGGTCAAATAATTATAAAGTCATATCTACGGGGAATAATTTAGCCAAGCATATATAGGCAACATGTTTGCATACGAGCTCGAAGGATTAAAGAGATTAAATATTCACGCTATCAAATAGGGTAGTAGCTTAAGGTACGTGGTAGAACGGGCAAGATGGTTTATGTTAGCAACGTTTCGCGTCTAATCAACAAGAGATTAGTAGCTAAGCAGTACAATGTTTCGATTGAAACCCTTGAGAAACACTTGTCGCCCGACTACAGGGCTGATCCTAAGTACCGTTTTTACAATGGTAATCACATGGAATCACATTTGTACGAGGGTGTTGAGCCTTCTGATTTCTACAACAAGCTCGAGAACGTCCTTTCAACTCAAACGAGTGCGTTTAAGATAAATATTGCTCTCGGGTACGAACTTATAAGCAAGACCGATCCTGATGACACTCGCTACTTCTACCCAAATCTCGCTAATACTCATGTATTCAATAATCCTATCGCTATTGATAGCAAGGCTGATATTCAAAAGAAGGTGATTTCGGAAATCCGTTCTATGGAGCTGGCTGACAAACTGAATTACCCCAGCTCTGGATTTAAGCTCAGGGCTATCACTGCGTTCAAGATTTTTATCTACCATCGCGAGTTCTCTCGAAGATAGCGAAGCTGTCATCCCTAAGATTATTCGCGAAAACAAGCATCTGATCAACTTTCCCAAGACCAACAACAAGTGCGTCTTCCACTGTATCACCTGGCATACATTCCAGAGCCCTAAGAAGGATCCTCGAAGAATTCAGGCTCAGGTGAAGGAGGCATTCAAGCGCTACTGTTCTTCAAGGGGATTAAATATTCGTTGAGCCTGTTTAGGAGTTCCAAGCCCATTGACCTACTACAGCTCGATGGGGTTGAATACTGCTTCCAACTTGGTATTAACGTATATAAGATGGATGTAGTTTCTGGAAATGTAGAATGCATTCGTAGATCGGACAAGGGGTATGAAGCTAAGGATATTTTATCGTTCGAGAATCGTGCTTTTTACATCAAGAACATCGATATGCTTCAGGCTAAGTATCAATGTCCTAAGTGTGAAATGGTTTTCGTCAGCGCTGAAAGAGTTAAAAACCACAAAAGAATCAGTGCGAGCTCGTGAATATCGAAAACTTCTCAGCTGAGCCAACTATCTACAAACCAGCTCATAACGCAATACGATCACTGCTTACAAGTATTCGTATTCAATAAAGAATACTGACCAGTACATCGATCACTTCATCGTTTATGACTTTGAGGCCATCCTTAAGCCTACCGCGACTCAACACGGAGAGAATACTGTCTTCACGAACGAGCACATTCCGGTGTCTGTATCAGTAGCTGGTAGTTTAACCGAGGAGGCGGGTTGCTTTGTAAATGATGATTCGAAGATGCTACTTACGGATATGTTCAAATACATCGGTGGTGTATCCGTGAAGATCAAGCTGTACAATGTCAATAAAAACAAGTCGCTTTTACAGAAAATCATCAACGCTCACGGTCTGATAGGTATGGAAATTCCAGGAGTCAATCTTGGTAAGACCTACAAGATGTCTGATGTCGAGGGTTGGATTATACAAGGAAAGTATGCCAGCTTCTTTGACTTTCATAGCAGTCTTGGCTTTGGTAAGCAAAGGTCTGATTACGGGAAGCTAAAACAGCAGATTGATCAGGTACCAGTATTCGGTTTCAATTCTGGTCGATACGATATGAACTTGATTAAAAAGGATTTGTTTGCCGTTATTGGTACCGATAACATTAAATTAGTCATCAAGAATCCCAGCTACATGTGCATTGCTACATCGGACATGAAAATGCTCGATATTAGCAACTATGTAGCTACGATAAATATCTTACAACATATCTCGGTGGCTGTAAATGTGATGACAAAATTAGATGTGTCTGTGGTCTTGGTAAGGGTCTTTTCCCTTACGAGTACATTACTGCATTCAATGTACTAAATCAGACTACCATCCCACCTAAGTCAGCTTTTGACAGCAAGCTCCGAGGAACAAGCATCACCAAGGATGACTACGAACGAGTAAAGTTAGTGTGGGAGTACTACGAGATGAAATCGATTAAGGACCTATTGATCTGGTACAACAATCTCGACGTAGTCCCATTCATCAAGGCTATCAAGGTTCAACGAGAACTTTTCAAGCGTTTCGATCTGGATATGTTTGCCGATGGAGTGTCCTTACCTGGTCTTTCAGAGAAGGTCATGTATCGGACCTGCTTCAATAATCTCCGATATCCGGATAAGAAACCTGTTAACGCATTCCAATTTCCAGCTAAGCGCATGGCTGGCTACAAGAGTCAGGATGCTAGGGCAAACGAAAATTTGGTATGACACTCGAGCACGTGAATACATTGCTGCAAAAGCAAAAGTATCTGTGTGGTCTATGCTATTGGCAGCCGACTGCTGATACCGCTTCAGCGGATCGTGTCAACAATAAGCTTGGCCACATTGACGGTAATATTTTGGTCAGCTGCGTTAAGTGTAACACCGCTCGAAAAGACATGTCACTTAAGGGTTTTCGGTATAAGAAGTTGCTTGAGTTCAACTCGGATAGACTGGTCTACTCGATCGACAAGGAGGAGAAGAATATCTACTCGAAGATGAAGGCCAACATTGCTGGAGGTCCATCTATTATCTTCAATCGCTACGTTAAGCGTAATGAAACGAAGATTCGCAGTGGTAAGGTCTGTAAGAAAATTATCGGATACGACACTAACGCTCTATACCTATGGGCCCTTGGTAATGAGATGCCATGCGGTCGATTGACTACGGTTGAAGCGTATGATGGTATCATCGATGACATCAAAGCAAACAAGGTATTCGGCTTTCTTGAGTGTGATATTCGAACACCAGAACACCTCAAACACTACTTTGGTGAGATGACTCCAATTTTCAAGAATGTACTGATCGACTGTACGAATGAGAGCGTCATTGGGTAAGCACATGTTCGATTATAATGAGGTGCGCAAGCAAAGCCGAGCAAAACCAGCTCGCAAGTTGATTGGTAGCTACTTTGATGAAAAGATTCTCATCTACACTCCTTTGCTCAAGTGGTACCTTTTTCATGGTATGGAGATAACCAAGACTTACTGCTTTGTCAAGGCCAGCTCTCACAAGGCTTTCGCCCCCTTTATGGAGGCTGTATCAAATGCTCGACGAGAGGGTGATGTTGATAAGTCGAAGGCGATGATTGCTGAGATGATGAAACTGGTAGGCAACAGTGCTTTTGGTCAATCTGGAATGGACATGAGCAAGCACAAAGAGGTTAAGTATGAGTCGAGCGACAAAGCTATTAAGAACAAGATCGAACACTTTACGTTCCATGGTCTCGAGGAGCTTAATGACGCGTGTGAAATCACGATGAAGAAGCGTCGACTCAATAATAAGAACCCAATCCATTTTTTTTATCGATTGCTATCTATCAGCTTGCTAAGCTACGCATGCTTCAGTTTTACTATGACTGCATAGATTTCTACTTCGATCGCTCTGACTTCCAGTATCAGGAGATGGACACTGATTCCGCTTATATCGCTTTCAGCTGTGGTAATCCGTTTCAAGGCTGTATCAAGCCTGAGCTACGAAACCAATTCAAGGAGCACAAATACGATTGGTTCCCACGCGACTACAACACTGAGGTAGCTAAGTTTGATCGCCGTACGCCTGGTTTGTTCAAAGATGAATGGTCAGGTGATGCTATGGTCTCACTATCGAGTAAGAACTATATTTGCTACTTACCTGATGAGACATACAAAGTAAAGGTTTCAGCGAAGGGTATTCAGCAGGGAAGTGGTCGAAACAATGGTGTTCTTAATCCTGATAGGTTTGAGACTGTCGTACGGGATCGCATCACGCTACAAGGTACAAACAAGGGGTTCAGACTATCGAAAGAAACCAAGTCTATTATCACTTACACTCAAAACAAACAGCGCTCAACTACTACTATGACAAACGTCGAGTACTTGATCATGGTATCACGACTGAAGCACTTGATATTTAAGCAGGTAACCACTGGGGATTTTTTAATGTAAATATAGATCATGGACGCGCTACTAAAGAAACTCTACTATGACCCCAAAACCGGTTTTATCGGAGCTCAAGCTCTGTATCAGAAGGCAAAAGAGTTAAATCCTAAGGTAACTTTCAAAATAGTAAAGGATTGGTATGGGAGTCAGACCGATATTCAACGATTTCAGGAGCAAAAGAAGAGATTCAATGGTTTCAAAATAGCTTCGCATAACCCCAACTCGTGGCAAATTGATCCTTGCATTTTGGGAGAAACGACCAATTTTGACTGCTATCAACATCAACTCAAGGCTGGGGTACGCAAAGCTCTTACGACACAAGACGGCAGCAACTGTGTTAGCAGCGCTCAAAGCGTTTGTTCGTCTCCACAAAGTTAATATCCTAACAAGTGATAATGATAGTGAGTTCATGAACTTACAGGCCCAAGAGCTCTTCAAATCCAAGACAATTGAGCACTACAACAACGAGCCAGGTGATCATGGAACTATGGGAAAAATTGAACGATTCAACAGAACGTTGAAACAGAGACTAACTAAAATGTCCCTCAAGAGAATTACGCAAAAGCTTATCACTGATGTTATTGAAAACTACAATATGTGGTAGAGCGATTCGGAATTTGCCTAGCTTAGGCTATGGCAGGATTTCGGTGACACCAGCAGCTCGGCGATCAACATGTACTCAAGCTACCAATCGGGGAGTTTCGCCGAAGAGCCATTGTACCCATTTGAAGGGCCGGCGAACCAAGATCTCATGGTCGACGAGCGTGAAGAGTCGCCTCAGCGATTGACTAGGATTTAGTATCGGAGAGGCCGTAACGGCCCGTTTTCATTAAATATTTGTATAGGAACCTACTGGAGGGCCAAGAGCCCAACAAAGATAACAGATAATAACAGAGTGGAATTTTCGGGGTCCAACACAAGCAGCACGCGACGCAGCGACTCTTCGGTACGTCGTCCCTGCGGACTAGATCATGCCCACCGCTGAGATCGTCTGACGGAGTGATGGAAGCGATCTCGGCTGCGTGGCAAGTCCAAGAAGCGTGTGTGATGGTTCCTGTGTGGAGTAGCGCCCTCGCAGAAATTAATAAATTCCCTTGAGTCCGTCTTCGCACAAACCCGTCGCGTCCTCTTGCGTGGTCGCGTCGGGTGTTTTCCCGGTTCTTGAGCAGCGTATCTCTGGCTTGGGGCGGAGATCGGTGCGGGGTGGTGAGCTGGAAGAAGATGCCCTCTCTCTCTTGTGTCTTCTACGACTTGGACGTCCCGCTCGTGCGCAGTGGCGTCCTCTCCCCTTGATCACGCGGCGAATTTCGGCCGGTGTGTCCTTGGGTCTTGCGTGGCGAATTCCAGCCGACGCGGTTTGTGTGCGGCGTTATCGGGCCAGCACGGGTCTTCGTCGGGGCGCGGGTTATCGGGCGCGCCTTGCGACGGGATAGTTTAACGTGTCCCTCCTGTCGGGCACGGGGTGTTGGGGGTGAGTACCTAACCCAGCCGAGTGACGGGGGGCCGCGTTATCCGGGCGGCTCGACTTGCCGACGCTTGGTGGTTCCCGCTCCACGGGAGGAAGATCTCTTGGGTGGAACGAAGTAGATTTAGGACTGACTATATCCTATCCTATACCACTAACTGTTGACTAAACCATTGGCGTCGGGTCGTGCCTTGCGTGCTTCTCCATATTCAACCTGATTTATGATGTCCTGATCGTAACCCGATCTGAGTTCCCGATCTAGATCCTAGATCGGGTTTTCCATATCGGGGTCGAGTTGCCATATCGGGGTCGAGACGTGATTCCCAGATCGGGGTTGCCAGATCGGGTAGGGTTGCCAGATCGGGGGTCGGTACATAGACGGGACCACCCATCAATCTTCGAAAATTTCCCGTCTTGGACACCGTACGTCCTTCGTCGTCTTGTTTCTCCGGTCTCGCGTCTTTCTCGGAGGCCACTACACCACACTTGGACATCGGCCCCAAGTGGTCACAAGTTGGTTCGTCGAGGTCGACTAACGCGGGTTTTACTCGGCCTGCAAGCGTACCGAGTAGGCGTGTCTTTCGCCTACGCCCCATCAAAGCGAGAAATCGCTGCCGTCCATCCTTTGGTGGAGGGCACGGGTTCAAGAGAAGAGAAGAGAAAGGAGAGAGAGGTCAGCAATAAAGGGGAGCGTGCTGTGTGCTCGTGGCACGGCTCCTCGTGTAAGAACTTGGCAGGTGTCTGGGAGCCATTACACCGCTGTAAACGGACTGGGCGATCTTCGGACTCGCCCTCAAACCTTCTTCGCTGAGGCAGGTGTTGTGGGTGTACTTGGGAAGGCTAACAAGTTTTACCTGTGTGCAATACCACACAGCGCCATGGACGCTCCACCCCGGTAGTTCGATTCGAAACTTCAACGTGCGCATCGGCTCGCAACAATGCTTTGATATTAGTCATGACTATGACTTCCACCAGTTCGCTAATGAAGTATCTAAAATTGCTTCGATTAACAGTTTTTTTTTTTATCTGACCCCCGAGCTGGTGAATGGACTTATCGACTATCAGACGTGGTCGCTAACGAACCGTGTTCTAATTGCTGATGTCAGTCGTCTAGCCGAACGTGATATCCCTCAGTCAATTCAGATCCAGGGTGTCAATGCCGGTTGCCAGGGAACAAACATGATTGTATTGGTTGTGAGCGAACAAGCAGCGGCTGCCGCCACCCGCTAGCTGGACTTAATCTCGGGGAACGACGAGAAGCATTACACCTCGAGCATGTGCTCAGCTACTCCAACGCCGCTATCTTCGTGATTGTCGGCACCTTCACCCTAGAAGTGTTCCCTTGTACTTGGAAGACGGAGGTCTTCACTTGTACTCGTTGAAGATGCGGAAAAACGAGAAGTTCCGTAGGACCTGCAGATCAGCGATGATCGACTTGCGCGGCAAGGACTGCTCGGAGCTGTTCTTTGGCTGGAGTTCTTCCAGCTCAGCGACTCGGCCAAAGAACCACTCCGAGCTGTCCTTGCCGCGCAAGTCGACCTGTCGGTCCTACGGAACTTCTCGTTGTACCAAATCTTCAACGAGTACAAGTGAAGACCGCTGTCCTTCAAGTACAAGGCATTTTGTTTCCTTTTGCCTAGGTTACAGCTTCCCGACAAACGCATGGGCCTCCGCAGCAGCGTCGAGTGCTTCTGATGATCTCAGACCTGCCGCCGCCGATCTTGTGGCCTGACCGACGTGCAGCAGCTCGATCAGAGCCCCGCAGCTTCTTCCGCCACGCAGCACAACTGCGCCATGCCAAACTCCGCCCAACGCCGCCACCCAACCGCCAGAACTCCGCTGTCGCTGTCGGCACGGCCGTCTCTTTGGCGAGTGCCCGCGTTGGTCGTCCAGCAGGTCCGCTTCAACGTCGGCGCCGCCTTGTTTATGCCACTGAGACGTCCGAGAAAAACTGTTTGATGCGCCGCACAACGGCGCCGACGGCAAAACGGACCGCGCTGCGATGGAGGAGAGACGCCCGCTGCTGGCGCCGCGCCGGCCGTCGCCCGCCGCGGTGGCACACAGCGCGCTGGCCTACACGCCGCGCGCGGACGAGCCGGACGACATCGACAAGAGCGGCACCAGCATCCGCAGCGCCGGCAGCGGCGGCGACGCCTACGACGCCATGATGCAGCTCTCGCAGCCGCTCAACCCGCTGCAGCACGCCAAGATCCGGTCGCTGGCCATCTGGCTCGTCACGTCCTGCATCCTGTTCCTCACCAACCAGCTCACGACGCTGCCCGTGGGCTTCTACCCGTCCTACGCCGCCAAGCGGGGCCTCATGACGCCCGCCGAGCTCAGCGTCTTCTTCTCCGTCTACCCGCTCTGCACCATGCTCAGCAGCCCGCTGGCCGCCTCCGTGAGCCCCACGATCGGCCGGCAGACGCTCATCTGCCTCGGACTCATGCTCAGCGGGTCCAGCACTATCGCCTTCGGCTACGCCACGGGCACGTCGTCGGCGTTCCTGCTGCGGATCTTTCAGGGCCTCGGGTCGGGCGCTGCAGGTGAGAGGCTGCTCGTCATCTATTGTGTTTGCCACACGCTGACTGTGACCTTGTGCTGCTACCACCGCCGCAGTCGTTGGCTCTTTCTCCATGATCTCGGAGGAGTTTTCGTCCCATGTCGGACAGATCCTGGCGATCCAGGAATTCGTCGTCGCGGCTGCCTTCGTCACCGCGCCGCCGCTGGGAAGCTATCTATACGAGACGCAGGGCTACGAGATGCCCTTCCTCGTGTCGGGAGTTGCACAGATCGTGGTCGTGATCATTGTGCCTTTCATTTTCATCGAGTACTCGCTCCCCGACGGCATCTACGCAGCTCCGAGGACCCGTCCCGCATCCGGATCGCTCTACAGGACGCCGTCTTTCAGCATCGTGCGATATAAAGATGTTCTGACACCCACGTGTGTGATCTCGCTCGCCGTGACAACGTTCGCGATGTCGTCGTTCGGGTTCATCGACCCTTACTTGGGCACCCACTTGCACAAGGTCTTGGGGGCCGAGCACGTGGCTGTCGGTCTAGGCTTCGCGCTGAGCGCGTTCGTCTACTTCCTGGGCGGACTAGTATATGCGTGGCTGAGTCGCAACTGCGGCTCCAAGCAAGTGATCCTGCTGGGGTTGATGCTGCTTTCGGTCGGCTTCTTCTTCCTCGGCCCGCCGCCGTTCCTAAATGGCCTCTTCCGGAACACCAAGAGTCTGTGGGTGGCGCAGTACATCTCGCTGATGCTGACCGGATGCGGCACGGCGTTGGCGATCGCGCCGGGACTGCCGCTGACGCTCGCGAGCGTGCAGGACAAGGGCGCGCACGGGTCGAACCTCGTGATCGGCCTGTTCGCCGCCGCCATCTACCTGGGGCAGGCGCTCGGACCGTTCATGTCGTTCGTGCTCATGCAGATTTTGCCGGTGACGCGCTCGCTCAACTGCACCAGCATGCAGGACAACCCGGAGAGCACCATCGTCACGTGCGACTCGGCGCTGCCCTGGGCTTTCGCCGTGTACTCGGTGCTGACGCTGCTGCTGCTGGCCTTCGTGGCCGCGCACCTGCCCACGAGCGAGGCCACCGCCGAATTGCTGCGCCAGAAGCGGAAACGCGTGCCGCTCATGCGGCAGCCGTCCGAGTACGGCCAGTTCGTGTGCTTCGACGACGACGAGGACGTCGACGAGTGCATCGACTTCTAGCGTAGCGGCATGTGACGAGGCCGAGTGACAACATTAGGACCAGTCGTACGGAGCCAACCGTCCCGTTTTGACCTAAACCGTAGCAAACACGGCACTTCCACTCGGACACAGGCGCCAGTCGCTCAACTGGATGAATGGAGACGTCGCGGCGCCGGCCGCGCGGCCGCCGCTGCCGCCGCGTCGCCGCAGCCTCAAGCAGCGCGAGCGCGAGGCGCCCGACGTGGACTGGGAGCGCGCGCTGCAGCACTTTGCGGCCTGCGTGCGCGCGGAGCTGGACGCGCTGCAGCGCCGCTTCCTGGCGCAGGAGACCGTGGCCTTCTCCGCCTTCAAGCGGCTGTGGCGCGACGCCCGCGTGAGCGCCGCCTTCCACGTCGAGTTCTGGGAGAGCACGCCCACGGCCACGCACAAGACCATTCTGCAGCAAGCGCTGGGTGCGTTCGGGCGGCAGCTGCTGGCCGGTGCGAGGCTCTGACGCGTGCGTGTGTGTGTGTGTGTGTGTGTGATGCTGCAGACGCGCTCGTGTGGTGCGTCGAGGACCACGACGGCGAGTTCGCGGACGCGACTGACACGGCGGCGCTCATTAGCCGCGTGTTCGCGCTCTACTGCGCCTACTCGGTGCAGCTCAGCGCTCCGAAGCACAAAATCGACGTGGACCCGCAGGCCTGGGCGGCGCTGCTCACGATCAACTACGTCATGTCTGGAGTGGGGGCTGCGCTCTTCCCGCAGGCGGCGCGGGAGGTCAGAGCGATGATGCATCGGCTGGTTGTACAGGAGAATGCGTTCCTTAGGTGTCTTAAGGGCTTCGGGCCGAGCGTGCGTGCCCAGGATCGTGCAGCAAGATCCAGAGAAGTCGTCACGCGCCAAGATGTGTCGGTTATCTTGAGCGCCGCGGCGGAGGAAGAGGCCCCAGTAAGTGGTCATTTTCTCTTGGTCTTGCAATGTCTAGAGCAACTTACACTTACTTGCGTACCATGGAATTTGGTTAAATAGGTACAAAGAAGCAAATTGGATCAGCTCGAATCCCTTAATAAGCGCTACCAAGAAATGCTGATGAGAGCTAGATCTGCTGGACAGATGACAACTGGTTCAGGCGCTCGATCTGGTTCAAGACGAGGACCGTCTTCATCCCTACTTTCCGCTTCACCGAGTCAAGAACCAGGAAACGACGGGCAAGAATTGGCTCGTTCACTAACTTCATACCTGGAGTACAAAGCCCACGAAGAGACTCGTAGAAACGATCGCGTTGCACGAGCAGTGACTGCTCGCGAAGATGAAACAAGGTCTTTGCTCGCATTGAGCTCCAGTGAACGTGAGGGCAGGAGCAATATCTTACATCTTAGTGATCATGCCAGCATCGCTTCGGTTCCGGCCAGTCCGGTGGCAAAGTCCGTCACATCCAGTCGGCAAGGATCTCTCCAGCGACGGGATAGTAGTGATAGTGGCGCATTTCTCGCGGAGCTCGAGTCAGAACTATATGCAGATGTCTCCAGCAGTAATATAGACTCAACATCGACCCGGCAACTGGTGTCGGACCGGCTTGGCAAGCATGATTCTCTCTTCAACGAAATCAGCGAAGCAGATAGCGACGCCCTCGCTAACCTCGAGCGAGAGCTGGAACGAAGCGTTGAAGTCGCGCCAACTACGACTCGACAAAACAAAGCCTCATCAAAGACTACTGCGCATCGTGCGGGGGCTCAAGACCCACCAACTGCAGGAATTGTACCGAAAGAGCCGTCTCGAACGGCACAGGATTCGGCGCCGAAACCCGCTGCAGTCACCAGGACAAAAAGTTCACGGCAGGCGTCAAAGCGTGCGAGGAGTGAAATTAGCGAAGCAGACAGCGACGCCCTCGCTGACCTCGAGCGAGAACTGGAGCAAGGTGTTGAATTAATATCGTCACAGACTCGCCAAGAAACAACTTCAGCAAAGGTACCAACTCCTGCACGTCGGAAGACCCCGACTGCCTCGAAGAAGCCGTCTCGAACGGCACAGGATTCGGCGCCGAAACCCGCTGCAGTCACCAGGACAAAAAGTTCACGGCAGGCGTCAAAGCGTGCGAGGAGTGAAATTAGCGAAGCAGACAGCGACGCCCTCGCTGACCTCGAGCGAGAACTGGAGCAAGGTGTTGAATTAATATCGTCACAGACTCGCCAAGAAACAACTTCAGCAAAGGTACCAACTCCTGCACGTCGGAAGACCCCGACTGCCTCGAAGAAGCCGTCTCGAACGGCACAGGATTCGGCGCCGAAACCCGCTGCAGTCACCAGGACAAAAAGTTCACGGCAGGCGTCAAAGCGTGCGAGGAGTGAAATTAGCGAAGCAGACAGCGACGCCCTCGCTGACCTCGAGCGAGAACTGGAGCAAGGTGTTGAATTAATATCGTCACAGACTCGCCAAGAAACAACTTCAGCAAAGGTACCAACTCCTGCACGTCGGAAGACCCCGACTGCCTCGAAGAAGCCGTCTCGAACGGCACAGGCTTCGGCGCCGAAACCCGCTGCAGTCACCAGGACAAAAAGTTCACGGCAGGCGTCAAAGCGTGCGAGGAGTGAAATTAGCGAAGCAGACAGCGACGCCCTCGCTGACCTCGAGCGAGAACTGGAGCAAGGTGTTGAATTAATATCGTCACAGACTCGCCAAGAAACAACTTCAGCAAAGGTACCAACTCCTGCACGTCGGAAGACCCCGACTGCCTCGAAGAAGCCGTCTCGAACGGCACAGGATTCGGCGCCGAAACCCGCTGCAGTCACCAGGACAAAAAGTTCACGGCAGGCGTCAAAGCGTGCGAGGAGTGAAATTAGCGAAGCAGACAGCGACGCCCTCGCTGACCTCGAGCGAGAACTGGAGCAAGGTGTTGAATTAATATCGTCACAGACTCGCCAAGAAACAACTTCAGCAAAGGTACCAACTCCTGCACGTCGGAAGACCCCGACTGCCTCGAAGAAGCCGTCTCGAACGGCACAGGATTCGGCGCCGAAACCCGCTGCAGTCACCAGGACAAAAAGTTCACGGCAGGCGTCAAAGCGTGCGAGGAGTGAAATTAGCGAAGCAGACAGCGACGCCCTCGCTGACCTCGAGCGAGAACTGGAGCAAGGTGTTGAATTAATATCGTCACAGACTCGCCAAGAAACAACTTCAGCAAAGGTACCAACTCCTGCACGTCGGAAGACCCCGACTGCCTCGAAGAAGCCGTCTCGAACGGCACAGGCTTCGGCGCCGAAACCCGCTGCAGTCACCAGGACAAAAAGTTCACGGCAGGCGTCAAAGCGTGCGAGGAGTGAAATTAGCGAAGCAGACAGCGACGCCCTCGCTGACCTCGAGCGAGAACTGGAGCAAGGTGTTGAATTAATGTCGTCACAGACTCGCCAAGAAACAACTTCAGCAAAGGTATGGGCAGTATCTTCGACTGCTGATAGTGACGGACTTGCCGCTATACAAGCTGAGTTGGATGCGATACCATCGCTTGCGGGGCCATTGGAGGTAAGCGATGGCTCAGAAGAACATGTTGAGCTTGGTAGGACGACCGCAAAAAGTTCTGTTGCATCTCAGCATAAGCGCAACTCACCAGCCCAGAAGGCCCGTACAAATCCTACGGCTCGGAGAAAGTCTCCTTCGGTGGTAGCGCCTCGTTCAAGCCCAAGCCGTTAAAAAGGCCTGGCAAAACCTGCTTCTGCTTACCCCAGACGTTCTGCTCGTTTGAGTTCCATAGCATCAGATACGGATAGCGATGGCTTGGAGGATCTAATGGCAGAACTTGAGAGTGCCCCAGCATCCAGACCAGCTTTAAAGGCCTTAACAGCCACCAAGAAGCCGAGGGCACGAGCAGCAATAACTCGGAAGCAGGCTACTAATGTGCCAGCAGCGAAGTCGAAGCAAAAGGCAAAGCAACAGCAAAGACAGGGGACCTCAAAGCGAAAGGCCTCTGTCACTGCTACTGCTGCTCGCACATCTCGTGTTACCCAAGCTCAGCAGGCACAAATACAAGAAGATACTTCTAGCGGTGTGCCTCGAGCCATACCAGGAAATCTGCCCAGTTCACGACGATCTACTCGCTCGAGCTCAGCAGCATTTGACAGCGATAGCGATGGCCTAGCTGAACTAGAAGCAGAATTGCAAGCCGGGACCAGTTGAATGTTGACCAAAACTTGATGCAAATGTTTTCCCGACAAAATAGTTTATTCGTTTCACGGTGATCGTTACTCGTTGTCGCCGAAAACGTGCACAGAAGGAAATGGGGAGGGCAGACGATATAACGGAGGAAGAAAGCATCGACCTGGCGTGGCGTATTGAACTCCTGCGAGCACTGACAACCGGGGACTTGCCAAGTGCGTTGCTCCAAAGGCACTTCTTAATTCAAGTTTAGCGTTTCGTGCTTACATTTACATGTGTTGGAATCTGAGGTAGATGTGGAACGTGTTGTGCTGGCACACATTGAGGTGCTTTCCGCTGCGTTCACAGCTGTAATGCCATCTTGGACACTCCAGTGGGAGGGTATGCACTGGTGGATGTTGCAAGAGGCGACTCCTCTGTTCGTTGCAAGCGCATATTCAAGACCAGATATCGTGCACTGGTTGCTCATCAATGGTGCAGATCGATCAGCTCCTTGCTACCTCAAGCAGACTCCGGCGCAGGTCGTTGGCGAGTGTTGTACTCACGCAGCGATACTAGACAGACACCGAAGCACCGAAGCAATCGTCGCTGATAGTGCAAAGTGCGTAAGACTGCTAGGTGAGCCCCCTAGCCTTCCATTGCCACCAACGAGTGACGTTGGGTTCTCCAGCCGCTACTCATCGGAGGTTGTCATCACACGTACGGGGTCATTCAAGACAAGCTCCATTCAGCAGACAGTGTACAAGTGCCTCATGCGTGTTTCGTGGGCAACACCGCTATCCAACGGTGCTATCATCGACAAGTACGAGCTGCGCTACCGACGAGTGGTCGTAGAGGATGAAAATGAAGCAAACACTGACCAGGATGTTGCGGGACGGGAGAAAGGACCCACGGCGGACACCGTCACGTGGCGCTCAGAGCGGGTTTCACATAACCGGAAGTCTCGCCAGCAAGGCGCGCTGATAGAAGGTCTGCAGTTCAACACAATCTATGAATTTATGCTGCGTTCCTCAAATGCCGCAGGCAAAGGTGAGTGGAGCCCCGGTTTTCAAACAAAAACACCGATGGTGCCAACTCGTTCAGTGGGTGCTCGCTAATCACTCTCAGTCAATGGCCTTCTTCTTCGTCAGCCTCCTGCCCTCAAAATCAGCACTGTGAGAATCACTCACTTCGGCGAAGTGCGGGGAGAAGCAGAAGAGTCCAGCGCTAACTGCAGCAAGACACGCCGCACCATACGCTGGCCCATCGATCGAAGCAATATATGTCCAGCCAGAGAGAACTGAAGGCAAGCATAGTACGAGTGTTAGCTTGGTAGGGACAACAGATGAATAAAGTAAAATAGAGCTTCCAAATAACGTACTTGGGCCGACAGTTCTCGAGATCGACTGAAGCAGTGATTAAAGTAACAAGGCAAAGCGGTGAGCAACATAATGCGCTATTGGCAAGACATGCTGCCTACTAACCGTCAAGGAAGAGGAAATGCCCATGAATGCGCCAACATGTTCCTGCGAAACAAACGTAGTCTGTAGCGCCACCGAGCTTGCGCGGATGATGCTGCATCAGAGGACGCGACACGTACTTTAGTCCCGACGAGCACAACGGCGCTACATCTTCCGACTCACCTAATAGAAATCACTTGCGGCACAAGCGTAATGTACACTGTGCTGATCGTCGTCGCAGTCGACAGGGCGAAGAAGGTCGCCACGTAGACAATAGCCGCCAGCTGCAGCAGCAGTCTCTCCGACTTGACAAACTTGGTCACGAAGCCCACCGAGAAGCTCCCGAAGAAGCCCAGCAGTCCCATGTAACTGAGCACGAACCCTCGGTTTTGCGAGTCCATGCCGAACTTGTCCTCGAGCAGCACGGAGAAGTGCGTGCGGTACAGAATGGCGGCCATGGACAGCAGCAGCCTCGCCACCAGCAGCGTCTGCGCCGGCTTGGACTCGTTGACGATGTCGCGGAAGCCGAGCAGCTTGGTCCACGCGTTGTGCAGCAGGTGTCTCCAGTCGATGTGCAGCTTCTCGTGCGTGTCGGCCGACAGCAGGTCGTCGCGCACCGTCGGGTCCGCGTACAGCAGCGCCACCAGCGCGTAGTTGACGCCGAACAGCGCCGTGGTGAGCAGCGCCGTGTAGTTGAAGCCGTGCGGCACAGCGCTGACGTAGCCGCCAATTGCGGGGCCGACGATGAAGCCGGCGTTGGCCGCGGCGTTAAGGCGGCCGATGGCGGCCGAGCGCGCGGCCGGCGGCTCGCCGTCCGTGACGGCCACCTTGATGATGTCCAGCGTGTGCTTGAAGAGCGCGGCCGGCACGCGCGACAGCAGCACCACGTAGATGTTCCAGGACGCGCCCAGCAGCAGGTAGCCGGCCGCCGCGCCCACGAAGCACGCGAGCAGCACGCGCTTGCGGCCGTAGTGGTCGCTCAGACTGCCCACCACGGGCGCCGCGAAGAACTGGATGAAGCCGTAGAGCGACATGAGCAGCCCGAACGCCAGCGCGCCGCCGTCCATGGACTTGACGTACTGCGGCAGCGACGGGATGATCATGGACACGCCCAGCATGTCCAGGAACGACACGGCGTACAGCACGCGCGGCCGGCCAGACGACGTCATCGGAAGTGATTGTGGCCGGGCCGGCACAGTGTACCGGCGGCGGCCGGCTGGCCACGCACGAGCCGAGCCACTAGAAAATCCGCCGCCTAGGCCCCAAGCGCTTCCTCCGACTGTAGCCAAGTTCCTCATGGCGTCCGCGCGCGTGACCATCGGCGCCGGCCGCCTCTCGCTGGCGGACGTGTGCTCCGTGGCCGCCCTGGGCGCGGCCGTCGCGCTGGACGCGGCGGTCGCCGAGCCGTCGGCCGCCGCCGCCTTCACGCTGCAGCTGCCCTGCGACTCCGCGTCGCCCGCCGTGCGCCGCGCCGTGCTGCTGCTGCTGCTGCACCGCCTGCTGCGGCTGCACTCGCTGGAGAACGCGGCGCACGTGGCCGCGCTGCTCAACCAGCCGGGCGCCGCGCCCGACGCCGCCTCCGTGGCGCTGCCCGCCGCGTTGTCGCCGGCCGAGCAGACGGCCATCGCCGGCACGCCGCTGCAGCTGCTGGCCGAGACGGCGCTGGCTGTGGGCGGCGCGCGCGCGCTGCTGCCCGTGGCCGACGCCGTGGCCGCCGTCACGTGCGAGACGCTGCGCGCCGACTCCGCCGCCTTCGAGGCCGAGTTCGTGGACGCCGCGCGCCCGCACCGCGGCATCGTCACGTCGGCGCAGAACCTGCGCCTTATGCTGGACGGCTCCAAGTTCATCAACAGCCAGAACGAGGGCGCCACCGACGTGGCGGCTGTGCGCTGCATCCCGCAGTACCACGGCCCGGCACGCGATGCTGTTCTGGTCGCCTACAAGGCCGTGGAGACCGAGATCAACGGCGCGGTCGGCGACAGCGCAGCCGCCAAGCGCGCCGGCGCGGGTATCCACCCGCAGGCGCTGAAGACGGCGCTGTCGGCCACGTCCGAGGCGCTGCACGTGCTGCTGCAGGGCAGTGTCGACCGTCTTCACGTGCTGGACAGCACGGCCGCCGACGCCCCCAAGATCACGGATGCCGTACAGCTTGTGGAGGCCACGGCTGCTGCTTTGACCCGCGAACTCGTGCCGTCGTTTAAGTTCTTCGAAGAGGAGGAAGCGCAACTAAAGCTCCGTCTGGCTGAGAAGACCGCCAAGGCGCAGGAAGCAGCGGCGAAGGCTGCCGCTGCAGCGGCTAAAGAGGACGAAAAGCTCGCTGCCATGCCAGAGGCGCAGCGCAACAAGATCTTAGAGAAGCGTCGCAAGAAACTGGAGAAGCAGAAGGAGAAGGAAAACGCTAAGAAGAGTTCTAAGGACGAGCTGAAACTTGGCCTAGGCAGTCAGGCTGTGCGTCAGCACCTCTTGGCTTTCGGCGATGCATGGCAGACCAGCATTGAAAAATCAGCGTTCGATCTGCGTGCTTCAAGCTTCTCGCTGTTCCTGGAGGAGCTGCTTGTGCGGCTAGGCAGCGGCGGTGCTCGTCGCAAACCCAAGATTGCCAAGGGCTCGCAGGACTTCCTGCCGCATCAGATGGCTCTACGTGAAAAGATCTTCAACAAGATCCGCATGGTCTTCAAGCGCCACGCTGGTGTCGAGATCGAGACTCCTGTCTTCGAGCTGAAGGAAACGCTGACGGGCAAGTATGGTGAGGACAGCAAGCTCATCTACGACCTGGCTGACCAAGGTGGCGAGCTGCTGGCGCTGCGCTACGATCTAACAGTGCCGTTCGCTCGCTTCATGGCTCTGCACAGCCCCGGAAACATCAAGCGTTACCACATCGCGCGCGTGTATCGCCGTGACAACCCGCAGCTGGCTCGCGGTCGTTTTCGCGAGTTCTACCAGTGCGACTTCGATATCGCCGGTACGTACGCACCAATGCTCCCGGACGCCGAAGTGTTGTCCATTGGTATTGAAGTGCTGCAGCAATTCCCGGAGCTTGGCCCTGTTAAGGTGAAGCTGAGCCACAGACTTCTGCTGGATGCCATCCTAGCTATCTGCGGTGTGCCAGCCGACAAGTTCCGCACGACGTGCAGTGCTATCGACAAGCTCGACAAGGAGCCGTGGAGCGAAGTTCGCCGTGAAATGGTGGAGGAGAAGGACATCCCTGAGGAGGTTGCCGACCGCATCGAGCCTTTCGTTTGCAAGGTGGGCTCCCCGCGCGAGCTACACGCGCAGCTCCTGAAGGAGAACATGTTTGGTGACAATGTCAATGCGCGCCGTGCAATGGACGACTTGGCGCTGCTCTTTAACTACCTGGAGGCCATGGGCGTGCTGAATTACATTTCGTTCGATCTGAGTCTTGCCCGCGGACTGGACTACTACACGGGTCTGATCTACGAGTTTGTGTTGACGAGTCCGGAGCACCACGTTGGTTCCATCGCCGCTGGTGGTCGCTACGACAACCTTGTGGGTATGTTCTCCGCTACGGACCAGCAGATCCCGTGTGTGGGTGTCAGTCTCGGTATCGAGCGCATCTTCGGTATCCTCCAGGCCCACGCCGAGAAGCAGTCCGCTAATGCGGCTCCCCCGTCGCAGGTTCTGGTTGCCTCCACCAGCAACGATTTGATGATGCCGCGACTAGAGTTGTGCAAGCAGCTGTGGCTCGCCAACATTTCTGCCGAAGTGATGCAGACCGAGAACCCCAAGTTCATTAAGCAGCTGCACTACGCTCTGGAGCGTGGCACGCCGTACATGGTGGTTATCGGTGAGGATGAGCTGACCAAGGGTGTGGTCAAGGTGAAGGACATGGCGTCGAAGGACGAGGTTACCGTGGCGCGCTCCGAACTTGTGGCCGAGCTCCTGCGTCGTGGCTGCCCTACGACCAGCACACTCAGCATTTAGGCTTTTAGCGTAAGGGAGACAGAGCAGGATAGACATCGCCGTAACACATCGTTGCAATGTAGTCGTTGGGCTGAATCTAGGTTTGACGAGTTTATTCATTTAATTTTTTCTACTAGTAGTAGACTACTACTGTTGGTGGGGCCAATTTCTCTAGTTGACAGCAGCCGAGTACGACGACACCGTCATTTTGGCGTTTGAGCCCGTGAACGGCTCCGTACCGGCCTCGAGTGTGGTCAGGTACTGACTCGATGGGAAAGCCTGGTGGTTCACCAGGTACGTGAAGAAGTTGAGCAGATCCGCGGAGAAGTTGGTGATCGTCTTGGTGACAACGAACGAGTAGACGGTCGTGCTGCCGTTCGGGCCCTTGTACAGCTTGAAGCTGTTGCCACCAACGTTGACAGTGGCGATGGCCTTGCCGGTGCTCGAGATGGGACCAGCACCGCCGTAAGCGGCCAGCCAGATCATGATCTCGTACTCGTTGCTGCCGGAAGCGCTGGAGCTCGTGAACAGGTCATACGCAACGTCCGCGATGAGGGTGCCGGAGTAGGAGTACGAGTACTTCATGGTCGTAGGGATCGACTTGATGTTTCTGATCTGCTTTTTAGAGAAGACCAGTGCCGCGTTCGAGTACGACTTGACCTGGGTCGGAGCACCCGCCCAGCTGTAGGACGTGTGCCAAGCGACAGTAGAGCCGCTCACCTTGTCGACGCCCGTGCACTGGCTGCCGGAAGTGGCTGCGTTCTTGTTCCAGAGGTTGTTGTAGATGACATACTTACCAGCCTTGGACAGACGCCACTGACTGCAGAAATCGGCCGAGGAAACGGACAGCAAGGTGGCGAGGACGACTGCGAGAATAAACTTCATATTTTGGTGTTCGATGGCGCCCGCGATAACTTGTCGAGCTCAACGATTTTTGATGAGTAAGGTGTTCGCGCTGAAGCTCGTTGGCACCAGGTCGAGGTACCCTCGCAGACATGAATGCAACAGCACTCCTCTGTTCGGTTTGCGGAGCTTCACGTGCAGCAGACGGCATGGGCATTGACACGATGTTGACACCTGATAAGGTGTCCTTTACGTCTACATCGGCTGTTTTCGCGAGTCGAGCATGTGGAGGCAGACGCGCATCCTTTTCATCGCTCGACCTGATGGATCGCTTTACGCTTTGGGTGTTTGTACGTAATGCCGCTCTATGGAGACCATACCCACGCTGGTGGCTCGATCGAAGCAGGCAATCGCAGCTCTGCGTTGATGTTGTCTTGGCACGAACTAACCTCAAGCGCCTGGATTGTCACGACGGCGTTGCCTGGTCAGATGTGTCGACGCCCACGCTTCATTTCGTGACTCGGTGGTTGTCTGGCTTACCCTGTTGTATTCGAGGACATCAGACTTCGTTGCACCGAGCAACAGGTGAGTCATCGTCGAACTGCCACCAGCAGTGCGTGCATTTGACGGAGATGTCGGGTGCCCGCCGTGCCGAAAGCAGTGAGGAGCGATATACCTAAAGTACAATCAGCAAGGCGTTCTGCTCCCCCTGAGCCGTAGCGCGCCGCTGCCGGAGCCCCAGCTCAGGAATTGATTGCGTTCACAGGGAGGGACCCCGCGTCACGCCAACTGAGCTTTCGTCGCCGCCACCTGGTTGGAGTGCCACCTTGGCACATCCTGTTGCTGTGAGGCAACGTGTGTAACTCGCTCCATGACGTACATCTTGACGATCAACACCTCCATGCCCGGTTGCATCCGCTGTCGAGTCCCATTCGGAATGGGCCATTCCCCTTGGAAAGGAGAGTTGAGACGGCTGTCTTTTAGGACAGCGAAAATAAACCGCAGTGCAAGCAATGGCAACGGTTGCAGCGGGATCGTGCTGGTTGGATGCACTTCTGCGCGGTCGATTTGTTTGGACTTTCATGTATATTATCTGTATCTCCGCCTCAATGCGAACAACATATCTGGTCTGTGCAATAGATACTCATGACTTGAGCTGCCGCGATAACACTTGTTGCGCGGGCTTCGGGGCACAGGGGCATCCTTAGCAAAGTGGTTTGCCTTGGAAACAGCAGTTTGCTAGTTCTGGAAAATAATGGCGACTCTTGTGCTTTTGCTTTGAGAGCCCCGTTCTCTCAACAAGCGCTTGTTTGTGCTCAACGCTGGCGATGAGAAGACTGTCATGATCGGCGTGGTCCTAACTGAATAACCGTGCTGTACGGCGATCGAATTGCGATTTGCGTTCGTGTACACTATCCGTGAGATGACAGCAGAGATAGCTCTCTCAACAGGACTACCTACCGTCACAGCACGCCTTCCTAGCGGGCAGCATCGAGCCAACGGACGACGAGCTGCCTGTACAAGTCAGGTCTGAATCGTTTTCTCGACCGCGATCGCCCAATGGGATGGTGATGTACATGTAGCGAAGCGCGCTTGCTCTGTCCGCCACAGCCGGAAAACGCGCCCCGCTATGAATGTTGCAGTCCGCCACCATGTGCACGTCAACGCTGCAGTTCTCTGCCTTGAGCGCGGCCTGGAATCCTGCAATCGACGATCGTCGTAGCACGCAAGGGCACACTCGGTGGGAAAGCTTGTGTTTTTGTTGCTTCAAACGGCTGGACAATCGATGTCGTGAGAGTTGTTTTTGCGGCGGTCAGACCGCAGCAGAGCAAGTGGAGTGTACTCCTTTTCATTCATCACTCTGCAATTTGCTCCGCAGCGCACAAGCAAACCACCGCTTCCACCACACCTCCAATCGCCGACAATGAAGGGCTTCTTCACTGGCGTACTGGCTGCTGCTACTCTTGCTGTTGCCTCCGCTGGAGACTACTGCGGCCAGTGGGACTGGGCCAAGAGCACCAACTACATCGTGTACAACAACCTTTGGAACAAGAACGCTGCATCGTCCGGCAGCCAGTGCACAGGCGTCGACAAGATCAGCGGCTCCACAATCGCTTGGCACACGTCGTACAGCTGGGCAAGCGCCCCGACCCAGGTCAAGTCGTACGCGAACGCTGCTCTGATCTTTACACCGAAGCAAATCAAGAGCATTTCGACGATCCCGACCAAAATGAAATACTCCTACTCCTACTCAGGCAAGCTCGTTGCTGACGTCGCGTACGACCTGTTCACGAGCTCCAGCGCTTCCGGCAGCAACGAGTACGAGATCATGATCTGGCTGGCGGCCTACGGTGGTGCTGGTCCCATCTCGAGCACCGGCAAGGCCATCACCACGGTTACCATCGGCAGCAACAGCTTCAAGCTGTACAAGGGCCCGAACGGCAGTACGACTGTCTTCTCCTTCGTTGCCACCAAGACCATCACCAACTTCTCGTCGGACCTTCAGAAGTTCCTGAGCTACCTTGTCAAGAACCAGGGCCTGCCTTCCAGCCAGTACCTGATCACGGTGGAGGCCGGCACGGAGCCATTCACGGGCTCGAACGCCAAGATGACGGTGTCGTCGTACTCGGTTGCTGTCAACTAGATCATCGACAGCATATCATCGCGCCAGTAGCGATACGTATGCAGCCTGATAATATGTTGGTGTAGAATCGGTTAATTGTGAACCAAGTCTAGTCTAGTTGAACATTTGTTGCCTTTTCAGGAGTGATGGTCTCAATTGCAACCGCCAGGCTCGTCACGCTATCTCTAGTCAGGCACATGAAGACTCGAGGTGCAGTGTCCTCCTCCTTCTTAGCAGCCCACACAGCTAACATGAAGCAGACGCAGTCTCGTGCAGCGTCACTAATAAATGGGGAGCGAGACTTTTTAAAACTCTACCAAGATATCGATGGCCCTCCTGAAGACAGCAACGTTGGCGCGGTTAATAGCGGTGCATCATACGGCGACGAACTGATGAGTGCGTTCAAGCGCAAAACGCAGGAGCTGTGCGACGAAACGCGTGAGCAGTGCGAGCAGAGGCTGGAGCGACAGGAAGTCCAGCACGAGCGGCAGGTGCAGAGCCTGCAACGCCAACTGCGAAAAGTGGTGGGCTCCTGCGTGTCACTTACCGAGCACGAGCAGATTCTAGCTACTACCGCGTCGGAGCAACAGCGACAGCTTGACGAGATCCGAAGGCACCATCAATCAAAAATGCGTGAGCTCGAGCAGCGGTGCGAACAGAAATGGCAGGCAAGATCGGCTGCAGTGAAGAAGCAGAGCGAGCAGGAGAAATCAGAGCTGTTGCTGCAAATCGACCACCTCGAGCTGCAGAAGAATGCGTTGGTAGCTGAGGCGAAAGAGCATGAGCTGTCAGATCTGCGGTGGGGTGAAAAGCTCGAAACTGCAAACCGGGAGAAAGCAGCCGTGGAGAAGCAAGTCGAGGACGCGAAAAAGCGGCTAGAAGACGCCTGTCGGCTCATTGTCGCGTTGAAAACTCGCCTGCGCCACAATGCAAGGCTGGCACGCGACTTGGAATCGCAACGAGATAAAACGATGGAGACTCGCGACGAGGTAATGAAGTGCAAGCTGGCGTACGCAGAACTGAAGGGCGACATGGACACCCGAATCGCCAGCTTGGAAAGGGAGCTCGATCACGCGCTGCGCTCAGTAGCGGATGAAAAGGCCAACGCGTGCGCTCTCCAGGTATTAACCAGCTGACTAAGATTGTATTTGACAGGACTAACGATGTGTGTTTGCGTATTAGAGTGAACTCGCTGGACTGCGGGAGCAAGTCCAGCGCCAGCAATGCGCCGCGGTGGAGCTTACCGCCAAGGGAACACTGAGTGCCGAGCACCATGCAGCCGAGCGCAAGCAACTTCAGAAGGAGCTGGACGAGCTGCGAAAAGCTCTGCAGGTGGAACAGCAGGCCGTCAAAGAGGCCGCCGCCCGAATGGATAAGATGCTACGGCAAGCAGCAAAGACACAGCTGCGGCAGCAGGTGAGAGTCGTCACCGTCGCAGGCTGCAACGCCGAAGCTCACGCGCGTGTGTTTTTTAGACTCTGGTGGAGGATCTGCTCACGCGCGTGTGTTTTCTAGACTCTGGTGGAGGATCTGCGCACGCGGCTGGAGCTGCAGCGGACAGCGGAGGCCTCGCTGAGGCGGCGGCAGCAGCGTCTGCAGCAGCGCGCGGAGCAGCTCAAGGCGCTGGTGGAGCGGCTGCACGCCGAGAACCGGCAGCTCGGCGAGGAGGCCCACGCGCGCGACGCGTCCACCGAGGCCTGGGCCAAGAAGCTCTTCGGCCGGCGCTAGTCCGCGCTCTGGCACACGTCGCCGGGCGACGTCATCGCAGCGAAAACCGAGACGGGTCAAGCGATTGGGGGCCGTAACGGCAACTCCATTCGAGAACCTTCTCGATCCACGTGTAGCCATCTGCGTCGGCGGCGGCAACGGCGAGCGCCGCGCCGCGATAGGAAACCGACCGGCCGTCGGGACGGAGGCGAGCTGCCTGCCTGCCTGCCTGCCTCGCCCCATTAGGTGAGCAAACTGCGTCCAGCGCGCCGTATAAACGGGAGCGCCAGGTCAGCGCAGCTCGTCGGACAGATTGAGTGGCTGCCAGTCAAGTCCTGCTCTAATTTTGACAGGAAAGATCGTCGGCGCGGTGTGAAGCGATTTAACGGGGAATCAAGAATAGACGGGCAAACGGTGATAGTGCCAGTTTCTAGAACAGCAACCTTTTATGACAGGGTAGCCGAAGACAGAGGTTGTAGTACGACTGAGGTTTATGTTTCAGAGTGGAACCCACTATCACAGGTGCGCTCAGACACAACATTCACACTGAAAAGGATGCGTTGCCGCAGGGTATGCGTTGCCGCAGACTGCTCGCGTAGGTACGTTCTGGAATCGCTCGTTTGCCCTTTGCCCCCCAGCCAAACGCGAGCCACTTTCGTTTCGGCGGCTCCGCGGCAGCAGCCCCTCGACCTCTTCCCCCTCTCGTGGCAACAGCATCATGTCGGTGATCGGCGTGGACTTCGGCAACGTGGACTGCGTGATCGGCCAGGCCAAGCGCGGCGGCATCGACATCATCCTCAATGAGAACTCCAACAGAAAGAACCCGTACGTGGCGTGTGCGCGCTCCGCGGCGGCCGCTCTGACTAACTCGCGTCTCCGCGCAGCAACATGGTGTGCGTGCAGGGCAAGCAGCGCTTCATCGGCGAGGCCGCCATCAGCATGGCGCGCATGCACTACAAGAACACGGCCACGGACATTAAGCGCCTCATCGGCCGCAAGTTCAAGCACCCTGAGGTGCAGCAGGAGATCGCGCAGCTCGCCTACAAGTGCGTGGAGCTGGCCAGCGGCGACGTCGGCATCGTGCTCAACTACAACGACGAGCCCGTGACCTTCTCGTGCGAGCAGGTGGTGGCCATGATCCTCAACAAGATGCAGAACATCGCGGCCGCCGCCAACGAGGGCGTGAACCCCGCTTACTGCGTGCTCTCGTGCCCCGGCTTCTACACGGATGTGCAGCGCCGCGCGCTGCTCAACGCCACCAAGATCGCCGGCCTCAACTGCCTGCGCCTCATCAACGAGCACACGGCCATCGCGCTCGCCTACGGTATCTACAAGTCGGCACGCAACCTCTTCCACGAGACGGAACCGCAGCACGTCATGTTCATCGACCTCGGCCACGCCAGCTACACGGTGTCCATCGTGGCCTTCGTGCAGGGCCGCCTCACCGTCAAGTCGGCCGCCTTCGACCGCTTCCTCGGTGGCCGCGACTTCGACATGGCCATCGCCCAGGATGCTGCCGCCAAGTTCGCCGCCAAGTACAAGACCAACCCGCTGGAGAACCCCAAGTCGCGCATTAAGCTGCTCTCGGCCTGCGAGAAGGCTAAGAAGAACCTCAGCCCGTACGGCGTGACGGCCACGCACCTCAACATCGAGTGCCTGGCGGATGACCGCGATTACAACTCGCAGGTGACGCTCGAGGAGTTCGAGGAGCTTATTGCCCCTCTCCTCAAGCGTCTGGACGGCCCCATTGAGCGCGCGCTCGCGGACGCTGGCGTGGAGAAGTCGCAGCTGGCGAACGTGGAGATTGTCGGCGGTGGCACCCGTGTCACCAGCGTGAAGCGCCACCTCGCCGAGGTGCTGGGCCTGGACAAGGAGCAGCAGAACTACGGCCTGAGCACGACCCTGAACGCCGACGAGTCGGTGGCTCGCGGTTGCGCCCTGAACTGCGCTATCCTCTCGCCCATGTTCAAGGTGAAGGAGTTCAGCATCACGGACCGCGTGCACCTGCCCGTGCGTGTTTCGTGGGACGGCAGCGCCTCGACGGCTACGGACGCCGCTGACGACGACGAGGACGTCAACATGGAGGCCCCTGCTTCGGAGGACAGCTCGCTGGTGATCTTCAACCGTAAGGACGAGTACCCGAAGACCAAGCGCATTACCTTCCGTCGCGACAAGCCGTTCTCGATCGACGCTGTGTACGACGAGTCAGCCAAGACCTATCTGCCGCCTGACTACGTGATGGACATCGGCAAGTACACGATCTCGGGCATGCCCGCCCAGGAGGCTGGTGCTGAGATCCCCAAGATCCGTGTGAACGTGCAGCAGGACATGAACGGTCTGTTCTCGGTGGCGTCGTCGCAGCTGATGCAGGAGATCAAGGAGGAGGAGAAGCCCGCTGAGGCCGAGGGCGAGGAGAAAAAGGAGGGTGAGGAGAAGAAGGAGGACAAGCCCGTTGAGCCCAAGAAGAAGCGCTTCCGCAAGATTGAGCTTACCGTACAGGCACAGGTTGGCGGTCTGTCGAACGCTGACGTGGCCACCGCTACGGAGCAGGAGCTGAAGATGGCGCAGCAGGACCGTGTGATCGAGGAGACGTTCAACAAGCGTAACGAGCTGGAGAGCTTCGTGTACGAGATGCGCAACCAGATCACGGACAAGCTGGCCGGCTTCATCACGAGCGAGGAGAAGAGCAACCTGGAGACGAAGCTCATGGAGACCGAGGACTGGCTGTACACGGACGAGGGTTTCGACAGCACCAAGTCAGTGTACCAGCAGAAGCTGGACGACATGCGCAAGCTGTCTTCGCCCGTGGAATTCCGCCTGGCGGAGAGCACGGAGCGTGGCGTGGCCCAGGCTGAGCTGACGGCTGTGCTGGAGGAGTACAAGCGCATGGTGAACTCGGGCGACGACGCGTACTCGCACTGGACTGAGGAGGAGAAGACCAAGCTGCGCCAGACGTGCGTGGACGCCGAGACGTGGCTGTTCGACGGCCTGACGAAGCAGGCGGACCTGAACCCGACGGACGCCCCCGTGATCACGTCGGCTGCCATTCGCAGCAAGATCGTGGCCGTGCGCGCCGTGGCTCTGCCGATCACAACGAAGCCCAAGCCGTTGCCGAAGGTCGAGACGCCCGCTGCTCCCGAGCCGACTGAGGCTGAGGCCGCTTCTGCTGACGAGAAGGACGAGGCCGAGAAGATGGACCTGGACTAAGTGTTCCAGCGACGCAGAGAGCAAAAGATCAGGCATTTTGCATATGACGGGTGCTGCTTGCTGCCCATGCGCTCGAAGTAGACGCGCTGGCAGGCAAACAAGTAGGCAGGCAACACTCGTGCTTTCGTAGTCATTCCGGTAGAACCATCCATACAGAAACAATCTTTTTTCGTTGATACCAACGACCTTATCACGAGGGAGGCCAGCTGTCAAGTCTTGTTCATGTCCTTGTCCTCGAGGTCGTTAATACCAGGTAATAGTACTGTACTAGCTCGCTAAGTGCGAATTGAAAAGCTCCAACCATCTCGGAAGCGGCCGAGCTAGCGACACCATGGCGAGGTACGTCTTCTAGGAGGGGTCTCTCTGTCTGTATATGGGGTCGCGGACCGCGGCCACGACGCCGGCCGGATGGCCAACTCTCTGACGAATGCAACCGTGTCTGTGGCCCTCGCAAACGCCGCCTGCAGCAGCGGAGAGAGCGAGTTCAAGCGCGTGCAGGAGGACGAGGAGGAGTTCCAGAAGGGCCCGCTGTCGGTGCTCATGCACAGCGTCAAGAACAACTCGCAGGTGCTCATCAACGTGCGCAACAACCACAAGCTGCTGGCCCGCGTCAAGGCCTTCGACCGCCACTGCAACATGGTGCTGGAGAACGTCAAGGAGATGTGGACGGAGGTGCCCAAGTCCGGCAAGGGCAAGAAGGCGGCCAAGCCCGTCAACAAGGACCGCTTCGTCAGCAAGATGTTCCTGCGCGGAGACTCGGTCATCATCGTGCTGCGGAACCCGCACGCCTAGGACTGCGGCCTTTTATTGCAGCTGAAGCTGAGGGAATAGACGTCAGCATCGTTTGGTTTTGCTAGCAGGTGGCGGCGACTCTGCCCTTCGCTTCCTCCTCTGCCGATACTTTGCGCTCCCCACTACTCTTGGTTTCAGGTTTACATACACACGGCAGTTCCTGGGTCTCCGTACGAACGATGCCATCGCTGCTGGACCTACCCATGGAGCTGCTGGAACTTCGCGTGTGTCCGTTCCTGGACTTGTCAAGCATTACACAGCTCAGTCTCGTTAATCAGCAGATGCAGCACGATGTCACAAACTGCTCGAAGCTGTGGGAGATGCTTGTAACTCGGCACTTTGGGTACGTGAACAAACCACTTGCGACCCGAAATGCTGGAAGCAGCATCAACCAGGACAGAGTCAACTGGAAGGCGGTGTTTGTTGCAGCTTGGCGAGATTCCTTGATGCTTGCGCCGCTTACGTTGCATGAAACTGGCGTGTTGCAAGTCTACCATCAACAGAGCTTTGCGGTCCCGCTTCGAGGTCGAGAATTCCAGATCCGCCAAGAGATCGTACTCATGCAGGGGCTACGGCGGCTTCCGTCAAGTATCAAGCTCATTCAGCTGTATGCTGAGGTGATCCGCCAGGCTCATCTTGTGCCCCGCGTAAATGCTTCCAGCACTGCCAAAGCTCTGCGCCTATTGACGTTGTAGTCGATCGAGGCAAGGAAGATAAATCAATCTTGACATATATTTTGTAGTTTGCGTTAAGTAATTTTTGGGACGTACCTCCTACCGCTGCTGGTGGTTGATGAAACGCATGGCAAGTGCAGCTACCACACGGAAAAGTAGGAGAATGGCAACGAAGATGGCAGCATACTGTCCGATATGCTCGTGCTTGACGCCGAAGACCACTTGTACGTACATTTTGACTGGAATCTCGCCCACGGCTGCAGGCGCTTTTTGGACGATTCGGCAGCCCAACGGGTACTTTGAGAAGTCAAACGAACTAATACCTCCAGGACTAGCAGCAGCCACCATGACATCGACAAGCTGGTCGTTTGAGCAATCGCCAAACACGACACCTGCGAGCGAAGAGAACGTATATCTGTGGGGAGCTATCGCGTAGATCCACTTATACCCGCTTGGAATGCGCAGTGTTGGAGGGTTGAAGCCTGTCAGCATGAGTCCAATGGAGTTGATCAGGACACCGAGTGTCATGGCGGCTTCCATACTGCTTGAGAGAAAGATCGCGAGCTGAGTTAGGTACGCTTGGAAGAGGATCAGGAGCGCCAAGTTGACCCAATACAGAACACCCTCCGTAAAGCCCACGAAACCCACCATGGGGTAGTATACGACTATGAACACGAGGGAACTTGCGAAGACGTACGGGATTTCTACGAGAGTGAAACTCAGGAAGTACCAGAAGCTGTTGTACGTCTGAGCTGCTCTCTCTCGGTAAAAAGCGGCGCGCTCTTCAAAAACGATCGGCAATCCACCCACGAATGAAACAATCGATATAAACATTGTCGAGAGATAGATCATGCCAAGTCCGTTGTTGATGCCCTGGTACGTGTCGTACTCTGCATCCAGGTAGACAAACCCGAAGACCAGTCCTAGGAACAAGGAAATGACGAATCGTGTCAAGTTGTACGACGGCATACGCCAATACGTGGTGAAAATACGCTGCAAGAGGAAGCGCAGCTGTGTAACACTGGAGGCCGCGCGCTTGTTGTCGTAACTCAGTGGTTGCATGTCATTAGAAGGCTGAAACAGCCCGGCCTCCGTGAATTTGTTGTTTAGATCGTTCTTGTCTGAGCTTGCGTTAAAGTATCCCACGAAATCCACCTCACTAGTTGATCCATGATCCAGGTCGCCTTGTGTTTGCGGCACAACCTCGTCGTGTACGTTAACGCCTGCACCTAGAACTTCCAGCATCCATACAGACGGGTTTTGGCCCTCTCTGAAGCGCGAGGCTGTTGGAATACCTTCAAAGAATTTGACGACGGAGCTGCCTTCGGGACCCAGATCTCCAAAGTATACCGTCTCACCACCACGTTTCAAGAGCAACAACTTATCGAAAAGGAAAAACACATCAGACGATGGCTGGTGGATCGTGCACAGCACAGTGCGCCCTGAATCAGCCACACGCCGCACCCCATCCATAATCACCTTTGCAGAACTAGCATCGAGACCACTAGTTGGCTCGTCCAGAAAGAGCACGCTGGGCTGTGCAGCCATTTCCACGCCAATTGTGAGGCGCTTCATCTTCTCCATGGAGCTCCCGCGAATAATCTGGTCTGCTATCTCGTTAAGACCTAGGAGATCCAGACATTCCGCTACTGTGGCATACTTTATATCGTCAGGAACTTCAGAACCTTGACGTAGAAATGCCGAAAACGTTAGTGCTTCGCGGAACGTAGCAGCACTCGCGTGGACATCGGTTTGTTCGCAGTATCCAGTGCAGCGACGTACACTCAGATCGGTGGCTGGAAATCCGTTGAGCAGGACTTCTCCCTTTATTACCCCAGCAGTCTTCCGACCTGCAATAACATCCATAAGCGTCGTCTTGCCTGCACCAGTGGATCCCATGAGCGCAGTTAGCGTTCCAGGAAGAGCATATCCAGTAATACCCTTTAGCAGATCGACATTTTGCGCTGGTTGGCACCCTGCCGCCGGTACAGACACGGTGTACCACAAATCCTTAAACGCGACAGCAACTGGTTGCACCTTAACTTTACGGGTTGCATTTTTCACATCCAATACAGCTTCCTGCACACCATGGTTGTCGCTGGTGCTTTTTGATTGAGGTGACGAAAGCAAGTTGTAACTTTCCTCATTTCCAACGCTATTTACCGTGTCGTGAGGTAGCGCAACATTCTCTGGCCGTTCATGACGTCGATACTCGAGAACGTAATACGACAAAATCATCAAGACAACGTAGCTTGTGACCAGATAAATGACTCCGTAGACTACCCAGGCCTTGTCTGTTGGTACGTCGAAAAGATTAAGAGAGTATTTACCCATAGTCTGGTTGTAGGTTGAGCAGTAGTCAACTCCCGCGTAGACGCACACGTCGAGCTTCTTACTCCGATACTGGCTCACCGCAATGCTGCGCACAGTCCATGCTACAGGATCAAGCCAATACAGCCAGGAAAGCCAGTCCGGAATACCGTCCTTGGACACGATGAAGCCCGCAAAGAGTACGAATAGCAGTAGCATGACCATGGCAACAGGTTTTGCGATGTTCAGATTTGGTGCCGCCGCAGCCAGGAAAAAGTACACCGCAGCGAAGATTAGGATCATGAGCATAAGAAATAGCTCAAATAGGATGAAGGCGCCAGCTTCAGCTACCAAACCTCCGAGCCAATACACTAGAGAGCCAAAAATGAGACTCTCCACCAACGCGAGTGGTATCTGACTTAGGGAGCAAGCCAATACGTACGACGAGGTTCGGTAGAAGTTGGCAGCTCGTTGCTTGTAAAATACACTGCGCCAATCGTAAAACACAACCAAATTGCCACCTTGACCGAGGCCTAGGAAAAGGGAAGCCGCGAAAATGACGCCCATTGCTACTTGAGCGTCAGCCAGATCCATTTGATAGAATAGGCTACCAAACATGAGTCCAACAACAACAACTAGAGTCAAGCGGCCCTTAATAAAGGCGTTATTACGCTTTGTCAGAATGGCTTGTCGTCGTAACAGAGTCCACATACTAAGCCAGAAGCTCTGCTTAAACTCGGGGACGTCATTCGTGACCTTTGCCATTATTCCGAGCGTTTCCAGCTCTGCTCTCTCTCGTTTATCGGCTTCATCCTCTAACTGCTTGAAAAGCGCAGAATCTACCCACAGATCCGCGTACTCTCGTGCAAGACGATCACTTCGGCCGAGCTCACATAAGAAGTCTGCGATGTCCTTTTTGGCCGGGCAGATCAATCCCAGCTCTTCAAAGTAACTCTGCACCGATGACGTTGGTCCATGGTACAAAACGCGACCTTCGTGTAGCAGCAAAACATCGTCAAATAGCGAGAAAATCTCGGGCGAAGGCTGGAGTAGCGATATTACCACCGTTCGGTTCAAATTTTTGGCAAAGCTGCGCTTGGAGGCGATAATGTCAAATGCTGCAGCGCTGTCCAGTCCTGTGCTGATTTCGTCGAGAAAGGCTACTTGTTTCAGACCAAATCCCATCTCTCCCAGCGTTGTGCGCCGCCGCTCCCCACCTGAAATACCGCGAGTAATTGAATCGCCGACAATGGTGTTCTGGCAGTCTTCAAGTCCTAACGCCTGTATGACAGTGTCCGGAAAATGCTGGAAAACGTTGCGCATTGTGCTTACAGCCAATGCATTTTCTTCAGGAGTACCGTGTGAGAAATACTCCACGGAGTCTTCGCTGAGCTTGGCACCACAACACTCGTGGGCGAACTCGAGCGTTTCTCGTACCGTCAAAGCTGGTAAGTGCGTATTCACCTGTGCCACATAGTTTACGAACTGTGGCAGGCGCTTTAAGAGTTTTTCGCGAGGGACTCCATTGTACTGAATCTCGCCTTCCAAAGTGATGTTCTTGTCCATTGGGAATCTCCCACTCAGAAGCTTCATCAGCGCTGACTTGCCAGACCCCGCCTGTCCGAGCACAAGTGTGATTGTTCCGGGACGGAAAGACCCGGAGACATCATGCAGGATAGGCTTTCGCACGGTATGCGTTTTGGAAAATCGAGACGCGAAAGCTTTCAGGACCTCGTTCGTAAGTGTTGGTAGTTCGTCTTGCCGACGGATTGTCTGCTTGTCTTGTGCCGCCAACTTAGCCAAATCTGCTGAGAGCGAGACGTGGCTGAAGCGTATACCCATCGACGGGATCCCGCCGCCAAGCGCCGTCTCGACTTTGCTGGCGATGTCTTGGTGCAGCTTCATGGGTCCATGAGCTAGCATGGCCTTGGCCGACGTATACACGATCTCCGGCGCCATTGAGGAGCTTGTGCTTGAGACGACGTTGAAGCGCTTGTGGTTATCTTGAACGTGGCGAAATGAGAAGTGAGTCGAGGCAAGCACATCTTGCGGGGGTTACGGCATCCCTGCGTTGTGTCCGTGCTTGCGGCGATATACTCGACTAGATCCGACGAGCGCCTTTGCATCATCGTTTGCTCCAGTCGCAGAAACCGCAATCTTTTGCCCCGCTGTCCCACTGTCGGACTAATCAAAACGCTTACGGCACAGGTAAGTCTTCAAGGTAAGCACACAAAGACCATCTTGGAACTACGTCAAGCATTCAGTTCAGTTTATTCAGTTCTGACTTCCACTCAGGCTTCTTATCGCCATCGTCGAGAGCTGCTCAGCTGCTGTCGTAGCACTTCGTTTTACGAGCCCGAAAGTCGGATCCCACTCGTGCATATACGGAGGTGCGCGTGGTGAAGCAGCCCGCCGTTCGCGCTTTTCCGTGTACGTCATGCTCTACTGGCCGAAGTCATCCCTCTGTCAAAAAGATGGCACAAGAGCAGCGCTCTTGTTTCGACCAAGAGCGGCGGTTTCACCTTCTTGGGCTCGTTCTCTCACACCACCGATGACGGTGTCAGAAGAGACTTGGGCTGCTGCAGCACTTGCTTCTTGGGTGAGGTCGACAGATCAATCTCTCTCTCCGTATCCTTTGCGTCTGCGATCTCACCCTCGCCATCGCTGCCACTACTGCTAGTGCTTGAGCTGTTTGGTGCGTCGTGGTCGGTGGCACCGCTCTCATCGACCGTGGTGGAGGCTTCTGTTACTGATACATTGTGAATGGGGGTGCTTCCAATATCGTCAAGAGATACTTCTGCTGCTGCTTCCTCCGCTGTCACCTCAGCTGTGTGCGCAGGTGTCTGCATGATCTCGATAGCAACTTCAGCTTGGGCACTTCGATCGTGCACAATAGCTTGTGCTGACGCTTGTTCCAAAGGTTCAACTGAAACAGTCGGCATCGGTGGCATGGAAGCAGGCAATGATGCCGGCGCGGTTGTTGGGCCCACTGGGGTCACCGAAGATACTACTGGCTCAGCAGGTGTCTCTGAAGGACGGTCTTCATGCAACGAGACTGAATCCGGGGGCAGGAGTACAACGGGTGATGGTCGTGCCTGGCCGGGGGGCTGCTGCTGTACTGGGGGTGCCAAACTCGCAGGAGCTGCAAGCGAAACTGGCGCAGGCGGCACAGCCATTGATGCAGCTATCGCAGAACTAGATGCAGGCGCAGAGGCCGGAGCCGCAACTGGTACGGTGGGATTTACAGATGCCGACGCGGAATCAGCTCTTGAAAGACCGTGCGATCGACTGGGGGCACTGTTCACAGCAGCAGGAGCTGCCGGTACCACCGGATCGGGGATTCGTGCGTCCGGGTGGAATGCGCACACGTCCTCAAAAATGAGTTCCTGCAGCTTCTGCTTCGTCAGATCGGTGTTCTCAAATGCGAAGTCAAACGGTGTCGGGCATGTTTTTTCCACAGACCGATCACGGACCAGGCTCAGGTACGGGTGTGCGAGAGCCTCCTGAATCGTGATACGCTTGCGCGGATCAAACACCAGCATCTTCTCTAGCAAATCCAGGCACTGCGGCGTAGCGCGCGGATACACCGACGACAGCGGCACCTTCGGCTTCTTAGGTTGACGCAGAATGAACCTCTTTGCCTTCGGGTTAGTAATGAAGTCCAGCGAGTCCTCAGACGGTGAGCCAACGACATCCATGATAATCTTTAGCTGATGTAGGTAGTCATGGCCAGGGAATAGAGGCCGCCTTCCCAGCATCTCAGCTAGGATGCAACCAATTGCCCACACATCCATTTGCTTATCATACTTGGATGAAAGCAGCAATTCCGGAGCACGGTACCACCGTGTTACGACATATTCAGTGAGACCTGAGTCCATACCCTGAATACCTCGAGCGAGGCCAAAATCGCAGAGCTTCAAGTCGCAATCCGAGTTTACCAAAATATTGGACGGCTTCAAGTCGCGGTGCAGCACCTCCGCGGAGTGCACATAGTTAATAGCCACCAGCATCTGATACAAAAAGTATTGTACGTGGTCATCGCTGATCGATTGGTTCGAGTGAATGACACGATGCAGATCCGTCTCCATCAGATCCGTCACAATGTATACATCATTGAACTCCTGCAGAGTTGGCGGGCGTAACAGATCCAGCAGGTTGACCAAATTGGGGTGGTTTAGGTGGCGCATGAGCCGAATTTCCCGAAGGATGCGCTTGGCATCAATGAGATCGTTGAAGGCGTTTGGAATGTTTTTAATGGCAAGGGCTTGGCCCGTCTCCGTGTCGCTAGCAGCAATCACACAACCATATGCGCCTTGCCCCACCGCCTTGATCATCTGATAGCGTTTCGGGACGTCGAAGTTCGTGTTACCCACTCGGAATTGATGGTTATCCCGCTTCGTATCACGGAAAGAGCAACCACGAGCCAACGCGACACGATGACTCATCGACTGTACCATCGCCCCTGATGGACGAACCTGGGGCGTTGGAGCGTTGGGGTCGAGAACCGGCGAAATCTCGTCAATACCAGTACGCGACGCGCTTGCGAGATTTGAGCGTGACATTGCAGCAAACGAGGCCATGGAGGCCTCAAAGCTAATACTAAGCTGTACCCGCCCGCACGTAAACTTCGTTTCATTCGCAGACAGCAGTGTATACCATTGCGGGACAGCACCACGGGCAATGTCCGAGTGGATAACACTCTCTCGAACTGTCCGTGACGTACTGGCCAGCGCCAGGAAGGGCGCAAGGTTGACCTTGGCCACACCTACAACACGCTCCGAGGCCTCGCCCGCGCCATCCGTATCCACCACTTCCCACGCTTCGATCAGGATAAAGCACGGCTTGCCTCGCGATGATCCGGCAAATGAAATTTCATGCTTCGAGTTCCACTTGGGGTTACGTGCTTCCTCCGGGTCGCATGTGCGCGTCCGCGCCACACAGTTGGCGGACGAGGTTGGAGCATACACATTCGTCTTGCCGTCCGTCACCAAACGCAGCCCGAGGAACACACGCCGGTTCGATGGCCGCTTTTCGTCGTCACCTTCCGATCCATCTGTCTGGTCTTCGTCGTCGATGAAGCCCTGGTCTGAAATCTGCTCACCGCGGAAAACGACGATGTGTAGCTTCCCTGCCGGGTTGTCGTGCACTGTGTTGCCGACCACCGCAGCCATGGGCAGCGACAAACTCGACGTGGCGCTGCACCCAAACACCGCCGAGGCGGCGATGGGGTCGGCCGAGATCGTGAGACTCTTGACGCGTCCGTCGGGCGCGAACTCGATCGTGTGCTGCCATTGCTGCGTGAACTTGCGCCCGTTGTCTCTGTTTTTCATGGTCTCGCGGCCGGCCACGACGGCGGTGCAGCCTTCCTTGGCCTGCGCGATGTCCGTGACGAAGAAGGCGGTGATCTCCACGGTCTCGTACAGGATGGAGAAGAAGTGCAGCACGCCGTCCAGGCCGTGATACTCGCCCCAGAAGGGCACGGTGGGCGCGTAGTTGGACGTGAGCACGACGTCGCGCGAGAGCTTGGGGAAGAACTGCGGCGACGACGAGTGCGAGATGAGCAGCTGGCGGAAGGCGAAGTAGAAGCCGCGCAGGTCCACCTGCGTGGGCGACGTCTGCATCTGCAGCGCCTCGAGCCCCTCGGCGGAGAGCGCGCCCTGGCCGTGGCGCACGCCCTCCTCGATGGCGGCCTGCATCATCTCCACCCACATGTCCTTCTCCAGCTCCGTGGCGCAGCACAGGTGGAAGTGCTTGTGGCCCTGCGTCTCGATGAGGAAGCCGTGCGCCTTGCCGTAGTTCTCGGGCCGCACCTTGCTGAGGATCATGCGGCCGCGCAGGTTGCGCGCGCTGCGCGCCTCCTCCTTGGAGTTGTAGTACGTGAGCGCGGCGCCGTCCAGGATCAGGTAGCGCTCCTCCCAGCGCGGCAGCCAGTCGCCCTTCTTGCGCACGTAGCCCTCCCAGTGCACCTCGTGCGCCACGGCGGCGGGCGTGGAGGCCGCGGACGAGTCGGCGAGCAGGTCGTCGGGCGTGGCCAACGCGCCCAGCAGCAGGTCGCGGCCCTGCGCCGGCAGCTCTGGGGCGGGCTCCATGCGGGCGGAGTGAAGGTCGGTGGCGGCGGGCGAGTTGGGGCCTGCCTGCTTCAGACTGAATCGATCGCCCGTTTCTGCCGAGCCGGAAATAGGTCACGACGGGACAATCCCCGCACGCGCCGTCTTTCCGACACGCCAAGCCTGCGCTCACTATGGGGCGTCGCCCCCCCATACAACGCCCGCACACGCAAGGGAAACAGAACCGTGTCAACCGACAGCTCGCTGCGCGACACCGTCGCGGCAAGTGGAAAGGAGACCGGCAGGAGGCTGTTCGACCAGAAGCGGTCGTCACGCATCCAAGTTTCTCTTCGCTCGAGCCAAAATGCCCCGCCTCGACAAAATACACACACACACACACGCAACACGACGAGCCGCGATCTCGCGGCGCTCGACAACCTACGCCGAAATCGTAGGCGACGCGCTGGATTTGCACGCCATTTTGCGTTGCTCGCCCTGGTGTCTTTGTCGCCTTGTCCTCGCGCGCGCAGTCGCCTCTTCCGCCAGCATTGCCTCCGCTTAGCGTCGGCCGTCTGCACTGCAGCAGCCGCTTGGCCGAGTTGACGGCAGCTCAGCGCCCTCCCACATCCTGGCGAGACTCCTTAGCCCAGTCGCCACCTCCCACTTTAGCGCGGGGGTTGAAGCAGGTGGTTACGAAAAAGGCAACAAGGCCGCATTCACTCTCGCGATGGACGCGCTGCTGCAGCTGGAGCTGCCCGACGCCGAGGTGGAGGGCGACGGCGCCTTCGAGGCGCTGGTGGCCGTGAACCACCGCTGGCTGGGCCGCTACGCGCGCCTGCACCCGAGCTTCGGCGTGGAGCCGGCGCTGCTGGAGCGCAACAGCCTCTGGATGAACGCCTTCTTCCAGAAGAGCCGCATGACCACGTCGGCCGCGTCGCCGCAGGCCAAGGCCCTCATCCGGAAGCACCGCGACACCGTCGCGGAGCGGCTGCGCTCGGCGCCGCTGCCGCACTCCGAGTCGCCCTTCTCCACCTGCGTCGTGGACCCCATGGCCGCGCTCATGTTCGCCGCCTCCATCGACCGGTGCCCGCACAACAACCTGGTAGGACGCAGCACTTCCACCGTCACCCGCTAGCAAGATAAAGTAACCTTCAACGTTGTTTTCGTTGGTAGGAGGACCTGCTGGCAGAGGCCTGGGAGCTGCTGCAGTGCGCGGCGATTCGAGCGCACGCGCTGCGGTCAGGTACGAGCTACTGCTGTCCCTGTTGCCTTTGAACTTTGCAGCTGACAGTCGTTGGCAGGCTTCGCCGGGTGCATATTTCGGACCCTCACGCAGTTCACGGAAACCCAGAAGCGAGTACGGCCCGATGCAGCGCCGTCTGCACAACACTTTTTTGGGGAACAAAGGTGTGATGATTGTTTTGTTGTTGTTGTAGATCCCGTGTTTACGGCTGCTGGTGCTGCTAGCAGAAGAGGACAGCTCTGCGGTTGTGCATGCATGCAAAATTGCTGCTCAGGGACAATTCTGGCAGCCCAACATGTTCGTGTTTTCGCTGCAGAAGCGGCACCATGACAATGCTACGTTGTGCGAGCTGGCCGCGAGGTTGCTGGAGTGTTTTTCGGCGGAAATGCCGATCCCTCCGCCGATCGTGCTGGATGAAGGGTATGACGAAGACAGGGAGGTGTATGTGCGCCTTGCAGGGGAGGCAAGCTCACTTCGAGCTACTCGCACGTCTCCCTTACGGGCATCATCCAGCGGCACCGCACTTCCATTTCTGACAAATAACTATCGTAGCCAAAGTCCACATCGTCCACTGTATTCGCCCACAACGACGATATCCACACTATACCAGGAAGCTCCCTCCCCGTACTGCCCGACCATGAAGCTACCGCTAACTCGTCCACCAACGTCTCCAGTTGAGCAGAGTCGGCGTGCAAAAATTTTCAGTATGCCTAAACTTGCTGCTGTTGAAGGGCAGCGGCAGTACCGGTGTAACACGCCCAATGCGCCTCCTTCTCGTATTGAACGAAGTATCGACCTTGAAGCTACCCGAACACTTGATCCACTGTTCGGATCACCCCCGCAAAGCCCGAGTGGCGGCAGCCCCAACAAACCTAGAGTTGTGGTATCAGAGAAATATTCCTGGAACCCTGAGTGCATTAACTCGGTCAGTGGATTCGAGTGGTGGTGGAGATCGCTTCCCCAAAATCATGCCAGTCTAGAGCCAACCCAGAAGTTGAAAATGGTCACGAAAGCTGCTGTGCGCTTGCACTCCCAAGGAGATATACATCGCGCTATTGAACTGTATCAACTTGCATTATCGTCGGAGCCGAACGACGAGGTGAAATTCAGATTACGAATTAACCTAGCATGTGCGCACGAAGCTGCTGAAGACGTGCCGTCAAGTATAGAAGAATTCCGTCTAGCGCTGGAGCTAAACCCCGACGATCTATACGCAATTTTCAAACTGGGGTGCGCGCTTACAGCAGTTCGTGAATTTGATGAAGCACGCATGCTCTTCGAATCTATTCAAGCAGAATACCCTCAAGCGGCCGATGGCTTGAAGACTCTTGAAAAGGCAATCGCAGAGGTCAAGCAAGAGGAGGAGGCTGGAAGAGCCGCAGTTGCAGCCGCCAAAGCTCGTCGATCCCCACCAAAGATTGTGTCACCAAGAGTGTACAATACAACGCCGAGAGAGCCTGTTGCTCCATCTACCCCAGTCGTTCAACCTCCAGCCCCTCGTAGAAAGAAAGCCCCAGCCGCGAAGCAATCTGTACCCAGTGCTGAACCTAGTGATAAGGCTGAGCCTTCTGTACATAATGCTCAAGCAAACACTACGCTTCCACAGAGACCTGAAACAGCGACTGTTGCGACCTTGACGGACGATGAGTTATCGTCACCAAGTTTACTGGAGCTTCTGGTGAGGCGTTGCCAGGAGGCTCGTATCAACATGTTCGAAGTAATGCAGAGGTTGGATCCTCAGCAGCGAGGGTTGGTTCACCGAGAGAGTTTTATCAACATACTTCGGGTTATCGTTGGCGCTAACATGCCTCCTCTGGACGATGACACTGCTCGCAATGCGCTCAACATCTCTCCTTGTGACTGGTCATCCCAGGAGAATCAAATATTTTTCAATTACAGCGGCTTCCTACGTGCATACGCAGCGCAACACCAAGTTGAAGCAGCACTTCTGACCTCAGGGGAAGTTGTGCAAGTAAAACTCATGATCGACGACCTCATTCGGCACGATATGGCTTACATATCGCATCACAGCGTCTCAGAGTGGATGCGATTAGGAAGCGAACGAGCATCGGAAGAATTGTACAGAACAACTTTCCTTGCAGACTCGGCGTCTCGTGGTGGACAGGCTATGGAACCTACGCCCCGAAAGCAATCGATGCTGGGAAACAGTACTTCTGGAACTTGGAGTGCTCCTGATTTGCAGGCCAGCGAAGAGGACCTCATTACACCTCGTACACGTGTTCGGAAAGATCGAGCTCGCGAAGAGTGGTTGTTGACAGCAGAAAAGGCACGTGTTCTTGCGAGGAGGCAGCAACACTGCATGAAATCCCTACGAGATATTGCTGCACGAGCAAGAGCCCATATTGTATTTCGCCGAAATGCGATGGCATTTCTGCAAGTAGTTGCCCAGCATGCCCAGGAGGAGTTGGAAGCACGAAGAGAGCGGTGCTTGTCAGCAAGACAAAACGAAGCACCAACGCAAACCCTATCAACTCAGGATGAACGAGCAGAGCCGCATCCTGAAGCATTACCTCCACAACCCGTGTCGGAGTCCCACGAGACTGCCCGCGAAGTTAGCGTTGATGTTGTTAAAGAACTGTCGGAGCAAACGTACGAGCTTTCCGTTCAAACGGCGATTTCTAGGTTACAGCAGAACACAGAGCTGGACGATGTTAAAGCTATCGCATCTCGCTTTGCAGCTTTTTGCCAAGTACCCCCATATTTCTTGAATAGTCAGGCAAGTCTCCCTGAGGGAGGCGAATAGCCTAGTTCTGCTGAAGTTGCAGGGTAGCATCGAAATGATAAAGTAAATGATACAACCTCCGAATTATTGCAGTTGACACTTGGGAGTCCTCTCAAGCATGCTACAGATAAAAGAAAGGTTGAGGTGATCGAGAGATTGAAGATGTCGGCTAGCAAGTGCCATTACGAGTGCATTATTCAGATATTGTTTTATTACTGTCCATTGACAGCAGCTACTACTTGACTTTGCGCGCAGTTTCCGCTCCCTTTCGACAGACTCCACACAGACTCAAACGCTCACGGGTTGTACATGAAATCACGCAGATACTCGGTCATGTTCTCTGGTTTCGGGACGGTGGCAAAGCCTTGGTCGTAGCCCTGCATCAACGATAAACAGCACACGGTCAGATTTCAGCTCTACAATGCGAGTGCACCCGAAATATACGTACATATTCAGCGACAGCCTCTGCGATCTTGAGCGATACTTCCCGAATCGAAGAAAGTGGCGGGTAGACGCAGCCAGTTTCCAGATCAGCAGGTGTCGTAAGACTTGCAAGCGTCTTGGCAGCGATGATCATGATCTCGTCGTTCACGTGCGTCAACCCGGCAGCGACCACACCCAGACCGACGCCGGGGAAGATGTAGGAGTTGTTTCCCTGACCAGGGACACAGAGCTTGCCGTTGATCTCCACAGGGTTGAACGGGCTTCCGCTGGCGAAGATGCACTTGCCGTCCGTAAATGTGTAGGCCTCCTCAGCCGTGCACTCCGCCTTTGAGGTGGGGTTGCTAAGCGCGAAGATAATCGGTCGCTCGTTGAGTTCACTCATTTTCTTGCATACCTCTTCGTTGAAAGCCTTCGCGATGGTGCACACACCAATGAGGGCCGTCGGCTTAATGCGGTCGAGCGTCTCCACTAGGTTATGACACTCAGGGGCATCATGCGCGTATGGCAGCTTGTGCGGCTGCAGAGACTTCTTGCGAGACTCCACGACTAAACCTCGCGAGTCCACTAGCCAGATCTGCTTGCGGGACTCTTCCACCGTCTTACCAGTCTCGCGTGAGATAGCCATAGCGATCAAGTCGGCAATGCCGGTGCCCGCAGTGCCAGCACCCAGGAAAACAAACTTCTGCTCCGAAATGGGCTTGCCCGACAGAGGCACAGCAGCCAAAAGGCCAGCAAGAACAACGGAAGCCGTGCCCTGAATGTCGTCGTTGAATGTGCAGTGCGTGTTCTGGTACTTGCGTAGCAGAGGGAACGCCGTTGAGTTGCCGAAGTCTTCGAACTGCAGCAGCACGTTGTCGCCGTACTTGGCCTTGGCGGCGTTCATGAACTCGTCCACGAGCTGCTCGAACTTCTCTCCACGCACGCGCTTCTGACGCAGACCGATGTAGAACGGGTCGGCCAGGTACTCCTCGTTGTTGGTACCGCAGTCCAGCACGACCGGCAAGCACATCTGGGGCGGCACACCAGCGCAGGCCGTGTACAGCGACAGCTTGCCGACGGGGATACCCATGCCGTTGGCACCCTGGTCGCCCAGACCGAGGATGCGTTCACCGTCGGTGAAACAGATCGCGCGGATGTCCTTCTCCGGCCAGTTGTCGAGGATCTCGGCGACGTGGCCGATGTCGTTGATAGAAATGTACAATCCGCGAGGAGTCTGGCGGTAGATATGGCTGAACTCCTGGCAGGCTTGGCCGACCGTGGGCGTGTACACAATGGGCAGGAGCTCAACAGTGTTCTCCGTGAGCATGCGGTAGTACACGTCCTCGTTCGTGTCTTGCATGTTCTGCAGGAAGATGTACTTCTCAATCGGCGACGTCTTGCGACGCAGTTGCATCATGGCACGCTCCGTCTCGAGCTCAATGGAGGTCACGGCCACAGGCAGCAGGCCGCGGAGCTTGTACGCCGCACGCTCCTCCTTGGTGAAGGCTTGGCCCTTGTTGGCGATGGGCGTCCGCATGAGAGCGAAGCCAGGCTGCGACTGCAACACAACCGACAGGTCGTTAGTCATCTACCGTTCCGATCTGTGAAAGGTGAGACCGTCACCGTACCATGAAGTCTTCCTCTTCCTGAGCCAGTGCAACTTCGGCGGCTGCGGAGCTCGCTGGCCGGCGGTTGGTGAGCTTCTTCAGTGCCGTCGAAGGCCTCTCCGACGCGACGTGCGAGATGGCGGCGCGGGCGGCGACCGACTGGGTCCGGCGGAGGACGGCGGCGCTGCTGCTGCGGAGCGTGGAGATCATCCTGGCGGGAACGGGGCGAATCGAAAAGTGGTGCCAGGCGTGTTGGCCATCGCGCAACGTGGGAATCGCGGAGAAAACGCCGAGGCGCCCCGCCAAACGATCCGCAGCTTCAACTTTGACGTGCCGCGCGACGTGAGACAGACCCAGCCCCCCAATCTCTGCAGCGTTGGCTCGTGCTCGCCGCACTTTCAATGGCCCGCGCCGATCATCGAAAGTGCAGCGGCAGAAACACGACTTCTGCTTGGTCACGAGAAGTTGCCGGCCCGGTCTCTTTCGGCCAGCGCTGTTTGCGCGTTCTCACGAGAAAAAGCTCGTGGTCGCGGAAAATCGCGCAGCTGGGCGCCGTGGGGACCCATGTGGGGACAGAACGTCAACCGTCCATGTCGTTCCCGATCGGGGGCTTGTGACTCGGCAGCGTGGCTTCCCCCGATGCGTTGGCGGCCAGAGCCACAAGAACAGTGGCGACGGCTTCGCGCTTGTCATGAGTAGCTAACGCGTTCAACGTGGCACCCTTTCCACCGCTCTCGACAAACGTCGGCACCGTGTGGTTTAACCTCGAGCGTGGGTCACTATTTTCCGAGCTCTCCCGTCGCGTTGGATTCACATGGCAAAAGCCGTGATTCCGAAGAACGAGTGAAGATCGCCACGTTCGGGCAAGGCAAGGCTACGTAGCGGCTGCACAGCTTGAAATTGGTACGCGCGACTCAAGTGAATCGAGCGGCGTCAGTCGAGTATCTACTTGGATAGCGCTCACCCCGCCAGCACGAGACGAAAGAACACCGTGCAGCCATGCCACGGTCATGTGTCACCTGTGAGTGATTCCATGGTCGGCGTCAGAGCGATCACCTCATTCCAATTAAGAGACCCCCCCCCCCCCCGTCACAACACCTCGGTGATTGAGTTTTCCTCCCAGCCACCTTTCGCGCACTTCCCCTATTCGCAAGCAAAGGCATTAGAAAACTTGGCTTCAGTCTAACACGATTTTAATGACATGTAAGGCTTGCATTGGCCTCGGTCACCAGGTCGGCTCTAAACGAAGCCGTGGTTTTTGGTGAAGCAGGCACTTCAGAGACGAATTTGGCCCGAGTCTTTTCATCCGAAGTTGTCTAATGAAGAGGAGCAAACGCTGTTCTGCTGCCGAGTGCTGATTTCTATTAGAGCAGCCTGCATCTCCAGCAAATGCTTTGCTTATTGTAGCTTTTTTTATGATGGGTATTGCGTTCTCCATGTTGTTGCGAGCAGCCTCGTCGGTGATCAGCAGATAACCATTGCTACGTTAGTCACAGCGGTGAAAGCCCCCGATTTCCCCCTAGATTGTGCGACTAGCGCCACTAATGAAATCACTTCAACCTGAAATCACAGATGGTAATGCTTTCTCGTAGTTAACACTTGCATGTTTGTGCGCTCTTGTGACAGTCGTAGGCTTGAGCGAGGCGTGCAATTACTGAGTGACAATATCGCCCAAACGAAGCAGCGGAGGCACGAAGTATATCGAACCTTGGCAGATTTCGCACAAACTCGTACTCCTGAAGAGAACCTGGGCGTGAAAGAAATCGTCAAGCGTGACATCCAAGACAACTTGGCTTCTTCCAGTGCTGTTCGCGAACTCATAAGCTTACTGTAGCGCTTTCAGACTGGCATAATTCCAGGTGAAGTTGGTTTCCGGGGCATGCCAGCCATGCTTTTGTATTCGTGGTTAACGTGTGCGTGTTGTTGCCTCCTATTACCTTTCCGACGGCTCCTCCCTCGCTTTCAACGAACCGCTTAAATAATCAAGATTGCGGCAGCTCTGAACTAGACTGATCTACTGACGCTGATCAATTTGGTGTCCATTTTGGCAGCGTTCAGCACGACTTTCACGCATACGAAATGCTTGACGCCTGGATAAGTTTGCGTGGTGATGACGACGGGCAGAGAGTGTTGCCCGAGCGAGACCCATAGTTGTCGTGCTTCTCGGTTCGTGCGCTTGGCTGCAGATTCCAGTGTGGCTGATGGTGAGCACATACAGAATCTAGGACTAGACTGGAGAATACCGAGGAGCAAGCAGTGTCCGTATGGAAGAACCTCTGGAGACACGCAGGTCGAAAACATCGGCAATGGATGGGGCGCGATTTGCGCTAGAACGCGAGAAACGCGAGCAGTTTTTTGCATGCGAGTGGATTTGTCTTGGCACAGGAACATCCGGATCATCAGCCGCTCTATTGGTGAGGTGGATATCGCCGCCGAAGCATTTTCTGCACTGGCAATGCCGATGTGCTCAAGGCGAGCGCGGTCGCAACCACGCTCAGCTTAAGCAGACAGACCACCAGACCGTGTAGGCGGTCTCTTGCTCTCATGGGGACGCTTGGCTGGTCGCACTGGTTGTTGGGGACGTTTTGCTGGCAAGATTTGCACGGGGCTCGAGTGGTCTGGAGCAAAGATACGAGTCTGTTGCTTGGTTGTCTCGGGCTGCTTGGTCGCGGGGCACTCGTTGCACTCCAACATGATCTGCATCAGGATTGACCAGAATAAGTGGTGCTGTAGCCATGTGTGTCGACGATTTTGCGGTGGTGGCGGACCACCGGGGGAAACCCCACGGCCGCAGCTTCACCGCGCTCGGTCGAAGCTGTGGCCAGCCGAAACTAGTCGCAATACCCGCCTGGAGCTCGAGCTCTTTGCACTACTCACAGGGCGTCGCGAGCCGCTGAGGGCCATCCATTCCGTGGTGTGCAACCGCCAAAGATACTCTGGATCCCGCGCCTTTTGAGTTTGAATGTGCTGCCCGAGTCGAACGGCCCTGCATTGCGTCACCAAGCTGTCCAAACAGCGCTTATCAGGCAGCCAGCAGCGCCCACGTAGGCTTGACCAGGGCCACCAAGTACGTGTGGAGGCAAAATGGCCCGAGGCGATGGGCGTGACGTCACGCGCGTGGCACTTGAAGCTGCCGCGGGCATTGCGCAAATCGCAAGGCGGCCGCTGTAGGCGCGCCATTCGGTCGGCCGGACCAGCTCGCCGCCGGCAGTGAGTCCAAGCAGCAGCTCTCGTCTCCGAGCGGATATGGCCCTCGCCTCGCCGCCGCCGCCCGATGGCCAAGATCTGCTGGTCGCCTCGCCTCGCAGTCCACTTCAAGCGATTGCTCACACCGCACCAGAGAAACACGTGGCTCGCTTGGCGCCATCATTTCGGCACGACGCCATACAAAAGCCCGGTGAAAGGCGCGGTGTGCCCATCTTCCTTGAAATTCAGCTTCGGGCGAATCCAAGCGAAGCGGGGGGTGCTACGTACCCCCGACAGCCCATTGCCCAACTTGCCCGGAGCCGCCGACGATGCTCTCTCCTTCGCTCTGCAGCGCCGTGACCGGCTCCGCCGCCTGGCAGACGCAGCGCCCGGCCGCCGCCTTCCACCCGCTGGCGCTCAGCGCCTACCGCGGGTACAGCCCCCTGGCGCTCAGCGCCAAGAAGGAGCACAAGCCCGAGAAGGCCGGCGTGAAGCTGCTCGTGGGCGCCGGCGTGTGCCTCTCGTACGAGTTCGCGCTGGGCCACTACCTCGAGTTCATCAAGATCATGAAGCAGACCAAGCCGCAGTTCTCGTACCTGCACCTGACCAAGGAGATCATGCACGCCAAGGGTCTCGTGGGCATCTGGGACGGCTTCTTCCCCTGGGGCGCGCTGCAGGGCCTGGCCAAGGGATCCGTCTTCGCCTGGGGCCACTCCATCGCCCGCACGGCGCTCACGCCCTTGGTCAAGAAGGACAAGCTCAGTAAGGGCACGTCCGAGGTCATCGCCGGCGGCATCGGCGGCGGCTTCCAGGGTTTCGTGCTCAGCCCCACGCTGCTTCTCAAGACGCGCGTGATGACCGACCCCGTGTTCCGTGAGCAGATGACGCCGCTCGAGACCATGTCGCGCTCCATGCGCATCGGTGTCAAGGTCATCCACAAGGAGGGCGTGGCCGCGCTCATGAAGGGCTCGGGCATGTTCTCGCTCAAGCGTGTGGCCGACTGGTCCACCCGCTTCTTCTTCTCCGTGCAGGCTGAGAACATCGTGTACAAGCGCAACGACCCGGACCGCGTGCTCACCACGGGCCAGCAGGTCATCTCATCGCTGCTGGGCGGTGTGTTCAGCGCGGCGTTGACGCTGCCCATGGACGTGCTGGTGGCGCAGATCCAGCAGGCGTCCAAGGCCGGCGTCAAGGTTTCGGTCGTGGAACTTTTCCGACAGCAGTACCGTGCCGGCGGCATGAACCAGGTGCTGACGTTCGGCACGACGGGCTTTGTCGCTCGTCTTGTGCACGCTAGTTTCACCACGATGATCATGAAGACGGCGACGAGCGTGGTGTACGACATGGTCGAGGGCCGGAATTAGAGCGCCATCGTCATACCCCATCCAGCTCTTCGTCTTTTGACGAGTGCCCTTGCTCCAGTTTGGCACGAGAGCTTGGTGCACCGATAGAAGGAGACACCACTACTCGCCTACCATAATCGAGAATATTGTTGCAAATATTGTTGTTTGATCTAATGCCTACGTTGAAGTTGCACCGCATTGCTCGTCTTGACAAGCTACGATTGGTTTTGCGATGACTCACTATCGGTTATCGAGGCTAGGCTGGCAGGAGCGAATGCGGGTGGGAGGAACTGCGTGTAGCGCGTGAGGATGTAGTTTTCAGCCATTTGCATGCGCTCGTACTCAACGTCTTGCTCGTGGTCGTACCTGTTCATCATCGAACGCATCCAAGCAAGTCTATGCGTTAGTTGCTCTACCCGTTCATCTCCATTGCCGTTGCGACACTCACCCCAGCAAATGACAGAGTCCGTGTGCCACCAGCACCGGCAATCGCTCCTCGAGCGTCGTGACCTCTTCGAGCTCTGGGTCTTCACACTGGCGGCGCACGTACGCGGGACTGATGTAGATGTCGCCGAGATAGCGCTCCTCCTTCGTTTTGACGCGCGGAAAGCGTCCTGGTGCGCGAACCTAACAGCACGCCAGTGAGACGATGCGAATCGTCCACCGACCTGCTCTCCTCGCCAGTCAATCGGAGGCGGTGATTCTTACCTTGTGGAATGGGAAGGACAAGATGTCGGTGGGTTTGTCCTTCTTGCGGAACTTGCGGTTGAGCTTCTGGACGTGCTTGTCCGTCGTGAGCATCACGCCCACGTCCCTATGAATCGGGGCACAGCCAGCGGATCAGTTAGTGCATCACCAAGCGAGTTTTATTCGGTGCGTCCGTGCGTGGGTGGCTCTTGTCGGTTGCTGCGCGTACCAGGGTCCCCCGGGGCAGTTGAGGCAGCGCACCATGGCCTGCACTTGCGCCTGCAGCTTGACCAACGCCCGCGGCGACAGCGCGGCGGCCGTGCCGGCGAGCGCCTTGGCCACTTGCACCATCGTTGGCAATTGCGACCACGGCTTTAGTCTACGTTTTAGTGGCTAAAACATAGATATTTAGCGCCTTAGTGAAGCCAAGCTTCCAGCATCTGAATCTTAAGGAGACGTTGGCAGCGCACGCTGTAGGCGCACTAAAACCTCAACACGAGGACGGAAGATGGTCCCCAACTGCATTAGCACTCGGCTACGCAGCGGAGCGTCTGCCCCACAGACTCTAAGCACGACGTCAGACCGCCAGAGGCGGCACTTGCAGACGGAAAGCTGCGAAGGTGATCCGGTCCGAGTCTGGGCTATCCACCCCACGACGCAGCAGATCACCTCCATCGCCATCGCGCTCGCCAGCGCTGTTGGCGCAAGCAATGGCAAGCCTGGCGGGGCAGTGCCCGGCGGGCGCTTCCTCGCGCACACGCACACCGCTTACGTGATTTGGATCATGATGTCGTCGCCCGCTGCTGTACAGGGCCTCTGACTGTCTAATCCCGATGAATTCGCCTCGGTGACAGCACCTCGTCACTCGACTCGGCAGCGGGAGCGCTGCAGCCTGCGGCTCGGCGCGCGGAGAATACTGGTGGTGGCGGCGCGGCCGTGCTGCTCTCCGGCGGCGCCTCAACTGCATCGCTTGTTAAACGACGTGCAGATTTACTGTACGACTCGCCACGCACGCCAATCGTGGCTGGTCTCAGCAGTCGGAACGCCAGCTCACCAGAAGACGAGTTCACTCCGGGGTCAACTCCGAGTCTGTTGGAGCTAACTTTGGTTGCTGCTTTTCTTTACTTTTTTGCCGGCAAGGCTTTCGGTCAGCTAATACGCGACCGCAGCACAGCCTATAGTATCCGCGCATGAAGGGATCAAACACGTGCGTGGCTATTGCATGGCAAGCGCTGTTGCAATCGACTGACAAAATGTTGCAGAGCTTGGCAAGACGTGTATGCGCATCCGCGGCTTCCGCACTACCCACTGGGTAGTGCGGATAGTACCCACCAGCTCTGCGCAAGCACGTTTGACACTGCAACAGCCTCGGACGTGCAAGGTTTGCGCACCTGCCTGAGTGTTGACCTACTTTACCGCAGCTTGCGCTTCGGATCCTCCGCGACGACGACCCCTACGCTCGATCTGACAGTCGCCGCCGTGCCGCACACAAACACGATGCTTCCGTCGAGTTTCCAACGTGGTTAACGTTGCCGCCGTCCTGGCACCTTCGTGCAGCAGCTCCGCACCACGAGAATGCGGACCTGGCTGAGTGCAACGCAGTATGGCCCGTTTATGCGAATCGACGGCGTGCTGTCATCGGGGTCGGTTCGTGAAAAACCCAGCGTAGAACCGGTCCAGAACACGCAAGAGGCGTGGGTGAATGGCCAAAAAGCCCAGGCCGCTCTCAAGGTGCTTCGTTGAAGTTGTCCGAGCGTAGAAAGTGTCAAATGCGCCCAAGCAGCCAAGCCCGAGCCCCGCGCGGACAGAGCAGACGTCAACCAACACTGCCCGATCTCGGCCGCGGCAGCCCGCCGCCCGACTTTTGCGCTGCGCCATCCGCAGAGCCCCACGTGTCGTGGAGCGCCGGCGGCCTCGACGTCACTCCACTGCAAGTTGCTGGCAGGCTCGGCGTCGTCTCGAGCCGGCGACGACCACCGCGGTGGCCGCCAACCATTCGCCGTCGGAGCATTTTAATCGCGGTTGGCTGGCCCAGCATCGCCCTCGGCTCGACGTCGAAGAGGGCGCGGCCGGCAGCAAAGACCGCGACGCGACCTGAGTTGGCGGCTGCCGGGTTTACGCGGCCCCAGCCGCTTCCGTTGCCGGCGACTAGCAATGTGGGGCGCGCTCGAGCAAGCAAGAGCGCGGTGGGGGCCTGGAAACGCGCGGGTGGATCAGCATCGGACCCCAAGCAGCGTGTCCCACAGCGCTTTGAAAAACCCACCCGTTTGTGAATACATGTGACGGCCGGTTACACTTGGTCTAAGTAAGGCGCCGCTTCGGGCAAAAACGTGCCGGAACTGACGTGGCTTTGAGCGCCGGCGGCCGCTCTGCTTCATTCTGGTATTTGCCGCCTCGTGCAGACCTCGCCACCTCCTCGTCCCCGCCCCCCAGCCACGATGGCCGCCCCCGGATACACCGCCATGCGCACGCCCGTTGCCAACAAGGGCCTGGCCTTCACGGAGGAGCAGCGCCAGCAGCTCGGCCTGCGCGGCCTGCTGCCGGCCGCCGTGTCCACCACCGAGTTCGAGACGCAGCGCGCCATGGCCGCCATCCGCCGCAAGACGTCGCCCATCGAGAAGTACATCTTCATGCAGAACATGCAGAACACCAACGAGGATGTGTACTACCGCATGCTCATCGAGCACACGCCCGAGCTCATGCCCGTGGTCTACACGCCCACGGTCGGCCAGGGCTGCCAGGAGTTCAGCCACATCTACACGCAGCAGCCGCGCGGCCTCTTCATCTCCGTCAACGACATTGGCCACGTCGCTGAGATCCTCGACAACTGGCCGGAGAAGGACATTCGCGCGATCTGCTTCACCGACGGTGAGCGTATCCTCGGCCTGGGTGACCAGGGTGCCAACGGTATGGGCATCCCCATCGGCAAGCTGTCGCTGTACACGGCCTGCGCTGGTGTGCCGCCCCAGATGTGCTTGCCGGTCGTGCTGGACTGCGGTACCAACAACGAGGAGTACCTGGCCGACCCGTTCTACATCGGTCTGCGTCAGAAGCGCGTGCGTGGAGAGAAGTTCGAGCAGCTCGTGGACGAGTTCATGAACGCCGCCAAGGCCAAGTACGGCGACAACGTGCTGCTGCAGTTCGAAGACTTCGGCAACTCGACCGCCTTCAACCTGCTGCGCAAGTACCAGAACACGCACTGCACATTCAATGACGACATCCAGGGCACTGCCTCGGTTGTCCTCGGTGGCCTTTTGGCTGCTGTACCTCTGTCGGGCAAGTCCATTTCGGAGCAGACCTTCCTGTTCCTCGGTGCCGGTGAGGCCGGTACGGGCATTGCCGACTTGATCGCCCAGGCCATCGCCCAGGAGACTGGCAAGACGGTGGAGGAGTCCCGCAAACAGATCTGGCTGGTGGATTCGCGCGGTCTGATCGTGGAGTCCCGCAAGGAGTCCCTGCAGCACCACAAGCTGCTGTTCGCCCACGATGCCCCCGCATGCCCCGACCTTCTGTCGGCCATCGACCAGATTAAGCCGACGGCCCTCATCGGTGTGTGCACCATCGCCAAGGCCTTCAGCAAGGAGGTGTGCCAGAAGATGTGCGAGATCAACGAGCGCCCGATCATCTTCGCGCTCAGCAACCCCACCTCGAAGGCCGAGTGCACGGCCGAGGAGGCCTACACGTTTACGGACGGCAAGTGCATCTTCGCCAGCGGCAGCCCGTTCGACCCTGTTGTCTACAACGGCAAGCGTTTCGTGCCTGGCCAGGGCAACAACTCGTACGTGTTCCCCGGCATTGGTCTCGGCATCGTAGCGGCCGGCCTCACCCACGTCGACGACGAGGTCATGATCATCGCTGCCAAGACGCTGGCCAGCCTGACCACCCCCGCCGACCTGGAGACTGGCTGCGTCTACCCGCCGCTGTCCACTATCCGCAACGTGTCGCTCAAGATTGCTGAGGCTGTGGCTGAGTACGCCTACGAGAAGGGCTACGCCACGGTCCCCAAGCCGGAGAACCTGACGCAGTTCCTAAGCGACTTCATGTACAACCCCTAAGCGCTCGGAGCTTGCGTTGCAGTAGTTCGCAGCGCAAGAGCTGCTCGAAGGGACGGACCCAGTTGCAGCGTTCGCCCCTTCCGGTGGTAAATAGCGTCACTGTTTTTGAAAGTTGAATGCATCATATTGAAGACCCATGACTGCGTTTCTCGGGTTGACTTGCTTCGGCTGTTTTGCTTTCCATCGCGATAAGCAATGTGCTGACTCATTCCACCATCGTTCTTGTGGTTGTAGCATCCACGTGAAGCCCACTTGCTGCTCACATTGCCGTTTGCTTTTTCGTGGAGTTTGGCGATTACGACGAGAATACCATTCAAGACAAAGGTACACCTGATCGGAGGGTTCAAAAAGAAATAGACGCACGAATTGTATTCGTTTCAGCCTAGCAACCCCTGCCGCCAGCAACGGCCAAGCAAGCTGTCGGCTCGTAGACCGACAGCACGTGGACTGCCACCACACACACGAAGCACGCACCCAGCAACAGCAACAAACCCACGCCACGCAGCGTCGACGTACCGCTACGCAGCTTGATCTCGTGAGCCTCGCTCGCTCGCCTCGGCAGAGCCAACAGCCACAACAGCGACAGCAACTGCATCGCGTACGCGATGAAGAACGTCACCATAATGTGACCACGCACATGCGTCGTGTCGGTCATGATGTCCTGGTTCGATACGTCGAACTGCGCGTCCACATACTTGGACACGGCGAGACCGAGAGGGCCCGCTAGGAACGACACGCTCGTCACGAGTGCACTCATCGTGGCGTGTGCGCTGGGGGTGGCCACCTCCGTCAACACAACAGTAGAGATCGTGTAGTCCAGCGCCGACGGGATGGCCTCCATCACGGGCAAACCAATCCAAAACCACTGGCTGCGTATGATGTCCCAAATGGTGAACATGGTGGCGCCGCAGTCCAGTCCGAGCGTGACAATGGTTCCCACGACGATCACGAGTCGGTAGTCCACATTCCAGTCGTTCTTGCCTACCCAGTTGAGGGCCCATAGCACCACGCTGATAGACGCGAAGGACACGACGGTGTCGTTGAGAGGCTGCACACCGGCGTAGTAGAAAGCGATGGGGTTCACGGCCGTGGCACTCACACCAGCAAACACACCGCCCACGAAGCGACACAGCAGCACGTGGTTTAACCCGCAGTTGTGCACCAGCGACCAAATCTCTCGAAGCGACTGGTACAGCGAACGACGTCCGCGCGTTGTCTCGCTCACTGTGAAGACCACGAGCGCTACGGGCAGTAGAGCCACTAGCCCCACTAGCAGCATCACCTGTGTGTACTCGAGCGAGAAGTCGAAGTCACCGCCATAGTCCCATCCACTCATGCCAATGCCCATGAACAGGAAGCAGCACAGCATGGCAATGACCCGGTATTTGGTCATCACAGGCTGCAATATCGCGTCCTCGTCGTGGGGAGACTCCGACACGCCGAAATGATGCACCGCCACGTCACGAATGAGCTCGTCCGCCGCGACATCCGCCAACACGAAGCCCGCCGAGGCCACGCACATGAGCATGACGTAGAAGGCTCCGTGAGAAGGAGCATCGAAATTGATTGTGCTCAACTGCTGTGTCGAAAGATCGGTGAGCGGGGTGCCGACCAGGTCGCGGTCGCGAAAGTATGGTGTGGGCTGGTCCTGGAAGAAGATGGCGATGAGCGCGGCAGCCGTCACGGTCCAACCTAGAATCATGACACTACGAAGACGGTAACCACTCGGCAACGGCAAGCAGTGGATGAACAGCGCGAAGATCGGCTTGAGCGCCCACGGTAATCCCAGCAGCGTACGCGCAGACAGAGTCTGTGTGCCTTCCATGTTGAGGTTGCAGGTGAGGAACGGGTAGACGCATAGCGGGAGAACGGTGCTGACGATGCCAACGGCGACGCTGTGGAGCACGAGGCCGCACCACCGTCGGTCCAAGACGTTTACGGCTGGCGCGTTACCTTGCTGTTTTGTTTTATTGAGTTCACGTTGTGAAAGTTGGTCTGTGTGAAGTGGTGATCCGAGTACGGTGAACGCGCTTTCTGGTGTGATTTTTGCTCGCTCGGCCCCCTGCGCCCCCTGCTCTGGATCGCTGTGATACCCGTGTGCATGCTCGTTTTGTAAAACACTCCATCGTGATAGCCTCTCTACAAGGTCTTTCGCTGACGGGTCGACGAATGGACTCATGACAGTGCGATCAAGACTAAGAATTGGTGTCTTGTCCGCCTCCCGGAAAATACCTTAGTGAGAAGGGCGGGGGCTTTGCTGGATGGCTTCTGCGGTGCGCCCAAGAATGTATCTCCAGATGGGATAAGCCCAACCTGCCCTGCTGAACACTCGAACACCCCTACTCAGCAGACAACAAATTGGCAGGTGATTTGTGTAAAATGGTGCGGTATAGTGAAGCGCATGCATGCACCGCCAGCTTTCGTGGCCAGGCAGGACAAAAGCCAGGAGCAGGAACTTAACTCAACTTTATTTAAGGCGAGGATGAAGTGGTGTAGATTACGATGGCGAAAGCTTACGAGGCTTAACGTACGCGCGGCAAACCGTGTGTTTGTGTTCTTGGACAGGACGACGGCAGGAACACGTGAGAGCGTTGCCGTCGCCAACAAGTCTTCACGACACTGTAGTCTTCCCCGACCGTCTCGCTAAAACATCTCGCGTTCATCAGCCAGTCTTCGCCGGCTGCGTGGGCAAGACAATGTTTTCTCGGCCGCCGCCATTGCCGTGACTGAATACTCTGAGTCACGCTGGCCAAACAGCACGTCACGCTGAACGATCGTCCAAATGGATTTGTCAATGATTATTCTGCCCGACAGTAATCACGACCCGTCTCAAACATGAACACCGGCAACTCCTTCGAGCAGCGCTCAGCACCCAGTTCCGCCGGAAAATTCCAAGCAAGCTGTCGGCTCGTAGACCGACAGCACGTGGACTGCCACCACATACACGAAGCACGCACCCAGCAACAGCAACAAACCCACGCCACGCAGCGTCGACGTACCGCTACGCAGCTTGATCTCGTGAGCCTCGCTCGCTCGCCTCGGCAGAGCCAACAACCACAACAGCGACAGCAACTGCATCGCGTACGCGATGAAGAACGTCACCATAATGTGACCACGCACATCCGTCGTGTCGGTCATGATGTCCTGGTTCGATACGTCGAACTGCGCGTCCACATACTTGGACACGGCGAGACCGAGTGGGCCCGCTAGGAACGACACGCTCGTCACGAGTGCACTCATCGTGGCGTGTGCGCTGGGGGTGGCCACCTCCTTCAACACAACAGTAGAGATCGTGTAGTCCAGCGCCGACGGGATGGCCTCCATCACGGGCAAACCGATCCAAAACCACTGGCTGCGTATGATGTCCCAAATGGTGAACATGGTGGCGCCGCAGTCCAGTCCGAGCGTGACAATGGTTCCCACGACGATCACGAGTCGGTAGTCCACATTCCAGTCGTTCTTGCCTACCCAGTTGAGGGCCCATAGCACCACGCTGATAGACGCGAAGGACACGACGGTGTCGTTGAGAGGCTGCACACCGGCGTAGTAGAAAGCGATGGGGTTCACGGCCGTGGCACTCACACCAGCAAACACACCGCCCACGAAGCGACACAGCAGCACGTGGTTTAACCCGCAGTTGTGCACCAGCGACCAAATCTCTCGAAGCGACTGGTACAGCGAACGACGTCCGCGCGTTGTCTCGCTCACTGTGAAGACCACGAGCGCTACGGGCAGTAGAGCCACTAGCCCCACTAGCAGCATCACCTGTGTGTACTCGAGCGAGAAGTCGAAGTCACCGCCATAGTCCCATCCACTCATGCCAATGCCCATGAACAGGAAGCAGCACAGCATGGCAATGACCCGGTATTTGGTCATCACAGGCTGCAATATCGCGTCCTCGTCGTGGGGAGACTCCGACACGCCGAAATGATGCACCGCCACGTCACGAACGAGCTCGTCCGCCGCGACATCCGCCAACACGAAGCCCGCCGAGGCCACGCACATGAGCATGACGTAGAAGGCTCCGTGAGAAGGAGCATCGAAATTGATTGTGCTCAACTGCTGTGTCGAAAGATCGGTGAGCGGGGTGCCGACCAGGTCGCGGTCGCGAAAGTATGGTGTGGGCTGGTCCTGGAAGAAGATGGCGATGAGCGCGGCAGCCGTCACGGTCCAACCTAGAATCATGACACTACGCAGACGGTAACCACTCGGCAACGGCGAGCAGTGGATGAACAGCGCGAAGATCGGCTTGAGCGCCCACGGTAATCCCAGCAGCGTACGCGCAGACAGAGTCTGTGTGCCTTCCATGTTGAGGTTGCAGGTGAGGAACGGGTAGACGCATAGCGGGAGAACGGTGCTGACGATGCCAACGGCGACGCTGTGGAGCACGAGGCCGCACCACCGTCGGTCCAAGACGTTTACATGAGTTTGTTCCGCGGTGTCATTTGTCGTACCAATTTCAATCTGGCGTAGTTGCTCGGAATGTTGACTTGACGCATGGTTTGGTGATCTCAAGACGACGAAAAGATTCTCCGATGCTGAAGTGCTCTCGACGCGCTCTTGTCGTTGAGCCTCTACGTCTTCCTCTTCTCGTCCACTCCTCGAACGACTTGACCGAGATAGTCGCACCATAATCTCCTTTACCGATGGATCGCTAAGTCGACTCATCGTTCTCGACGGTAGCGAGTGGTTTGATATATAACGGAGGCGAGCTTTGCGCAGGCCAACTCCACTGGCGGCGCGGTCTGCTTTAAGGATTGCGGTTGTCGTAATCGCCAAAAAATCGAGTAATGCGCGTCCAGATGTGTGGTACAAAGTAGACTTAACAGCGGAAATACTCCGCTGAGCAGGCCAACCCACCCATTCTATTTATCGCCGCAATCATACCCTACACATTCTAGTCTTCCATCACAGTGAGTGAGCTCCACGTAATGCGAGGACATGTATCTCATTGCAACGATTTTTCTTGGAGTAAACACCACAGCGAAAGTTGACGTTGATGCTAATTAACAGACGTACCATAAACCTTCAGGTAGGATGAATACCGTAATCCTTTAGGCGAAATGAATCGTCTCACGCCAGCGCTACCGCAGTAGAACTTACGCGTTGTGCACCCTGAAGGCTAGAAGAGCGGCTGTAACCTCCTCGTACTCCGCGAGCGCGTAGGCTGCGTTGCTTCAGACGAATGCTCTAGCTTCGAGTATTCCCCCATGAGGTAGCGAGAGTTCTCTTGTGCTTCATCCAGTATTCCAACATCCATAAACTCAGTGTAATGATGCATATGTGCTTTTCGGCTGTAAAGCTTGTGAAAACGCGAGTGGAGGCGCTCAAATGTCTCGCGGATACAGCAATTGTTCGAGAGACATAATAGCGATGACTTTTGCCCCACCGGTGGCACCGAGCAAACTCCAACCTTAAAACCTTCTTGGTTCCAATAAATCATGCGTACCTCCGACTGCAAGCGTTGGATGTTGGCATTAATGTCTGACACTTCTACATTTCCTCGCATTAGCAGACCGCACGCTAAATAAACACTTGCTCGAGGATTCGCCCTGATCAGCTGGTGGTCCCTGAAATACAAAATACAAGTCATACTAAGTCCATCACTACTGATCCAACTTAGAATTCCATGACTTACTTTTGGAATGCCTCCGAGAACATTTGATTCAATCGGCGAGGTTGCTGCCTCGGGTCTGCTGTTGCGAATACAGGGCTCATGCTCGACAGCAAGAAGTGGAGTTTGGGAAACGGCACCAAGTTCGTCGTAATTTCATTCAGATCCACATTCAGCGATCCTTCAAACCGCATTGAGCTTGTCAAGTTCGTCAGCAGGCGTGCCACGATATTGTTCATTTCACCAAAAGCACTCGTCTTCTGCTGTGCCACAAGGCGTGTACCCATTGCCTTCTTCTCTGCTTGCTTTGCCGCCGCTGCCGGTGGCCCTTTGCCGCTTTTGTAGAACTTCTCCAGCTCCTTTAAGTCCACTCCGTCAGTCAGTCTCGATCCGTCCATTATCCGTGGCGAGTTGTCTGTCACCGCCAAGTCTCCAAACCCCGACAGCCCCACAGCGGACGTTCCTTTGTCGATCTTCGCGCACAGATCCATGAGCGCCTCATTCTCAATGGGCAGCACACAATCTGCATGTTCCGTGAGCTCCCTCAGTGCCAGCATGCTGTTGTATGGCGACGTGACCACGTCGTCGTCTTCGGACGGGAAGACGACGGTCGCGAAGCGATAGACGTCCGGGTACTGGTCCTCCAGCAGCCCCAAGATGTAGGTGCCCAGTCCGGAGCCCGTGCCGCCGCCCATGGAGTGCATGACGAAGAACGACTGCAGCGAGTCGCAGAGCTCCACGGCGCGGTGGAGTTTGTCCTCCAGCTGATCCCTGTACTTGGGGCCATAGAGGCAGTGGCCATGGGCCCAGTTGTTGCCCGAGCCAGACACGTCCGTGAGCAGCTGCTGCTGGTCGAAGAGCTCGCCCAGCGGCCCGGCCAGCGTCTCGGTCACCGGCCCCTGCTCCATGTCCACGAGGATGGCGCGGGCCTTGAGCGAGCGGATGGGCGTCCGGCCGCCGCCGAACGGCAGGTCGGTCGGCGGCGAGTGGCGGGTGTCCACGTTGCGGAAGAAGCTGCTCATGCTGTCGTCGAACACGGCGCGCGTGGCGTTCTGCGCGTGCTCCTCCAGCGCCAGTTGCCAGAACTGGCGGCCGATCTGGTTGCCGCACTGGCCCACCTGCAGCGTGATGAGCTCGCGCGGCATGGTCTCCGATAGCTTTTGGAGCTCGCGTTCGCAATTGTAGGTGACAAAACCCGGTGTGGTACGGACAAATGGTTTTGGCTGCACACGAGGTCCGCGAAAAGCAGCTCCGAGATGGTGCTGTCTGCGTCGGTGAACGTCGTCAGGCAGGCTGTTCAACTGACGGGGACCTGGCCTTGCAGGTGACACGGTGTGGCGGTTGCCAACATTCCAAGGTGGTCCTTTTGCTCCTCGAGAGCTATTCTATCCTAGACGCAAACTGCAACGGGTACCCTACACACAGCTGGTACACTGCACTCCGCCGGGCTCGGATCACTTTCCGTTTGACCGCGCGGCGCGCAGGGAGTCAACGCGCGCACGATGATGTCGCTCCTCGCCCAGCCGCTCTCGCCCCGCTCCAGCAGCGCGCTGGTGTTCGGCGCCTTCGCCACCGCGCCGGCCGCCGCCTCGGCGTCGCCCACCGCCAAGGACCGGCCGTTCGTATGCGAGGAGCCCGGCTGCGGCCGGCGCTTCAACCGCAAGTTCACGCTGAGCGAGCACAAGAAGACGCACACGGGCGAGAAGCCGTACGTGTGCCCGCTGGCCGAGTGCAGCCGGCGCTTCAGCACGTCGGGCAACCTGGCGCGCCACAAGCGGCTGCACGCGTCGCTCAAGCCGTTCGAGTGCGACATCAACGGCTGCAAGCGCTCGTTCCCGAGCCAGGAGAAGCTGGACCACCACATCAAGATCCACACGGGGCGCCGCACGCACATGTGCCGCGTGGCCGGCTGCACCAAGACCTTCAGCACGGCCGGCAACCTCACGCGCCACATTAAGAACCGGCACCCGGAGCTGGTGCGCAGCGCCACGTTCCCGCCCTACCAGTACGCGCGCGTGGCGCCCAGCCCCGCGCAGCGGCCAGCGTCTCCGGGTGAGATCCACCCGCAGCCGCTGGCGCTCGCGGACGTGCGGCACGACATGGCGTCGCCGCCGCTGATGGCCAAGCTGGAGCCGGCGCCGCCGGTCTTCTCGCCGGACTCGGTGGAGCTGTCGTCGTTCCAGGACGAGCTCTCGGCCTTTCAGATGGCGTGCGAGCCGCCCGTGCAGCCGTTTATCGCAAGGCCGCAGGATATGGCCCCGGTCGAGGGGAACCCGCAGTCTCTGGGCGACATCGCCCGCTGCAGCATGAGCGTGCTGGACGAGGTCATCGAGTTCGAGCTCACCAAGAACGTCTGAGTGATGTAGGCTACTAATGAGTATTTTCCCCCGTATATTGATATAGTACATGTAGACTTTGATCCGCCACCTCCATCGATTGCTTCTTTGCCTTCCATTTGCATGGCATGGCATCGCATTGGCTCGCTAACGCTGCGGCCCCGTGTTCGTGTTTCGTGATCGGCTGAGCGGCTCGCTCGCCCGATAGGCGACACGTCAATCGCTGCTCGGGCATCCACTTCAACCACAACGCGGCGTGGGGCCCGTCCTCTGACACGTAGCGGACACCGCCGGCATGGCGCGCACGGCCTGTACGGCCTGTACTGCAACACCTGCGCTTGAACTGCAAGGGCGTGGGAACGATCAAATCGAAGACAAGCTCTTTCTGCGCAGGTGGTGTCCTGCTCTTTTCCTCGACTTCAAGGTGCCTCTGAAGCTCCGTGCAGCGCGTTCGTATTGGAGGTGCTCCACCAAACTCTTGCACCAGAATCCACACTCGTAATACACAGCAAAGTGGTTGATGCAGCTGTTGACGCGGGAGACGAGCTGCAGCGTGAGCTTCTAGTCTCGTCTCTTCAAGATCGCGCCGCACGCTGCGGTCCGAGTCTCCGCTCCACACAGGTCGTCAACTTCACAGCAGAGCGCTAAGAGAATTTTGGCTTGCCTGCCGAGCGCGCACGTAGCATAAGCACCTGACGTCACGGCAGGTGGCAAGTTCAACTCCACCGTGTCGTGCCGGGACTTAGGTGCCTCAGCCCGAGGATCCCTCGGCCGAATCTGGATTCTGTTAAACGGAGCGGGGTGCCGTCGTGTTACAATCGAGTCAAGGTACACGTACACGTGTAGAGGGCTGATTTTGCTTCGTGAAGCCTTCCGGTGCGAAGTTGAACGGACTGTGTTTGCAAATCCGACTCGCCAGAACTTCAAACTGACAGGACCAGGCCAGGCGGTCGGAGCGCTATTACGGCAGGCAGGCACACCAGCCGATCGAGTCTCACTGCCGGCGTGGCGGGTGTATCTCAGCACTGTCCTGGTTTCGAGTCGGACAGCACAGCCCAGCTGATGACCGAACTGCTCCCCCCACCATCTCGTGACGCTTGCCATGTCCGTTTAGTGTCCGTTTGGCTGGCGTGGGTTGGCACCACGGCGCCGTTGGGCTCAGTCCGTTCCGACTGGTGGTGTTTACTGCCTCACAAGGTTCCCGCCATGCGATCCCAACCTGTAAAAGAGCGCTCGCGTCGCTGCATTGCAGACGTCTGCCATCACGGGAATAGTCTCCGCTGAGGAACCCTTCGGTCCGAGGTCCAGAGTTATCCTCACCAAGTTGCAACGCGGGCTGCCTCAAGTACGCCTGGTCACATGAGAGACAAGCGAACGCATCGCGTCCCGGATGTGCTGCACACGGTGCCGAGCAGACTTGCCTGGACCGCGGAGCTGCCGTCCAAAATTTCTCGCCGCGAAACACTCACAAGCCTCAGTCGAGTTTGAACAAGAGGGCGTCGACCCAGGCCGAGGAAACAAAACTTCATGCTCGCGAGCACTTGGCTTCCGCGGCCCGGATGAGCACGCGCTCCTGGGCGGCATGCCCCCGATGACAACGGGGATCGGAGAGTGTCATGTCATACTGTCTTGCAGCAAATTAGTCCGACCTCGCGTCGCCACCAAGATGCGATGTACCGCGCGCCGACCTTCACAAGTCGTCACTAAGTCGCCATTGTATGCTAGTCGCTTGATCGTGGAGATTTGTGCTCCGCGCGCATATGGGGCCCATCGCTGCGTTAAAATGGGGGCCACGTTATCCTAAATGCACGGCGCTGGCAAGGTGACCGCGGGGGTGTTGTCGTAGTTGCGGGCGCGAGTTGTTGTGGAACCTGCGTTGGTCGCTGGCGCTGAATGTGGTCGGCGTTTGACGGCGACACAAACCGGAAGGCGGATCCTGCGCATTTTGAGCGCGGGCAACATGCCCCACGAGAGTAGAATTGAGGCCAGGAGCGCTATTACGCCGCTGCCGCCGCCGCCACCTGCAGACTGAAGTGCCTCTTCAGGATTACCCCGGGTTAGTCCATTGCAGCCGTCGACTGACCAGCCTTGCATCGGAGCTCTTTGTCTATGTCATGTCGTTCTTAGTTTTGGTTGATGGACATGCCGGATTGCTACTATTTCCCCATCGAAATGTTTGAGCAACACGCTGCATTTGTGCGCATGTATGAGGAGGAAAAGTGTGAGACGAGGAGGACGAGGGAGGCACCGAGTGAGTGAGTCCGGCAAACGCAGACATGCATCGTCACGTAGCGTGTACTGGACTTCTACTATAATAGTAGTATTCTACTAGTGAATGAGCGCGCAGGACCGTCCACCGGTGGTCGTAAGGTGGCGATGACTACTGGTGATGGTCATTGTCGAGAGAGGCAAAGAAGAGGAGAAGAGGAGGAATCAAGTAGAGCACCACATCATGGTGCGCAAAGGAGGTTCAGGGCTTGAGTAACATTGTGACAGCTTGACAGCGCCCTGTTGACGAACGCGATCCACTAGAGCGGTGGTTGTTAAAATAACTGAATGGCATCCTAAGTGAGCTCGGTTGTTCAGACACTTTATCTGTTTGGTTATTTGCCATCGTGGATTGGTATGGGTGGTCTGAAATTTACCCTGAAGTTAATGCACTTGTATCTACCGGAAACATCCTGTGGTGCAGGAGGAACAGTTCTCAGACGATGTGACGGGAGCTTGTGTTAGCCACTCGACGTGGGCAGGCAGACATCAAACATCTTCGTGACCGTGTATAGCAAACGCCAGTGTACAAGCCCACTCATTCTTTCATGCAGCGGAAAACCAGCACTCAACTATACTGTGTTGGTAGACTTTAAATCACTCCAAGGCATATCTCGACATCAAACGCCATGTGAACTGTCATTCCAGCATTTAATCACTACATTTGCGTTCGTCAGCAAGACGCTGTCAAGCTGTCACAATGTTACTCAAGCCCTGAACCTCCTTTGCGCACCATGATGTGGTGCTCTACTTGATTCCTCCTCTTCTCCTCTTCTTTGCCTCTCTCGACAATGACCATCACCAGTAGTCATCGCCACCTTACGACCACCGGTGGACGGTCCTGCGCGCTCATTCACTAGTAGAATACTACTATTATAGTAGAAGTCCAGTACACGCTACGTGACGATGCATGTCTGCGTTTGCCGGACTCACTCACTCGGTGCCTCCCTCGTCCTCCTCGTCTCACACTTTTCCTCCTCATACATGCGCACAAATGCAGCGTGTTGCTCAAACATTTCGATGGGGAAATAGTAGCAATCCGGCATGTCCATCAACCAAAACTAAGAACGACATGACATAGACAAAGAGCTCCGATGCAAGGCTGGTCAGTCGACGGCTGCAATGGACTAACCCGGGGTAATCCTGAAGAGGCACTTCAGTCTGCAGGTGGCGGCGGCGGCAGCGGCGTAATAGCGCTCCTGGCCTCAATTCTACTCTCGTGGGGCATGTTGCCCGCGCTCAAAATGCGCAGGATCCGCCTTCCGGTTTGTGTCGCCGTCAAACGCCGACCACATTCAGCGCCAGCGACCAACGCAGGTTCCACAACAACTCGCGCCCGCAACTACGACAACACCCCCGCGGTCACCTTGCCAGCGCCGTGCATTTAGGATAACGTGGCCCCCATTTTAACGCAGCGATGGGCCCCATATGCGCGCGGAGCACAAATCTCCACGATCAAGCGACTAGCATACAATGGCGACTTAGTGACGACTTGTGAAGGTCGGCGCGCGGTACATCGCATCTTGGTGGCGACGCGAGGTCGGACTAATTTGCTGCAAGACAGTATGACATGACACTCTCCGATCCCCGTTGTCATCGGGGGCATGCCGCCCAGGAGCGCGTGCTCATCCGGGCCGCGGAAGCCAAGTGCTCGCGAGCATGAAGTTTTGTTTCCTCGGCCTGGGTCGACGCCCTCTTGTTCAAACTCGACTGAGGCTTGTGAGTGTTTCGCGGCGAGAAATTTTGGACGGCAGCTCCGCGGTCCAGGCAAGTCTGCTCGGCACCGTGTGCAGCACATCCGGGACGCGATGCGTTCGCTTGTCTCTCATGTGACCAGGCGTACTTGAGGCAGCCCGCGTTGCAACTTGGTGAGGATAACTCTGGACCTCGGACCGAAGGGTTCCTCAGCGGAGACTATTCCCGTGATGGCAGACGTCTGCAATGCAGCGACGCGAGCGCTCTTTTACAGGTTGGGATCGCATGGCGGGAACCTTGTGAGGCAGTAAACACCACCAGTCGGAACGGACTGAGCCCAACGGCGCCGTGGTGCCAACCCACGCCAGCCAAACGGACACTAAACGGACATGGCAAGCGTCACGAGATGGTGGGGGGAGCAGTTCGGTCATCAGCTGGGCTGTGCTGTCCGACTCGAAACCAGGACAGTGCTGAGATACACCCGCCACGCCGGCAGTGAGACTCGATCGGCTGGTGTGCCTGCCTGCCGTAATAGCGCTCCGACCGCCTGGCCTGGTCCTGTCAGTTTGAAGTTCTGGCGAGTCGGATTTGCAAACACAGTCCGTTCAACTTCGCACCGGAAGGCTTCACGAAGCAAAATCAGCCCTCTACACGTGTACGTGTACCTTGACTCGATTGTAACACGACGGCACCCCGCTCCGTTTAACAGAATCCAGATTCGGCCGAGGGATCCTCGGGCTGAGGCACCTAAGTCCCGGCACGACACGGTGGAGTTGAACTTGCCACCTGCCGTGACGTCAGGTGCTTATGCTACGTGCGCGCTCGGCAGGCAAGCCAAAATTCTCTTAGCGCTCTGCTGTGAAGTTGACGACCTGTGTGGAGCGGAGACTCGGACCGCAGCGTGCGGCGCGATCTTGAAGAGACGAGACTAGAAGCTCACGCTGCAGCTCGTCTCCCGCGTCAACAGCTGCATCAACCACTTTGCTGTGTATTACGAGTGTGGATTCTGGTGCAAGAGTTTGGTGGAGCACCTCCAATACGAACGCGCTGCACGGAGCTTCAGAGGCACCTTGAAGTCGAGGAAAAGAGCAGGACACCACCTGCGCAGAAAGAGCTTGTCTTCGATTTGATCGTTCCCACGCCCTTGCAGTTCAAGCGCAGGTGTTGCAGTACAGGCCGTACAGGCCGTGCGCGCCATGCCGGCGGTGTCCGCTACGTGTCAGAGGACGGGCCCCACGCCGCGTTGTGGTTGAAGTGGATGCCCGAGCAGCGATTGACGTGTCGCCTATCGGGCGAGCGAGCCGCTCAGCCGATCACGAAACACGAACACGGGGCCGCAGCGTTAGCGAGCCAATGCGATGCCATGCCATGCAAATGGAAGGCAAAGAAGCAATCGATGGAGGTGGCGGATCAAAGTCTACATGTACTATATCAATATACGGGGGAAAATACTCATTAGTAGCCTACATCACTCAGACGTTCTTGGTGAGCTCGAACTCGATGACCTCGTCCAGCACGCTCATGCTGCAGCGGGCGATGTCGCCCAGAGACTGCGGGTTCCCCTCGACCGGGGCCATATCCTGCGGCCTTGCGATAAACGGCTGCACGGGCGGCTCGCACGCCATCTGAAAGGCCGAGAGCTCGTCCTGGAACGACGACAGCTCCACCGAGTCCGGCGAGAAGACCGGCGGCGCCGGCTCCAGCTTGGCCATCAGCGGCGGCGACGCCATGTCGTGCCGCACGTCCGCGAGCGCCAGCGGCTGCGGGTGGATCTCACCCGGAGACGCTGGCCGCTGCGCGGGGCTGGGCGCCACGCGCGCGTACTGGTAGGGCGGGAACGTGGCGCTGCGCACCAGCTCCGGGTGCCGGTTCTTAATGTGGCGCGTGAGGTTGCCGGCCGTGCTGAAGGTCTTGGTGCAGCCGGCCACGCGGCACATGTGCGTGCGGCGCCCCGTGTGGATCTTGATGTGGTGGTCCAGCTTCTCCTGGCTCGGGAACGAGCGCTTGCAGCCGTTGATGTCGCACTCGAACGGCTTGAGCGACGCGTGCAGCCGCTTGTGGCGCGCCAGGTTGCCCGACGTGCTGAAGCGCCGGCTGCACTCGGCCAGCGGGCACACGTACGGCTTCTCGCCCGTGTGCGTCTTCTTGTGCTCGCTCAGCGTGAACTTGCGGTTGAAGCGCCGGCCGCAGCCGGGCTCCTCGCACACGAACGGCCGGTCCTTGGCGGTGGGCGACGCCGAGGCGGCGGCCGGCGCGGTGGCGAAGGCGCCGAACACCAGCGCGCTGCTGGAGCGGGGCGAGAGCGGCTGGGCGAGGAGCGACATCATCGTGCGCGCGTTGACTCCCTGCGCGCCGCGCGGTCAAACGGAAAGTGATCCGAGCGCGCCACCGCGGCGCCTGATGCGGTGAGCGGCAGCCAGCCGGCGGCGTGCCCGAGATGGGTCGGCCACTCGCCGCGCGTGACGGGCGATGGGGACCAATTCGCCCCGGCCACGACGTGGGTACTGCCCTGAAGAACCGGATGTCCGTCGACGAGCGGAGCGAAATAGTTTCTGCGCGGCGGGCGGCGTCACGGGAAGGAGCGGCCGAGCTCTGCTGGCCGGCGCGAGCGCTTCCTGCCGGCCGCCATGCAGTTGCAGGCAGCGCCGACTCGGTCTTCGCGGGCGCGGCGGGCAGTCATCGCCGCACCCACCACTCGCGCCATCGCGCAGGTGAGCCGAACCAAAGACTCGCGAAGGCGGCGGAACCGTCTACCGCGGGGACCGTGGGAGGCGCATCTCCACGGGCCGAGGCCAAATCCGAGCGGAGCCCGCCGCTGGCTAAACCGAGCGCTGGCCGGCGCCGCCGAGCGCCATCGCCGCCGTCACGAGGCCGGCAGGAGCAGCGAGTTGTCGTGAGCTTTCGATCGCGGCGCTAGCGTTGCAGCTTGCAGAAGTGGAAGGCAGCGGGCACGGAGACCGGGCGCCCACGTTAAACCAGTCGGGCATTTGATATGCAAGTTCAGCCCGCCAGACGGAAGCCATCATCACGATGATCGCGCGCCGCGCGCTAGATGGCTCGGGGCTATCCCGGTTGCGGCGCTGGGCGACCGGCGCGGCCTGGTTCACACTGAACCCGGTCGATCCCAGCGCATCGAGCGCATCGAGCGCACTGGGAGCCCGCGCCGAGCGGCGGCGTGTCGGCTCCAGCTCTCGTTGCAGGTTGCCGCGATTGCGCAAAGACTAGTCGAACACTGGGAGCGTACGGACCCGCCTGCACTCGCCTGCACTGCAGGTAGCAGGGCAACTCGCGGCGACGTGTATCGCCGAGAGCGCTCGCGCGCAAGCGCAGTCGAGTCAACGCCAATCAGCCGCGGCGACGCGCTCGCCATCATGTGCGCTGCCCCGGCGCTGCATTGCGCCCGGGATCCTGGTCTGCGCTCGGCAGCGACGCTGTTTACAGACGTCGGAACGCCATCACGAGCCTGGTGACGCCGACTTAAGGGGTTCAACCGAACTGTCTTCCGCTCAAGTCGCAGCCTGGTCACATGCAGAGACATACTCGGCCGCCGGGGCTCGGATGGGCTGCACCGAGCTGCCTTTGCGCGCGCGTTCGTCCACAGGCGTCGTCTACACCAAGCGGCATCGCCGCACCGCTGGAACGCGCAGAATCCCGCAGTGACAGCATGCAACCCGTTCGCTTGGCTGTCCATGCGCACTGCAGGCTGCACGCTTCAGATGCAGTCATACATACACGTATCCTGCTGCATTGGCTCAATGCTACAGTATCGAGTGGCTGGCAGCACTTTCAAATGGAGCAGTTCTCCACGTCGTCTCTCAGTGCAGTGTCGAACTCGAACAAGTTCCTTCACACATTCAAGGTCACGCTGCCGTCACGGCGAGCAGACAGTATTAGCAAGCGTTCTCGCTGCAGCAGACGCCGTCGAGCGTCGAGCAAGCAGCTTCAACTCTTTCACCGCCGGTATGGCTACCTTTTTCGTGGCCTCCGATTGGTGCAAACGCGATCCCGTTTCGACCAATGCCGGGTTCGCCGTCACTTGACTTCTGACTCCTCCGGCGGCGATGGGGGGAAGACGTCTGCTGCTGCTGGCGGCGGCGCTGCTGAGCCTCGCGCTGCTCTCGGCGGCCGACGACGCCGCGCTGCCGGCGACGCCCGCCGTGCGCGGCCAGGAGCACCACGAGGCCGAGGCCGCCCGCCCCAAGGAGCAGCACGGCGCGCACGATCACGATCACGATCATGGTCACGACCATGCCGACCATGACCATGACCATGACCACGACCACCAGCAGCCTGACGCCAAGCCCAAGGCCGGCCGCTTCTCCCCCATTGTGTGGGGCCAGGCGCTGTTCGCCACGGCGCTGGTGGGCGCCGCGCCGGTGCTGGTGCTGCTGGTGGTGCCGCTGGGCGTGGGCAGCCATGAGAAGCAGCAGCCGCTGCTGCGCGTGTTCCTGAGCTTCGCGGCCGGCGGCCTGCTGGGCGACGCGTTGCTGCACTTGCTGCCCCACTCGCTGCCGGAGACAGCAGGCCACAGCCACGACCACGGCCATGGCCACGATGACCACGGCCACTCGCACTCCATGGCCGACCTGTACGTGTGGCTCTGGACGCTCGCCGGCATGCTCACTTTCCTCATGCTGGAGAAGTTCGTGCGGGCGCAGACGGGTGGAGGTCATGGACACTCCCACGGACACACGCACCCCTCAGCGTCCGTGCAGGACGGCGGTGCGTCTCCGGTGTCCACCAAGACCACGGCCAGGAAGCGCACCGTGTTCAAGGAGGGCAAGGACGACGCAGAGGTGCCGGATGACGAACCGATGGTTCCGTCCGTCCCGGAGAAGAAGCCTATTGCCGCTGCTGGTTACTTGAATCTGGCCGCGGACTTCTCGCACAATTTCACGGACGGGTTGGCGATCGGTGCGACTTTCCTGCGCGGTACGGGCTGGACTACGACGGTGGCGATGCTGCTGCACGAGCTGCCGCACGAAATTGGCGACTTCGCCATCCTAATCCAGTCGGGTTTTACGCGGCGCGAGGCCATGGTCACGCAGCTGCTGACGGCCATTGGAGCCATGATCGGCACCGTCATTGGACTGTTGATGGAGGGTGCTGGTGATTCGAGCTCGGTGTGGATTTCTCCATTTACGGCCGGTGGCTTCATCTACATTGCGTGCACAAGCGTCATGCCTGAGCTGCTAGAAGATTGCTCGCTCGCGCAGTCCCTCAAAGAGGCAGCCGCCATGTGTGCAGGCATTGGTTTAATGGCCCTCATCGCACTGAGCGAGTAGAGTTGAAGCAGGTTATTAGGTAGACTTTTAGTGATGATAAAGGAAGGTGAGGTTGCACCACTCCTTTCCTAAACCGAAACAAGAAGTACCAATGCTGTGTTTGTTTTGCTTTTATCGTTATTGGCGGTGTTGCTTGGGTATACATATGCATGGCACGCGGACAAGTGTGCGCGGAGCACCTGCTGCCGCTCGCACCTACGCCTTCCACCGCAGCTACGAATGAATCAGCTTGCTCGTGTTGAATGTATTGCTTGTCCCTTCTCGTAATGCACATCCTGACTCGCCTTCTACCACATCCACGCGCTCAATACGCTTACTTCGCATCCTCTTCCTCCTTCTTCTCGTCGGCATCAGTCGGGCTGTAACCGCTTGCAGTCGGGTTGTAGCCTTCAGTCGGGTTGTACTCTGGTGATGCTGGACTGTAGCTCGGCGACGTGGGGCTGTACGCCGGCGATGTCGGCGAGTAAGCTGGCGACGTCGGACTATATGCAGGTGAAGTTGGTGAGTACGCCGGCGATGTAGGTGAATACGCAGGCGATGTCGGTGAGTAAGCTGGCGACGTCGGCGAATACGCTGGAGATGTAGGGCTGTACGCCGGCGACGTCGGCGAATACGCAGGTGTGTAGGCCGGGGACGTCGGGCTGTAAGCCGGCGATGTCGGACTGTATGCCGGCGACGTTGGGCTGTATGCTGGAGACGTCGGACTGTACGCGGGCGAAGTCGGCGAGTAAGCCGGGGACGTCGGACTGTATGCAGGTGATGTCGGCGAGTAAGCTGGGGACGTCGGGCTGTAAGCGGGAGACGTCGGCGAGTACGCGGGAGACGTCGGACTGTACGCAGGCGACGTTGGGCTGTACGCTGGAGAAGTCGGCGAGTACGCTGGTGATGTCGGGCTGTATGCTGGCGACGTTGGCGAGTACGCGGGGGACGTCGGGCTGTAAGCCGGCGATGTCGGACTGTATGCCGGCGATGTGGGGCTGTACGCAGGAGACGTCGGACTGTACGCGGGCGAAGTCGGCGAGTAAGCCGGGGACGTCGGACTGTACGCTGGCGACATCGGGCTGTAAGCAGGTGACGTCGGGTTCAATGGAGACGCAGGGCTGTGTGCTGGTGACGCCGCCATGAACCCAGGCGAGGCAGGGCTTGCCATGGGCGAGAATGCACCTGCTGCAGGCGAGAACGAGCCGCCGCCGGGGCTGAAGGGCGACGACGCTGAGAAGCCTGGCGTCGATGCAAACGGAGTAGCCATCGGCGTGCCCGGTCCTTGGTCCGGACTTCTCCATTCGTTGTCAAGACCCTGCATGACTTGCTGAATCTCCGAAGCCTCGTACTCAATAGCGTTAGCGAGCTTCTTCGCGTCAAGCACCAAATCCATAATACCCGTACCAAGCGGAGCCAATTGGCCAAGCATCACATTCTCAGAGACGCCTGTCAATGGATCTCCCTCCGAAAACATAGCAGCATCCATAAGAATCTCGACCGTCTCCTCGAACGAGCATCGCACTAGGGGGCCAGAGTCATCGCGGTTAATACCGTGACGAGTAATAGCCATCAAGTGGCCACGGAACGTCATCACATCACACAGACATGCCAGATGCCGGTAGTTCACATAGGCACCATCGAAGGAAATAACCTGTCGAATTTCGTTAAGAAGTGCACGACGCACAGCCTCAATACCCAGCACCTGAATAATCTCCACAATATCGTTCGAAATTGTTCGGGTAGCGTCAACCTGCGGGTAGCACATAACATCAAGAAGGTTCGTGCCATCGGTATCCAGCATCCACTCGTTCATCATTTTAAAACCAACATCGTCAAACCAGTGGGTGGACGGGCCTTCACGAATGTATACCTTCTTCACACCTTCAATACCGCGCAGTTTCATCTGAGTCAGCATATTGTGCTCCACACGCTTTAGGAACGTGTCATCTTCCTGTCCAACCGCAGTTTCGCCCGAGCGCTGCAGCTTTTCTTCTTCGTCACTCATAATACGGATGCGCAATACCAAGCGATCAGCGTTATCATCGGTGAAGATACACGAAAGGTCCTGCCCGTACTCAGACTCCACCTGCGCGGCGATCTCACCCATCGTCAGCTTCTTATCTGCCATCATCTTCGGGTTAAGCTCAATACGAAGAAGCCACGGTGAACGAGCAATCGGTGTGTCTTCGTCGGGCATTTCATAGTACGATGCCACAAACTCCTGATCTTCCTCAACCACTGTGTTCATCGGATCCGGATCGTAGTAGATGGAAGTGTTCGCCGTCACATCAGCTAATGTTGTGTACTCTAGTTGAGACTGAATGAACTTCGCCTTATCGGCATCGTGGGCGCAATCGGGTGTCAAGAAGATACGCAGTGACGGGGTTCGTACGTCCTTCGCGATATTCATAATTTCTTTCAGGCGAGGCACACCAAGCGTCACATTTTTAGCGGACACACCGGCGTAGTGGAATGTGTTCAGCGTCATCTGTGTTGCCGGCTCACCAATCGATTGCGCACCCACAACACCGGCCATTTCACCAGCTGACACCAGTGCACTCGTAAACTTGGACTCAATTTCACCCATGAGCCACTCAAATGCCGTCTCAGTCAAACGGTGCTCTAGTGTAACACACTTTGACGCTAGTGTTGACCGCAACAAGATCTGGAAGAAAAGCGTAGCATTCTCCTGGGCCTCGATACTTAGTCTATCATCACCCTGTACAACAATAATCTTTTTGCACAGTTCCTTAACGCCCTCGATGATGTGGGACGGATGCAGACTCGACGGCTTCCGCATGTCAATACTAAATAGTTGTTGCGCGTTCTCCACCAGACGCCGGATATTGACAGGAATCTGGGCAGCGTTATCGGACTCCTGTCCCTGACCACGACTTGCCAAAATAACTCGCAGGTTAACACGATCCTTCTGTAGCTGATTCAGTTCTTCGCGCAGAAGTTGCTGTGTCCGCTGGTTTGTTCGAATATCCTTAATAATATCGGGCTCAAGGTAGAGCTGGTCCGGACAGTTGGGCACACAGCCAAGGTCTTCATCTGAGGGATCAAATACGTACTTCTTTTCGAACTGAACCTTGTTCAGTTTGTGCGATTCGAATCGCTGCTTTTCAACCCATACAGCATCCATACCATCCTCACCATACAGGAACTGGATAATTTCTCCCTGTGCGTTTCGGACCGTGCCATCGTATCGAGTCATGACCGATTCCATGGCCTTCACAAGTCGACGCTGAATGTAACCAGTCTCGGCTGTCTTCACAGCTGTATCAATCAAACCTTCACGACCACCCATAGCGTGGAAGAAAAACTCCTGAGGTGTCAAACCCTTCAGATACGAGTTCTCCACAAAACCACGACTTTCGGGACCCAGATCATCTTTGCCGTAGTGTGGTAGCGTACGGTGGTTGAAACCGTACGGAATACGTTTACCTTCGACATTCTGCTGACCGACACAAGCGATAATCTGCGAGATATTAATGAAAGAACCCTTCGAACCGGACGTCACAGTAGCCTTAATGTTGTTGGTTTCATCCAGACTGCCCTGGGCTTCACGACCGGCCTGGTCACGAGCTGTGTTCAGCACAATATTGACCAGACCTTCGAACGACTCAACCATGGTTCGACCAGGTTGAGTCTCTAGCTTTCCCTTTTGACCACGCACCACCAAATCGTGCACTTGCACCTTGGCTTGTGTAATGATATCGACAATAGTCTTCAAAGTCGACACATCGGCAATAGTGTCACTCACACCAACTGTGAAACTGCGGCCGACCAACCAGTTGTTCACTAACTGCTGAATAGCACCAAGTAGGCGCTTTGTTTCATCGGGACCCTTTTCAAGCATTGTAATGTGAACCAAACCACCAGCTGACGAACCAATAATTTTCTTGTCAATAATACCAGCCAAAAGTTCACCTTGCTGAATAATCACCCGGGAGTCGATAGGAGACAGGTCAGAGAACTTTTCCTTACTGTTGTGTGTCGATGAGAATCCAGTAAAGTTAATCGCCGGAACGATAGCAGAGAAGATCTGCTTGCCCGTCCAGATCGGCGTGTACTTGCCCAGTTCTCCCTTTTTCGGCACCAAAATTGCTGGAGTTGGAACTTTACCATCCCAGTTGGACACCCACATGAGCAGGTTCATAACCCAATCCTTGTGCAGGAAAATGTCACGCTTCGTGAACTTTTGTGCGCCAAGCAGCGAATCTTGCACAATACCCATGACGGGGCGGTTACTCTGTGGGGTGATGATCACCTTGTGCACCATCATCAGTTCCTGCGCATCAGCACGGGCAGTCATGGACTGCGGCACGTGCAAATTCATTTCATCACCATCAAAATCGGCGTTGTACGGAGATGTCACAGACAAGTTCAAACGGAACGTTGACCAGTCAAACACCTTTACGCGGTGGGACATAATGGACATCTTGTGCAGAGAAGGCTGACGGTTGAACAACACTAAATCATCATCACGAAGGTGACGCTCCACAATCCAACCGCACTTCAGAGCAAGATCCGACTTGTTTTTGATGTAGCGCAAATCGATACGGTTGCCGTCCTCACGAATAATGTACTTAGCACCGGGGTGCTCCAGCGGGCCATTCGCGATCAACTGGTGCATGTAATTCATGTTGAAAGGTGTAACCCGCTCCGGTACAGTAAGATTCATCGCGATCGACCGCGGAACACCGACTTGATCAATATCAATGTTGGGATCGGCAGTAATGACCGTACGCGCCGAGAAGTCCACACGCTTACCCATCAGATTACCACGAATACGACCTTCCTTACCACGCAAACGCTGTCGCAGAGTCTTCAGGGGCTTTCCGGATCGCTGCTGGGCTTGAGGAAGGCCAGGCTGTTCGTTATTGAGGAAAGTCGCCAGGTGGAACTGCAGCAGTTGCTCGAACTGCTCAATAATATGCGAAGGTTCGCCCTTGCGCACGCAGTTGAGCAGCGCCAAGTTTGCCTTTACAATCGACGCCAGGTTGTGCGTCAGGTCATCTTCACCACGCGCCATACCGTCAATAGCCACGGAAGGGCGAACGTGCGGGGGTGGCACCGGCATCAGAGTCATGATGAGCCAGTCCGGACGAGCCCAGCGCGGGTCCAGTCCTAACGCGTAGCAATCTTCGTCTGAGATGTTCTTGAAGATCGAAAGGACCTTCGCAGCCGGCAAGTTCTGCTTGCGGTCACCGGATCCGGGCACGTCCTCCATCTGTTCGGGGAACTCCACCAGCAGCTTGATACCCTGCTTGCGGTACTTGGGCTGGAGACCACCACAACCTCCGTGGCCTCCCTCCTTGGGCTTGGACTTGTCGTCCAGCCCGCCCTGCAGACCGATGTTCAGGTCCTCGCGCATCTTCTCCATGTCGGCCTCCTCGCCATACTCGCACATGCTCTTGTTGCTGCAGATTTCGTACACGGCCTTAAGGCGGCGCTTGCCGTTCTTGATCTTCATGGCGGAGCGGAAGCGGTGGTCGCGCTCGTCGCTCAGCACCTTGGAGCAGTGGAAGCACACGGAGCGCAGGATCTTCAGCACCTCCTTGATGAAGCCCATGTGGTACATGGGGCGGGCCAGCTCGATGTGGCCGAAGTGTCCGGGGCAGTCGTTCACCTTGCCGCCGCTGCCGCTGTAGGTGCCTGCAGGGCGTCACAAGTGATGAGCACATTACACTTGAGATCAGTATGGGGGAGGGAGGGTCACCCCTCCCTCCCTCGAGGCCACGTACAGTCGCAGGTCTTGCAGCGCGCGCGGAAGTCGCACGTGCCCATGCGCGGGTCGCCGATGCCGCCGATCACGGGGTGGCCGTTGAGGTAGGTCTCGGGCCGCGAGATGCCGTCGGGGATGATGCGGTCGTTCACCTTGGTCTGCTTGGTCACGGACATGGCGCGGATCTCCTCGGGGCTGAACACGCCGAACTGCAGGTACTTGACGCGGCGCAGGCGCGCGCTCGAGTACGAGAACTGCGTGGACGCCATGGGACCAACACTCTGCGCTCCCGGCGCTTCACCACCAAGCGGAGAGTTCGCGAGTGACTGGGGGCCAGCAGGGCGAAAGGGGGGGGCCGTTTCTTGGCGCTGCGGTTGGCGGAAAAGCGCGCGCGGGACGGCGCCGCATTGGACGAAAAGGAGCGTGTATTATCCGGACGATTATCCGGCTCGAACGCCACGCTAGCGCCCCGCGAACTCGCCCAAGTCCGTGAAGCTGTACTTGGGGAAGCCGTGCGCGCCCTCGTCGCCCGAGCCCAGCGGCGAGAGCTCGGGCGACGTCTGGCCGGCCAGCGCCTGCAGGTCCAGCGCGCTGTACAGCCGCGTGAGCAGCTCCTCGGTGCTGAGCTCGCGGCGCTCGGGCGACGACGCCGTCGAGCAGTCGAGGAAGGCGGCGGGGCTGCTCGAGGCCGACGCGTCGTCCAGCTGGTTCGATGCTCTGTGCTTGGCGGCCAGGTACTTCGGCGGCCGCACGGTGGTCCGCGGCTTGAAGGTGCACTCCTCCAGCTGCCGCTCCTGGAACGCCTTCTTCTCGCGCGCCACTTGCCGGTCGCGCTTGTCGAGCCACACCATGCACCGCTTGAAGAACGCGGCGCTGGAGTCTTTGTTGCCCTCCTTCTTTGCTCGGCCGGTGTCAAGCGCGTTCCACGCCTTCTGGTAGAACGGGTTCCGGAACGTGCACTCCGTCATCGCCAGCGTCTCTTCCAGCTGTCGTTGCTGCGAATGCCTTGCGTCATTGGCATTTTTCCAGCGCACTTGGCGCTCGTAGATGTCCGCGGCGTGCTTCACATTTACTCGCGGCTCGATCGTGCATCCGCATTTGCCCTCTTTGTCTTCCCTACCACCGCAGCACCCGCAGCGTAGAGGGCTTTTAGGCGCGGGGTTTTTCTTCCGCTTGGCTGCAAGCTTGCGGCTTCGTGCAGTCATCTTTGGAGCTGCCTGAAAAATAAGATCCACATCAAAGTTAGTCGAATGGAAATGATAGAGATCAGCAACTACCGTACCCTTAAGCTCTCAAAGTATTGCTTGCGCTCCTCGCTCAGTCGAAGCTGGTTCTGTTTATACTGTTTATCCAAGCCGTGAAGTCGTTCCACAGTGTTGGCGATGCTTTTCTTGTTCACACTTCGCTCTCGCCTCCTATGACCTTCGCGGCCCTCTTCGTATCGTTCGCGATTGTTGTTATTATTCGCTGACTTCCTCTTAGACAGTTGATAAAGACGTTCATGCACCGAGAAACGCCTTCTGCGCTGGGCGTTTGCGGAATGAGGTGCTAATCGAGGGTACAAACCCAAACTTGCTTGTCTCTCTTCAGCTCGTTTTCGCTCTTCTTGCTGATACTGATAGATGAGGCCAAGTAAATGGAGCCTATCCTCCACTTTGCAGAGAGCGACTTCATCTTGCCGTTTCGAGAACATCGATACAGAACGTTTACTGAGAGACGGCTTTCCTACATAGGTTGCCTCTTGTCTAGCACTCTCAGCATCTCTCATTCGGGTAAGCTTGCTCTCCTTTTCGTGATTCCACGCCAGCAGGTGAGAAATGCTCCTAGGAATGCACTTTGACCTCTGCACTCAGCAGTACGCATACGTTAAAATTCATGAATGTTTCTTTAATAAAGTACCAGCAATTTATGAGTCGTACCTGGTTGATGCGTGGCATCGGAACGATGACAGGGTCTTCCTCAACCGCGAGAGATTGACGACTTTTCTCCCTCTTTTGCTGGTTCTTCAGCAAAAACTGCTTCATGCGGACGTGAAAATCAGGTTCGAAGGTTGTACTCCTTCTCAGCAGTTTTTGGGAAGTTTTGCTCATGTGTGTTCTAGAGAAAAACCCTTCTTGGAGAGGGCTGTCTTCCACTACGTATTGCTCGTCGACCGACAGCTCCTCCGCATCACCAGGATCCGCATCATTTACCGTGTCTTTTGAATCGAGGTAGCAGTCACAACCTGGTACGCAAATATGTTTCAGCTGGGGCATGTGCGGTGATAATATCCTTAATGGTGCTACTGCAGCCGGTCGTTCGTCATCGAGGGAGTACGCGGAGCATCCAGCACTGGAGCTGGCCTCCGACATCGAGACCCCCATCAGCTCCAACAGCCTATCGTTCCGAATCACCCCCTTCCCTGGAGCTGACAGTGTAGGTTCGCTTACTTCCTCCTGGTCTGCTAGCAGCATGCCCTGTGCAAGTAAGTGTGAGATCAGGAGGCTCCATGTTCGCAGTCCTTGGCAACGGCAGACCTGAAGGAATTGCTTCAGCGCGAGCACTTCGTCCCGCGTCCCTGCAAATGCCCAGTCGATCCACACGCTGTGAGTCCACTGCAGCTAAGTGGATCCATTGCAGTCGGACGCCTCACCTTGCTCCTGCTGCTCCATCGCCCGCGACGTCAATCGACAGTAGCAGGCCAAGGACAAGTTGAAGTTACGACCAGCTAAAAATAGCCGTTGACGAAAATATCCGCCAATCAGATCGGCGTAGCTGTTGGTGTTCAGTTCGAGCGCTGGAAGATACAAAATGGCGAGCGGCAACGTGAGCTGGGAGCGCTTCGAGGAGCAGACCAAGCTGGCCTTCGTGGGGGACCCGCAACACTCGCGCTTCTTCCTCAAGACGCGCGTGACGGCCGGCAAGGGCGTGAAGGTGGTGGCGCGCGTGGCGCACCAGTCGGCCCGGCCCACGCCCGCGTCGCCCCGCAGCGCCGGCGGCCGCGACGAGGCGGTCAAATACGCCACCGCGGACACGGCCAACCTGTTCCGGCTCACGCGGCTGCTGCGCTTCGTGATGCAGGAGGTGCTGGGGCCCATGAAGACGCTGCCGGCTGCTGCGACGCCGCTGTCGCCCGCGGCAAAGCCGGCAGACGCGCCGGCACCTGCGAGTCAAGCCGACAAGAAGAAGAAGTCCAAGAAGAAAAAGAAAGCTGCCAAGAAGTAGAGACGCAGCAAGGAGAGACAGTGGAGTGGATGCGGTGGCTTGTATTGTCAGTCAGTTAGTGCTTCATAATAAATCACGAACGTACACGGCCGTCTTAATGCCGCACGTGTAGCCCTCGTTGAACTTGTACCGCACCATGGAGTGTGTGTGGGCATCGTTGGTGCGCTGCTGCTTGAACTTGGCGTTCAGCTCCTCGTCGCGCTTTCGCTTGGCCTCGCGATGAGCGAACGCGAACGGGTTGCGCTTGCGCAAGGCCTCGTCCTTCTTTGCCAACTCCGCCTCTGGTTTTGGACAAGCACAACTGGAGTGAGCACCGCACACACAACTCGGAAGAGCTCTAGCAACGTACCGCTGAGGTCTGGAAGCACGTAAGTGGCCTTTGCGGCCTTCTCCTCTATGGTAGCTTCGCCAGATTTCTCGACAGTCACGGATGGCGTCTTGCTGCTGTCGTTTCGTTTCTTGGATGGAGCAGATGCCTCGTTCCGGCGCATTTGCTCCAGCTCGACTTCATGAGCAATCATCTTTCGTACAGTCAGCGGGAGCATAGATTGATACACCGCGCCGCCGTCATTGCTTCGGAACTCCACAAGTTCGTTTAGAGCTCTGTAAATGCATCACACGTGTAAGCAAAAAATACACTTACGATAGAATGCAATCGAAGAAGACTCAATACGTACGGCTCGAGTGCGTAGTCTTCGCTGCCATCAGGCAAGTACTTGTGCCGAAACGATAGTCCCAACGAAGCCATGAGCTGAATCAGTCGCTCGATCATCAGCTTTTCCTCCTTCGTCTGTAGTGACGGGTTAATGCGCCGAATGTTGGGCGACAGACTCGCGAGCAGCCACGGCACAACGTCAACAACCAGTACGTTAGTGCTCATGCGCAAAACTGGCTGTAGTTGCGCTCCCTCAGCTAGTGCCACGAGGATGTTTTCTGAGCGATCACGTCGTTTTTGAGCTTCAAACTGCGCACGAGGGTACTCTACACGACGTCTAGAGCTTGTACAGCAAGATGCGTGCGTGGCAATGGCTGCGAACGGTATGTAACCTTGGAAGGCGTACTGTTGTTCGGAACGAGCACGATTTTCGTATTCATCAGCTAGTCCAAGCCACTCGAACACGTCACAGATCTTGTTCATCGTGGGGTCATTAAAGATCATCTTCGGTACATTTTCATCCAGGCCGTTGATCAACAGAGGAAAGTTCCCCAACGACACTACGGCCTCCTCAATCTTTTCCGCCACAGGACGTGCCCCCTTTGCCGATTTCGAGCGTGACTCGTAAAATACGAGATCCATTGCTTCAAACATGCCATGGACGTGATCTTTTTGAGCAACCAGACCAGTGGTCAACGTCACAGCGCCTGATTTGCCTTTGCCACCGCCGCGAGACTGGGTACTTTGAAACTGAAGAGTGTTCAAGCAGTAGCGAATGTCGTTATCAGCACTAGAACATAGAGCTGCCAATACACCGGTCGAAGTCTTAATACCTTCCTGACGACAGATATACTTCAATCGTGTGACGAGGCTTTGAGGATGAGGTGCATCCAGCGTGAAAATCGTAGCTATCTGACGAAGCGGACGCAACACCGACGCATAGAGGTCATTACAGATGCAGATGAGCGGGCGAGTCAGTGGGTGGCGGTTCTTGGCCGCAGTTTTTGCCCCTGCTTTCTTCCTTTGAAGAGGCGCGTTTGCGATCTCTTGAATCACTTCAATTGCTGATTTCCCATCGTTACCATTCATCGCGCCATCAATTTCGTCTAGAATAATACAGTTTGGTTTGCGGTCTCCCCAAATGGACTGCATCTCCATAGCGCTGATGAGCTTATTCCGTAGTACCGCCGCCGTTCGGTCGTCGCTAGCATTTACCTCGATGGGATTGTAACCTGCGTGGCGGGCAACAATGTTGGCTAGAGTTGTTTTTCCCGCTCCAGGTGGACCACAAATTAAGATAATCTTGTTGAATGGTCGCTTGTCCTCTCCATCATCGGTCTCAGCATTGCTATTTCCTTGATTTTTCGATAAACCTTGATTCCACGGGGACTTGCCGAAACCATTAGGCTTCGCAGGGGACACGGGAAGGGTGCCATTAGCGCGCTTTTTCTTGGGAAACACAAACCTGTCCCACGACTTAATCCAGGTGAGAACTTCACGATTGGTTCGTTCATCACTGAGCAAGTCCAAGAAACTCTGCGGCCTGTACTTGTCCAGCCACAAAACAGCATTTGACGCATGAGATACTTGGTTCGCGTTGGCCTCTAGCTCCTGAAGGAACGTCTCGCCCTCCTTCAAAGTTGCTTCCTCAATCTCCATCTGCAAGCACGTGTTAACGTCAGCGAGACCCATCAACCTGTAAGCTTTAGCATCACTCGACAACGTACCCGTTCGACTGCTTCCATCATTTCTTTAATGGGGACGAGTGAGGACGCCGCACTGCGAACAGAGCTTGACGTAATGTGCTTGGAGCTCGGTCGTTTCTTGCGTAGGAACATCCGCTTGCCGTCGTTCAGCACCACCGGCAGCGAGTCCACATCCATAGGCGGCCGACTGTATAGATACTCGGCAGTAGTCGTGTCCTCATCTGCAGCTGCGCGGTTCTTCTCCTTGTGCACAGCACGGGCCTCGACGCTCTCCATGGGCACATCCTCGTCCCCGTCCTCGCCCAGCAGCGTGGCGCATCGAGCCAGCACTTGGTCCAGTCGACTCTGCGCTTTCTCGATGCCGTCCGCCGCCTCCTCCGCAGGCTTTTGACTGGTCGGGGGCCGCGCGACCGGAGCAGGGGCGCTGGGCGGCTGCGGCTGACTCTGGCGCCGCTCGAAGGCCTCCATGGCGCGCATCTCCTCCTCGGCGGCCTCCATCTCGTGCGCGTGCATGGCCTCCCATTCGTCCAGCTCGTCGAGCTCCTGCTCGTACGCGTAGATGTCGGCGTCCGTCATGGTCGCCGTTCGATCCTCCTCACTATGGAGCTCCTCGTGCACTAAAGCGCGCGAACAAATGTGATTGGCTATAATCGAGTTGTACTGACTTAGGGTGATCACAGTTGAAGCGATAAATACTAACGTTAGCTGAAGAGCGCGGGCTGCTCGGGGCATTCGGGCGGCGGCGACTGCCTCCGCTCCAGCGTCCGCGCGAGGTCGTTGAACTCGTCCATGGTGGTCTGCAGCTCGTTCTCGCACGCAGCCAAAATCTCGGATCGTCGGCGTTGCGCTTCACTCGTGACAGCCATAGTGTCCAGACGAGCGAGCCCCTGCTCCATCAGCATATCGCCCAGCAGCGCTTCTGTCTGCTTCAGCACCTCAGTGCTTTTAGAGATGGTGTACGGAACAGCCACTGGGTCGTGCAGGTCGAACGACCGTGCGTACAAGTCGCTCGACAGTTCCTCGGCGACTTTTTGCAGCTTGAGCATGTGCGCCTCATATATCTGGTCTCGCCGCTCGAGCTCCTCGATGCGCTCGTTTGCACGAAGAAGCTGTAGTGCGAACCCGTTCGTTAGGATTTGGTGCTCTTTAAACAACCACACTTGATGTGAGCGACGTACGTGTTGAGTCAGCTTCTCGTTGGCATAGCGCTGTGCGAGACACCAAATGTCGGATGTTTTCCGGATTACGACGAGTAAGTAAGTTAGCAACGGAATCAGCAATGCAATCGACGCACCATTGCAGCGAGCCTGCTCTTTGTCATCAGACTTTCGTTCAGCGCCATGGGCAAACCTGTGGATCGAACCAACATTCGTTCTCGCTTCCACCGACGCTGCCGAACTCGCGCATTCATTGTCTCCTCACTGCGGGCGTGCAGACCCATCAGAGTTTGCACACTGCAACCTCCAGCCTTTTGAACAACACACACGCACCAACCTGCGGTGTAGTTGACTGACGTCGCGCAGTTGCTCCCACGACTCGGCATACGTCCACCCGCTTTCGTCCGTGCGCGCGTGAATGTCGCAGTGCCAGTCCGACACCCACTCCCAGTTAGGCGACGGCAGCTCAACCTGGTTGCACACCTCCATCAGACCAGCCGGAACATCAGCTTTCTTGCGACAGCAGCAGCAGTACCTCACTGAAGCGGGCCTCGGCGCCGTCGGCGCGACAGAGCACCGGCAGCTCCGCCCTGGTCACGCGCATCGCAGAGCCTCTCGGCGCCAGGTTCTGGTTCTCGAACAGCTCCTCCTCGACTCGGTGCAAGTCCGGCACGTTCTTGGGGTTGGAGCGGAAGCTTCTCGCGGCCGCCAGCTCGTCCTGGTACCGCTGCACCAGCTCCTCCATGGCCTGCAGCTCGCTACGCAGCAAGTGAGCCCTAAATTAGCGTCTGCAGCTCAAATTTCCGCCCCGACTTCGGCTGCTCCAGCGGCCACGCACCTCCGCAGCAGCTCGCACTCGGCCTCTAGCTCCCTCTCCCTCTCGCTCATGGCGACCGGCAGCTCAGCAGGATCTGAGTCCGAGCCTTCCGGCCTGCACGCATTCCTAGTGTATCCGCTTCAAGTGTACCGGTTCTTATTCGTCAAAAGTGGGTACGCGTAATTACGCCTTTTTACGGGCCCTTTTGACGCGTCGTCACGCGACCAGTCAATTCGGGGCCGTTGCACTCGCCGGCTCACAGTCATTCGGGAACTTGCCGGCGTCGGCAGCAGTCGGCGACAGGAAGCGGGGGACAGCGAGTGGGGCTTTGCCAGGTTTCTCAAGTGATTACACAATCAGATGACGAGTCTGAGGACGACGAGCGTCTTATTGCATTGCGTTCTGCCGTGCTCCGAGACGACTCGGTCTCCCAATGTGAAGAACATTCGAGGCATTTGTATGATGAGACCGACCAGCTGCGTGTGCATGTATTGTATATTTGGGGGCCTGTCAATGATGTATCAAAAATATTTGCTACTCTCGATATACCCTCGGGTATTGTGACGACATTTATTTATCACCAAGATCACTGAGACGGCCTCATCCACTGTGTAGTTTTTCCAACCGAAAGGCAGTGACGAATGCTATAGGGACATCTGACTTGCGGCGGAGATGTAGTGTCTCCATCGCTTGAAGATAGTATATAGTGGAATCTCATTACCTGAGCCTTTCGACCACAACTGCGTGTGTTTTGTGCTGGCTGCAACCAAAGTGTCAAATTCTCGCCGTTCATTCCCCGTGAGCAGTAGAAGCCGAATCTTTGGGACACAAACTCGCGCGGGGACGCTCTGAGCATGCGGATCCTTCTCCTTAGGAAGAAGGCGGCAGCAGAAATGTTGTCGAGCAGGCACAAGTCTCTGTGTGAACATACCAAACAAAACTGCATGTGCACTTTCATGACATTTAAGTCAAATCAAACACTGGAGCATGTTTGCTGCGTTGCATCTTCTCCTGACTGAAACAAGTGTGCAGCCTGAAACTTCAACACCTGTTGGACGTGTTCTTAGTTTGAATCAAGTGGACGTAAAGTTAGCCGAAGCGAAGACGTACCTCGTTTCCAACGCTGGTCCAGCCTGGCCGCAGTTCGCGTGCGAACAGCTCAGCTTTTCTGGCTGTCTTCAATACAGTACTCTCATCAAAGAAACACTCGGGCGGTGGCTTCCATGAATGCCGCAGTGGAATGCTCAGCACGATCGTCATCTGCTCACCGAGCCGTTGGCGCAGTAGATCCTCATGCTCTTGGTCCTTCGCGCGATACGCTATCATTAAAGTCTCGACCGGCAGTCGATGGGTCGAGTCCAGTGGTGTGACCAGCTCACCGCTTTTGCTGAGCTTGAGCCAGTACCAACACGCATGAAAAGTAAACCCCCACGCGGGCAGCGCTTGCTCGCGAAGATACGCCATGTAGCGAGGTCGGTTTGTCACCCACACCGCCAAAATGCAGTCATCCTGGTCTGCAATGCGCGAGATGTTAACGTTGAGCAGCTCCGTGTGATCAAACGTGTCATAGTGCTTTCCACGAGAGACGCTCTTGTTCTGCCAAGGCGGATCCATCACTATCAGCTTATGCTGTCCAAGAGCGAGTTGGTCGAGCTCTCGAACATCCTTCAGCGCAAAAGTCGACCGGGCTGGCAGCACGACCTGGACATCCTTCACAGTAGCGATCCGTAGTTGATCGGAGTCGTTGCAATGCACATTGCCGTCATCAAGCGCACTGGTGCTTGCGATCTGAGGCAAAGACATTAGCACGTCTTGGAGTCCTGCTTCGGATGTCCTCGCACCGTTGTCTCGAAAGTTTGGCAAAAAGTTCCTCAGCACGAATCGAGCGCCACCAAAGCGCTCGTACGCGTTTTGCAATGCTTGTCGAGTTCGATCCCTCAGTGGCACGAATTTTCCTTGCTCTAAAAGCTCTTGCAGTCGCTCCGCCCGCCGCCGAGCTGCAGTCTCTCGTTTACGCTGGCGACGGGCTGCAGCCGCCGATAATTCTTCTGGTGCACGCGAGGTGGGCGACCGAATGAACGCAGCGGCTGGGATCTGCAGCGACTCCTCGCTCAAGGTCAACCGCCCCGCGTAGTAGCCGCTCACGAGCGCGGCATGGTTCACGATTGTCATCTTGGGCTCCATCGTCGCCACCACCAGTGGTGAGAAGTGCATAATCTGGCGCACGGTTCTGGTTTGGTGAGGTTGGTTTGGACAACCACTTCAATGTGCTGGTATCGTTGTTGATGCTTCGAGGGCAGCACTTCGGTGAGAATTGGTAAACGGGATTCACGTTTAATATATAGCTTGCTTGGGCTATCGTTCTATTGACTCGTAGAACCCGGCTCCGCTGGACGCGAGAGCCCGTCAGCTTGTGATCTGGGATCTCCACGTGGGGAAGGTTAGCGTGGAGTCTGTGAAGTCGGCTTCGTAGTAGATGGTCTGCCCCTCAACCACGATCATGCATCGCCCAGCATTGCGTTCGTCCTCGACGGCGCGGACGAAGGCTCTAGTCACCGTTTCTACTGGAACGAAGCCACACCGACCGCGCATGGCCCCCGGGAAGGCGTTGGTGACAAAGTGCCCGACTGGTGTGTCGACAAACCCTGGGCACAGTGCCATGACGCGGATGTTACGACACGCCTTGAGCGGATGCATGGACTTGGTGAACTCGAGCACGCCTGCCTTGGCTGCCGCGTACGCTGGCCAGAACGGCATCTCCACCAGCCCTCCCACCATCGCCAAGTTGACGATCACGCCCTCCTCGCCACTCGGCAGTGCAGCCTCCATCTGCTCTGCAGCTTCCAGCGTCGTACGCATTAGTGTGATCGAGTCAACCGTCACGACGCTTTCCCAGCTATGTGGCGTGTTGCAGTCGAAGTGAGAGACGTGGTTCGAGATACCCGTGTCGTTTACAACCACATTGACAGCGGTGTCGAAGGAGACGGAAGCTACATCAAACGCACGAATAAACGCACCCGGCGTTGCGGTGTCCTGCACCAACGAGCAAACGCGCGACAACCCGTACTTTGCGTGGAAAGCCGCCGCTGTGCGCTGCAGCTCAGACGCGTTTGCATCCATGACGACAACCTTGGCTCCGTGAGCAAGTAGCGTTTCTGCGAAGGCCTTCCCCAGTCCAGTGGCGCCACCCGTAACCAGCGCGGTCGCGTTCTTCAGCTCCATGTTCCCCATACCTTCACGATAACGCTACTACTAAGCGCGCGAAAACCAATTCGTTCAGGAGGACTAAGCGGGGGATGCAAGAAATGACCTGGCTGGTGGACGAGGGCTGACCGCCTCGAGAAACGCGATCACACACGCGGCATACTACTTTACGATTACACACCAAGCATCAATCCCTCGACAAGCAGTGTCTCGTGCGCGGGCGCTACCGCTCGAGGCATACGGACAGGACATGCAGCTTGGAGCTCGAATAGCGTCTACGATGGGTACACAATCATGGCGATTTGCTCCAGCAAAGCCAAGTACGTCAGCACCATGGCCGAATGTGCATGTACGAATTTATCTGCCAGCACAAACACACTTCTTCCGGTGTCGCCAATGGTGCAGTATAGTCATGAGGAAACACGAAAGTCAAGCACAACGCAACACCAACATCTAATCGGGTGAAACAATCACGTTGACTACGCTGATGCCATTCCTCGCGTGGTGCATGCAAGACCAGTCATTGCTTCAGTCGGTGGAGAAGCGCGGGATGTCCGCGTATCCCTGACGACGTCGCCACGTCGCCGCGAGCATGGCAGCGCCGACGGCCGCTGTTGCGAGCATGATGCCGGCCGGCAGGAGTCCGCTTGAGGAGCTCGCTCCGGTGATGGTGGAGAACTCTTGTCTTCTGCAGCTCTCGTGGCGATCGCAGCGGATGCGTCTGCCTGCGTTAGCTCGTCAAGACAGCCCGTGGATGCCAACTTACTGAACCATTTGGCGGACGGACGTGCAATACGCTGCAAGTCCGTCGGGTTTGGCTTTTCGAAGTCGGGCGAACCAGTCTCCTCCGTGAAATTAACGTAGTAGAGGCCGAAACGAGGGCCGTAAGAGCCCCACTCGTAGTTGTCCAGAACGACCACGCGGTGTATCCGATGATAGGAATCTTCTCCTCGACGACAGCCTTGTACACTTGCTCGACGTACGATTGGAAAAACCAAAGCTGCGTCGTCGCCGCACCAGCCGTTCTCCGTCAACAGGATCTCTGCGGGCTGGTCCTTGGCGTGCATCCACTTGATCGTGTCCAAGTAACCAGGCGGGTATGCTGTGTACGCCTGGCAATAGTTGCCCTTGGTTTCCTGTCCTGGATGAGACCCTGGAACGATGTGCGTATCGTCCACACCCTTGTCTTGTCCAAAGCCGACATGGAGCGACGAGCAAGGTGTGTTTGACGCTTCAGAGTCGCAGTCCGTGATAGCGCGCGAGTAGTAGTGGTTAAGCATGAACACATCGTACGAGCCCTTGAGTAGAGCGGCCTGCTCAGCAGTGAAGCGGGGTAGTCGCTCGCCAACCCGCTCGCGCATCACAGCTGGGTAATCGCCCGTGGTGAGAGGCAAGAGCCACCATCCAGACTCGAAGTTCATTGCTCGCTCAGTCGCCTCGACATCCTTCGGGTTGCTGGCATCAAGCGGGTAAAACTGTTTGGCGTTGAGCACGATACCGATGCGTGCCTTGGGTTGAATAACACCGCTCGACTTGAGCTCCCGGAACTTCTGCACAGCGTATCCATGCGAGAGCAGGACGTTGTGCGCAACCTCGTAGACCAACGTAGGCGAGTCGTGGAACCCTGGCGGGTGTAATCCCGTGTTGTAGCCGTAGACGACAAAGGACAGCGGCTCGTTAAATGTAGTCCAGTATGCCACCTTGTCCCCGAATTCGTGGTAAAGCAGGCTTGATTGCACAAAGTGGCCGATGATGTCGGGATTCAGCCAACCTTGCGGAGTCAGCTCGTTGTGCAGCTCGCTGGGGGCAGGTCCCAGTGGTAAATCGTGAGAATGGGGGAGATACCGCTTTCAACTAATTTGTCCAGCAGCGCATGGTAAAATACTAATCCAGGAGCGTTGGGCTGCATGCGGCGGGTCTCGTGGTCCCAGTCAACACGCGCGACCATGACACGGAAAAGCGAAAGGATTGCAGCCCAGTTTCAAGCATGAGCTTGATATCGTCCGCGTAGCGGTGATAGAAGTCGTCGGCGACGTTAGCGCACTCGAAGCCAGGTTGCACTCGGCAAAAGTCGTCCCAAATGCTTGGCGTTCGACCATCCTCATTCCATGCACCTTCGACTTGATACGATGCTGTTGCGCTGCCGAACAAGAAGTCTGCATGAAAGCACCGCGGCATGGAGGCAGTCGTAAGAGAGGAGCGCAGAGCAACGGCGCAGCTTGCCACTGCAAGTCCGAGAGGACTAAATAGCCGCATCACGGTTGCTTGGGAAGGACGAACTTCAGAAGTTAGACGCACTGAGCTTCGCAAGATCTAGATGAAAGCCCCGTGCCGATCGCAGTCACTGATTCCCGCAAATTGAAGAAACAGCGTGCTCCGCAAGGCTTGATGAGTGTGATAACAACTGCCAGATGCATCCACGCAGCGATGATCACCTGCCCCGCAGGTGATCGCGAACCGAAGATGTGGCGTCTGAAAGCTCGGCTTGCTGCTTGAAGCTCAGAGTGCAGAATCTCATTTTTTTCGTGTAGCAAGAAGTTTTGGACAGTGCAGATAAGTCACTGGTCACCATCTGCACAACTTGCAATCCCCATCACGATATAAAGGAGCACCGCACGCAGCGCGCAACCCAGTCATGAAGACGTTGAAAGGTTTCGTGCAAGGCACTTTGACTCAAAATTCCTGTTCAGGGATTCTATGGCACACCCACTCACTTGGCCCCAGTATGGAGATTTGCAATCGCATTTTTAGTGGATAGTACTCTAGCTGGCAGCAGCGCAGGATGGCGGGCGCCACGCTCCTCGCCGTGTACCAGGGCCTGTGGAAGGCGTCGATGCCGCTCGTGTCCTGGTACGTACGCCAGAAGGACTTGCGGCGGCTGGTGCCTAGCGCCATCACCGCGGAGCGCTTCGGCCGCAGTGCACCGCCAGGTAAAACAGCCACAGTCGCCTCTGGTAGAGGACATTCGATTTGACACCTTGGTGCAATTGCTTCCTGCTGCCTCAGCACATTGGCGCAAGGACGGAGATGCTGCTAGTTGCAGTGACTGCTTCACACTGTGGATCCATGGCGCTTCGGTGGGGGAGTGTCTATCGGCTTTGCCACTCGTGGAATTGGCATTGAACCACAAGCTGGATCAAGCTATAGCGAAAGCGACTACCGGGGAGAAAAGGAAGGTGCGGGTTGTGCTGTCGACGACGACGACTGCAGCTCGCCAGGTTCTTGCCGAACGGTTGAAAGGGGTGAGCTCTGGGGATGATTGCGGTGATCACCTCGGTTGTCTGTGCTGACATGGTCGCTGCGATTGATTGGTTGATTACAGAGGCAAGACGCGGTGTGCATCTTGGCACCGCTGGACCATCTTCAGTGCGTCAAGCGTTTTTACGATGCGTGGCAACCAGAGTACGAACACTTCTTCTAGGAAGCTGTCCTTGAAATATCCTTGGGCTGAGAGTGAACTCGTGTGTTCGTAGTGCTGGGCTCTGGATCGAGTCGGAGCTATGGCCCACGCTAATAACCGAAGCTGCACGGAGAGGTGTTCGCATAGGTCTGCTCAATGGTCGAATGTCAACTCAATCGTTCCGTTTGTGGCGACTGCCGGGAGTGCATGAGTTTTCGAAGAGCGTGATGAGTTTATTCTCATTGGTGCTTTGCCAAGACGAGCAGGTAAGTAGTGTTTTCATGAACTACTTGTGTGCCGCTCGTTTCTGACACGAAGGATGAATTTTATCACCGTCATTTGATCCTTAGAACCGAAAGCATTTTGAGTATCTTGGTGCACGAGACACCCAGATTGCTCTAAATCTAAAGCTTGGTATTGTCTTACCTCAGTAAGTTAGAAGTAACTTTTATGCCTCGTGACTCAAACCATGCATTGTAAACTTTAACGCAGCATCTCCACGCTTGCTTGGCAACGAAACTGAGCTCGCTGCGTTACGACGCGCTATAGGAACTCGACCAACGTGGGTTGCAGCTAGTACCCATGATGGCGAAGAACAGACGATGGCAGACGTACACGAAGCGCTTGCAATGCGTCTCAATGGCAAGGAAAAACTACTTACGGTGATAATTCCTCGCCACCCAACTCGTACGTCTACCATTATGACACAAATTCATCGACAGGTATAGTATGCTTGGTTTACCTTGCTTCGATTATGTCTGCTAACTACGCATCTATTGATTGGCATGTGTCTCGTAGTTTCCTAACCTTTCAGTCGGGTATCGCTCTCGTGACGGCTTGCCGCTGAGCTCGGTTGATCTCTTCATTGTGGACACCCTGGTATGTTCGGGCTGTGCGATTTGGATGGAGGGCGTCGTGTATCGTTCAACAACTTACGTCTTGGGTTTTCGTAGGGCGAAACTAGTTTGTTTTACACCGCGATCGCAACTGCTGTGATTGGTGGTAGGTCTTGTGGTACATGCTTTTCTTGATGGCTGCTTCCTCACAGGCAGATATATATCTCCAGGAACTTTTGTCAAGCGTGGTGGCCACAACCCAGTCGAGCCATTGCGTGCTGGGTAAGTTTGGTTGGAGCAGCACGCCAAACTGCAATCGTGAAGACTGATGCGATCGTTCTCCTAACTAGATGCCACGTACTCATGGGTCCTCACATGGAAAACTTTGCGGACATTCTTCAGCAACTCAGTCACCAGTTACCGGCCTCAGAAGCCCTCACATCGGTGAGGGGTCCACAAGAACTTGTTGCTGCTCTGGAGTCTCGCTTCAAACTCCTCGGAAAAAGTGCTGGCGACGCACTTACTTCTCGGCCCGGTACAGTAGCTGATGCCCATAGAGCCCAGTTAACAGGGGCGATGGCCGACCTCGCCATATCGACTCTTTCGTTGCATGAATTACGGCTGATCAGTTGGTTAGCACAAGACTTGGCGAGCAACGCATACAGCTCGTAGATAGCAAATAGCGAATATCACGACGAAACACGACAGCTGGTGAAAAAAGTATTGATTTGATAGCAACAGGTACGAGTCGGAGAGGGCGAATTCGAGAGGCCGACGCGTGCGAAAACAAAAGCACATCATAGCCGGGATGGGGATGGAGAGTGCTAGTTCGTATACGCAGACCCATTTGCGCCGGTCGCAGTCGTTCCTCTGCCTTCACCTTCTCGTGGCACAGGTGCTTAGTACGGGCGGTATCGGTCCGATCGCCCACTAGAGCCTCCTTGACCACCAGAGCCACCACCCTGGCGGTAACCACCACCGTAGCCATAGCCTCCAGCAGCTCCTCCTTGACCTCCCTGGGCCGCTCCTCCCTGGCCAGCACCTTCTTCACTGTATCCTCCTTCCCCACCTGCACCGCCTTCACCGGCACCCTCGCCACTAGGTGCACCTTCACCGGTGCCATAGCCTCCATAACCTCCATAGCCACCGTAGCCGTAGCCGCTGCGGCCACCATATCCGCCATATCCATATCCAGCATATGACTGAGGGTATCCTCCATATCCACCAGCACCGTAAGCAGCAGCACCATAGCCTCCGCCGTAGCCGCCACCGTAGCCACCACCGTAGCCACCACCATAGCCGCCGCCGTAGCCGCCACCGTAGCCGCCACCATAGCCACCGCCGCCGCCGCCTCCACCACGACCTCCACCTCGCCAACCGCTACCGCGACCACCACGGCCACCGCCGTAGCCACTACCACCGCTACCCCGTGCTTCCTTGGGTTCAGCACGCTTGATCTCGACGGACTTGCCGTGAATTTCGTGGTTCTTGCTAATCACTTCAGCCACCGACGACTGAACAAGGACAAGTGTTATGTAAGCATTTAATAACCTTAATAAACTCCCAAGATGCTTGCTACGCACCTCCTCCTCGAATGTAATAAAACCGAAGCCGCGCGAGCGCTGGGTATCGCGATCGATCATCACGACTGCATCCGTGATCTTGCCGTACTCCTCGAAGTAGTGACGGAAATCCTGCTCCGTAACTGTGGGGGCGAGGCCTCCCACAAAAATCTTCTTCTGCTCCGTGAAGCCGCCATTGCTGCCTCCGTAACCTCCGCGCCCGCCACGGAATTCGCTACATCAAAGGACAACCACGAGGTCAGGTTAGTCTACTGGCCGTCATTCTCCCTTGTAGTTGAGGGTCGCGGCCTGCTGAGCTGCTGCTTCTACAACTACGTCTACGCCAAAGCCCTTCCCCGGGAGTGGATGAAGAAGGGCTGGACGGAGAGAGCGAGGTCGGGCGTCATGGGCCAGAAGGTGGCGAGCAAACGCCTTTCGATCGTGTTGAGTAGGATTTCGTTTCTTCTTCTCGTCCTGCTCCTTGCTTCTTGCTCTCTCTCCCTGCCTTCCTTCCTGCCCTTCTTCTTTCCTGACTGTCTCCCTCATGCTTTTGTTCTTTCCTCCTCTTTTTCCAGCATAAATAAATGTACAGCAGCCTTGCCCGTGGTTCCGCGTGCGCGCTTCAAGTACTAACCTCGAGCCGGGCGCTGTCTTCTCCCTGGGGATCGCGCGCTTCACCTCTACCGAGCGTCCGTCCAGCATGTGCGTCTCGTCCAGCACGCGGTCGATCGCTGCGTCCGTCGTGGTCCCGCCGCCATGCAGCCAAGCAGAGAAAAGTCAGTCTCCCTCTCCCCCCTCTCTGCATCTACTGCCCGCGTACCTGTGGCGTCCGCGAACGTGACGAAGCCGAAGCCGCGCGGCTGGCCCGTGTACTTGTCCTTCATGAGCGCTGCGTCCGTGAGCGCGCCGTACTTGCCGAAGTGCTGGCGCAGCGTCTCCTCCGTGGTCTCCCACGACACGCCGCCGATGAAGAGCTTGCCGGGCTGCAGCGTGGTGCCGGTCTTGTCGAAGCCGCCGCCGTGGTGCTCCATCTGCTGCTGCGGGTGCTGGCCGCTGCTCTGCGCGTAGTCGCCGTAGCCGCCGGCCTCGTGGTGCTGGGGCTGCTGCGGCGGCGCCTGGTGCTGCGGCTGCTGCTGCGCGTCCAGGTCGTCCGGGTTGGCGGCCAGCGCGCGCACGTCGTCGTCGTCCTCGGCCTCGTGGGCCGGCGCCGGCGCCGCCTGGTTGTCGCCCGCGGGGGTCTGCGCGGCGTCCACCGCCGGCTCCTCCTGCTCGTACACGACGCCCAGCCCCTCCATTGCGATGATGTCCGTCAACCGTCGGCCCCTTTCGCGAATGCTCAGTCCGGCGTCGACTATCCCTCCCCTCCCTCCACTCCCTCCGGCGGCGTGTGGACCACACCAACGAGACGGTGGCAGATGTAGCCATCTCGCGTGAAGCGACGCAGGTTGAAGTGCGCGATGGACCAGCGCGCCGAGTGGCTCGGCCTGGTCGAGCGCCAGCAGCAGGAGATCGAGTGGCTGCGGCGGGAGCTCGCGGCCGCGCGCGGAGACGGCGAACTGCGCTCGCCGCTGCGCTCGAGACGCGGCAGCGACGCCAGCGTGGCCAGCAGCGTGGCGTCGATGGCATTCTCCGTCCTGTCGGCCGACGCGGAGCTGCCCATGGACAGCGAGCGCTACGCGCGCATCTGCGAGAAGATGGAGCGCATGCGAGCGGAGCTGGCCACCAAAGACGCGAAGCTGCGCAAGGCGAGGGCCCAGTGCGGCGAGGGACAAAAGCTGGCCACACGTCTCAGAGACGCGCTCACGACGGCGCGCTCCGAGATGGAGGCGCAGCAAGCGCAGTTTGTTCGCGAACACGCCGCATCCCAAGAAGCAGTGGACAAAGCGGTCGAGACGGCGGCTCAAGCCCTGGTGAAGAACGATCTGTTGACTGCGGAGCTCGGCAAACTACGAGAGGAGGGAGCTGCGTTGCGGGAAGACTTTCGTGTCCGATGCAGCGCTGTGAAGGAGGCCGATGCGGCTAGGTTGGAGATACAGAAACAGCTACTGTGTGTTCGGCAAGAGGCATATCAACTTACAGACGAGTTGCGTGCTCTGCAGAATGACAGGAACGTCCTGCAGGCAACGCTTCAAGGTGTGCAACAGGAACTGACGGCGAAACGACAGAGTGACTCAGAATGGAATGACCTGCGCATGCAGAAAGAGATGCTGCAACAGCGTGTCAACGAGCTAGAAACTAGTGCTCAGCGACAGATCTTGCAATTTGAGCAACAGGCCATGCACATCGGTCAGCAGCATCAGCAGATCGAGCACCTCAAAGAAACTCAAGCTTCTGCCGAACGAACGTTTGCCACGGAGCATGCCGAAGACCAGCGCCACGCAGCTCACTTGTTGAAGAGCAACATTCAGTTGCAGCAGGAGCTGGAGGCCGAACAAGCACGGAGCCTGAAGCTAAACGATCAAGTCCGCCAAATGTTTGAGTCATCGCAACTACTCGCTGAAGACTTGCTTCAAACAAAGCTAAAAGTTGCTGCGCGGGATCAAATGTTGCTGCAGCGTGGTGAGAAGTATTGTGCGGTTGCCAGTGCGTACCGAAGCCTAGGACGCCATGCACAGGCCTTAGAGTCTTCAGAGCGCGACCTGGTTTCTGTGCTTATTCCGACCAAGAAACGGCTTGCGCTTCTTCAAGACACGTTAACAAGATTTTGCTACGAGTTAGAGGGCGTGAGCAAGCAAATGATAGCGAGCCGCAATCGGTTAGTGTTGTTTGTTACGACGTAGACTCTGTAGGCGAGATCTGTGCTTAACACACGACAAACGTTGCGGTGCAGCGAAGTTTCGCTGGGACGGGCGCTGCGTGAATATGGCAAGCGCAACCGAGAGCTTCAAGCGAGTGTAGTTGCAGCCCGGCAACAGGTGCGTATGCTCTTAGTTCTCAAATTAAAGCGCACAGTATCAACCGTGTGTGCTTTTTTCAGCTCCACTCCGTCATGAGTGCTTTCCGCAGCAGCGAGAAGCGCAAGGAACAGGCAATCTCGGCGAACTGGAATCTCAAGCGCGATTTGGTCATTGAGCGCTGTCAACGGACAGAGTATGCTTACATTTGCCTTTGAAGAGCTTGTCCAAGTATCGCTAACTCGACATTTGATGGCTCATTATTGTTGAATGTAGTTTGGTTCGCCAATGCAAGGAGCTGGAAACCTGCTTAGATTCGTGTCAAAGTTCTGCTTTTGAAACTCAGTCACGAGCCGAAGGTCTCGAGAAAGACAACAGCGTATTACAGCACGCGGTAACACAACTCGTGGCGTACGCCAAGGAGCTCATGAGTTCCCAACAGTCCCTTCAGCGAGAACTTACCAAGCTCGAAATTACAGGCAAGCGGGTTCCTGCTGTATATGGCTAGATCTCTGTCCCCGTACAAGGTGTAGGATACAGAATGCAATTGTGATTAACCTGAAAGAACGCTAAGAAACAAAACACTGCACGTTGGAATCGCTAGGGTTAAATTGAAGAAGACACGCATGTGGTATCGCGAGTACAAACCACGCATCTAAACGCTCTCCATGACGATGTTAGGCGGGTACGCGCTGCCTCCCTTCATCAACCTGATTGAATGCTGCAGATTGCGCAGCCGGTCTATCAGCCCCTTCATCACCAAGTTCCTCTCATACACGTCCTACAAAACGGTGTCAACGGTGTCAGTTTATCCATCCAGCCATAGCTTTCCGTCAGACCAAAGACGACAGCACCGCACCTTGCGCAGCTGATTCCTCCTCTGCACGAGTTTCGCCATCGCGTCCTGCACCACACCACCACATTACTCTCGATCAGACGACAAACTCCTTCCACCTCTCTGCAGTTTCCGCACCTTGTCGCCTTGCTTTGGCTCGTCCTTCTTCTCCACCTCCTTCACGGCCTCCAGCAGCTCGGCGCTGACCTTGATGTACTGCGCCTTGAGCGCCGCAATCTTCGTGTACGTGTCCTGGATCTCCTCGGGCGAGTAGGGGATGACGATGGGGTGGCCCTGGCCCGCGTGCGCGTGGGTCGCGACGCCCGCGGCCAGTCCGTTGGCGTCCTGCGGCGCCTCCTCCTGCGGCGTCTCGGCGTCGGGCGAGCGCGGCGGCGAGCTGGGCGCGGGCGCGTCGGCGGCGAACAGCTTGGAGCTCGGGCGCAGCGGCGGCTTCAGGTTCATGTGCTTGGTCTCCTCCAGCACATGGTAGGCGATGGCCAGCAAGTTGGACAGCATCTGCGGCCCGCTCTTGGTCGGCGCGGCGGCGGCCTGCTCCTCCATGGTCCTAAAATGTGAGGAAAGCGAAATGTGAGGGTAGCCCAACGTAACATTTCGGGAAAGCGATGGTTGGTGTGGTCCACCCCATGTTGAAGCGGGAGTGATGGTCTGGAAGTTGCCTTTGCCGTAAAAACGGCCGCTCATTTTAAATCTCGCGGCCTAGTGCGCATTGCGATGACGCTGGACTCGACGTCCGCGGCTGCGGCCAAGGCGCACGCCGACCCGTCCACGGAGGCCAGTGACCGCGAGGCCCGCGTGAATGTGCGGCGCCAGCGCATCGACGCGCGCAACGCGTCCAAGGACGACGCGTCGCGCAAGAAGCAGCTGCAGGTGGGCGAGTCGCAGCGCATGAGTCGCGGCCAGCAGCAGGTGGCAGACAGTCTCAACCAGCTCGACCGCCGCAAACTGGCGGGCATTCGCCATGTCACCAGCGTCAGGGTCGAAGCAGATGACGCCGAGAACCGCCGCCGGCTCGAGGAGGAGGAGCGACGGCACAAGCGTGTCGAGAAGCTGCAGCAGGAAGCTATCGACAGCGGCGCCAAGAACGCTGCCGTTGAAATGCGCTGGGCGGATCTCTTCGAGTATAGTATGCCACAAGAGCTGCACAATGAGCTCGAGCAACAGAACCGAGCATGCGCTGAGATTCTTGCGTCAAAAGACGCCGTGATTCGCGAATTTCAGAATCAGCTAAAAGCCAAAGATGAAGAATATGTGACGGCGTTAAAGGTGCAGGCAGAAGAGGTGGAGAAGCTAGTCGATCGTATGAGCCAGCAGTATCGGGAAATGCAGGATGAATACGAGCTGGAGCTCGAGCAGATGGAGGATGCCTTCCTGAAGGAGCGCGATGAGCTCATCGCCAACAACAAACTTGAGATTGACTCTTTGTTTGAACGTCGACGGGAAATGGAGATGATCTACATGGAAACCAAGCAGACACGAGACGAACAGTATTTGCAAGAGATTGAGGACTTGCGAGTGCGTGATGCAGAAGACTACAATGAGCTGAAAATAAAGCTAGAGACCAACATCCAGACTCTCGAGCAACAGCTCGAAGAGATGCGCGCAACGTACCAGCTCAATACAGAAAAGTTAGAGTACAATTACCGAGTGCTAACAGAACGTGATATGGAGAATTCGGCAACACTGAGCCAGCAGAAGCGCAAGTTGGCCCGCTTGAAAGATGCGCTGGCCACGCTAATTGCAAAATACAACCAGACAGATGCACGGGACAGGCATCAGAACGAGGAGCTTACAGAGGAGTATCGGCGCCTCACGAAACAGTATCGTGATCTGCAGAGGAAATATGCCCACTTCGAAGCAAGTGATAGCAACAAGTTTGACGAAGTATGGCAAATGCATGAAGAAGATGCGATGCGCAAAATTGAAAAGCTGTTGGACGCAGATCGCATTATTCACGAACAACAGCTTGGTCTCGCATGGCGGCCACCGGTACAGTCTCTTCGCAACTGGAGTCATTCTGCAAAAGCGGGTGATGTAGCAGCTTTTCAAAGGCACCTTGACAACGGTGATGACCCAGATACAACTGAAAGTGAAAAGGGTGGCAGCAAGCGAGACGATAACGGAGCAAACGCAGATCAGGACGACTTCGATGACGAATCAGTTGAGGCCTACACACCTCCCGTCAAGAAAATATCAGGCGCAAAGCTGAAGTACATGCTGAAGATGCTTGCTTCTGAGGCTGGATTCTTGGTAAACGGCAGCGTCCAACAGGCTTTAGAAAATCTACCAGACGATGAGGCCGAGCTGGTGAAGGCGGACATGATCATGCGTGCGCTTGGGGTGGACAACGAAGAAGACATGGAGAAACTGATGGGGTACTTCTTTGAAGACCCTCGACAAGAAGTCCCAAGCAACGATAACAATAGGGAGGGCAATTCACCTGGCAAAGACGGCAAGGACTCGGGTCCAAACTCGTCGAAGGCCTCGTGGGGTCTCGTGGTAGGGCCTGAGGACGTTATCCAGGTCATCAAGCGCTTCGTCGAGGTTTGTTTTAGTTCACATTTCCATTACTTACGGTCCTTCGCTAATCTGTCATCGTACAAAACGACTAGGAGATGAACGCGCAGAAGCGAGCCGCACCGGTCGCACGAATCCTTCATCGATCCGCCAGCGGCGAGACCGAACCCGGCAAGAAAAACTCAAAAGGCACCAGCTCAGCGACACTCAAGGCCAAAGCGCGCAAGGCCGAGAGGGAGTACTGGATGAACATCGTCAAGGTTTTCCCTGCCCAGAAGATCCGCATCATGGCCACGCTGGAAAAAGGTCTGACGCACTACAATACGGCGCTACTGCGCCGCAAGGAGCTGATCGACGACGTCACAGCCATGAAGGCGCAGAACGCAGAGCTCAAGAACTTGCTGAAGCAATACCTCGCCGCCCCTATCAACGAAGACCTCATCGTGCCGCCCACGCAGATGCAGCTGTACCAGTAAAGACGCTAGTTGAAGTGCCTCTCTAAAGTATACGTGCTAAGTAGCCTCTCATACCTAATCCAGACTGCATTAGCTGCTAATACCATGGCTCGCATCGGCTACGTCGCGCTCTTCTTCGTGAGCGCCGCGGCCGCGGGTCTGCTGCGCGCCTTCGGCCAGAGTAGGCACCTCCAGCCGCTGCTCTTGTCCTCGCCTGAGTATGGACGCAGACTAAAGCTCGTCGCTCCTCTTGCGGTGCCGCGCAGATGTTCTCTCGAGCCTCGGCGTGTTCGACGAGTGCGACGACTCGGCGAACATGAGCAACTGCGTGGGCAACCAACTGGTCTACCGCATCAGCTTCAGCTTGGGCTGCTTCTTCACGCTGACGGCGCTGCTGAGCTGCGCCGTGGCCAAGGGCTGCGAGAACGTGTGCTGCATGCTGCTGTTCCAGCTGCCGTTCTACCTCGGCCTGCTGCTGGCGTCGCTCTTTATCCCGAACGGTAGGGTGCCGGGTTCAATAGGTTGGGGCTGGAGCATGCTGATAAATGGGTCGGTGCGCTGCAGATTTCTTCGACGGCTATGTGGATATTGCGCGTGTGGCGTCCGCCCTCTTCATCATCCTGCAGATCATCATCATTCTGGATTCTACGTGTAGGAGAAGCAATTGTATGCTGTGTGATTACAGTTGCAAGCTAACAGATCTCGACACGATTGCAGATAGCCTTCGGGACTACATTCTGGACAAAATGGACGAGGCAGATCGCGACGACGACGCGCGTCATGCACTGCTGGGTAGCAGCTTTGACTCGACACAAGGAGATGGAACGAAGACGATGTGGTATGGTGGTGGAACGTGGTGTGGTGGTTGTTCGTGTCTAAACTAGACAGACTACTAACACATATACGTTGGCATTATCAGGGAAGGAGCCTACCTTGCGCTGGTATTTATCTGTATGGCACTATCGATTGTGGGGCTTGCCATGATGTACATGCGTTACGCAGCGTGCGATCTGAATTTGATGTTCATCTCAATTACTTTAATGTCGTCCATCATTCTCACGGCATTAAGCGGTAGGTAGTTGTGTGCTAGCCCGACTCCTTTTGGACAATTCTAACCCTGCGTTCTTTAGTTGTAACGTGGGTAAACGTAGGTCTTCTGCCATCAAGTGCGGTCTCCCTTTACCTCGTTTTCCTGTGCTTCCAAACAGTTCGAGCAAACCCGAGTGCTGCTTGCACACCATTGCACCTTACTACAGAGGAAAAGTTGCAGGAACAGTCAGGCGTGATTATGAATTCCTTGATTGCAGCATTCACGATTACCTGGACAAGCTGGAGGACGTCAGCGACTACTACCGCCTTTTTTGGCCCGTCGTCTACACCAAAGCAGCCTGAAAATGCGGCGGATGAAGATGACGAGGAGCTGGCCAGTATTGGGTTGGCTTCGGATCGGTTGGCGAAGGAAGCTCAACGCGAGGTGGAAGTGGTTCCTGAGTATCAGTTCCATGTGCTCATGGTGCTAGCGTCGCTTTATATGGCCATGATTCTCACCAACTGGGGGAGCTTTGACGGGTAGGTTCTGCTTTGTCCAGTCCACTGACATACAAAAACTCACACTCTCGCCTTTGCAGGTCTTCCTCCACAGACGACGAAATTGTAACAATGTGGGTCAAAGCAATTTCACAATGGGTGGCGTCTGGATTATTTCTCTGGACACTTGTGGCACCGGCTGTGTTTCCCGATCGCGATTTCTTGTAAAAGTGTCAGGAACGCAAAACACCCTTGTAAATGTGTCCATTTTTTAATCTTGGTGGATAATGCGTGAATTCATGGATGTGAGCTTCGACAAGCAGCTGAAATCGTTTTATCGCCTAATCAAATGGTGGAAATTACTTCATTTCTCGCTTTTATTCATTTACGACTTCTTGGGTCGACGCGCTGCCGCTTTCGACGCCCAGAGCTCGAGCGAGCTTTGCCCCCACCCCCACCTCCTCGGTGCCTCGTTGACGTTGTCTTTGCAACTCGAAGCTTTTGGCCACCGCATAGCAATCCATCCAATTTACGTACTGCCTCAAGTGCCTGGGTCTCTTTAGCAAAATCAACCATATAGCCCGTCAAATCTGGCGCAGCAGTAGCATCTTTTGCGAAGGAAACCACTCCAGGACAGTCCTGTAATGCGTTAACCAAAGTCACGAGCTCCAGTGGTTCATCCGTCGACACGTGAATAGATGAGGATGCTTGACTGCTGCAGCTACTGTTGCCGTCTTCAATCTCCATTTGTTCTGAAGGCGAGCGTGAGGAAAGCGGCTTGGGTGGGACTGCACAAGCAACATTTTCATTCGCCAAGCCACCAGTATTATCGACGACAGAAAATGCCATTTCTTGTGCAGGCGTACCAGAAAATGTATATTGTGGTGGGTAGAATGGTGTGGTCTCCACCCATCCTGGAGCGCTTCCTCCGAAACCTTGGTGCTGTGGTAGCTGCTGATAATTCGTCGGTCCCCCAAAGCTTGCATACGGTTGGAATGGTTGTTGCTGGGGCGGAGGATATGTCACCAGCTGCATCGGATAGTATTCCATACCTGTAGACATGCCCATAGAAGTATGATACCCAGCAGATTGAGACGGCGGATACACACCCGCTGCCATCGGTGATAACTGATCGCTTATGGAACCTCTTGGTGAAGAGTAGTGGGGAAAATACGGTCCTTCCCTTGTGTAGGGGTGGTCCGTACTTCGCATTAAGTGGGCGAAACGTGCCTCCACCGCTAGTAAATCCACATCTTCAGAAGATCCCGTTACAACTCGCTCATCCGCCTTGCGATCCAAGCGCAAGGACTCGTTGGTGCTGATCGAGTTGCTGCCATGAGTGGTAGTAAACAGGCTCGGAGCCAGAATTACAATCGCCTGCAAAAACTTGCCCGAGCCTAGAGGAAGCTCCATCTGATGGAGTTGGAGCGCCGCCTGCGTGGCGCTTGTTTCACAATCAAATTTCACGAATGCCACTCCCTGCGCCTCGCCAGTGCTTTTCACCACCTTTATGTCCATGAATTCCATTCCTGAAAACGACGATACAACTGAAGAAAGCATGTGCGTCGCTAAAAATCGATCGTATAGAAGCAGCACCCAGAGACGATCCTTTCCACTAGCAGTTAATGTTGTTGGTATGGATGGTGCTGTAGGTCGCGGTTCCAAGTTGGGCTGGCAGCCTAGTGGGCGTTCAGAGTGGAAGTGCGCTGGGTTCGCTTTTTGGTGTGAATGAAAGCAACCTGATTCGTGTGCAAAAGATAGCTAGAGAACAGAAAAGTTAGAGCGATCGGTTAGTAACTAACAAACTAACAAAACGTGGTTTGATTGATACGTGAATTTACATACCGTCATAAATTCAGGTCTTTCTGGATCTTCGTCACCCTGGGATGATTCATCCCGGAATGATTTAACAACGAACGCAGCAGTAGAAGGCTGTAAACAAACAAATAATTTGCAAAACTCATCATCAGTTTTGACGGATGACGGAGACTCGCATTTGACGCAGTGGTATCACCTTTGAATAGCGGATGTAAGCCATTGTTTTTACACGACCAAAGCTTTTGACGAGTTCTGCGGACTCAAAATCTCCGTATACAGCAAACATTGCCTCAAGTTCCTGCTCTGTAAACTACAGAAAGGTTATGGCTAAGGTCAGTACATTTACAGGGAACAAAAAAAGCATGGGCACGCAGTTATCAATGGTCGCACCTTGTACGTCGACGTGAAAAATAGCTTGGTTCTTGTCAGCTCAGCCGATTCCGATTTGAACTCGAGCTTTATCTCCCCATCCTTTCCATAGCTGTTATCTACGTCGGTAATGCATGGTCGAATACGACCACAATCTACCATGGCGCCATCGAGGTCACGTCTCCCTTGAGTCACCTGCTGCTTTGCTTGTCGGTATGGCCCTTCAATAGCACTGTCCGACGACTGACGTTTACACAGTTTTTTCGATATTATCTCGGCTTTCAAGACGTCAGGTGACAAGCTAATGTCGCTTCGATCTGAAAACTTTCTTGGGGGGGATAACGGTTGAGGGTTCCGAGTTTTGAGTGTTTGTGGAGGTGACGTTGTTGTGTTGCTTCGTTTACGGCGGATACCGCTACCATCTGATCCATCTTCTGTACTGGAACCACTGCCATCTAAACTCTGTCGTCGCCTGCGTAGATGGTGCTTGGAACGGGGCGGTGGCACAGCTCCGTTGTCTCTCGCAGCCAGTCGAGGGGTACGTAATGATGTACTGAACGAAGAGCCACGCACTGTCATAGGAGTCGAAGCTAGTGATACCGAACGGATACTTGACGCTAGAGAATCCGTGCTTGTTTCTTCTTCTGACTCTTCCTTTGCTCCCGGAACCATAACCATCAGATTTCCACCGCGTTTTTGTCCGAGCCCTCGGTTAAGCGTCGACAAGAAGTGCTGATACGCAGCGAAGAGGTCGCTGCTTGACTTATTTCGTACTTCGTGCTGTTCCACAGCAGCCAGCATAGCGCACACGACTTGCTCAACTTGCTTCTGATCCAGGTCGGGCTCCATCGACTCATCTTTAGAAGCGTCCGCAGGTGGTGGCAACAGATTTGCTAACATTGTTTCTGACTTCGTTGCCTTCGTTGCATCAACCGCAAACCTGTCCAGTCGGCGATTGTCGAGCAAAACGGATGGTGACACTCGACTTGGCCCTAATGGAAGAGCTGCAACAGGAGGACTGGACCTTTGTCTCTTCCCTGGCAGTCGAGCATCAATTCCACCGTCGTCCTCTCGAAGTCCCTCGGTCTTTTCATCCAGATCTTGCCTTGCATGCTGGTCTCGCTTTAGTTTCCCGTTGCCACCCGCAGGTCTCTCCTTGGCCACAGTTACCTATCAATTGTTTTCATCAAGGAAAAATCAGCATTTCACCACTATCAACCGTCAAAGAAAAGTGTCCACTGCGCAAACCTTCAGAACATGTCCATCATCTAGCTTCATGTGGTCCAGCTTCTTGATGGCAGCCGCTGCGTTGGCGGGGTCCTCATACTGCAGGAAGGCGAAACCCTGTGGAGGCGAATTCAAGCAGCCGTAACGCGGTTAAAACACTGTGGAAAACGCGCCGAAACCAGCCGAAACGCTGAAACGCTGCGTACTCGCGACTTTTTGCTCCTGTCGAGCGCCAGGTGCAGGTGCTTGATGGCGCCGCAGGTCGAGAAGAGCGCGCGCAGCTCGTCCACCTTGCGGTCGCGGCCGCACACGATGAAGAGGCGCGAGAGCTCCGAGAGTCGCGCGTCTGGCGCCGCCTGCTGGGCGCCGGGGCTCGCACTGGGAGCTGCCGCGCGGCCGCCACCTTGGTCGTCCATGCGATGTTTTGTTGTGACGCAGGGACGATTTACGACGACGAATAAGACGTACGATTTAGCGATGCACATGCATTAAGGGAGGCGGTCATGATAAACGACAGGCTTTCCGCTGGTCGCAAGGTTGCCGCACGAGGGGCGATTGCAGTTGCACAGCTTGTTTGGGTTCCTGTTCCGATTGCATCACGTATCACGACGTGGTGTTATCAATCGGCTTGGCTCAACTATCTAAAAGAGAGAATTATTTTTTGGGAGATGATACGAGCTTGTACTGGATGCTACAGTTCAGGCGACAGCATTGCCAGATGAGTCTACAATAAAGGCGAACCTCACCGACGCGTCAGCATGGAAATCGGCTTGGCGGATGCTGAGGCGAATCCACATGCTAGTGAACCACAAGGACGGAAAGCATAAGAAACAAGGTGCAGCTATTTTGGAGCGAAGTCCAATTGCTCAACTTGAACTCGTCCAATGGAGCTCTATTCTTACATTCGAACATCAAACAATGACGTCTTCACAGTTTCGGAGGTTCTTCGGAGAGCAGCCAGTCGTTGGAGGCATTGGCCACCTCATGGTTTGGGTGGAGAACATGAATACGTGATGACTCTAGAGCGGACTTCCAATCAGTTCTCTTTTTGACTCGACGATTAAGAAAGCGGACACGCACCAAGAATCGATTCACTGAATGACGAAGCACGTGCAGCTCGGAAAGAGGGGTCCGCGAGTTAGTTCTGTAGATTCTACAGCGCTAACTCACGAGAGCGAGTTCATCGCAGTGCATCTCAAGAGCAAAAAAGACGAATGGAAACGGCAGCTTTTTAATCTTGCTCGAAGGCTTGGAGCCATTGTATCTGCGTGCATTTACATCTACGCTTCCTTGGCAGCGGCGTGGTGGGCGCTTCAAGTGCTTAGTGGTGCGCGCAACCCAAGCGAAACGCTTCGAGTATTTACTTCGTCACTTATCCAGGACTATGTTGGAGATGGGTTGATCCGCGATAGTCCACTCGTAATGGACACTCTAGGAGGCGACACCTCTCCGCGCAATTATATCCTCTTTCTCGAGAATGCTACAAGCACATCCACTGATGGTTGTTCCGGAGTGGCAAACTTTAATCCAGCAATTTACAGCTACGACTTCTTAAGCCCAGGATACCAAGGTATGGTAGCTAGTACCGAGTACAATATCACTACCCTCGCAGAACTGGAGCTCGTAGTAGTGGTGGTGGATTGCTCATTTAGTCAACTCAAGGCTGGCGATCCCTCAGAAGTGCGGGTCTACAACCTGGTGCGCTCACGCGATGACCCTACGGATTTGTTCTTGGTGACGGTATCACTCTCGGTGCAAGAATATGAACAGCGAGATCACAACAAACAAGGCCCTGCCGTCCTGGGTATGCTCACGCTCGTGCACAATATGCAAGACAAAGAAGTGATGCAATACTACATGGTGGCGCTAACGTACCCATATGAGCGCTCTCCAGACTTTCAAATGTACGCAGTGAATGGAATAACGGATGAAAGCTACTTGTCTCTGAGTAGTATCCCACGAGACCCAACGATAGAGCCTGTCAAACATTTGCTCACGGCTCGTAAGCGTGGTTTTTTTAATGGCGACAGCCAGTGCAATGTACGCACAATGTACTCATTGTTGGACGGAGTAAACGCAACAAATGCACTGACACGCTGGGAATGGGTCGGTGAGGCAGTGACGCTCGATTCGTGGGCCTGGGTGCATCTCATTCATTTCTTTTTCAGTTTACAAATGATGTATTCACTGGTGGTGCTACTTCTCGTCACGTACCAAAAACTTCGGTCTGGCAAACTGTGGCTCGGCGATCCCTTTGCGTCTATCTCAACGGCAACTCTTGTTACACGTGGAGTATTGGTACTTCTCTCGTGGGCTATTGACTCTTTCTGGTCCATCAACGAATTTGCCATGTCTAGGGCGGCTCTGATTACGGGTTCACCACCAGTATATGTTCACAAGGAATTGATGCATGCTGATCTGTTTGCCGTGTATTTCTGTATTGTGGCGTTTCTGAGTTCTGTGTTCCGAGAGCGGATAGATCCATCTTTTGCCACATTCTTGTTTGAGATGGTTCACCAGAATCGACAGAAATTTATCCGCCTCTCATCAGCAGTGATAGAAGAGATGACAACATATTCCGAAGCGCAATATATCATCGGCATCGCAAAAGTTACACCGCTGCTTGCCGACATGTCTCCACTGCGCTTGTGGTCATCTTTTCAGTTCCCCGAAAAAGACGCCAAGTTTCTCGCTGCATCTTTCAGTCCCATGATTTTTCTAATGTCGTCCGTCACGGTTTTTGCCATCCTACGCAAGTTTTACAGATGCTTTAGACCAGACAGGATTCACCTAAGGTCGAGTGTAAGCACCGATACATCTGCAAACGAAAGAGCAGCGCTAACACAGAGAGGAAACGTGACAAACTTTGAGATCTCGACTGGCGCGATGCTACAAGCACGTTTCGGCCTCATCTCCGACTACAGCAACTACGTGTTCTTCAAAGGTATGAAGTTTGCGTCGGCCGATGGAGTGTATTGCTCCGGGTATGTGATTGTGAACGAAAAATATTTGGTGAGCTTGAAAGATCTATGGGCAATCGCAATGATCAAATTGGTACGTGCGCGTTTCACAAATGTATATGTGTACGAAGTGCATGGCCACACAGTGAAGGACACAGCAAGACTAGTGTATCCAGCAACATTCTTGTGGTCCGATCTGTGGCGTCTGAACGTCACAGTGCTGCTATGAGTAGTGAACATGGATGCCATAACAACGCTTTCTCAGCGGCAAAGCTAGGCTTCATATAGCGATGCACTTAGTCGTTTGAAAAGTATGGAGTATAATATTGATGCCTTGGCATTCCCTCAGTTAGTGGTACATCGGTCTGCTTCATGCAAAGGGGTGCATCTGCAGATTTTGGAACGCAATCGTTCTTACAAATTAAACAAACAAGCTCAGGCCGGGGGAGTGTTTTCTTCGACGTTAGTTACACTCGAGCTTTCACCTGCCCAAGTGGCCCACTAGTGAGGTAGATGTGAACACCAAAGATTGATCAAAAGATAAATAAACTATTATTGTTGTTGTTGTCTTCGTCGTCGCCATAGCTTGCGTTTTCTTGCTTGGCTAGGGAAAAAAAAAAAAATACTGTACGATGATGCTACTAACGTTAAATACTACATGCAATAAATACGAGGGCCTGGAATGGACTCGACTGAGTTCTTAGCCAGTTTTTTATAACCAAAACAGCACGGCTTGGCAAAACGGGGTGGTAATGACTTGGTGAGGAGGGTTTGCCGCAACGTTCGCTCCAGGCAGGACTCGCAAGCCGTATCAGACAGAAATGAGTGTCTGATGTCGAGCGAGCGAAAAAGACCGACGAAAAGCAGTGATGAGTCTTTACTTCGGTCGCTGGAGGGCTTGAATCTGGGTTCGCCGCATCGATAGGTTTTCTCTGTGGACTTGTTGGTGCTACACGACAAATTACTGGTCGGTTCAAGAAGTGGCGGTGATCTTGTGCTCCATAAGACATCGCTGTGTGAAGTAGACCGATCCAATATCTAATTCAGCTGCGATCATGTTCTGCGAACGCCAGCTACGTGCACCCGACAACAAGTGCAATGCCTGGCAGTAAATATCATCGAATTGCCGGCGTACCAGTCGTCAAGTCGAGTCCAACAGAAATGAGTGTCAGGTCGGCAGACGCTGGTCTCGCTGGGTTGCCAAAATCAACCGAAGGATGGAGTAATGAGTCCATCCCACGACTGCAGGAGCTTAAACAACCGTCAACAGCAATCCAACAGCAACCAGTACAGTTCCATTCGTGTATCCCATCCAACGAACGGGATCACGAACGGAATCATGAGAATGGCGAGGAGTGGTTGAAAGTAGATGGCAGGTAACCCGGTCCAACATCAGAACGATGCGTGGTCCCATCCAGACAGAAATGAGTGTCTGGATACATTGCTTTGTTGCGTAAGCAAAAGCAAGAGAGTAATGAGCCCCTCACTCTTGGTGTCGTGCCACCAAACCGCAATCAAACAAGTCACCAAGTCGCAATCACTCGAGCCAGAAATTGGCAAATAAACCGCATTGCCAAGGAAGCGGATCAAACACGCGAAGTGAGTATCCAATATCGCTCTGGCGCGACCGAGTGCAAGCAAGTAGCGTGTCCTTCCTCCAAAAATCGTGCGACTCAACGACAACGACATCGACAGCCGAGCTTTTCCAGACAGAAATGGGTGTCTACTACGTTCCAGCCGTACCAAAGCAAGAGAGTTATGAGTCCCCGCTCCAGTTGCTGCTTCAATAGGTGTATCTAGCAGCTGTCGCCTAGTCTTGGCACGAGTGGAAATTGCCCTCGCCACCACTACTGCAAGTTGTGGTGTTGTCATGCGTTCAATCCGAGATACCCACCTGTCTTGTTCGGTTGCGTGATATCCCCCAGCTCTACCTACTCTTACACGCCGTCTCCATCGCACCATCGCGCCAAATTCATCTTTTCGTAAGTAGTTTGTGTACTTATTGTACATGTACACCTCATAGTGTATATGCGCACGCTGCGCTTCCACATCAGTGTCTTCTCGATGCTTTCTTCTTCATACTGCTGGCAATGCCAGCCTCGCACGCCATGCTTGCTCTGCCACACTCCACTCTCTCATCGCAATCAACTCACCTCCCTCCACAACCATTCCAATCGTCGAACACGTTTAAGCTGCTCTTGCCTAAGCGACCAGAACAACTGTGCTTAGTGGTCGTGGTCGCTTCATCAGTCTATGGCGAAAGGAGTTGTGCTCATCACGTGGTCGCTTCTTGGTGATGCGAGCGGACACACTGACGCCAGTGTCAGCCTCACCGTCCGAACGAGCAGTAGGATACAGCTCCTGCAGTTCCACCCAGTTTCCCCGGAAATCGAAGTCATTGCCACTGGGAATATCCGCTTCACCTTCTGCGTCGGGCTCGGACGCGATAGCCTTCTCATCATTGACCACGGACAACCCAACAGAAGGGTGATCCATTGTCGCCAGGAGAACTGCCACCGATTCTTGATCGGGAAAGCTTCGTTGCATTGTTGCCACCAACATGTCCGTGACGTTCTGTAATTTGGCCGACTCGGCGGCACATTGCACACTCTGTGAGTCAACGGCGACGTCGGCTTTTTCGGTAGCAGGCGCGGCTTGGTTGAAGAGGTCTTGCTGGCACTGTGGAAACCCCGCGCAGATCAGCTCCGGCCGTCTTGCTGCGTCCTCTCCGTCGTTGGTGTCATCCGAATTGAGGATTGCGGCGATGCTCATATCACGTGCTAGTAAGCTGTTCTCCGTCGCTGTGGTCTTGTTGACATCCGGGTCAACCTCCCTCTCTCGGCCCAGCTGCCGCACCTGCTCCAGACTGCCCAGGAAATCCAGGTCGGGCAGCAAGATCTCATCGTCGTCCTGTTCGGAGGCATCCGCCTCCAGCGAGCACGTCACCATTACTGGCGTGCGCGCAGCCACAGCCTCGACTTGGACTGACACAGACTGCGCCTTCTCCAGCGCGTGCTGGAGCTGCGCGACTTGCGCCCGCAGCTGAGCGGTCTCGGCCTGCTGTGCGGCCGCTCGCGCTTCGTGCTGCTGCACCTGCGCGGTCAGCTCGGCGACGCGCGCCTGCCGCACGTCGCGCTCGCGCCGCGCGTCTGCGACCTGCCAGCGCAGGTCTTTGACGGTCTCGCGGAACGTGACCTCGGCCTGCGCGAGCTGCTCCGCCTTGGCGCGCACGGCGGCCAGCAGCCGCTGCTTGTACTGGGCGGCGGCTGCATCGGCGGCGGCGCTGTGGCTCTGCAGCGCCAGCTCCGAGGCGGCGGAGCGCGCCAGGCCCGCGCGCAACTGCTGGTTGAGCGCCGCCAGCCTCCGGTTCTCGAGCGTGAGCCGCTGGTTGCCGCGCACGGCCGTGCTCAGCTGCTGCGCCGGACTCAGCGCGAGCCACGCCGACACGCGCTGCTGCGTGGGGCGTTCGCGCGCGGGGGGCGAGGTGGCTGCGGCCGTGGGCGTGGGCGTCTGCATGGCTGCGTCGGTCGCTGGCTTGGCGCCTTGGCGTCGAGAGCTCAAATGTTCGCGCCTCGGCTTCAAATGTTCGCGCCCGAGTCAGAGTGCGTGTCAGAGTGCGTGTCTCACGTTGAAGCACGCGAAAGATATTAGGGCTTCGTATGTCAGTTGAAGTGGTACAGGGTACCACCTTCTGACTGGGGGGGGGGTACCAGTCAGACTTTGACTCTGACTCAGAGTCAAAAGGTGGTGCCGTGTACCACTCCAACCGACATACGAAGCCCTAATATCTTTCGCGTGCTTCAACGTGAGACACGCACTCTGACACGCACTCTGACTCGGGCGCGAACATTTGAAGCCGAGGCGCGAACATTTGAGCTCTCGACGCCAAGGCGCCAAGCCAGCGACCGACGCAGCCATGCAGACGCCCACGCCCACGGTCGCAGCCACCTCGCCCCCCGCGCGCGAACGCCCCACGCAGCAGCGCGTGTCGGCGTGGCTCGCGCTGAGTCCGGCGCAGCAGCTGAGCACGGCCGTGCGCGGCAACCAGCGGCTCACGCTCGAGAACCGGAGGCTGGCGGCGCTCAACCAGCAGTTGCGCGCGGGCCTGGCGCGCTCCGCCGCCTCGGAGCTGGCGCTGCAGAGCCACAGCGCCGCCGCCGATGCAGCCGCCGCCCAGTACAAGCAGCGGCTGCTGGCCGCCGCGCGCGCCAAGGCGGAGCAGCTCGCGCAGGCCGAGGTCACGTTCCGCGAGACCGTCAAAGACCTGCGCTGACAGGTCGCAGACGCGCGGCGCGAGCGCGACCGTCTCTAGAGGTGTGTAGCGGTACGCTCGATGCCATTTTATGCTCAGGGTGAGCGGACAATGAGCGGACGATGAGCGGACGAAGAAAACCGGTTTTTCTTCCCTTTCCCATTTCAGGTTGTTCCAGCGCAAGTGGTACGGCCAAGATCAACTGTTGCAGCAAGCATGACGACTTCAAAAACCGCCGATGAAATTCGCCGCGTCATGGATGCGCTGAAGCTTGATGTGGTTGCGAGTTATTTCGACAAAGATGACGACGAAATCGATCCGTACGTCGTTTGTGACGGAGTTTCTGTTGATGCATTCAATGAGTACGTTGGGGACGGTGAAGGACTGCGGATTGCGCTTCGACTTCTCGCCCTCTATGATGGGCGTAGCGTGATTGTCGAGCTTCCAACCAAAGTGCATGAGAGTACAGCGAGAAAATTCGAGTACGAGTTCATGACGGCAACTGGAAATGGGCGCGAAGTTGCAAGTGGTGGCTCGATGACCGCGAGAAGAGCTGCCAACCCGAACAAGGAGGCCGATGCGACATTTGGTCCGATGGGATCTACGCCCAACCAAACACCGGCACCGGCACCTCGTACCATTGCTGATTGGGTGACACTGGCAGTGGAGGTTGGGAGATCTCAATCTTGGGCAAGTCTGAAAGATGCTGTCAGATGGTGGTGCGGTTATGCTGGGATCCAGTATGTGTTGCTATTGAAAATCAGTGCCCCTGGTACTCAAATTCGATATGCTCTCTATGACAGTACGACCCGTCCAACTCCAACAATTAGACCAACAGCGAGCGGAATATTTCGGCACAAAGCTGCTGGAGCTGCTGTCAATGTCACCTTCGACATGCGCCGAATCTTGTTAATCCCTGCGAATAAAGCTCTCCCAACTGGTGTAAATGCAACCGCCGTTGTCGATCTACGTACCGTGTGAATCTAGTGATCCGTAGCCTTAGATAGAAGATGCGTCGTTATCTCACAGTTTATGATATACTGAGCTACCCGTTGAATGACTACATCGCTTTGAACGACCTTAGCATACGAATTAATTGCCTTTGAGCGGAGCCATTATGCACTATCTACTTAACCAAAAAAAATGAGTTGTGTCACAACGAATGTGACACACCGTGCATTGCATTAATGCGGATACTACTGTTGCTGAGATCCGTTGTGATGCATCGCGCGGAAAGCGGATGACACAATGTCAGATGTCACCACCGAATCTCCAACTTTTTATTTTTTCTCTTTTCTACTACCACCCCTGGTACTCTATTATAATTATTATTATAAACTTATAATAGAAGTGTCATTGTGTCATTAGTAGAAATTGAGTGATATCCCACCACTGATGCCTTCTCTCCTTCTGTGACAGCATCAGAACAATGTGTCACTAGAAGTGTCATCAATGTGACATTGATAGTGACACCCAGATTGCTACATTCAACGACAATACGTGAGAGATACTGGCGATGTTGAAATCAATGTGTCATTGATGTGACACTAAGAGGTGACACAGAAGAATGCTCTTATATTCGGGCTTTTGATTTGAACTGACTACGCAAACCAGTCAGCTGCATCAGGATATCCTGATTTGTTGCAAATTCGTTAACGGACCAGTTGTCTTCCTCCGCGCAATCTGAGAGGAAGCGTTGAACCGAGCTCATCATCTCGTTTTCCCGAATGCACCTGATCAAATCGGCTTCTCCTTCTGTTAGCCTCATGCTGACGTAGATGGGTTTTGCGTGCTTGTGTAGATGGCAGTATTTACTACTGGCGGGGTCCTTCATGTTCCAGCGGTGGCGGGTTTTATCGATACGGAATTTTTGACAGTGGTTCTTTGACAGTGGTGATTTGATAGACTTTTTCGACAGCCCGTTTTTGACAGAAGCTTTTTTTGGCGGACCGCTCTTGCGAACCTTTTTCGACGATGTGTCCTTATGGGCTGGTGCCATTTTGAAAAATGAATTCCAAAACGTGCATCGGTGTGTAACTTGACCTCATAGTCTTATTACCTCTCAAAATCGATCACGTAAAAAATAGACTTATTTAACGATACAATGTCCTCGCAAGTGGGGATTCTACAAGCATAAGCTCAACCATACGCATCGGCTGAAGCATCATCCCTCTAAGAATAAATGTTTGCTTAACTTGCACAATACCCGTGACACTAAATAAACGTACCGTGGGCCATTTAAAATGCACATTACCTCTATAAACCAATAGTTCTCCTAGCATTTTGGCTCAAAAAAATACATACCCAGATAATAACATTTTGACCTACAGGTTATATTCATTTGTATCTCGCTCGCAACTGCGCGAGTGAGTATGATACATGATATAGTAGTGACTGTAAATAAGTGGGAGGAAGTTACAAAAAGTGGTGACTCAGTGACTCATGCTGACTCTTATATCTAGAGTTACTCTGGTTGGCTGTCATTGAGCGGAAGGTGGTGACTCAGGTGACTCAGTGGCGACTCATACATTATCTAATGGCGACAGTACCATTCTTTGTGAAAACCGGTTTTTTATTTTTGTCACTGGTATATACTGGTTCTGCTCGGTTATCGTTCAATTGATTGAATCCTCTAGAAGAACGCTTCCCCCTACAAGAGAATTCCCGTTTCTTTTCTCGTTCTCCTTTCTTCACTTCCGAGACAGGGATGGCAGGAAACGGCCGTCAAAGTACGAGCCTGAAGATTGGCGACAGGGAGGACTAAAGAAGGCGAAGAAGCGAGCGACGATGGATCTGTCATCGGTGATATCGTATGCGGACGCTGCCCCTCAGGTACTACACGTTGTGTAGTGTAATGAACCAAGGAATACCTCACATGGTCATATGCTTTAATATGTAGTTGGCGGACACGCTATCGCACGTCAATATTACTGAAGACGATCCGGCTATCATCCTGAATTGGAATCTTGAGGCATTGCAAGAGTTCGTAGCGAGGGGCAATCGTCATTGGTGGTGCTCCTAATCCACCCGCGAGTGGCTCAGGACCTTTCCTCCAACTATAGCCTCGCTTACGGATGATATTGTGACGTTTCTTGTGCAAGTGGCGGGTGGTCGATTCGGGATTGTTGTGCTTGCCCCGAACGATATGGATTAACCATTTTCTGGCTCGAGTGATTGCGACTTGGTGACTTGTTTGATTGCGGTTTGGTGGCACGACACCAAGAGTGAGGGGCTCATTACTCTCTTGCTTTTGCTTACGCAACAAAGCAATGTATCCAGACACTCATTTCTGTCTGGATGGGACCACGCATCGTTCTGATGTTGGACCGGGTTACCTGCCATCTACTTTCAACCACTCCTCGCCATTCTCATGATTCCGTTCGTGATCCCGTTCGTTGGATGGGATACACGAATGGAACTGTACTGGTTGCTGTTGGATTGCTGTTGACGGTTGTTTAAGCTCCTGCAGTCGTGGGATGGACTCATTACTCCATCCTTCGGTTGATTTTGGCAACCCAACGAGACCAGCGTCTGCCGACCTGACACTCATTTCTGTTGGACTCGACTTGACGACTGGTACGCCGGCAATTCGATGATATTTACTGCCAGGCATTGCACTTGTTGTCGGGTGCACGTAGCTGGCGTTCGCAGAACATGATCGCAGCTGAATTAGATATTGGATCGGTCTACTTCACACAGCGATGTCTTATGGAGCACAAGATCACCGCCACTTCTTGAACCGACCAGTAATTTGTCGTGTAGCACCAACAAGTCCACAGAGAAAACCTATCGATGCGGCGAACCCAGATTCAAGCCCTCCAGCGACCGAAGTAAAGACTCATCACTGCTTTTCGTCGGTCTTTTTCGCTCGCTCGACATCAGACACTCATTTCTGTCTGATACGGCTTGCGAGTCCTGCCTGGAGCGAACGTTGCGGCAAACCCTCCTCACCAAGTCATTACCACCCCGTTTTGCCAAGCCGTGCTGTTTTGGTTATAAAAAACTGGCTAAGAACTCAGTCGAGTCCATTCCAGGCCCTCGTATTTATTGCATGTAGTATTTAACGTTAGTAGCATCATCGTACAGTATTTTTTTTTTTTTCCCTAGCCAAGCAAGAAAACGCAAGCTATGGCGACGACGAAGACAACAACAACAATAATAGTTTATTTATCTTTTGATCAATCCTTGGTGTTCACATCTACCTCACTAGTGGGCCACTTGGGCAGGTGAAAGCTCGAGTGTAACTAACGTCGAAGAAAACACTCCCCGGCCTGAGCTTGTTTGTTTAATTTGTAAGAACGATTGCGTTCCAAAATCTGCAGATGCACCCCTTTGCATGAAGCAGACCGATGTACCACTAACTGAGGGAATGCCAAGGCATCAATATTATACTCCATACTTTTCAAACGACTAAGTGCATCGCTATATGAAGCCTAGCTTTGCCGCTGAGAAAGCGTTGTTATGGCATCCATGTTCACTACTCATAGCAGCACTGTGACGTTCAGACGCCACAGATCGGACCACAAGAATGTTGCTGGATACACTAGTCTTGCTGTGTCCTTCACTGTGTGGCCATGCACTTCGTACACATATACATTTGTGAAACGCGCACGTACCAATTTGATCATTGCGATTGCCCATAGATCTTTCAAGCTCACCAAATATTTTTCGTTCACAATCACATACCCGGAGCAATACACTCCATCGGCCGACGCAAACTTCATACCTTTGAAGAACACGTAGTTGCTGTAGTCGGAGATGAGGCCGAAACGTGCTTGTAGCATCGCGCCAGTCGAGATCTCAAAGTTCGTCACGGTCCCTTTTCTTATAAGTGCAGCTCTTTCGTTTGTAGATGTATCGGTGCTTACACTCGACCTTTGGTGAATCCTGTCCGGTATGATACGTCTGTAAATTTTGCGTAGGATAGCAAAAACCGTGACGGACGACATTAGAAGAATCATGGGACTGAAAGATGCTGCAAGAAACTTGGCGTCTTTTTCGGGGAACTGAAAAGATGACCACAAGCGCAGTGGAGACATATCGGCAAGCAGCGGTGTAACTTTTGCGATGCCGATGATATATTGTGCTTCGGAATATGTTATCATCTCTCTTACCACTGCTGACGAAAGACGAACTATTTTTTGTCGATTCTGGTGAACCATCTCAAACAAAAGTGTGGCAAAAGATGGATCTATCCGCTCTTGAAACACAGAACTCAGAAAGCCTACCAGGCACAAATACACGTTGAATAAATCGGCGTGCATCAATTCCTTGTGAACATTTACTGGTGGTGAACCCGCAACTAGAGCCGCTCTAGACATGGCAAATTCGTTGATGGACCAGAAAGAGTCAATAGCCCACGAGAGAAGTACCAATACTCCACGTTTAACAAGAGTTGCCGTTGAGATGAACGCAAAAGGATCACCGAGCCACAGTTTGCCAGACCGAAGTTTTTGGTACGTAACGAGGCACAGCACCACCAGTGAATACATCATTTGTAAACTGAAAAAGAAATGAATAAAGTGTACCCAGGCCCACGAATCGAGAGTCACTGCCTCACCGACCCATTCCCAGCGTGTCAGTGCATTTGTTGCGTTTACTCCGTCCAACAATGAGTACATTGTGCGTACATTGCACTGGCTGTCGCCATTAAAAAAACCACGCTTACGAGCCGTGAGCAAATGCTTGACAGGCTCTATCGTTGGGTTTCGTGGGATACTACTCAGAGACAAGTAGCTTTCATCCGTTATTCCATTCACTGCGTACATTTGAAAGTCTGGAGAGCGCTCATATGGGTACGTTAGCGCCACCATGTAGTATTGCATCACTTCTTTGTCTTGCATATTGTGCACGAGCGTGAGCATACCCAGGACGGCAGGGCCTTGTTTGTTGTGATCTCGCTGTTCATATTCTTGCACCGAGAGTGATACCGTCACCAAGAACAAATCCGTAGGGTCATCGCGTGAGCGCACCAGGTTGTAGACCCGCACTTCTGAGGGATCGCCAGCCTTGAGTTGACTAAATGAGCAATCCACCACCACCACTACGAGCTCCAGTTCTGCAAGGGTAGTGATATTGTACTCGGTACTAGCTACCATACCTTGGTATCCTGGGCCTAAGAAGTCGTAGCTGTAAATTGCTGGATTAAAGTTTGCCACTCCGGAACAACCATCAGTGGATGTGCTTGTAGCACTCTCGAGAAAGAGGATATAATTGCGCGGAGAGGTGTCGCCTCCTAGAGTGTCCATCACGAGTGGACTATTGCGGATCAATCCATCTCCAACATAGTCCTGGATAAGTGACGAAGTAAATACTCGAAGCGTTTCGCTTGGGTTGCGCGCACCTCTAAGCACTTGAAGCGCCCACCACGCCGCTGTCAAGGAAGCGTAGATGTAAATGCACGCAGATACAATGGCTCCAAGCCTTCGAGCAAGATTAAAAAGCTGCCATTTCCACTCTTGTCGTTTTGGTTTGAAGCTCGGACCGAGGACCTGGTCTTCGTGAGTGGGTGCTGTTGAATATACCGAAGCTCTCTTCACCTTCCTTACCAGCACGTGTTTCATCATTTTGCTTACCCAAATAATTCGCCGAGTCAAAACGAGAACTAGTTTGCTCTGTGCTCGTTTCGGCGTTCCCCTCCAAAACCAGAAGGTGGTCAACGAGTGGCTGGGCCTCTGAAACTGTGAAGGCGTCACAGCTTGCTGCTCGGCCAAAAATATAACTTAGTGTGTGTGACGTGACGTTTCTTCCGTGTTAAGACGGCCTCTGTAGCGGGGCTACATGAAAGAGTGACAGAGTGTCACTCTTGACACTCTGTCACTCTTGACACTCTGTCACTCTTGACACTCTGTCACTCCTCCGAGGGTCCGGTGGTGTGACATACACCACGGACAGGAGGGGTACATGATACCAGGCGCCCAGAGCCACCCAATGGGGCTCCTAGATATTTGTATAGCTTTCACAATAGGCTACAGCTTAACGCCTACAAATACATTCAGTCTTATACTTCCCTACAAGTAACCAAACGCGTTGCGAGCCTAGCTCGCCCCACGGTACTTTGGACCCTCAGCACACTTCCTCTGTGCAAGGTGCTCGTGTGCGGGGTCGCCCCCGTCACAGCCTCACAATGAGTTCATTCTCCTCCGTGGATATTTCTAGAACAAGCTGAGCGGAGCCCCACTTTGCGGGGCTCTTTGGACAGGGTTAGGCCAAGCATGTTAGTGTCTCGCCGCGCTTCGCTCGGCGGTTTTTTCATCCAACCACATACCAACATCAAGTCGCTCAGCAGAGCTTTACGACTAATCCAAACTCGCTGCGCTCGGATACCTCATTTAACTTACTGTAATTTAAACTTACAACACATCCACGTCGCTTCGGTCGGCGGGCACATCAAGCCGATCAAGAATTTTCAAATCGATTCAACATTCATTTTGTTTACCACGCTCCATCGGTAAACTATCCTTTTGTATAATCTCTACCCTCGGTGCTATCATCGTTGTCCGCCAAAATAGTGATGTTCTTGCGTGCTGCTACACGGGAAACATGCACGTAAAACTGTCTACTATCTCCAGAAGGTACAACCCGAGCTTTTTGGAAGGATTGACCTGGAGACATGTCTATTGTCATGGCCAACCACACTGGCGCGGGGAACAGCTACCGGGGCACTGCTGATTAGCGGACTTCGTAAAATAATTATCTCCTTTTCCGAAATTGAACCTCCCATGACAATAGCTTTCCTGTCAATTTAACACAAAGATACAATGTGCAACCTCAATCCGTTACACAGTTCCTTTATACGTATTACTTTGCAGATGAGCATGAAAGGGCCTCACACTTTTAGTTACCTTTAGTAGGGTGGAATTCCACTCAAGACTATTGCGTTCAGAAACACTGGCGAGTATAGATCACTGTGTTTGTGTCTTTCAAGCTTGTCATCCCAGTAGGGCTGTCAACCGACTCGTAATCCGTAATTTACCCGGTAGCTTTTCTAAAATGACATCAGTTATGGTTGGAACATCAATCCTTAGATGATACGATCCTAAACGTAGCTGTGTGGTATTGCACACATGTAAAACTTGTTAGCCTTCCCATAATACACCAACAACACCTGCCTCAGCGAAGCAGGCTTGAGGGCGAATCCGAAGATCGCCCAGTCCGTTTAGAGCGGTGTAATGGCTCCCCAGACACCTGCCAAGTTCTTCCACCAGGAGCCGTGCCACGAGCACACAGCACGCTCCCCTTGATCGCTGACCTCTCTCTCCTTCCTCTTCTCTTCTCTTGAACCCGTGCCCTCCACCAAAGGATGGACGGCGGCGATTTCTCGCTTTGACGGGGCGTAGGCGAAAGGCATGCCTACTCGGTACGCTTGCAGGCCGAGTAAAACCCGCGTTCATCGACCTCGACGACCCAACTTGTGACCACTTGGGGCCGATGTCCAGGAACCACCACACACGCTTCTTGGACTTGCCACGCGGCCGAGATCGCTTCCGTCACTGCGTCAGACGATCCAGCGGTGGGCATGATCTAGTCCGCAGGGACGACGTACCGAAGAGTCGCTGCGTCGCGTGCTGCTTGTGTTGGACCCCGAAATTCCACTATGTTATTGTCTGTTATCTTTGTTGGGCTCTTGGTCCTCCTAGTAGGTTCCTATACAAATATCTAATGAAAACGGGCCGTTACGGCCTCTCCGATACTAAATCCTAGTCAATCGCTGAGGCGACTCTTCACGCTCGACTACCATGAGATTTGGTTCGCCGGCCCTCCAGATGGGTACACTGGCTCTTCGGCGAAACTCCCCGATTGGTAGCTCAAGTACACGTTGATCGCCGAGCTGCTGGTGTCACCGAAATCCTGCCATAGCCTAAGCTAGGCAAATTCCAAAATCGCTTTACCACAACACTCCCGATTAGGACCCGAACCAACCGGCGAGTGTCCTGATCATCACTCTCGCTGAGCGATTTCTCGCACTCTCCAACAGTTACCCGAGCGATCGCTGGCGGCTTCTCCACGCGTGCCGTATGAGCAACACTGATCCATCTCCTTCGCCGCCGGTAAAGTGTCATCACATCCCTTAGCTGGTTCGCCGACGCATCTGCCAACCCGCTGTGTGATTGGCATCTCCTTGTCGATGTTACCGGTCACGGTGGACCTGACCGTGTCGCCACCTTCGCCTGACTCGGGTGAGTCCACTTCTCCGGCCACAGCTGCGGAGCCGTATGCACTCCTCAAGACGGAAGCCGAAAGGCTGCCAGGCCCGCCAAGCGGTTCAAGCACTGCAGCTGCATCGTTGATCGCGCCGGAGGCATCGTCGAGTCGTCCACTGACGCTCGCTGCCCTTGAACGGGTGCTGGAGCTTCAAGATCTTCGCCTGTAGTTTGACCAAGCCGAGCGAGAGAAGAGGCTATGCAAGCTTCTCGCGTACACGTTTTCGAAGCCGTCTCCAACACCAAGTCCACGTGGAATTAGACGCATCTGGACGGCCTGAGACGCCTTTAGAGACCGTCTAACTACCTTAATCAATACTGCTTTGTTTCGGACAAGTAGCTCCCCATCCGTACGCCAAAATGCTAACCATAACGAGTCTAAGTCTTTTACGTTGGGATTCCCCATACCGGACAGATCTGTAGCGGTAGTAGCAAAGTCAAAGCGATGTGTATTGATGCAGTTAATGCCTCTCTCATTCGATCTAATCAGTCGGGGTCCCAGGGCTGAGCGGGTCGACAGCCATCCCGCTTGAGCTTGAACTCAGCTCACTCAGATCGAGAGGCTCATCCAGGCGGAGAGACCCTGTCCGATCCGATATCGAACTGATCGAAGGGGTCGGGGACGCGGGACGGGACTCGGTCTCTTGGGCGTGCAGATCGATCGCGTCTCGCAGCGCATCCTCAGTCCAGCCGGTCTCTCGCATGATGTTGAGCAGACGGGCTTCGTCTCGACTGATGAAAGCCCAGCCGGACTGAGGATCGGCGCGGTCGCGATGGTAGGTGCAATAGGCGGGCTCGAACTGGGCGCGGATCGGGCGTTTGCACTCAGAGCACAGCACGGTTGGGCAGCCGGAGGTGGTGGCGAGAAGGGTGATCGGTGGCTTCTGGTCCATGGTAGATTGAGATGTGATCGATCTCATTGACGAGACCGATCTCGTCTTCGGACTGATCTCGTCCTCGACAAAAAAAAAGATGGGATCGATCTAATCTCTAAAAGGCTAATATGATCAAATCAGATGTTAGAGGACTTATCATTAGCGATATCGGGTTAGGTAGTATATCACATTTGATGGGTAGGGCTGGGTAGTGGAAATTTCCCTACCCAAGCGACTACTTGCGATGTTGCATTGCCGATATCATCGATGATGGGACTCCTCGATGTTTATATACTCAGATAAAATCCTGGGTAGCTGGGTAGCGGCTGGGTAGCTACCCACCGCGTTGCCTAAAACAACAACGATGTCCTTGCTCCTTCCTTATCAGGTGAGGAAAACTGCTAGGTAGGGTAGGTAGGCAAATTGTCAGGCAAACCTCTCTACAAAATATGGAAACTCAGGCCCCCCCCCCCCTCCCTATTATATAAATTTACTATAGTTTGAAAGAAAAAAACACTACCTACGCTACCCAGAGTTTTTTAACCAACCATGAATGAGGGTCAAAGGCTCTAGTGGCTGTTTTTAAGGATTCGCTGGGTAGCGAAAAAAACACTACCCAGCACTACCTACGCTACCCAGAAATGCTACCCACAAACATGCGTTGCGTCAGTGGATCGCACAGAAGCTCTGGATAATGCAACGGATTCAGGAAAGAAACGCTACCCAACGCTACCCAGCATGAAAAGTCAGCCCATCTTAAACGATGATTTACTAAGTTATAATAACAGACACGCCACATCAAGCAACACCAACAACAATGTGCAAACCGCCTGTAGTTAAGCTCATTCGCGATGATTCGATCGTATCCAATATGATCCGAGATTGTCGGTTAGGAACTGATCTTAGGAAGGCCGCTAATGTCGAGTGGATTCAACGTTTGCGCAATAGTCGATCCTATCGATATGTTGTTGCCAATAAGGCAGCTGGATACCTCGTGGTTTCTACTGGCGGCGATAACTATGATTTCATTGAATTCGTCGCAAAGATTGGCTCTGGCACGCAGATCGCTAAGGAGATCATGAACACCTATCGACGGACATTTGGAAAGGAACCAATTCCTTATGAGTTTGCTAATGGCACGGCTGGGTTTTGGTATAAGCATTACTGCCGAGAAGGTTTCACAGACGTGAAATCGATCGTACATTACTTGAACAAGTACGATCTGGCGAAACCATCCGCCGTCCGGTGGGAGCCGCTCATGTTCAACTACTTCTTTGAAGATCCAATGATGAACTCGATGATGAGAATAGCCCAGAGCAACCCAGCTGTAAAGAACATGATACTGCAACAAGCTCAGCAGTTCTAATTCATCAACTTTTTTTTATCTTAAGCATTGATACTAAGTTATATAATAGCAAGCATGCCATACTCGAAGGAGACCTATCAAGCCAATAGAGAGGCAATTCTTGCCTCCAAGAAATCGTATTATCAGAGAAATCGTGATAAAATACTCGCTCGCCAGAAGGCCTACGATGATCAGCATCGCGAGGTAATCAGAGAGCGCCAAAAGAAATACAATTCGACACGTAGAATTGGTGGCAAGGTCGCTCTTGATTAAGAACCAGACTCTCTCGAACATTTTTTTTGTCTCTGGGGGGAAAAGTCGGTCTATCTTAAGCGAAGGGATACTAAGTTATATAAACAATATCATCGAACCATATACAACCATAACTATGATCTGCTCTGTTGCCGACTGCACCAAGGAGAACCACAATAACTACCCTACTCGCTGCTGGGTCCACCGCGCAAAGAAATGGGCTACTGAGCCCGTTGCTGAGCCCGTTGCTGAGCCCGTTGCTGAGCCCGTTGCTGAGCCTGTCGCTGATGAGGATGAGGCCATCGACGATGAGGTTGAAGCATTTGCACTTAAGGCTCGCACGAATCAGAATATCAAGGAGCCGCACCAACAGGTTCCTCGTGCTCAAACGGCCAATGTAGAGAAGCCTCGCCAACAAGCTCCTCGTGCTCAGAATTCCAAAGATGATTGGAGATGGTGGCGCATTAGTAGTTTGGTCGATGGTGGCGCTGGTGGCATTCTTAATGCACGCGAGCATGCGGAACGAGAAGCTTTGGGCAAGACCCTATCGGCTGACGATGTACTACAGTTATGTATCTACACAAAAATGGATAAGATGTTCATCAAGAACTTCGGAGCCTACGGAGATACTTATGGCAGTCGGGATCCTGAATCCAAAATCATCAGAGCGCATAGTTTCTTTGAGAAACTAATCAGCCTATCTAATAGGCTCAACCCAAATCTCGTGTTTAACGACGAGTCTCGTGCTATCATCGAGGAGGTCAATGCCGGTTATGCGGCATTTCAAGCTAAGTGTGGTCATCGACAGACTAAGATCGAAAAAAAACGAGCCCGCGGAGAAAGATGTCGAGGAAAATATAGTCTCACCCATGTCTCCTCACGCAACTTTCACCCCGTCGACTCAGCCTGATCCGCCTATATTGGATGAGCCAAAGCCTGAGTCAGCTGTAAATATTTCGACTGGCACTCGCTATGATTTCCCGATCTATGGCTATAAGGACGCTAAGGCCTCTTTTGAATCCGCTGATAGCATATGGCTACACGAGACGACGTTTAGGCTCGTTAAGCGTAGCGGCATCTCTTTCCACGAATTTGCGAAGGGAGATGAGCTTGAATTAGCAAAGGCTGGTAAGGTCTGCGTCTATTATCCATTCTTCGCATGCTCTGAATCTGATCGCATAAAGACAAGGCAGGATACTGGCAGAGAGGCTGCTCTGAAGCACGTGTTTCGATTGGCCTTTTCGTCGACGACTGATTTTGAAGCGTTTGGCGTTGCTTGTGAAGCTATTAGCGATAAGTTTCCGTCTAACATTGATCTAATCCTTGAATCTCATGACTACGATGAGTATCTGTACGAACTGTGCTGCTTGCTACCTAAACGCTGGCTCGACGATAAGGACAATATTTGGAATCTCACTCGAATGCTTTACCAGATGCCTGGCAAAGACCCCGGGATCATGCGTCGTACATATGCTGCGATTCTTGCCCATCACCAAGGGAAATGGTTCAACGAGAAATCTGCGATGAGTGTCTATGACCGCGACGGCCCTCTGAGCAAGTATCCTATTAAGATTAGCATTAGTCAGCTGAAATCAATTGCTGGCGGAGCTAGCTCTGACGAATATTCCACGTGGAAGCTCAAGCACGAGCCGGAGCCTATCAAGGTTGCTAAGGAAAAACGGTCTAAGAAGACGGAATCCACGGATGAGGAGGAAGAAACCTCTACTACGCTCGAGACTCGCCTTGGTAAGCGCTGGGTCAAGCAAATGAAACAGATTTGCACCACCTGTAAGATCGATTATGATGATTTGGTCGATGGGATGTGTCGCAATATCGAAGTCAATGGCGACTACTGTATGATGGACTGGCGCGATGATTATATCAGCCAATGAACTGCATCAGCCACGACTCGAACGTTGCACTTGCCGATTTCGTCTCCATTGCCAATAACTGGGTTTATAACTCTAGCGAAGAGGCTGCCAAGTTTGCCGCTAAGATCATTGATGCAACTCTTGTACTGTTTGCTAATGGCGATCTCTATATCAGAAACCAACTCACAAAAACTGAGGAAGAGGGTACCACAAGAACTACAATCTCGCTCCTGAAATCGATTGTGTTTAGGTACTATGTTCCTGATCTGAATGACGAGCCTAAGATCCGATGCGGCGATCTAGACAAGCTGATGAAGAATCATGGATCATTGTTTCACCGATACAACAAGATGATCACTCGTTGGGATATCGACCCTAACGACAAAAGTGTCTTCAGTGTCTGTGCCCCATACCGCGGACGGATGCTCTCAGATGACGAATACGACCCTGATTACCTCAAGCGTTTCTTCGACTTCATGTTCGAAGTCATCTGCAATGGCGACTCTGTGAAGGAAAGCTATCTCCATGACTGGCTGGAACATACCATTCGCTTCAAGAACTCAAAGACTGGTATTGCTATCATCCTCTACTCAATCGAGAAGGGCCTTGGCAAATCTGTCTTCATAAAGATTGTCGATTGGGTGCTCGGTAGCTGGAATACGGCTTGTGAAGCCGGCTCTGTCAACCGTACGGTTGGAGAGCGCAATTCCCATATTCTCGGCAAGAAACTCGTCCAGATCGACGAGCTCAAGAATGCTGATGACCGTACATGCGATTCACTTATGGAAAAGTGGAAAACTATGATTACGGAGGATAAAATTGCGACGACTCCGCTCTATCAACAGACTATGAAGATTGACAACTTCACCAACCATATGATGACCACCAACAATCTTCGAGTACTACGTATTCCATCAATGAAGGATACTGATGATATCAAGAGCATCATTCGTCGTTTCTGGGTCTTTCGAGTCGGCGATAAATACAAGCAGAACAAGCCATTCTTTATCGAGTTCGAGAAGTATTGGATGACTCAGAAGTTCGCTGATCACTTCTACACGTTTTATATGAAACGCGAGAAGCTTTCGTCTCACGCTCCTCTGGATCCGCTCTACAGTGATGAGCTCGCTCGCATCGTCGAGTGTCAGAAGCCTGCTCACATTGAGTTCTGGCATGCTCTACGCAGCGATGAAGATGAGTTCCAATCCTTGATCAATACTAAGACGATTGAACTTGCTCCTAAGCTGAAGCAGTACAAGCTTTCACAAGCTGAAGCATACAGAATGTACAGCCGATACTGTACGGATGGTGGTGTCAAGAACGCGCTGAAGCGGACTACGTTTGTGGATATGTCCTCAGATATTAGCTTTATCACCGTGAGCCAAGCCAAAGGGAAAAGCATTTTCTATATATCTCCGACGGCGGATGATATCAGATTTGCCAATTAATTAGCGCACCATTTGTCGATCTATATTTTTTCGCCAGATATGATAAAAAAATCCTATTTAAACGTTTCTACCCAATAGTATAAATTCCCCATATCTGTCCGCGATGCTTACCAAACCTGAATTCGTGAAGATGCTCTCAACGGGCAAGCCTTTATCAGAGGCAACAATCCGCAACCGATCCAACTACCTGTTCAAGCTATACAGAGACCTCGGCAATGAGTCTGATGACCTTGGTTTCATGAATCAGTATTCCAAAGTGATTAAGCATACGAAAGAAGGCACGAGCGCAGAGGGAACGAAGACCAAGCTCTTCCACATCCTCTTCCTCGTTGATAGCAAAGCCGGCAAAAGCATTGATCCTAATGCTAAGAAACAATATCGTGCAGCGGCGACGCGTGCTCGTAATCAGAGCATGGCTCGAACGGTTGAGAACATTGCTACTCCCGAACAAGTGGCCATGTTCCTCAGTGTCTCAGACATGCGAAAGCAGCTCACCGATGGTATCGATGCTCTCTTCGCTGAGTATGGCATGGACAAGACCGCTAAGAAGGTCTCTGCCGATGAGTTTGCTCGTTGGGATATCGTTTCTGATCGTAAGAACATCAAGAGCTTTGCTCGCGATTATCAGAAGCTACTCATGCTTGCATGCTACATCCTCATCCCTGCTCTTCGTAGCGACTGGAGTAGCCTTGAGATTACTTCAGCTGCGATCACCAAGCTCGCATCCACTCAGAACTGGCTACAGGTGCTCAGAGGAGGCAAGATCCGTATTATCATGAATCAATTCAAGAATGTGAAGCACATGGGTGCTCAGACAGTAGATGTCGATTCTCCGGATCTCAAACGCATGATTCGCTACTGGATCGATCTATTAACGCGACTTACTGGATCAGCGCCAACTCAGTTGTTCATTTGGCGATTGGCTCCGGACAAAGACGTCGTTCTATCATCGACTAACCGTGATTCGTTCTCCAAAGCTCTATCCAGAGCATCTGAGGGTATCCTCAGTAAGCGACAGACCGTCAATTCGTTCAGGCATGCCCATGAGATTGCCCTACAACGCGATAGTAGTTATCAGGATATGACCGTTGGCGAACGCGACCGAGCGCATGGTAAGCTTCTCCACTCACACCGAACTGGTCTTATTTATAACTGGCAAATTCGCTAATTCATAAAAAAAATGGCTAACGCTTTTTTTATCACAAAGTGATAGAGCTGAGATCAGAGGGCGTACGGACAGCTCGTTGCTTTAGCTGAGCCTGTACCTCCTCAATCATCGGCAGTCGCGCTCGATTGATGTCACGCCTTCGCTTCAGCTCCGCCTCTCGGCGAGCGGCTTCTTCCTCGATACGGCTGTTGTCATAGACTCTCCCCTGTTCAGGATCAATATCGACATATTCGATTTCGGGATCCATGGAGATTTTGGTTCAGGTATATATAGATAGCGTTAATTTACAATGACTTCGCCAGATACGTGCAAAGCGATGACCCAGAACGCAACCGCATGCTCTCGCAATGCTCTTAAATCAGGATACTGCCGACAGCACGATAAGGACGAGAAGATACGTATGTATCGAAAGGAACTTGCGAGGATGCATCAGAGGGTGCGTAGATACCTCGAGATCAGCAATGATTTTAATCAGAAACTGATAGATATCAAGAGACTCGATTATATCAAATCAAGACTGATTATGATCGGCGGGCCGCACATGCCGTACCGAGCAGTACTCTCAAATCCATGCTTTAAGGATGAAGTAGAGAGCCTGTTCGACATGAATATGGACAAGGTTCAAGACGAGTACGATGCTCTGCTCGCAAGACGCAACGAGCTGGTTCATCCTTATACATTGGATGGACTGAACGGAAATCGACTCAAGCGAGGCTATAGATAATTAATATCAGATTGATGTTATTTTTTTATCGAGCCGCATATATAGAGATGTATCCCAATTTTGATAACAAACGCGATCGTGCTTCGAAGCGCGAGGCTCTACTTGCGAAGCTCGCGCTCGAACAGCGGCTTGAAGCGATGAAGCGCTCGGCTTACGCTAACGCGATTTGGGCAACTGATAGCGAGCAGACTAAGCTCAAATCCGCTACGGAAGATGCAGATACATTAACGCGGATGCTAACGCTGATGAAGGCACAATCGAGCGCATCGGATAAACCAAATCCCAATGGATTCACTTCAGCGGCAGATGTATATGCTGAGATGGGTGATTACCATGAGAAGAATGGTGTTTTTTCAACAGTAGATAGTACCGCTGATGTAGCTATGGAAGAAGCTGTTAAGGAGGAGAAGGTTGCTCCTGACGATAAGGCTACCGCTGATAACGAGAAGTACCAAGATGACCTTGATAAGATATTTAAGAGATCTCCAGTGCTAAGCAATTACACATTCAGACCCGTCGTAGTTGATGATGATGGAACGGTAGCAAACAATGCTGAATACATCATTGATCAATCAGATGGAAGCATCCTTAAAAGCGGAAATAAAGTACCCTCAAACAGCCCCCTGTTGGGGAAGATCGATTGGCGGCTAACGTTTGAACGCATCCGGGATAAGATAGAGTCAATCGATCGCGCTACGATTAAGATTTCTAACGCAGCTGATGACGTCGCAATGAAAGAGCTGTTTAAGCGATGGAGAGATAATGCCAGACGTATAAAGGAATCTGATTTCCGTGGAGAGCGGTTAGATGATGCTCAGACGGCGGCGATGGATCAATATGTGGAGCCAAATATGCAAGGTATGGATGATGAACAGCGTAATGAATATGCTCGAAAATTGTTCGGAGATGAAAAGGCAGGGAACAAGCGCGAGCTTGAGGACTCAGCCGTATCGTTGGATACGCGAGTAGAGAAGAAATCGCCTGAGACCGCGCAGATCGTCTTCAAGGAAAAAGTCCAATATCTGTACGATAACATTGCTAACATTGAGGCTCTCAAGATCCGACCGTATGTATTCACCAAAGGCGGATTGGGTGATAACGAACTGTCTAACACTGTATATCTTGGCAAAAAATGGTATTTTATCTCATCGCCGATGGTCGAAAATACAAGCAGACTGATGTAAAGAGCTTATCTAATAAAATCAACTGGGAGAGGACTCTCGGCTATGCAATCTCGAGACTTGAAGATGCTCTGCGGAAGCTCAATATTATGGCTGGACAGGAGGATAACCCCAAGAAGCAAGCGAACTCATTCAAAGAGATCCAACATATCATGGATGTTATCAAGACTGTCGATCCAGAACATCAGTTATTCCTACCAAGTTCATATAGAACCCCTCCCAAGGGGAAGTCGGAACCAACCCTCACTGCTGCTAAGGAAGCAAAAGACTTTGTGTATGAGCCGCCTGCCGGAAAGGGTCTCGTTGGCCGTGGGCTGAAAGGGGGCGGGAGTTGTAGCTCCTCGTAAGAAGAATCGTTCTTACAATCTCGCGGACATCGAGGGATCAGGCACAGCATCTGATCTCAAGTACAAGCGGATTGGTACTAAATTCATTCGAAAGGCGGATCTATTGAACAATCGGCTAAAGTTGGTCTTTCCCAACCGCACAAGCGTTGGTCCTATCCGCGATATGAGTGATGAATTAACGGCAATGGTTAAGGATCTACTGTACAACGATAACATCAGTCAGCAAGCGTATCGCGCGCTGCCAATCGAGGACCAGCGAGTCTTCTACGAGATCGTTAAGAAGGCGCATGTCGATCATACGCTACAGACGCCAATGGAAGATCCGCGACTAACGCTGAGGGCCGAGTTTGATAAGCTACGCGGCGAGATTGCGCTCGGCAATGACAACCCGGACATGCTGCGAGAGCTCTACAGGCTCGCGACGGATATGTTCGAACAGAAGATGATTAATAGTAATGAATTCAAATCAATTATGAGCGCATTACTATAAGATGATCGTCCTCAATCCGAAGTTGTTCAAGCCTGGCTCGAGCTATGGCAACCAAGCTACCGCGAACGTGAATGAGCTCAAAAAAATTCTCTCAGAACTATCTGTGAAAGATCCAGTTTTGGATAAGCCCAAGCAACACCCGCCCCCAGAGTGGATCCATGGTAAGAAGCCAGGCGGTACCGTTTGGGCAAGCGAACCTCGACGGAAGCCGAAAACCTTCAAACTATAAAAAAGCAAAAAATGCGTGTTTTTCGTAAAAACGCGTTTTGGGAAAATATTTTGAGACCCACCTCTCAGATCTGAGACCGACCTGAAAACTTTCCCCAAAACCCGAAAATACGAAAAACGCGTTCTATTTTGCTTTTTTTTCACAGAAGAGCCCACGATAACTATAAGCTTATACCATTCCTAACGAGCTTATTGCGATAGCCGCGATAGACAGATATTTTCTTGTCATGGATCGACACCTCGAGGATGGCAGACTCACCGTCTGGGTTGGTCGTTGGAAGGAAGACGCTATCCCCAAGAACGACTATCTGATCAGCCTTGAGCATGGTTGATCCAACCATCTGATCTGGTTCCTTCGCGGAAACGTTCGTTTTCAAGTCTTTCGTCTGGCGACAACCCATGGTATAGACTACCAGAGATACTTTTTAGAAAACCAATCGGGGGTATAAGGCTTAGCATTATTGATAGGACCATGGCACTTGTAGTATCGATCTCTGCGAGCCTTATCGTTATGGTCATACGCACTGTAAGCCTTTAGTCCTGTGCGATCGCGAAACTGTTGATAAGGCTCACCGTCCCGCTTAATAGCACCAAAAGATACAACCCTGCCATCATCAAGCAAAGCATCATATTTCTTGCCTCTCTTCGTTGATATGCGAAAGACGACCATTGTCTATAATCATTTGGCGATAATTGCTTTTAGTTGATCAACTTCTTCCTTCAATTTTTGAATCGCTTTGCATAGAACACTCGTCAGTGATGCATAGTCGATTCCCCATATCTCGTCTGGATCTTGAGGCATATTGACCAACTCGGGTATGCAATCGACCATCTCTTGAGCGATAAACCCGACGTATGGCTTTCCGCTGTCTTTCCAAGTGAATTCACGTGGTTGCATGCGTAGAACGGTTTGAAGTCCATATCTCATATCTACTATGTTCTCTTTGAGCCGGCTGTCGCTACTGTTCGTGTAAGCCCCTCCGTAGCATGGGGCATATGCGGCGAAGGTGAAAGTACTATCATATGCTGCGAATCGAATGCCGATCGTTGTGCTTGAGTTGCTACCCATCCCCACGTACTGAGAGTAAGAAGAACCTCTGAAAGTATATGTACCCCCAATACCGTTTGATTTGGTGTGAAACCCACCGGAGCTACTCCAGACCTGTCCTCCTACGTGTAGCGTTGCTTCCGGGCTTGTGTTATTGATTCCACATCGGTCGCTGTTATTTATGTAGAGCATGGTAGTCGAGTTATCATTGATCACTTGCATGCTATCGAAACCAGAGATGCTATAGATCGGTTGGCCAGCGTTATGATTCCATGTGATCTGATCATTGTAGCTACCTCCATAGGAGTATGAAAGCGTAGAGATGGTGTTATTATCAATCAAACGCCACCCAAAGTTGCGAGAGCTACCACCAGACCAAAAAAGTGGATTGGTTGCTGATACAGTTCCGAGCGTTTGACTCGTAGGGGGATTGATTTCAATTCCTCCTTTCGATATTATACGAAGGTCATATCGAATGCGAAAAGCTTCAGCACACGCTCCTGTAGTTGAACTCCCAGACTTGACGTTAAAGAGCAGCTCATGAGCTGATGTTCCTCCTCCGCTCGAACGCTGAAATACTATGGAAGCACCTGGAGTGTATGAATCTGTATTTGCTATCGACGAGCTGAGCATCGCGATGCCTTGAAGCACAGCGTCGCTACCAGAGCTGTTCTTGAGTGTTATTAAATACTTATCCATTGTTGCGGTTGGACTAACATCGAGCGTTGTGTTGATGATGTATCCCGTCTGTCCGATGCCGCTGATAGCGTTCGAACTATTAAGAACCAAAGCTTTGCTTGCCGATGCCATTCCAGGTGTTATAGCGGACAGATAATTCAGTTTAGCAGCTGATGATGATATGGTACTTCCACCTACCGTCAATGAGCCAAACGAGCCATTACCGCTTACTGTTAATGATCCAAGCCTTCCAACAGATGTAATATTGGTTTGCGAAGCTGTTTGTAGCGTTCCAGTTATCGAGGAGGCGGTTAGCGAATTGAGACCAGTCAGTGATCGAGAAGCGCCCGTGAATGCCAAGTTGCCGCCAATAGTCAAGCCTGATAGCGTACCAAGACTCGTGATATTACCTTGAGCCGCTGTCTGTAGCGTTCCGCTCAGCAATGATGCGCTTAGGGAGTTAATGCCGCTGATATCAGATGTTGAATTCAGTACAAGAGCCTTGCTCGCGGCGGCTGATCCTGGTGTGATGCCAATAACGTAGGTGGGGGCTGTTGATACGGGAGATCCATTCACTGTCAGGCTACTACAGCTCAACGCACCGATTCCGCTGATGTCAGCATTGGCACCCGGAACGAGCGCGATGCCCTCCGTTGCTTGGCCAGAAACAACTCCGCTGATGTAGCTAAGGCGGTAATCATTGCGACTTAGATACAACGTCTGCGTATATGCATACGTCAGTGATCCATCTGCGGCTAACGATGGGTAGAATAAAGGGTTGTAGAGCGGTGAATCATAGATGACCGGTGGATACGAAAACCCCATTTTCTTTCGATCGTGTATATATACGTCAAGAGATTATTAACCATGAGCGCGATACCAGATTATGGAGCTGCACTTCCTCAGCAGTATCGTACGGCGTCGGCAGGTGATATCAAACAGCTCGGTATCAAGAAATTGTTCCGGATGGCCATCCTTGGACCGAGCTTTAGCGGCAAAACAACCTCTGCATGTACATTCTCAAACATAGCCCCAATTGCTTCGCGCATCTTCATATAGTAGCCCGGAATCCTGATCAAGAGCTATATCGGTATCTACGCGATAAGTTGAACGGGTTTATCACCATCCACGATCCAGACGCTCCGCCATCAGTAGATACCATTCGCAAGACTAAGGGTGATGGCATCGAGCTCGTGATAATAGACGACTACAGCAATGATAAGCTACTAATGGAACGAGTGTTCAGTCATTACTTCACCAGGGGTCGCCATCTCAAACTCAGCACGATCTGCCTGATCCACAGCTACTTCGCATGTCCGAAAATGATTCGCTTGAACAGTGAATATGTTGCGATACTGAAAGCGAACTCTAAAAGGGATCTCAAGCTCCTCTTCAAAGACTTCAACATCCCCGGTACGACTGAAGATGGATTGATCAGAGCATACGAGCAAGCCACCGCATCTAAGGGTCAGTGTCTGTTCATAGATTCAGTCAGAGGCGAGATGAGATTTAATTTTGATAGACCGATCAAACGATCTCGCTACGAATATACACAGGACATTGAAGAGATATGAGCTCCATTATCGGCATTTCTTCCAAGGACCTCGTTCCCAATGGGTTCAATAATCAGTACCGCTATCGTTTTCCAGCATCGGCTACGTTTCAAAACACTGAAGTATGCGTTCAGTCGATCGTCATGTACAATTCTTAATTCAATATTGATGCCCTTGCTTATGGCAATACTACTTTTAAGGTCGAGGTACCAACAGCAGCGACAGTCAGTACCATCCGTATAACCCTCAGGGACGGCATTTACAGCTATGCTGATATCAATCGCATGATTCAGGCAGCTTTGATCAGCAACGGAGCGTATCTGATGCTGATGGCAATAATGTCTTCTTCATCCAATTGATCGAAAACAGTACCTACTACGCCGCTCAGGTAGATGTGAGCTCGACTCCCACTGCTATCGGGTCTTATCAAAGACCTGCTACGGGTTTGTACAGCTTGGGCGGATCCGGCTTGCCGACTACGGCTCGCGTGCCTCGACTGATCATTGACAATGCCGAATTTGGTAAGATCATCGGATTTAGCGCTGGCTCGTACCCTTCCACGTCATCAACCACTACTCAATCGTTCTTAAGCGACATTACCCCTCAGGTGAATCCGGTATCCGCATACGTGGTTCGATGCTCGCTCGTTAATAACAGCTTCACTCAGCCACCCGATATCATCACTGTATTCAACTCACAGGGAACAGCCGGAGGTCAGCTAATTAACTTTCAGCCGAATGAATTCTCATGGATGAAGGTCAATGACGGCTCTTACAATGTTATCACAATCACGATCGTTGATCAGCTCGAACGATTTATCAAATTTAAGGATGCTAATCTATTGATCAGCTTGAGCTTCCGCGACGCGCCAAAAAAATAAGCTCTTATAAAGTCTCTTGATCATGATAATCTAAAACTGCCGCCGGTCTTGCGTTTAGATCGTAGCTCAGCCATTCTGGCTTTAGCTTCTGGCGATCCCTTGACCAATCTTTTTTTGGGTGCGGGTACGCTAACACCGAAACGGTTCTTGACTCCCTTACGTAGGTATTTGATCATATCTACGTGCTCAGGTTTGGTTGCCTTCTCAATCAGTTTCTCCTCGATTAGATCAGCAGCATCGGTTAGCATTCCTTTGCGTTTAGCATACGACAATGCCTTGGTTCCAGCTGACTTAGCATCCGCGAGAGTCAGGCGCCCACCTTCGGGGTCATCCAGCGTGATACCCACTCCCGTTAGCGAACGAAGTCCCTGGCGTGCAGCCATTACCGCTCCGGGGTTGCCTGTGTAAGCAGAGGCAGGCGCAACGAGAGCATCAGCCGCTTTGCTGAGTAGTCCTGAGTCTTTCAGGAACTTAGCGCCAGTCTTGATAGCTCCCCATACCTTGCTCCAAATGCTGCCGCCATGCATGCCACCTCCATTCAACGAAGTCATCGGATAGGCAATCTCATGGGGCGTAATCAATAGTCGAACGCCGCGGTTAGCCTTCTTAGCTTTTTGAACCTTCATTGCGGTCTCAGGATGGATGTGAAGAGTGGCTCCAGAGCCATGTAGCTGATCCTTAGTCAGGCTGAGAACGCCTGTCTTAGCAGCCCGGCGGAGCTTAGCCGCGGGAATGTCGCTCGATACTGAGATTTCTGAGTACATCAGGATATATCAATAGCGATCATAGTTTTCTGAAATTAAATTACATCAACATCGAGATCGTAAAAGTGGTTCAGTAGATCGGGTCGATTATGTTGCTGAGTGTATAACCAGAGCATACACCAAGGCCCGCAGTACTCTGAGTAGGTCGATTGATATTGTTTCTCGTTGTACTTAACTGGACCGATCACACTCGGAGGACCAACCCATATCGGATCCCAATAATGGTTATCGTTGAGCGCAACCCAGTGCCCGACTCCACCATCGCTACGAAGGAGAATGATAAACGTTCCGAGTTCGGGGAGAGGTGATTTGATTTCGGGGAGCGTTAGGATCTGATCTACATGCACGCCGAGCTTCTTCGATAGCTCGATTAGATCGTGATCTGAAGTTATTGGTTTGATGAGCTCCATTATTTATTTTTTCGTAGCTACTATATCAGTACTCATATAAGCAAATCCCCGATATTATGTCTGATAGTACTCAGCTCGCCGATCAATTTCTACTCCAGTCGTCCCTCAAGCCCGATACCTCTGTGAAGGTTTCTAAGGGCAAGAGCGTCGCCATCGTTAATGGTGGTCAGAGCGGCTCATACTCCTCCGGTATCGTCTCGTTCGACTGCTCCGCCTCGCTTAACGGCTCTCAGGGGTATGCCTCGCTCAAGGATGCGTACATCGTACTACCGTACGTAGTATCGATGAAGAATACCCATGCTACGACGGCTACTGGAGTTGCCAACCGCTACGCTCTTGGACTCAAATGCAATGTAGCAAACGTTATCGATGAGGTCAAGGTCTATCTCAACGGCAAATCCATCATTACTCCTTCCGAGTACAAGCAGCTGTGGTCGAATGTTCGCGCTATGGCTGAGCTCACCACGGCAGAGGTTGAGAAGCACGGAGCGGATATGCTCCTATACCCCGACGATTGGGAATCGACTAAGTTCAACACAACGACCAACGCCTACGGTGATGGATACTCGAACAACAATGTTTATGGCTCACACGCTCTTTCTCTCGACTCGACTACGCTTGAGCACTCGAAGCCTAACACTGGATTCATCCGTCGGGTGTTAAACAACCCTCCTGAGGTTGCAGGCCCTGTCGGATCTCACCGATGGCCCTCCTTGGGTGCGTCGTCTTCGCAGGCTATCGCTCAGATGCGAGGCACGGGAGCGTTTAAGAAGGGAGCCGATGGAAACGCTGGTTCTACCATTGGAGAGTGGTTTTACATGCTGAAGATCCGCCTTGTTGATCTACACCCAATTTTCGCCGAATTAGACCTTGTTGGCAACCCTCAGCTGAAGCTTGAACTCAAGGTACAAACTGGATACTCCGATATTGCTATCGTCGGTGCCGCGGCTGGTAGTGCTCGCTCGATGACACTTAATAGTACAACGCTCGTTGCTGGATCCATTTGCCCAGTAATGCTTGCCTCGGCTAACTATGTTAGCGCAACGCAGGCTGATCCGATGTACTCTGTGATTGGAACGGTTGCCACGACTGGTTCGATCCGTGTCGCTTGGGGCCCAATCCACAATTCGATCACTACTCTCGCCACTTCTGGCTTCCCATTCACGCAATCGCGATTGATGCTACCCTTCTACGATATTGCTAACCCCACTCAGATCGTAAGCAAGCCGATGAAGACTATCAAGTACCTCGACTGCTATAGCCAGTTTGTAGAGGATCAGGCTGGTATTGGTATGATCACTTCGAACAAGACCTTCTCGGTTCAGATCGCCAGTTCTCACAAGAATGTACGATACGTCTGTCTGTTGCCGTTTGCGAATACCAAGAGCGGAAACTACGCGGCTTCGATTACTACGCCTCAGTTCGCATCGCCGTTCGATAGCGCTCCATGGACCATGCAGCCGGGCTCGTCCATCCGGGACTTCCAGGTCCAGGTCGGCAACAAAAATGTGTTCCAGGATGTGCATTCGTATGATTGGATGACTTTCCTTGACGAATTCAGCAAGATTAGCGCAGTGAATGGCGATTTGTCGCGTGAGATCTCGAACGGTCTGATTGGCATTGACAAGTGGCAGACGGCTCAGCGTATCCTTGTTGCTGATTGCTCGCGTGTAAGCGATGTTGATGTGCCTCAATCGATTAAGGTCTCGGGCACGAACATCGCCACACAGGGCACAAACTTCCTGGTGCTGGTAGTCTATGAGCGCACCCTTGAGATCGACAGAACCACAGGAGAAGTGTTTAGAGCCGATTAAAGCATCGTTTAGTTGCCCTTTAATTCGATGGTCTATTAATAAAAAACTTGACAGACTATATCGACATTGATATAACATGAACACGACATTGACTTTTGGGAAGCATTGCGGCGAGTGCATTTACTCGGTTTTCAAGCGCGATAGAGGCTACTGCCAGTGGCTGTGGCGCAATCAGCTTTACAAGCCCGATACTACGATCGGCCAATACCTACAGCTCCAGTTTGGGCTATACACACCTTGTCGTTGGCCGGTTAGCGGACGAATCAACTAATTCGATCTTGATGACTTAACATACATTTACACGCTGCTGTCCGCAAGCCGTAAGACCAGTCCCGCACGAGGAAAGAGTATCGATTGGCGCTCGTGATCGACCCCCAGTAATGCATTTTTTTTCATGCTGGGTAGCGTTGGGTAGCGTTTCTTTCCTGAATCCGTTGCATTATCCAGAGCTTCTGTGCGATCCACTGACGCAACGCATGTTTGTGGGTAGCATTTCTGGGTAGCGTAGGTAGTGCTGGGTAGTGTTTTTTTCGCTACCCAGCGAATCTTTAAAAACAGCCACTAGAGCCTTTGTCCCTCATTCATGGTTGGTTAAAAAACTCTGGGTAGCGTAGGTAGTGTTTTTTTCTTTCAAACTATAGTAAATTTATATAATAGGGAGGGGGGGGGGGCCCTGAGTTTCCATATTTTGTAGAGAGGTTTGCCTGACAATTTGCCTACCTACCCTACCTAGCAGTTTTCCTCACCTGATAAGGAAGGAGCAAGGACATCGTTGTTGTTTTAGGCAACGCGGTGGGTAGCTACCCAGCCGCTACCCAGCTACCCAGGATTTTATCTGAGTATATAAACATCGAGGAGTCCCATCATCGATGATATCGGCAATGCAACATCGCAAGTAGTCGCTTGGGTAGGGAAATTTCCACTACCCAGCCCTACCCATCAAATGTGATATACTACCTAACCCGATATCGCTAATGATAAGTCCTCTAACATCTGATTTGATCATATTAGCCTTTTAGAGATTAGATCGATCCCATCTTTTTTTTTGTCGAGGACGAGATCAGTCCGAAGACGAGATCGGTCTCGTCAATGAGATCGATCACATCTCAATCTACCATGGACCAGAAGCCACCGATCACCCTTCTCGCCACCACCTCCGGCTGCCCAACCGTGCTGTGCTCTGAGTGCAAACGCCCGATCCGCGCCCAGTTCGAGCCCGCCTATTGCACCTACCATCGCGACCGCGCCGATCCTCAGTCCGGCTGGGCTTTCATCAGTCGAGACGAAGCCCGTCTGCTCAACATCATGCGAGAGACCGGCTGGACTGAGGATGCGCTGCGAGACGCGATCGATCTGCACGCCCAAGAGACCGAGTCCCGTCCCGCGTCCCCGACCCCTTCGATCAGTTCGATATCGGATCGGACAGGGTCTCTCCGCCTGGATGAGCCTCTCGATCTGAGTGAGCTGAGTTCAAGCTCAAGCGGGATGGCTGTCGACCCGCTCAGCCCTGGGACCCCGACTGATTAGATCGAATGAGAGAGGCATTAACTGCATCAATACACATCGCTTTGACTTTGCTACTACCGCTACAGATCTGTCCGGTATGGGGAATCCCAACGTAAAAGACTTAGACTCGTTATGGTTAGCATTTTGGCGTACGGATGGGGAGCTACTTGTCCGAAACAAAGCAGTATAGATTAAGGTAGTTAGACGGTCTCTAAAGGCGTCTCAGGCCGTCCAGATGCGTCTAATTCCAGAGTTGGTGTTGGAGACGGCTTGGAAAACGTGCGTCGCATTCAAGGGGTTTCCTCGATCGAAGACTTGGTTCCCGCCATGGAAGGCTCGCTCGTCGATGGACCGCATTCTGGTACCGTTTCATATCAAATCAATTTCAAATTCACAAAATGCAATGTTGGTACAGTCGTAATACTCTCGATGACCTGTACCCACCATCGCCGATGTCATCATGTGGTGCAGCAGATGAAGTTCACATTCGATGGCCTGCACCAACCAACGACGGACTGAAATGCGCAGTCGCTAACTTTCGTCGGCGACCTGAACCATCTGCAGACGGTTCTCGCGCTTGCGCTGGAGGAGATAGTCGAAAAGGATTCCTCCGCATGACAGATTTGAGATTGGTTCCCATGTTGGTTCATCGTAACCCCACCACCTGACGTAAAATTCTCGCTGTCGGCGCTCCGTACCCGTCGAAATAGGCCATCGATCGTCGAGTATAGCTTCGACGATGTACTTATCATCACCGGCCTCTGGCGCCCAGCTGTCTTCTGGTAGGAGCTCCTCGTCGAAGTTAAATCGTTCATCTTCACTGAGGCCATCAACGAGCTCTACCGTAGGTCGCCGATCATCTTCGCTGACTGCCTTAAGTCTTGAGACGAGAACAACAGGATAGAACCGATAACCCGCTTTGTCAGGCAGCTCGAGCTCGTAGGCAAATTCTTCGACCTTCCGCCTAATGCGGAAAGGACCATGCCATCTATGAATAAGCTTTTTGGTCAAACCGGGCTTCACGCGCTCCATGAACAGCCATACACGACTTCCAGGCTGAAATAAAGATCGATGAGATGCTTTCTCGGTTGAATCGCTGGCCTCCCCGCTCTCGACTGCTTCTCTTCGTTCGTCGAAGCGTACCGCAAGCTGCTCGATTCGCCCAAGAGCTTCATTGTGCTCTTTCGCTCGCCGGGCCTTTTCCGTTGCTTGGTAGTGCTTTGCCATAGCCAACGCGACTTCGTGTTGACGATTGGCCTCCCGTCTCCAAGCTGCAGCGTCGGATCTGTCTCCATTGCCGAGCCTCAGCGAGCTTGACATTGCTTTTAAAGTCGATTGGGCATCCCATCCATGGACGAGGTAGAATGGTGTCTCATTCCTTGTTGTATCCATCGAGTTGTTAATTGCATGCACCACTTTCTCGGCGATCTCGTCCCAATCCTGTTGAAGCGGATCCTCGACATACACCTTCACTGTCTGGATCACTGACTTCACCGAACGTTCTTGCTGGCCATTTGCTTGCGGCCTGTATCTGAGCGTTGCTCTTGACCTCGCCTGTATGAGCCCAAGGAATGCTTGGAAGGTCTCACTCATGAAACGTGGATCGCGATCGTGCCTTATCATCGTCGGGGCACCAAATCGCCGAAATACGCACTCTTCAAATACATCGGCGACGTCCTGAGCCTTAGTGCTGCTCATTGCCTTGGCGATCACATAACCAGTGAACGAACACTGGAAAAGCAGTAGCGACACGTTGCCTCGCCGAGTCCACGGAAGAGGTGTCACAAAGTCCATTGACACAATCTGGAAGGGACGATCGGCGAGCACGTTGCCTGGCAAATAACCTCTCAGCTGGGGTTTGCCTTTACTAGTGCTGCAGTCAGGACATGCGCGCACATGGCGAACCACCGTGGCATACAAGCCACTCCAGTAATAGTCTCTCTTGACGCGATGATAGGTGCGAGTGATACCTTGGTGGCCTCCTTCGATAGAATCATGGCAGCTTTGCATAACTTCGTCGATCATTGTCGTAGGTACCACCAGCCGAAGTCGCGTCTCGGCTTCATCACTGTCACCCATCTTTCGACCTTTGCCCACGTATTGAAGCACGTCTTCTTCATCGATCACGAACCGGTCGGCTAATTTACTTGCACTTGCAGCCCTTTGAAGCTCAGGGACTCAATGTCGCCGCGGCGGTACACTTTCAAGTCGGCCCACCTCCTTTCTTCGTCTTGGCAACCATGATTCGCCGAAGTCGTTCGGCTTGTACATCTACAGGGTTTAGTTGCTGTCTAACCGCCTCCCGTTCCGCTGACTTTGGCCCGTCGACGCCTGGAAGTGTACCAGCCTCTGAATTGTCATCGCTCTCTTCGTTCGCCGACTCGATATTCTGGTCGTCGTTGCGACGATCTTTGCCTTCAGGTGTGCAATGTCTTCTTACGTCGCTGACTACACCACGCTGAGGTACGTCAGTGGTGGCGGGCTCAGCAAACCTCACTCGCCGAGCTTGGCTCCTCGTTAATGCCATCACCTGGGGCTGTTCGTCGACTAGGCCCTTGTTTATCGGCTCTGCTCGGCGACAACGTGCAGTGGTCTGGGAGTTTACCTAGTGCCTGATTGTCGGCGTAGAGCACTTCTGGAATGCGGTTGAGTGTCTTGAGCTCTGTTTCCTTGTTCCGATGAGCACAATCTTGGTCACTTGGCTCTCTAATGCTTCTGTAGCCAGATGAGTCAGCCGAAGCGTTGTATGCTCTGACTGCATGAAGATACCGCACCGAATTGAGCTTTGTCGTGAGTTCTTTGTGGCGCATCAGTTGCACCTGCAGTGTCTTCTTCCGGCACGCGATCACCCCCATGGATTGCTGGATTGCAAGCCTTGAATCGCCGACAATAATTAAATCGGTCACCCATGATCAAGGGCTGCCTTAACGCCGTTGTTCATTCCGGTGTACTCAGCGATATTCACCGTCGTCGATGCCAGGTGCGCACTCGCAGCGATCACAATGTCCCAGGCCGGTAGACGCCACAAAATCCAAGAGCAACTTTCATGTCCACCGTGCTTTTCCGTTTTCGTTGAGCCATCGAACGAAAGCACATAGCCATCGTAGTCTCCGGCAACGCTGGCATAGAGCAAGTGAGGAGACATCCGCACCGTCGCCGACCCCTTTGAGAATGGTGCCAGCGGTGCGACTGCCTCGTCGAGCGCCACAAAAGGTGTGATCGACGACTGAAGCAGCTTGGCGAATTCAATGTCGCGCTCTCGCACACGCTTGACCTTCAGGTGCCATTGCGACAGGAAGACCGCAAACTGCACCGAACGTCCAAACAACGACTTAGACTGGAACACCCACTCCAAAGTCGAAAACCAAGTGTAGATGTGCAGCGTCTTGCCAGCTAACAACGTATAGCAGATCTTGAGCACTTGGAGCAACGCCAGCACCTCCTTCTCCGCAGGACGATAGTTGAGCTCGTTTTCCTTGAGCACGCGACCGCAAAATCGTACTGGGTGCAGCAGTTCATCGTGCCTCTGCATTAAGGTGCTGCTCCGCGCCCATTCGTTGGCGTAAAGCATGATATGAACCTCCTTGTCCCCGTCGAAATGTCGTAATATCGGTGCTTCGACGACCTTCTGACGCAAAGCTGTGAAGGCTTTGCGTGCCGCGGTGAGGTCACCCCCTGGAGCGAAGTCGTCGTCCTTGATCTGGTATAGCACCGCACCATAAGCGGCTAATCCTTGAATGAAGCGCCCGTAATAGTTGAGTGCTCCAAGAAAAGATTGCATTCCTTTCTTCGATGATGGAAATGGGAGCTCAGCGATCGCCGCCAACTTTTTTCCGTCAGCCTGTATCCCTCGGCTGGTTACCACATGTGATAGGAAGTCGACCTTGGACTGAACGAAGATGCTCTTCGATAAGCTGATGCTGATCCTGCACTCGGCGAACCTAGCCAGCAGCCTGTCTAGCAACGATAGGCACTCATCGAATGACGTTCCTCCGAAGCAGATATCATCCACAAAGGACCGGCGATGAAATACGGTACTAGGCCCGACTTATCGGGTTCACCTGTAGTAAACATGTCTGCATCCGGGCTGTTGATTAACTCCATAAGCGGGTCGGCCTCGACGAGAGCGAGGTGGTCAGCTTCATACTTCGTCCTTAGATCGGCGCGGTCAACATTCGTCGACTTCGCCGAGTGTACCACGAACTTCTTGCGTAATGCTTGGGCTTTCTCTTCCGCCAGCTTCATTCGCTGAGCGAACGCCTCCCAGCCTCCTTTTGGCTGGACGTATCCCCATAGCGCATTATCAACCATGCGCTGGTAAATCATGGGTGCGTTCTTCAAGCCAACGGCATGTGCAGCAACTCAAAGTGGCCTAGGGCACAAACAAAGGCTGACACCCATCGTGCACGCATCGACATCATAATCGCCCAGAAGCCGCTGGCTGCATCCAGTGAGCAAAACCACAGGTAGCTCTCCAGAAGCCGCTGGCTGCATCCAGTGAGCAAAACCACAGGTAGCTCTCCATTTCAGTTAGTAAATCGTCGACCAACGGCATTGCATATTCCATGATGAGAGTAATTGCATTGACCATCTTGTAGTCGATGCACAGTCGTATGTCCTTGCCGTTCTTCTTGAGAACAATCACGATCGGCGAGGCCCACGGGCTGCTTGAAAACGCAATTAATCCAGCCTCCAGTAGACCTTTGAGTAACTCGTACAGCTTTCGCAGGTACTTGAGCGGGATTCGCCGAGCTCTCTGCTTGATTGGAGCGTGCCCACGAACGTCTATATCGCAGACTACCCCGTACGCAGGCGGTGGCAATGCATTTCCACTTGAAATCATGATCTCCTCGTGCTTCCCCAGTGTTTCGACGAGCTTGAGTTGTGCAATAGGGCCCAGCGCCGGGTTCTTGACGTTGTCTCCATCATAATCCAGTGTCGTCAATGCTGGCATCGTAAGGTCAGGCAGAATGCCAGTTCATGTGCGTAGTCTTCAAAATGTACTTCAGTGCCTTCATGCTCGAACTCGTCGGACGCCTCCTCGCTGCTTATCAATGCATTCGCTGACGCAATGTACCTCAATCTCAGATCGTCAAGCGGGTCATTCGCGAGCGAGTTGTTGCTGATTTCCTCGTCGAACTCTTGCAAGCCAGCGACCGTGACGTACACAGGCTCCGTGGCGCCTCCCATTCCGTCGAGAAATGTGCCTTGGATAAGGTCAGGGCGCGCACTTAGTGCCCGCACCTGTTTAGCCTGCTGTCGGAGCGTCCCGATCAAGTCAGAAGCACGTCATATGTCATCGACCGCTATCCTCGGATCTGTATTCGTCGAGCTTCGTTCGCTCCCTGACCTGGTGTCGGTGGTTTCCATCCCATGGAGACCTGTTTCCGAGCGTGTCCCAATGCTCACTGCGTTCGCCAAGCATGCAGCGCTCGCAATTTGGGTCGAGGTGTCGCTGGCACAGTAATTAAACAAAATTATGTCGACCTGGGCAGACGTAGCCGTGTCTTGAGCGCCTCGGGCCTCGTCGAGCTTCTTCCAGTGCTCTTCACATGTCAAACCTCTTGGTACATCTTCAGGACGTCGCCGTACTCCTGCTGGAGTTTCGTAGCTACGTCTTTCGACGACCGGAGGTTGTTGAGCGAGCCAAGCTTCATAGAGCTACGCTCTTTTGCCAGGAGTTGACTGTCCTTCGACGACCCATACGCTATCACTTGCCATTCATGATACTTCTTGGTGTGTAGTTGTACGTATCCATCGGTAATCGGCAGTTCGCCGATAGGTACCCACCACGCGAAAATAAAGTGAGCCGGGCACCACACTCGACGATCGGACACGTTCGTCACCTTGACCCTCGTTGCACGGCCTGATTTGTTGAAGTACACCGTCGGAATGAGCGTGCTGGATCGTCGAACCCATAACTGATGTGTCTCTGAGCTCGGTTGATTCCGTTGCAGCTTAAGTTCGACGACTTCACCTGGCGGTACGTCTAACGCTTCAGTCGGACCGCCAGGTACATGCTTGCCAGTCGGCAGCTCGTCAACGTCTCGCTGAGCCTTGATTCGGCACCACCACCTCATCAGGGTTTTGCATCGTCGACCTGAAGAGGTCAAGCCTCACACCTGCTGGCATCATGAAATCAGTGCCGAGAATGACATCCACCCCGGCGAAGTGCGGCATTATCCAAACTTCAAACTCATAGACGAGCTCCCAACCAAGCGTCAACTTGATAACCGCACGTTCGTCGGTATAGATCTTGTCCTTTCCAATCCGTTGCACATGCAGTCGCATATCCTTACTAACACGTCGCCTCAATCGCAACTTCCTCGCGAATGAATCAGTGACCGCACTGACGTTAGCGCCCGTATCCAGCAGTATCTTTGTCCGCACGTCGTTCATTGCTCCCAAAACCAGTGCCCACATCCGTTTTCGCTTGTCGAACTGTTTCTTCGACCACCAACCCTTGCGTTCACCCTTGTTCAGCTTAATAGCCTTGCATCTTGGGCTCGGTCTCAGATCGGGGGCGTAGCACTAGTAACAATCCCGGTTGATTCGCCGACCTCCTGACTTGACTGCAGTAGGGTTGGCTCGTCGATTGGTCCCAATTTCCCGTCTGTTTCACATTCAATTTCCGTCGCATCATCATTTTCCAGCCATTTGCCTTGCCGAATGAACGCAAACACGTAGTTTGCCTCCACTACGGGCTCGGCTAACTGTGGCCGCCCGTCTTGGCCCAACCCAGTTATAGTTGGCGGGAGCGCTCGTTTAAATTGCTGGAATAGATGCCTTGGAGCTCAGCAGGAAGGGATTCCTTCTCATGTTTCGACTTGAGGAACTTGACTGCCTCTTTGTAGAGTCGGTGGTGCTTGCACTGTCCAATACCATGGACTTGGGTACAAAACTTGCACTTGCGGAAGCACTTGTGCGCCGAATGGCGTGGATCACCACAGGCAGCACACGGTCCGTATCTGGACGTGCCCTGCGGTCGCTGTCACCCCAGCGTCGTCGCGGGGCGGCGTCATTTCGCCGTGTCTGGCTTGGCGAGGACTCGTTACGACCAGCGAAGTCTGTTCGCTGACCTCCTGATCTGTCGGGAAAGCATCCAGTCTCTGCCGCATCCATGTACTCACCATCCGACTCAGAGTCAGATCGGTAAGATACGTCGGAATGATTACTCACGCGTTCGTAATCATCGGAGTCGGCTCGGCGACGTGACGTGACGTAATCGCCATTTTGTCAGACCACGCTTCATATAGCTCGTCGACTGATGCATCGACGAGGGTGACTTGGCGGCTGTAGCGGTCATCGCGACGGCTTCTACCGTCACCTCGACGGTCTTCTCGGTCTCCACGATGGTCGTCACGTCCTGCGTCATTGCGACGACTCTCATCGCGGCTGGGCTTGCTCGACGAACGGCCAAGTCCTTTGCGGCGACGATCGGCGACCAGCTTGTCGTTAATCACTGCCTCGACCTTTGCAATGTTGTCAAATCGCTGAGGAATTAATTGTTCCACCAGCGCATCGCGACACGTCTCTAGGAAGTGCTTCACATGCTGTTCACCAGTGCGTCCACCAAATTCGTAGGATACGCCGAGCGAGCGTATCCATTCAGGCGGAGCAAATAATCACAGATATGCTCTCCAGAGTCCCGCTCGGCCGTGTAATACTTGCTCGCTGGGGTTTGGTCGTATTGCGAGCAGTATTACGTCATAAACGCCTCGCACAACAGTGACCAGCGCTCACGCGTCTTCTTCGGCAGCTGACGAACTCAGTGACCAGCGCCATCTTCCATGCACAACTGGAACGCTTCAAACCAGCGATCTTGCGGGGTGTTCGTCCCCTCCATCTCGTAGATGACTTTCTTAAGCCACTGCAACGATCGCTCGCTACGATTACGAGCTCCAGAGAATTTGGTCAGTTTCTTGAGCGATATATGGTTAGTCAGCGTAATTACTGAGCTTCCTCCTCATCTTCGCGTAGATACGTCCGACGAATTTGCGCCGCCAAATCATCACAGGGATCATCACCTCCACCGATATCATCTTTATCATCATCATCGTCATCATCACCGGTGTTTCGACGACTCGCACGGCTCTTCTTCGGGGTAACCATGTGCGAGTCCATGAAGTATAGCGATGCAGCCGACGTCCCAAACACTTCCTTCCTGATCGCCGGCGTCTGCACTTGGGTGTTACACTTCGCCTTCTTCGGTGTATCAGGTAGCGGGATGTTGCGTGGATCAGCTTCGCCGAGCTTCATCACAGTCACCAAGCCTCGGATTTCGAAGGTGTCCTTCAACTTGCGCTTCCACTTAGTGAGCTCGGCGCTAACATCGCCGAGCTCCAACACGTCCAGCGCCACTTTGGACGGCAGTGCTGTGCACTCAAAGCCCATAGCCTCCAATAATCGCTTGGTCTGTTCGGCGAGCTTGCTCACGCTGCTACTGTCGATGGGGCATATCAGCTCATTTTCCAGCATAATCCACTTGGCCCCTCCAACTTCTTTCGGTGAGAACATCGACACCCAGGCACTGGTCGCGGTCATCGAACGTCCGATCTGACCGAGTGCCCGGTAAGCGCTTGGCGTATCTCCATTCACCGGCGGCCGGATCGACGTCACCGGGCGCTCATCCGGAGCCAGCGCACGTGCCGAGGCTACTTCTTCGAGGTCGGCATCCAGTCGGCGAGCGATGGATGCGGAGTCCACACATTTCCTACGTAGAAAAAAACGGCCTGCGCTGCGCAAAACTAACTTGCTGCAGCTTTACAACTGCTTATACGGCAGAAAACTTAAGTGTGATGTGACTTCATAAATGTGGCGCACACTTAAGTCGATGTGCCACACACATACCGTGTTATCTGCCCATCTCGAAATCGCTTATAGCTACTGATGTTGCTCGAAAGTGTGAGAAAGCTCAGTTTATCTAGACACAGTATGTAAGGGGCCTCCTGGTGGTCCTGAGGTCAACGAGCCTCAAAGCTACGCACTTGGCATGCGTTCGAGTCCCGCCAGCGCGGGACTTTTCCAACAATCAGTGATCCGAATGATTTGCATTCTTGAAATCAGTATCTCATTCAAAACAAATTAAAATCAACATTAGATATCAGAATCATACCTTCATAATTCAATAGCCAAGCCAAGTGAGTAGTACCAGGAATAACCAGTTAATCAACTCAATTTCCTAGACACAGTATGTACTCTGCTCCCTGTAATATATTTAGCTATAGTTGTTTTTTGTAGTACTTATTTAGTGTATCTCTCATGATGGCACCCTACCTCTGTACCATTCTCTGATGTACCTTTCCGGTGGTACCTGTCAGGTGTGGTTCACATACGGCGCACTAATAATGTGAGATTTTACAAAAACAGCCAGCACCAACTATTGGCTATAATGGCTCTCGACTAATGAAAATGCGCAATTTGTATCACCCGATCGAGCCAGCCTTCTAAGAAAGTGGCCTCGGTGCTCCATAGTTAAGGTTTCGGGAGACCTCCAAAAGGGGGTCTGAAAATATTTATATTAGATGCAAACTCGCTAGGTACTATCGCGATAAATTTGTCCTACATCTGTCTTGCAAGACGCTGACATTTGAGCTGCAGCAACTGCTCCGCAACCAACCCCTTGAGCAAATTAGGACAATAAGGTAAACAAGGCAGTATTGCAACCGACGGGAGACCTTTGCAGTCCAATGCTAAATCGTCCGTGAAAATGGATGAGCAAGGGGGTCAACGCGCACAATGATTTGGGAAAGCAAGATAATGCCAGCTATATTTTATTCATATACTTGTACTTGACACTGTTACACGCGGAGCATTCTACTGCCCGACACCCCAGGCGTAGTTAGCGAACGACATGTGACCGAGTCCCCATCCACCGTTAAGTTTTTCCGCTGCGGGGTGGTCCTCTTCCATACCAGCACCTGCTGCGACTACAAACGTAGTGAAATGATCCGGGGTGCGATGGCAAATCGAGGCATTAGGCGCTTTCTTCCATGCGATGGCTGAATCCATTCGCTCCTTGTACGTCTGGGTTGAAGCTGAGGAGAGCGTCTTATCCAACCAAATTTGAAACTCAAGCGCCCACGGCTCGATCGGATGTCCTTCTGGGAACCAGTCTGCGTACATGTTGTGGGTTGCTTGGCCTGACGTTATGATCAGCGTGTCCTCATCGCGAAGTGGCGCGAGCACCTTGCCAAGCTCGAAATGGTGTGCAGCATCGAACATGCGGTCGTTAATTGACATGGTGACGATAGGAATGTTAGCCTGCGGGCGCATGAGGAACATTGGCACGAACGTCCCGTGGTCAAATGGGCGTTCCACGAGCTTGGAAGCGATGCCGTTCTTGGAAAGCACATCCTTCACTCTTGCAGCGAAGTCGGGGTCGCCTTTAGCGCCGTACACTAGCTCATAGGACTCTGCAGGGAACCCGCTGTAGTCGTAGAATATCTCGGGGGCGGCGGACTTGGAGATCTCGATGCCAGAGCTACGAGACTCCCAGTGCGCCGAGACAAACAGGATGCGCTTGGGCAGATGGGCGTCGCTCATGTAAATCTTGTTGAAGATGTCGGCCACGTTCTTGGCCGATGGGGAGTGCTTGTCCAGGCCGACAAAGCCGTCCTCCAGCAGCCAGAGAGGACCTGCGCCGTGCGAGACAGCGACCACGGGTTGGCGGAACTTGTTCATTATGATGGTGGGCGGAAGCTTGCGCTCGAGATACGTTGATCGTCAGCGAGGAAAATGCGGAATGAGGCCTTCGTCGGCCCCGGGCCAAGCGGTGATAACGTGGCGCAAAACGCAATCCGCTCCTGTCGGAGACATTCGATCGTCGCCAGCCCCGCAATTCCGATCACGCTTGGAGCCCCTGATGAGTGCGATGACGACGCAATCTCGCTGCGTTTTTTCGCGACAATGGCGGCGAGTGCCCGGGCTTGTGGTGGTGCCTCCGAATTCCGGGGCCTGCAGTGGCCTCCGCCACCGCGCATTCGGCAATTCGGCTGAGATGAAGAAGGTCGTGTACTCGGACCACAAGAAGAACAACAAAAAGAACGCCAAGAAGGAGGAACCCAAGAAGGAGGAACCTAAGAAGGTCAAGCCTAAGAAGGTCGAGCCCAAGAGGTTGAGGAAGAGGAGGAAGTGGATGACTGGGAGAAGGCGGAGGATGCCGCCCAGGCGCAGGAAGAAGAGGAGGCCGAGGCCCCAGACGCATGGGACGACGAGGACTGGGAAACTAGCGATGTCGTGGCTTCGCTCGAGGACAAGCTACAAGAGTTTAAGGAAGATGCCGCTGCTGACGAGAGCGAGAGCGACGGAGACGAAGATCTTCTGGTGCTGGAACAGCTTCGCATTGAACAAGCTGCACCAAGCTCAAACTATTCACAACCACTATGGTCGCGTTCCGGCACCCCGTCGTCGCTGTCTCGCACGGACCTGGGCCTCTGTGGCTGCTCTCGTCAGGATTCGCCGGCATGAGCAACAGCAGTCTGCCTGCCCGCACGCTCACCACCACCTTCGACAAGCTGTACCCCAAGGGCGAGAACCTCCTCAAGCGTATCCTCTTCGTGTCCGCGCACTGGGAGTCCGAGAGCAGCGGCTTCGAGATCTCCAGCGCCGCGAAGCCCGAGATGATCTACGACTACTACGGCTTCCCTCGGGAGGCATACAAAGTGGTGTACCCCGCCGAGGGCGACCCCGCTTTCGCTCAGAAGGTGAAGGACCAGCTCGAGAAGCACATCAAGGCGAAGCTTGTGGACCGCGGCTTCGACCACGGCGTGTACGTCCCAATGCTGCTGATCCGTCCGGAGGCCGACATCCCGATTGTTACCATGTCGATCAACTCGCGACTGAGCAACCAGGCTCGCTTCGACCTGGGTAGGGCCATTGCACCGTTCCGCGACGAGGACACACTGATCTTCTGCTCCGGCCAGGCCACCCACAACATGCGCGCCAGCCGCGAACCGACACCCGCTCATGCCTTGGGCGGCCGCATTTCAGGGCTGGTTGGACAACACACTCACGTCCGAGTCCTCGCTTAGCATCGGCCAGCGCGGAGACCAAATCATCAACTGGCCAGCTGCTCCCGCTGCAAGGCTCGCGCACCCAACTCCAGACCACTTCGTCCCGTTCGTGACTGCTGTCGGCGCGGGCATGGAAGAGAACAAGCCTGAGGCGGAGAAGCTGTTCGGCGGATGGGGAATGGGCCACATGTCGTTCGCCAGCTACGCGTGGGGCATCCAGCACTAGGCAGACAGTTGCAGTAGGTAGTCGTGCTTTATGCACGCGAATTGATAAAAAAAACTATGACGAGCGCTCTCGTTCCGTCTCAGCGACTTGGTGCAGTAAGCATCAAAACGTGCAACTCGCCGCATCAGTCTTCCTGTCCGACGCGCTTGCGTTGCCAGCGCAACGAGACGGCGCCACACTGAAAATTGCTGGCTGCGGTGCGACAGGATGCCGTTCGTGCACACGAACCTTGCGATCGAGCGCGCCTCCGCGAGGCTGATGGGAAAATGACAAAACCTGCCTATTACCAGCTGCAAAAGTGGCACAACCAGCCTCGTTTCCAAAACCTGCCTATCTGGGGCTGCAATTTGCCAAAAAGCTGCCTATTGATCTAATGCAGCTGTGAAAAACGTTGTGGAGCGTGCCACACACGCACCAGCCCGTTGCCCCCCTCCCCCCAGTTCTTAATCTCAAGTCAGCACGATATGGGCAAGAACTCTGGCTCGAGCGGGAAGTCCAAGATCCTCTCCTACGCAGCGCGCGAGGCCAAGGACAAGAGGCGTCGGCCGAGGCGCGTCGACTGGACTGTTCCCAAATCGCGCAAAAGTTTCGCATGGATCGGCGCGCGCCGGTGTGAGACTCGAAGCACTGTTACCGCGCAGCGACAATGAAGGCCTGCAAGCGAGGGGATCTTCCTCGCCTCTCCGCCCTTACAGCTCCTATTGGCTGCGTAGTGAAGAGCTTTGCTTTGGTCCACATTAACACTTAACGAGGCTGATTGGGACTAAGCCCGATGCAGAGCGCCCTGCGGCGCTCAGATTCACCAGAATTTTCAGCCTGATCATCGTTGGAGCGGCAAGTCGGTGGTGGCGCCGCTTCAACGTCCAATCGCAAGTGTTTATCTGACCGAGACCATCATTCTTCCTCCCATCCTTTCCCAACTCAGCCGTTTCACCCCCCTGTGTCGGTAAACCCAGGTACCTCTTCATCGTCTTGAAAAGTGTACCAACCTTCTGTCGTTATTTCGACATGGCTACACACTACTATACCTAAGGGAAACACCTCGCCTTTGCATCCAGACGCAAGATCCTGTGCCAGACGCGCGCCGCCGCTCATTCGAGAATTCGCGCGCTAGAGCGCAAGCCGCCATGACTGAGCTGCGCGCCGGGGCCGAGGTGGAGTTCGCCGTGCGTCTGCTGGGCGACGCGCGCGCGCGCGTCGTGTGCGTCTTGGGCAGCGCGGCGGAGCTGGGCGCGTGGGACGTGGAGCAGGCTGGTGCGTAGCTCTTGCCGTTTGTATGGGGGGCGCCGCTTCTGACTCGCTGCGTGCAGTGCCCATGGAGCTCGTCGCGCACGCGGAGGGCGAGAGCGAGTGGCGCGCGACGGTCGCGTTCGCGCCGGGCACCAACACGCTCGAGTACAAGTACGTGGTGAAGCACGCAGAGACGCGCGAGCTGCTCTCGTGGGAGGGACTGCCCGGCAACCGGACGCTCACCGTCGCCCCAGGCACCAACGTCGCGCTGTAAGTGGCTGCAGTGGTTGCGTTGCTGTGGAGGAGTGCGGGATGCTGACGCCGTCTTGTGGTCTGCAGAGGAGCCCCGTCCTCCCAGAGCTCGATTTACGCGACGACGCGCGCTCCGGCGCCGGGACTGCGTGATGCCAAGCTGGGCAACAACGGGAGCACCAACGGCTTCCAGGAGTGGCGCTGCTGCAGGACCCACAAGGAGGCGAACCCCTGGTGGGAGGTGGATCTGGGCAAGAACTACGCCATCTCCAGCATCCACGTGTGGAACGCAATGACGTATCACGAGCAGGCGAGGCACCCGGATGGCCGCCCACCACTCACGTCCAAGGAATCGACGTCCTCACCTGCACCTCCGCTCTGGGTTTTTGTCTCCAAGGAACCGCTGGCTCTCGGTGAAGGCTCATTGGAGGATGCACAAGCGAAGGCTGAGACGAACGAGTCGTCTGTGCGAGCAGTTGAAATGAAGAGCTTGTTCGACAGCCGCGTCCAATCGCTGAACTTTGCAGTTGAAGACACGAACGGCGGGGACAGCCCGAGCGGAGTTGATTCTCCGATTTCAGCATTAGCGGCGTTGCCGGCTATTAAGGGACGCTATGTCCGGCTGCAGTACGCTAGTGCGTCGTGCTCGCTGCAGTTTGCTGAAGTGGAAGTATTTACTCAGGACAGCACTGTGAAAGCGAACGAAGCACTGCAAAAAAGCATGTCATTCCGCAAACAAGACGATGGATTTTACGGTGTCCCCAGCGCGCTCGACGCAGACCTGCAGGAGTACATCGAGAGCGGTTGGCTTAACCCAGCAGCCAATACGGCAGAGCTTCAACTGTGGATCGGAAGCTTTGATTCCACTAAGCCGGCTATTCAGTGGTTGAATGATGAGCCGGAACACAGCCGTGTGTCTATTGAAATGCGCCACGAAAAGCAAGTGAAGAATGCCAATCAAGTCGATTCACAAGCTAATGCTGCTGTGAAGTGGGAATCACTTCCAGTCGACTCTAAAGGTGCAGCTTTGCTGGACAAGGAATCAACTGAGATGCGGCAACTTCTCGAAATGCACCAGCAGCACGGTAAAGATGATATCTCGGTGTACCTGAACAACGATCCAAATAATGCGGCGTCGCCATCGTTGCCAAAGAAATCCTGGCTGTCGAGGTTGGTTTTCGTCCAGTCCTTAGAAACGTCCGACGTAGACCTTCTCTCTGAGAAGATAGTCACGCGGAGGTATTCCAAGGGTGAAATCATTTTGAGGTACGCGGAGCAAATGCGCACTGTGTTCTTCGTCGAATCGGGCGACGTAGAACTTCTGGGACCTGAATCATCTACGGGGTCCAACATCATCGGAGCGCTCGGCAAGGACTCCTTTTTTAATGAGATGGGGCTCTTTGGGCGGTGGTCTAAGCAGCCTGCGCTATTCAAGGCGAAAAGTGATGTGACGTTGAACTTGTTAGACTGCGAGAAGATCATTGCAGCTCTTGGAAAGCAGAAGGTATCTTTGATCCGCAATGACTACATCCGCAAGAAGCACACAGCGATATCTCTGTCTGAAGCCGAGGAACTGTCCGCTACGCATTACATGGACAACACGCACGCCCAGGTTTTCCGTACGAAAGTGCCTTCCATCGTAGTGGATGGTAACTTAAACCACAGCAACGGACTCTTGCACCGCTGGACGTTCGACATTTACGATTGCCAGATGGACGCAAAGACTGCTGTTTGCTCCAAGAACAAGCTCTTGGGGTCAGCTTATCTTCTTCCATCACAAATTGGTAAGCAAGGAGAGGGAGACTTGATAGTTCCGATCTTCTTCTCAGGTGGCGGCATTGTTGGACAGCTCACGCTGTCCTATTTAGTTTTGACGCCATTTGCTCACCCGAAGAACAATATCGTGAATGTATGGCGCTCGTACTGGCGGGAGCGTCCACCACTGACAATTGGTCACCGAGGCATGGGACGGTCGTACTACCAGGTTGACGGTTATCGCCTTGCGTTAACGCGAGAAAACACCCTGGCTTCGTTCATCCTTGCTGGACGAAGTGGGGCGGACTTCGTAGAATTCGACGTCCAACTCACAAAGGATCGAGTACCCGTGATTTACCATGATTTCTTGGTGAATGTTGGCCTAGAGGACAAAAGCGCAGGATCATTCGGCACAAAGCCAGAGACGTACGAGATTGGTATCCACGATATGTCGTTCCGGCAATTGACACAGTCATACACAGCTCCGGTACCACACAAGGGTGGCAAAAGTCAGGTGCTGCAGAATCGATTAAGGAAGCACTGGGCTCGCCTCCAAGGGGATAAGCCAGTACTTTCACCAAGGCATAAGCCTCTTACTGGTGATAACGATAGCGCCAGCGAAGAAGAGCACCTGGTGGATTTCTTTCCTCGCCTAGAAGATCTCCTGAAGCACGTTCCTGCGGAAGTTGGTTTGAACATCGAGATCAAATATCCAGACAACTACTTTCGTGCAGCCATGCGAAGCTTGAGCTGCTTTGCTATCAACGAGTATATCGACAGGGTGCTTCAGTGCGTGTTTGACTATGCCGGCTCGCGCCGCATTTTCTTTTCGTGCTTCGACCCGAGCGTTTGCATCGCCTTGCGTGCGAAGCAAGCCAAATACCCGGTGCTGTTTTTGACGTATGGTTCAATGGCCCCACAGGCCATTGATGCGCGGATGACACTTCAATTCGCGACCAACCTTGCCAAGATGGAGAAGCTGCAGGGCATTGTGTCCAACTCCAACGCTTTCCTCGAAACGCCCGAGCTCGCGCCGCTCGTGAAGAAGGACCTAGGCACCGTGCTCATTACGTGGGGCGACCAGAATACCAACCACGAAATGGTGCAGCTGCAGAAGCGCCACGCAGTCGACGGCGTGATCAGCGACAACGTCATTGACCTCATCAACCAGGACAAGAAGTTGCAGGCGCTGGCCAAGTAGACGAACGAGTTGTATTTACATAGGTGTGCATGGCGCAGCTCGGTTTACGCGTTTACTGTAGCGGCCATTGTTTGAACGACGTAACTACATGTAGCATGACTGTACAGGCATCGCTCGATTGAACAAAAGCAAACTATCGTCGATTTATTTCGAGCTACATTCTCCTAAAGCAGCAATGCTGTTGAGGCTTGAAGGTCGCTTGATGTTCTACGGGCATGGCGGATACTTGCAGTTGTTGTACGGGTCGGGAGACAGCGCCTGGCCTGTTGACGAGCACCACAGCGCAACTTCGGGGCACGCTTTGGGTCCGTGTCCATTGCCGTTGCCGTTGCCGTAGCCGTAGCCGTAGCCGTTCCCATTGCCATTGCCATTGCCGCCCATGTCGAGCGTGCCGAAGACGGCGTCGTCACCGGCACTGGTGTCGTCGGCATCGCTCCAGTCGTCCGTCGAGGCCGAGGTCGACTCGCTCGAGTCCGACACATTGCACGCCGTCCCGATCATCACAGCCGTCGCGGCCAGCAGCAACCAGCGCAGATTGAAGCGCGCCATCACTTGTTCCGATCGACGTCGCGCGCGTGAAGGTTTTCCAGAAGTGAGCGCCGGCGTACGTCGCTTGAAGCTCTAAAATTGCGCGTTCTTATAAAGGGAGCCAACGGCTCCGTCGCCCTCGACGTAACTGCGGCGCACCCTTCTCGAGTCTGTGGCGCCATGACGAGCCCCGCGCGCGCCACCGCCGGCCTGTCGCCGCTGGAGCAGCAGCGGCGCCGCGCGCTGCTGGCCCGCATCGCGCAGAGCGAGGCGCGCGGCGCCATCCTGCCCGCGGACGCGCGCACGCTGCGCAGCCAGCTGCACGACAGCACGAGCGGCCAGTGGAAGGCCGTGGAGGTGCGGCTACAGCAGCTCGCGCGCAGCTGGAACCCGTACCAGGACGGCAAGCCCGCGGCCGCCGCCAAGCAGCAGCAGAAGAGCAAACTGGACTTCTACCAGTTGCTGGAGCTGGACAACGACGCGAACGTCACCGGCGAAGACATCAAGCGGCAGTTCCGCAAACTGGCGCTGCTGCTGCATCCAGACAAGAAGCGCGCGAGTCGCAAGCGAGAGCGCGAGAGCAAGGCCGAGGACGACGAAGACATCGATGAGGACAAGCTGAGAGAGGTGGACTCGACGCAGTTCGCGCGGCTGCGGCTGGCGTACGAGACGCTGAGCGACCCGGAGCGACGCGCAGCCTACGATGCCAAGCTGCTGGAGGCCTCGCAGCCTCACCAGGTACAGCAGATTGGCCAAGTGGTGAAGGATCAAGTGAAGCTGGAGGCGTCAACGGACTTTGCGTCTTTGGAGTGGATGGCTCGGGTGAAGCACAAGATGGATGTCATGGCGCGCATTGCAGAATGGGCTAAGCTGCTGTCACTGAATGCAACGGAGCTGCGTTTTGAGACCGGCGAGCCGTGCACCGGGAAAGGATGTGGCAAGATTGTCAGCATGGATCGAGACCTGGAGTGCTCGGGGTCCCCGCGTCGTCGCGTGTATATTTGTTTGCTTCACAAGTATATCCATGCTTGTGATGAAAACTGTACGAGCACATTTGGAGATGCTGAGCTGGATCGGCGCGTGTGCCCTATGCGGGCGTATTGGCTAATTCAAAACTGGTTGTTCGATCAGTTACAAGCTGCAGCAATGCAGCGGCAGATGCAGCAGCCTCTTAATCCAACAATGGAGATAGACCAAGAAGAAGAAGAGCCTGCGTCCAAGAAAGTAAAGCAAGAAGCTGACTGTGAACTCCCTGCAGCGCCGAAGATCGAAAGTAATGGGCCATCAGTCTGTGGATTTGAAGCGTCCGAAATCCACCTTGGCGACCAGTTCACGCGCTTTCAAGTTGAGAAAATAGCGGATTGCCAGAGTACAACTTGTCGAAGCAGCTTCCAGTTTTTGGAAGATGGTATTTATGCTTGTCGTCGCCACGGAACACCGCACATTTGTACGTTTGAGCAGTGCGACCGGCAAGAACTACACATGGGCAGCTACATTTGCTGGGTTAGTGGAAAGGTGTATGGCCGTGAACGAGAGCAAGCAGGCACAGATGTGCGTACGCGTCGCGTCGTCTATTCAGATGCACAGGGAGACGAGAGCTCAGTTGAAATGGAAGTTCCTGTAATGCTGCCGTTGGGCAAAACAACTGGATACTTGCTGAAAGGAGACTCCTCTCAGCAGCATTCTAACGATGTTTCTTCACTATCTCCACCGCCACCTGATGAGAAAGCGTGGAACAAACGAGAGCGTGTGAATTCCGATGAAAATGCAGCTGACGAGCGATCGCCCAGACGCGAGACGCGAAAGAAGCTCAAGCGCGACCGTGAGCAAGAGCGCGAAACCTCTCCAGTGCGAAAGCGGTTGCATCAACGCTTGGCGGCGAAAATGCAACGCGCGGAAACAACATCCTTTCACATATTTTTGAAGTTGCCGCCTGCTGTTGCTATCCTACCAAAGGTGGCATTGGAGCTTGAAGAAGCCGCAGGCAGCAGCTCGGATGATGAAGACTCTGCATCGAAACCAGCTGCCGCCGATTCAAACAAAGAGAATTTGTTGCAGATTTTCGTGAACTCGCACCATACCGTCAACTACATTAAGTACTGGATGGAAGAGCTGACGGAGCAACAACTATCTATATGGGACCAGCAAATTTATTGGGGAGACACACTTATTGGTGAAGAGACAAATGTGATGGTGCTTGAGGAGCATGGCATATCGGCGGGTTGTGTGCTAGAATTGCGGCTTCATGATGACTGTCCTTTGCTAGTATCTACCTGGAACGGCAAGAGTGCAGCTGCTGGAGGGCGTGGTGGAGCCCCTGTGGAGTACAACACATTGCAAATTTCGAAAGAAGCAGCAGAAGACTTGGACGATCTCCAGGAAGAGTGGGAAAATGTCGTTGCAGCCGAGGAGGAAGCCTTCGAGCTATCCCGGCTTAAACGAAAGCGTGAAAAATTAGAGCTGCGAGGTGCGATTGAGCATACTGAGGTTCTTCGGTATGACGATGCGAATTCAGAGCCTCGACTACTTGGTGTGATCCAGAAGCGGGCTATTGGTGAAGGTGAAGGTGGAAAGCGAAAGAAGCAATTAATTCCACCAAGTGCACCGCCTGAGGATAAGACCAGCAAGCAGAACGCTTTGGTGTCTATTAAGACCGAAGTTCTTGTTAAAGAAGAACAGGAAAAGGTCCCCAAGGGAGTTCAGGCGATGAGATCGTTGTCATCCGGTGCCCAACCAGTCGTCAAGACGGTGCAAGCAAAACGAACTAAACCTGAGAAGAAGTGACCCTGGTATTTGCAGCTATCTACACGTTGAGCAAAGAGGCAAAAACCCGTCGGCAACTCTCGAAAAGAGACATCGTGATAGCGGTCGATGGGGCATGAAAAGCAACACGTGCACCTGCTCCTTTGTAAAGCGCCAACACACCTTCTGTTCTTCTCCCCCAAATGCATCATAACCACGAAAAAGTCAGCGACTTGTTCAAGATGTGGCCTCCAGCTTCGATAAAGGAAGTCGACCAAGCTGGAGATCACTATAATAAATATGAATATGTACCTGATCACTTGCGTCAGACCGTCGACAATTCCTCGATATGCCGCTGGGGCTCCTTCAGTCGCGTAGGCGCGCTGGACCTGTCATCACCCAGCACTCGGCAATTAGTATCCGAGATGGCCACGAATAAAACTGGTAAGAGTGATACCTGAAGCCGTAGTTTAATGAGGTCCAGCGGGTTCGTGAGGAATGATGCAGAGGCGCCAGCAACTGCCGCACTGGCAAGCGTGTAATGCGCTGGCAGCTCTTCCACGCCAAGCCGCTTTTGCGTGAATGCCTTAGCTTTCTCATAAAACATGAAGTACAGCGCTGAGAATGGCCCAAATGAGAGCAGCGTGGCAACGTAGCCTTTGTACAGGCCGCTGAGGCGCTCTGTACGTGCAATTGTCTGTACGGCGTCGAGAGTGTTGCGGTAGTAAATCTTTCTTGCAGCTCCAGACGCGGTAGAGGATTGCCCTTGCACTTGCATGCGCTCCTTGATGACATCAATGGGTACCCACAGCACGCAGCTAAGTGCTTCAGCTGCCATTCCTGCTCCAAGGTACAGTAGCGACGGGCTGCCTCGGAAACTCTCTACCTCCATCAGTGCGTCCTTCGACACCTCGTAGGAAGTCAAATACAGACAGGTCGCGGGCGCAGATCCGAGCATACTGACTCCCAGTCCGCGATACAAGCTGCGTAGGTGCTGCAAACTGCATGCAAGTACAGTGTAAATCCGCCACCCCGGGTCATTTCCACCGCTAACATCGCTGGGCTCACCTGAAGGCGCGAAGGTTGAGCTGCGACGCGATGGTGTGTCCCGTGGCGGTGCTGGCCTGCAGTCGAGCCTTGACGGTGTCCAGCGGGTGGCAGAACACGCGGCCGATCATGCCGGCAGACGCGCTCCCCTGTGGACGCCATCCGCCCCATGACCGAGTGTTAGCGACCGCGAACAGCTACGAGAGCGCAAGGACGAACGTACCAGAAGCGTGGGGAGCTGGTTTGGAGGCTGCGGAAAGCGAAAAGTTGTGCAAAACAAGCGTCAGAGTGCGGCCTTCTAGTAGACGTTGCAGGGGGCTGCGATCTGGCTGCAGTCAAGGCGGGCTGCGCGTACCGACGAACTTCCATCGCCGCCCATTTGCGCTCTTGGTGGAGTTTTCGGGGGTGAAGAGATCAGCTGGATGCGCCTCAAAGTTCGCGACTAAAGTCGAGTAGTTCGATGACGTTATCCCATCTTGAACCTGATCGCTGGATCCCAACCAGAGCACGAGCTTGAGCGCACATGATCGTTGCTTGCGGGAACCATCAGGAAGAAGCATCGGGAGAGAGCATCGGTCGTCTGCTAGAGCTAAGCTCGGGTCTGCGGCAAACATTCAAGCGGAAGCTTTGGCATGAATGTCTGCCCCACTTGCATTGCCACGCTTTTCCTGGATGGGGTGCCAGGTTGAAGAACCAAGCAGGCTTCGTGAAAAAGCTGCTTAGCAAGCGACGCGAGGACATGCAGGGCGTTCCAAGCTGTACTTGTATAGGCAACATAGGACGGCATGGGTCGCGATGCAACCCGAGGTTCTTGCCAATAATGTGTTGCGTTTCCCAGAAGAGTTGTTGGTCAAAGCCGAGTCGACTAACGTTCATAGACACCAGCCACCTCGCCATCAGCGCTCCAGCTTAAGTGCCAACGGATACCTGCTGGCCGGTGCTGCGAATTATCTTGTCGTCCGCCGCGGCGGTGCCGCCACGACAGCCCCCGGCTTGGAGCTTTTCTGGCGAAAGCCGGAGCTTGGAGCTGTTGACTGCCATCACATCTCAGCCCATTGCCGCGCCTTGCTGCTCCAGGAGCGGCATTTGCATCCGTGAAACAAGGCCAGCATCCGTTGTCAAAGTGACCGTCCACCCTGAGTCAGAGCTCCCGCGCTGCGATTCGCCGAAAGTTCGCGTCCTTTTCAGCGAATCTCCGTCAACTCACCCATCCTCTTGACGCGTCGTCGGGTCGCGGCCGTGGTGAGCAGCTCACCTCAACTCAGTCCCAGCCAAGCCGCCAGCAGCTCAAGTCGCACATGACGCGCGTGTACCTCGACTATAACGCCACGACGCCCGTGGAGCCCGCCGTGCTGCAGGCGCTGCTGCCGTTCCTCGGGCCGCAGTTCGGCAACGCGTCGTCCGCCTACGCGCTGGGCCAGACGGCCAAGAAGGCGGTGGCGGCCGCGCGCGCGCAGGTGGCGGCCATGCTGGGCGCCGCCGCCGCCGAGGTGGTGTTCCTGTCGGGCGGCACCGAGTCCATCAACTACGCCATCAAGGGCTCGGCGCTGGCCGCCAAGCGCGACAGCGGCCGCAGCCACATCGTCACCTCCTGCGTGGAGCACGTGGCCGTGCTGGAGACGTGCAAGTGGCTCGAGACGCAGGGCTTCCAGGTCACCTACCTGCCCGTGGACCGCTTCGGCTGCGTGCGCGTGCAGGACGTGCTGGACGCGCTCACGCCGCAGACCTGCGTGGTGTCGATTATGCTGGCCAACAACGAGGTGGGCTCGCTGCAGCCCGTGGCCGACATCTCCCGAGCGGTGCGGCGGTTCGTGGAGGAAGAGGAGGACCGACTGCCCATTGTGGTGCACACGGACGCCAGCCAGGCGATCGGCAAGGTGCGCGTGAACGTGCAGGATCTGGGCGTGGATCTCCTCACGATAGCGGGACACAAGCTGTATGCGCCGAAGGGCGTTGGCGCGCTGTACATCCGCGAGGGCACCGTAGTGGACACGATTATTCACGGAGCCTCGCAAGAGAATGGGCGTCGAGGTGGCACCGAGAATGTTGCGCTGGTGGTGGCGCTGGGTCAGGCCTGCGCGCTTGTCGAAAAGAACCTGCACGAGTACGCTGTGATCATGCAGGAGAGCAGGACATTCCTTCTTGAGCAGATCCAGAAGCACTGCAGCCTTACAAACGTCAGCTACCAAGTGAACGGCCACCCAGAACTCTCACTGCCCAACACTCTGAGCATCAGCTTCGAAAACATCAGCGCACCGCGAATCCTAGACTGTAAGCACTACAAAGCTATCTCTTGCTTCGTGCTGGAGATGTACTCACGCTATGTTTTATTGTGCATGTAGTGATTGAAGCCGACGGTGTCTACGCTAGTGCAGGATCGGCGTGCCACAGCCATAAGCAAGACAACAGTTACAACAAGCAGAAGAACCCGGAGAGCTCGGAGGAACACATTACCATTTCGCATGTGCTAGCTGCGATGCACGTTGCTCCCGAGTTCGCCAAGGGCACTCTTCGTCTCTCTGTGGGTCGCTCGACTACTCAAGAAGAGCTGCTGCACGCGGCCAATGCTATTCACAAGGCCATCCAGCAGCTCATGTGAGCAAAACTGAGAATTATGCACGACCTTATAACGTTGCCTCATGCGACGCCGATGCCCAGCGCTCCCCGTGTGCTTTCCTGTTCGCTACCCAACGTGTCCTTATGACTGAAGTACTATTCAAGCGCCAGCAAAAAAAACACAAAATAGACACGTTTTACTTACTGGTGCGCTATCATGGCGCGGGTACACGTTTCCTGGCAAGTCGTACTGCCGACCTTTTCTTTCATTCACGTTGTTCTACCACTCAGTAGCGTTTTGAAATCCAAGCCAGAAGCCACTTGAGGTGCGTTAGCATGTACTTAAGGGCTCGGGTCCACTGCTCGTCGTTGCCGAGGGATATCGGCAGACCACCAATCTTTCCACGCTCGACTTTGTACGGGAACTTGAGCGAAGGCTCCTCCTTCATCGCACGCCGACCTGCATCCTCCACGCATTCCAGGAAAAGTATCATAGCCTGGTTGAAGCCGCGACGGCGAAACATGCCACCATCGCTGTAAAGACTGTATTCCCTGCCGTACATATTGACCACGCGAGAGAAACTTCCACGCGGTACTAGACGGTTGCGTGAAAACTCAAAGTTGGCGCGATCTGCAATTGTTGCGAGGAGTAACACCGCCTGCCCTAATGCAGCATTAATCTCCACCCACTCCACCGGCTTCGAAGGTAAGCGGCCGAGCCGCAGACCATTAATCGTACCGAATAGGCCATCATGCCAAATATGAAATACGTCGTTGCATACGTTGTAGCGCTGGAGGCGACGGAGCATGTCAGATGCATGTACCGCAAACACTCCCACAGACTGACGTTCGTCGCGGCTCAGACCCAGTAAGTGCTGTAGGAAGGCTCCCTCCGCAAATATGCCATGGATTAACTGATCGAGGTCCATGCCCGTAGACCAAAGTTCGCGCCTCTTTGCCGTCACTTGCTCTGTCTCATCCTCGATCGCTTCTAGCTCAGCCTTCAATCGCCGCTCCTCCTCTTCCAGTGCACGCAGCTCAGGGTCGTCATGCCATTCATCGGGATCATACTCTCCATCTTCACTAAGAGTTCGTGCTGATGCCCGTTCTTCATCGGTAAACTGGGTCATAAATCCCTCGTACTGAGCTCGGTCTTCTTCCAGTTCGGTCAGGGCTCTGATAGTAATACACGTTTTCGTAAGTTTCATGTGAAAATACAGCACATACAAACACTGTTTTTACTCACTGAGTAAATCGTGAAAGGACTGCAGTTTCGCAGTCATGGCACGTCGGCAATCTCTTTTTCAGTAGCAGCGTACTAGAACAAGAAGCCGGCAAGCAGCGTCAGAGATCAGTACAAGTTGCCCACCTGTCGAATGAATCAATTGCATCTCACCTGCAATCAAGCAGTTCCTGGAACCAGCTAAGATCACTGCCATCGATACGGCGCTTTCGGATCAGACGCCTTCGACGGACAAGTCGCTCTTGCACGGGTTCATTTGCCTTTTCTGATGCTTCGACTTCAGCTTCTACTTCAGGCTTAGCTTCGGCCTCGTCCTCTCCAGCTACACGAGGGTCCTCCATCTTGCCAAACTCAGCGCACGACGCTGCGTATACCCACCCTTCCTCGTCGCAGCAAGGAAGGGAGTGATCCACCTCCCAGTCTGAGACCCAGAGGTGTGGTTTGTTCAGCAGCCGTGCAGGGACGACATCTGCAATATTCTGTCCGATATCTCCGCGATTGCAGCTCGTAAACGTCGCAATACCGTTCATAAGGTCAAACTCCGCAGGAACCCACACATCCACGTCGCCGTTGGTCTCCAGTCGCTGGCGCTCCCACACAATCTCCGGCACAATCGCGGGCATCTTCTGCTGTTGCTGACTCAGCGATGACCTTGCTGTCTGCGCGGCTTCCTCCTCCTCGTCTGCGTCGGTGGTCTCCCCGGCGTCCGTTCCTTCTGTGAGCCTGGGAATCTGGTCTTCCTCGTCGTCGCCCTTGCTGTCGCGCTGCTCGCCAGCCTCCGTCGGGTGCTCGTAGGCCACAGGCCGCAGCTTCATGATCTTCTCCTCGATGGACACGGGGTTGTACTGGAACTTGAGCAGCGCGCCGCACTGGTGGCACGTGAACAGGCTTTTGCCCTCCATGGCGACGCGTCTGGCGCTGGGCGCGGGGCTGTGCGCGTAGGGCGAGAAGGACGCGCTGGCCGAGGCCGGCGCCGGCGACAGGGCTGCGCCGGACGCGCCGGGGGCCCCGGCGGTGGCCGGCGGCCGCGGCAGCGCCGTGATGATCAGCGCCGGCTGCAGCGCGCCACTGCTGCTCGTTGCGGCGGGCTTTGCGCGCATCGCAGGGGGCGGCAGCGCGCGGCGAAAGCGGCTACGCGCGCGGAATCGCGCGGCGGAGACGGAGGCGTGCGGTGCGCGGGTTGGGGCGCGGCGCGGGCGGCGCTGCGGGGCGAGGCAGCGGGCGATGGGCGCGCGCAAGACGCCGCAGAAGATGGAGTAACGCCACCTTCTTATCGCAATCGAACGATTGGCTGGATGGACGCCGATTGGCTAAAAATAGATTGGGTTGGTACGGATACACGTAGATTCAGCAGGTGGACGCTGGAGGACGCTCTGTCCACAGACACGTTGAAGCGAGCCGGATCGTCACATGACGACGCACGATCCGCCGCCAGCCTTCGCCGCGTCCTGCGTCTGCTGCGTGGCATCGTCCTCCTTTTCCTCCTGCTCTTCCTCTTCCTGCTGCTCCTGCTGTGCTGGTGGAACAGCTTTTCTGGGACTGGCGGCTCGAGCTGGCGGCGGGCTCTTGCTCTTGGCGCTGCCGCCGCGACCCACCATCTTCGCGAGCGGGTCGTCGGCCTGGTCCTGCTGCTGCAACTGCTGCTGCGTGGCGGCGACCACCTCGAGGGGCACCCCCATCTTGGCGGCCTCCAGCTTCATCTGCTCGCGCAGCACCGCCTTCTTCACCGCGTCGTTCTTGAACGGCACTGCACACATCAGCCACAGCACAGCTCTGTCAGAAAAATGTTGCACCTCCGGCAACCCCGTCGCCGCCGCCTCACGCGTACCGAAGGCGTCCTCGACCGCGTCGGCCTCCAAGTCCGCGGGCTTGTCCCAGCGGTCCTCGCCCGTCTCGGTGTTGTGGTAGTACGTGCGGCCGCGCTTGGAGGTGAGCACAGCCCAGCGCTTCCTGGCCGGCTTCTTCTCTGCCGCCGGCGCGGCGCCGCCGCCGTCGAAGGCCACGGTGGCCACCTGCACGCCTCTGCCGTCCGCGCCGGTCGCCGGCTCGTAGAGCCGCCCGCACACCGTGCAGCGGCCCAGCGCCAGCATGTCCTCCTTGGGCACGTTCACGCGGCAGCCCGCGCACTTGATGAAGCGCTCGTTCAGCGTGCCGCTGGCCGCGCCGTTCACGCCGCGCGCCGCCATCTTCGCCGGATACTGTGGCCGCGTATCCGAACAGCGGGCGCCTGAGAAAAACTGCGCCGGGGCATGCTCATGCGATATGCCAGGCTGCAGACGGGGCGCCGAACTTTTTCGAAGCGACGTTGCCAGCGCGTCACAAAGTCGATTGCCAAGCGCAGCGGTCCCGAGCGACGCCCATTGTCCCATTAGCATGATCGTGGACGCTGTGCGGTGCGTGGCGGCGCGGCAGGCGGCGGCGGCGGCTCTCTGACCTTTTGTGTGTGTGCGGGTGCGGCAGGTGGGCGAGCGCCAAGGTGGACGAGTCGGTGGTGAACCCCGTAGCCGCGCGGCTGGCCGGCTCGGTGGCCAATCCGGCGGTGCTGAGCTTCCTGCTCTGGGACCACCTCAAGACGCTGACGCCGCAGCGCGCGCGCGACCTGACGCGGCTGCTGGCGTCGGCGCTGGCCAACGCGCTGGGCGTGTTCGGCGCCGAGCGCGGCCAGCAGCTGGGCGCCAGCGCCAGCCGCCTGCAGGAGGACTTCGTGCGCGCCGCCAGCTCGCGCAGCGGCCGCGACGTGGTGCTCAACGGCGTGGCCACGGCCGCCAAGGCGGCGCAGGCGCTCAACACGCCCGAGACCAAGGCGGCCACGCAGCAGCTGTTCGCCACGCTGCAGTCGGTCGTGGACTTCTTCGCCAGCGAGGACGGCCGCAGGATCATCTCCAGCACGGGCGAGTGCCTCACCAGCGCCACCGAGATGGCGGCGTCGCCCGAAGCCTCCATCTTCTTGGCGGAGCTGGCCACTAACCTGCTGCACACGCTCGAGAGCGAGGAACGGCGGCGGCAAACCCCGCAACAACAGGAGGAAGTCCATGTGAAGGAGGATGCACAAGAACAGAGAGAACAGGAACAGGAGCGCGAGCGCGAGCTAGAACACGAGGTGAAGGCCGGACGGGACCTTGACGATAAGCATCCGGACTCGCCCACGTCCTCCATGGCCGACACGCGGTGGAGCTTCGACACGGAGTCGATGTTGTCATCGGCGCCCGGAACACCCATGACGGGGATGTATACACCTCGAGCATCCGTGGATGAGCCCATGCCGTCGTCGTCTCCTGTGCTGCCGGGTCCTAAGCGTCGGGGTCCAGTATCGATACCTGCAGAGAAAAACAGCGGCTACCGCTCGGCGCGCATCGAGAAGGAAGTTCTGCTCAAGATGGGGGTCGACCCGTCAATGCTCAGCGAAATTCAACGCGTGCTTGACGTCATTGCTGCGGACGAGGAGGAGAAAGAGCGGGTGGAAACGCAGCGTCGGCGTGAAGAGGCCGAGTACGTTGCCAGCTTGGTGGTACCTGAGGCAACAGATGACACGGCCGTTTCTGACGCGGGCATTGCTCATGCATTTGAGGACGAAGAAAAAACGGATGAGGTTATCCATGACGATGATGAAGCTCAGCCTCCGACACCCGTCATGCTTCCGGAGTGGCACGAGGACCAATTGAGGGAAGCTCTTCGCCGTCGCCACGCTCACGCGGCAGCGATGACAGAACAGCGCGACCCAGCGGAGCGTCAGGCCCGCGAGATGGCAGCGGTGCTGGCACAACGGCACGTTAAGCACGGTGAGCTCCAACCAGCAGACGTGATGGCTTGCCAGATTATCGCCAAGATGATCGTCTATGGTGTCGGCCTCTTCCTGCTGCTGTCAGGTTATATGCTCACTCGCAATCTCTTCGACTGAGAACTGCGTTTTCTAGTTCGCCCAGACCCACTTAATCTGTATAATTATTCACTCCTAATTTCAGCTACTTCCCGAGTCGACTTGTGTCTAGCTTCGAGTTAGCGTTTCCGCTAACTAGATTCAATGACGCGATAGCATCAAGAACTTCGCGAACAGGTTCAAAACGCTGGTCCAGCTCGCGCTGAATGACGGCGGCAGAGTGACCCATACGCGTCCAGATTCGCACCTGGCGGAAATAGTCATCGTAAATCTCCGCAGCGCACACCGGGTGGAACTTTTCACCAGCATCCTCCGCCAGTTCATCTAAATGTTCAAGACCAAACGGCTGGTTGATCAGTACACAGCAGCGTCGAGGATCTGACAAGCCATCACCGGACGTTAAAGTAGCGTGCACAGCGTTGATGGTTGCGGCTGTTGTTGGGTAGTACAGAAGCCGCGGAAGCTTTTCGGGTTTCTTGCCTCTTCTTGAAGCAGGTGCTTCATCATTTTTGCCGTTGGATTCCTTCTCTTTGTCCTTGTCCTTCGCTGTGGGTTTAGTCTTCGTCTGTGCAGGTGCATTGTCCTGGTTGGTATCTGCCACACGATCCTTTCCCGTCGCGTCAGTATCTTTGTTCTTGACATCTACGGCTGGGTCACTTTGCCTTGCTTTAGCCCACAAGGACGCTGCCAATGCAAGCTCCTGTTCTTCTTGCTCTTGGCGCTGTCGCTGCTCCTGCTCCTCAGCTTCTGCCTTTGCCTTCGCCTCAGCAGCAATCTCAGCTCGCTCGCGCTCTTCGAATTCTACTGCCTCTGTTGGGGTGAGCACAGCATACCCATGGTGCTCGAGAAACAGTTTCAGTGGTGTAAAGTTGTGAGGTGTTACATCTAGCACCAGCGTTTTTCGATCATCAACGAAACGTCCACACCATTTCAATACCTCAAGCAGCAGGGGTGCTTTGGAGTCAATGAGCACATTCACCTCCTGCTTAAGCCGAGTTCGCTCCCGCAGCGTGACGAACGATTCCCCACCAAGATCACAGGGCTGACGGGAGTCACCCAGCAGCACGCAAAGACTGCGGAATGGCCGTTGAAGTGCCAGCGCTGCCTGCCTCTCTACCAGTCGATACGCTTGCGAAGCATCTTCCACCGAAAGCTCTTCATCCTTCGGCAACGGTACTTCAGGCATCACCCGCAGCTCGAACGCTCGATCCTTCAGCGTTGCGTCCGCCTCGATACACAAAATATACTTGCCCGTGGTTGTGCGCAGGAGAAAAGACTCGTCGACATGGAGACCTGTCCATGAGTGACGAAAGCCATACTGCCCCTTGGGCACACGCCACACGCAAGGCACTCGTCCGTTCAGCGACCACTGTGCCACCAAGTGTCGATGCTGCTCTGGGTCCTCAAACACCGGCAAAATGTGCGCACCATACCTCGCCATGGACACTTCTGTGACATCACTTCCTTTGCCTGCAAGTCGGATAATTCGCTCCTCAATGCCCTTCAACGGCGGCTCGTGGCCACCGTACACATTGTCCGAATACCCCAGTGCCGCCGTTCCACTAGCACGGACAATATTTAGCAGCTGGGTGACTACCATAAAGCCTGCCAGCATCGCTCTCGCAGTGAAGACGCTCATGATCCTCAGCTGCAGCGCTGCATCAGCACTTGACGTGGCTGGGTTGAACACGCGCAGCAATTGGGTCGGGTCCAGATCCAGTGCTTGAGCCACCAGCTCGGGAGCTCGTGTCTCCCAGATGCAGCTGGCCAGGAAGTTGTGCGCCGCGTACTTGTACATGAACAGCAGCGAGTCCGCCGTCGAGGGCTGCAGCGGGTCCAGTAGCAGATGCGCCTCGTAGGCCGAGAGCCCCAGCACGCCGCTGGAGCACACGCCCAGCAGCGCCAGCCGCGCCGGCTGCGCGATGCTGCGCACCGACACGCGCGCGATGCGCTCCAGCACCTGCAGCTCCCGCGACAGGTTCATGGCGTGGCGGTCGATCACGGAGCGGCCTGGGAACTCCTGCTCGGGCTTCCACACGACGTCGCCCAGCCGCTGCTCGTTGCTGAGGTTGGCGCCGCTCTTGGCCTCCTCTGGCTTGCTGGAACTGGCCGAAAGCGGCGGCAGCTGGCCGGCGGAAGGCTTTAGGCGGCGGAGAGACCCGTCGGCGTTGTCCACGCCGCGGCTGCCGAGCCACACGCGCCGCAGCGAGCGCAGCATGCCGCTCATCCGGTCGACGTTGAAGCGAGAAGCTCCTCGGATACCGATGTAAAAAACACGACTGTCAATATGTGTAGACGCGGGAAAGAGTGGGAGACGGTGGTAACTCCTTGAAGAAGGGGGTGAAAGAGCGTGTCACGAGCTTTACAGACAATACTTGCTGCAGAATTTCGCCATGTGTTCTGTATGCGCGAGATGACCGCCGTCCTGACATTAAATTGTCGATTAACGTAGCTTTTTCGGCGTGGTCGTTGTTGCCTTGTGCGTTGGAGCTCACATTATTTTAATACGGCTGGCGAAGCTTGAACTGAGCACGATCAGTGATGATGCTGAGAGCCTGCCTTCAAGCGGTGTGTTCTCGTGCTGTGTACCGTGGAGTATATGTATTGACTTTCGTTCTGTTGACGACGTCCGGTTCCTACCTGCGCTTTTCGTTTGAACGTCGTGGATGAAAGTCCATAGACATGGTTGTGTGGGTGGCTACATTCGGTGTTGAGGCATCTCGTCTACAACAACATCACCCAGACGTGCTGTCCGCCTCTAGCTATTGTAGGTACCAAAGGCTTCAGCCTGAAGCTAGGTTAGACGAACCCTCTGGGATCTCACGCTAGCGATTCTTGATGGGATCCCAGGGCGGTCTGAACGCTGCGGCTACAATCCTCGTGAAAAAAAAATCGAAGATGTGGTTGCTCCGACCGCAGGACTGCTTTGCCCGTGTCCTCGCCGATGCGTTTGCCATCGGCCTAGGGCGTTCATCATCGCCGCTCGTTTCGCCGAGCACACATGTTCTGGCAATTCTTGAGATGCAAAGCTCACTTGCGCTCTTGCGCGCCCTGGTTCTGTCAAAAGCGGCCAGAACCGGTGCGCACCGAAAAGTCTGTGAGGTATTCGGTTCACCCGCTCAATGATGCGCTGCTGGCATTGGTCTCCGTTACTGCTGCAAGCCCGAGCCAGTTGTAATTCACCTCTGCATCGAGTATTGCCATGGACTCCGCTGAGCTGCTCCGCTTCCTGCGCACGGCGTGTCCGCTCGGCGCCTCGCTCAGCGTGCTCGTGACGCTCGTGAGCTGCGTGATCATCGTCAAGGTGAACGACATTTGGGTCAGCGGGCTCACGTGGCCGTTCCTGTCCGATATGGGGCGAGGTACGCGGCGCTGCTCTGCTTTTCTCTGTTGTGGTACGTTGGAGCTGACTTGGCTGCTTTGCTTCGTCTGCTCAGACTACCCGGCATACTACGTGTTCGCCACGGGCCTCACGCTAGTCGCCGTGCTGCTCGTCTTCACGTGGACGTTCAACTGGCGCTACCACATGTCGGCGCTGCCGCAAGAAGCCACGCCCTACCGCGTCATCTCCACCATCAGCTTTATTGCCGGTGTGCTGGCCAACCCTGGACTCCCTGTCCTGGTAGGCGACAATTACGACTCACGTTGACAAGCGACTCATGTTCACTGACCTTATTTCTGGTTGCTGTAACGATATCAGGCTTTCTTCGACACGTCGAAGCACTCGTCCCTGCATGCTGGAGGCGCTGAGTGGTTCTTCTACCTGGAGACCATTGCGGTTTTCCTGAACGTACGCAGTGCTCAAGCGTTTCGTTGCACACTTCCAGCGTGGCTCTAACCTATCTATGTTGACGTTCATGCAGACCATCGTGAGCTACAAGCTGTACAAGTGCTTGACTGGCTTGCAGACGGATCTGGAAAGCACGTGCTCGACCGTGGGAACCAAGCTGCAGAGGAGGAGAAAGACACTGATGATCCAGGTGTTCTTTTTCTCGCTGTTTTTCGTCGCGTTCCTCATCTACATGCCGATCGGAACAGCAGTGGCACCGCAATCCCAGCGACTCTCCATTGACGATTGCATTGACAAGGGACTTGGCGAGACGTACTGCGAGGTGACCATGCGTCTCAACTCGACGTCTACCACGCTTTACGACGACGGTACGTCCCTGTTGTAATTGCTGCTTTCATTCAAAGGCTTGCTGTTCTAACGTGTCCTCTCCACCACACTACAGAGAAAACCTTCGGTACCAGCCAAATGCGTGCTGCTGCCCAGCTTGCAAGCATCCTGACACTTGTTGGATACTCGACTTCCTTTGTCACGAACGACTACGACGACTCGGAGGGCCAAAACTTCACCCCAGAGGCCAAGATTGCCGTTCTGCAGTAAAATTAGGGCTGATAGGTTTATCGGGAACTGGAAGTCGCGCTGTGTGGCCTCATTATACAGTTATTTGGTAAATATTAGATGGTATGCTACAGATGTGTGCGTGAGTCCAAGGTGTCTCAATGCCGTAGCTTGAATTCAGAGGAAGGATTCATTCTGCCCATCGGAGAGGGAAGCAGACGTTTGCGAAAAGTAGCGCAGTCGGTAGCTTTATTCTGTAGCGAAGATCGCTAGTGGCTGTGGTTCTAATAAGTTTTATCAAGAACCAACAACATCCACATTCAGGTAACGCATTGCGTTTGGTGATTCACTTGTGCTGCAACCTATTTGCTTACAGTTACTTACTTGTATCTCCTACCAGATAATGCGAGCAGGGCAGCAGTTCTGTTGCTACGATCAGCAACTAATAGACAGACAGACGACGAATCTTAGCATCGCATCGCAATGACTCGTTTCAGCACGCAGACGCCGAATTTTTCGTAGAGCAGGGTGGCTAGCTTAGAATGGATTCCAGGATTGACAATCTTGCGGTCCGAGCATTGCGGGCATGAAGCAATTGATGATATTAATTGCTTCATGCTCCGATATAAAATTATGACTAACACAATACATAGCACTGTTCACCAAGCCAGCAGGCTTCGGTGCCATCATTCATCCAGCACTCGCTGCAGTGGAAGTTTCAAGGAGATCTAGGCGATAGCGACTAACCGGAGAAGTCTAACATTTTTGCTTCATGCTTGCCCACTCACAGTAACTCACAGTAAGCCAAACAGGTGTGGCGGCAGGGGGGCAAGTTGCCTGCATCCTCTCGCTTGTTGGGTAATTGGCCCCCTTTGCTACAAATGACTACGACACACCCGGACGCAGGACGTGCTAATGAGGTCGACCATTCTGATCAAGCTTGGGTGATGCGTAGTAGTGATAAGTGCGGTCCGACATGAGTAAGGAAGTCATTGCTTTCGCACGTGTTGAAGTTGTTTATGGCGAAGCCGTCGCCGTCGGAACTACGATCAAGAGGCGGAATGTATACATGTATATCGCCTAAGAAAAAGTAGGAATCTACCGAACGTTGTCGCCGTCGGCGAAGGGAAATCTGGACCTTTGCCGACGGCGGAGACTGGTATAAAGGGCGTGGCGGCGACGCCCGCGGTCGATGTTGCCCACAGGTGATCGACGCTCCAGGCACGCGCCACAGCGAGCCTTTCCGACGGCGGCGCTAGCAGATCCACCTGATACTAGTCCTGAGTCGATCGCAAGCTGCCTACACCTGAAAATACGACGACAGCGCTTCCGTTGTTGCCTTGTTTGCCATTTCCAAACTTGCATCCGTTCACGCAGACGAACACCCACTCGCAACCTTCACCTCGACCAAAGCCCGCGATGTCCAAACGCTCCCTGGCCCCGGGGAAGCTCCCCGTTACGATTCTCACCGGGTTCCTCGGAAGTGGTAAAACCACTCTGTTGAACCATCTACTCACCGAAAACCACGGCAAAAAGTTTGCAATCATCGAAAATGAGTTTGGTGAGGTCGGTGTAGACGATCAGCTTATTCGGCAAGTCACCAGCCCCAACGACGTTAGCGGCGGTGACTCCAGGAGCCGTAAGTTCAACTTGGGCGAGGAAGTCCTGACAATGAATAACGGCTGCATCTGCTGCTCCGTGAGAGGCGATCTTGTCCGAGTAATCGCGCAGATTTTAAAACGCAATGGTGACCGCAACAAGCTCGACGGAATCATCATCGAGACCACCGGCATGGCTGATCCTGGCCCAGTGGTGCAGACCTTCTTCGCCGAGCCCTTGGTGGCGGCGACATGCGAGCTGGACGGCATCATCACCGTCGTCGATGCGAAGCACATTCTGCAGCACCTGCGCCCAGGCGCCGGTGTCGAGCACGAGTGCCAGGAGCAGATCGCTTTCGCTGACCGTGTCTTGCTAAACAAGACGGACCTGGTGAGCTCGACAGAGCTCAAAGAAGTTCGCACGCGTATTCGCGACATCAACAGTGCTGTGTCGATCACCGAGTGCCAGCACTGCCGAGTGGATCCGGCGCTCCTGCTCAATGTGCAGACATTCGACATCGACTCGATTCTCAAGAGGCAGCCCGATTTCCTTAATCCGGAGAAGGATGCGCACGAGCACGAGCATGAAGATGGCGATGGTCAGGACCACAAGGACGACCACAAGCATGAAGGCGAGCACCACAGTGAGACCCACAGTGGTCACAAACACAAGCACTCCTTAGTGTCGTCGGTGGGTCTCTGCCTTCCGGACCCAATTCTGGTGGCGCTACTGGAGGAGTGGATCGATGACATACTGGAGACCGAGGGAGACGATCTGCTGCGCTACAAGGGTGTTGTGAACGTCGCCGGCATCGACCGCAAGTACGTCTTCCAGGGCGTGCACACGCTTTTCAACGGCCGCTTCGCCGACAATTGGGCACCAGGTGAAACTCGCGAGACACGCTTCGTTTTCATCGGCAAAAACCTCGACCGCGAGGCGCTCAAGGAAGGCTTCTTGGCCTGCCGAGCCACGAAGGACCTGCGGTTCCGGGTGGGGGACCGGGTGATGGCCAACACCGGCGACGAAGGCTTTCAGAGGGGCACGGTGGTGCAGCTCTGGGACCAGGGAAACCCGTACGCGATCCAGCTCGATAGCGGCCGCAAGATGTGGGCCCCCGTGGACGAGGTCGGTCTCGTACGACCTCTGGAGGTGGAGCAGGACGCGAAGAGTAGGCAACCCCTGAAGATGGTGCACATACTCGCGTGAGTACGAGGAGAGAGTTTTCATGTTGTATTTTGTTTTCATAATACACATCGTCGTCACTTTGTTTTTATAAAACACACTGTCGAGGGCATAGAATTTGAATACACCTCCCCTCATCGCAAACGTGCAAACTGCCCCGCCAACTCGTTTTGCAGACGACGCGATGCCGATCTCCGCGCCGTTCGCCCGTGTGCATTGGCCGCTGTCCGTATACACGCAGCAGACGCAGTCGCGACGCCGCGAAGTTGGCAGAAGTTGAACGCCGCGCGCGGTTGTGACGGACAGCCTGTGGCCCGCGCTGGCGCCGAGCGCAGCATGCGCTTTGCCCGAAACGGATTGGCGGCGCTGCGAGCTGCCACGTCAAACCTGCACTTCAACGACCTGTCCGTCGCGGCATTGCAGAAACGACAAGTCCGGCGCCATTCCGCCGCCAAACATTAGCGCCAGATCGGCCACGCGTATCATGCGCTCGTCGACGAGTGCTGCGCAGGGCAATCGCGTAGGTAATGACCGCGACGGCAGCACTTCACAGCCATGTGTCGACTTTCCGTTAAGTCGACACGATCCGGTCGGCGGCCGAGTCAATACTATCAGCCGGCGCTGGCCGTTGCTGCACGCCCTGCGTCCGCCGTTTTGACCAGCTCTGGCATGAGGCCGGCGGAGCAAGGCAGCACCAGTGCGCGCAGCAACAGTTAGCGACCACCGCCTGTCACTCGGCTTCTCATCCACTAAGTCAACCACGTCCGCTATGTCAACAACCCAACACTAAGTCAACGCCAAACTCGACAATTGAAGTTGTTGCCGTGTTACAACGCGGCCCGGCACGACTAATCGAAGCAGCTTTGCCCCGCCGGCGCTTGGCGTGGTCTCCGCGGCGCGGCGACGACACCGGCCCGTCCGGAAAGCGCCGGAGGATCGGAGTGCGCACGGCGCCAGCCTGGCGTGCCCGCTGTCGCATTGCGCGCGAAAGAACGACCTCGAAACGGGCGGCAACAGCCACCGCCGCCTTCGCCAACAGCTCCGCCACGCCAGCCCGGCGTGAACGAACCCCGCCAACATGTCTCGGAGAAGCTCGGCCGCCATGCAGCCGCGCGTTGCCGTCGCGTCGCCGCGGATTTTCCGGCACATGCAACGCTGCGGCCTGCGCGGCCCGTCGCTGCGCGCGCCGCATAGTGGGGCGCAATCGATCGTGCGGAGCCGTTCCAAACGGGGTGGGGCTCTCAGACCCCGACTGACGGCGCCTATGGCAGAGTTCGACCCGCGCGAGTGCAGACCGGCTTCTGGACGCAGCGCCGGCTGGGCGTTTTGGGCCGAGCAGAGCAGACGACAACAGGCGAGACAGGCGCGAAGCCGCAGCGAGCCTCCCCCCCCGCCCCCCGCCCCGCGCGCCGCCGAGAGACCGCGCGCCAGCTCGCACCGCCAGCAGGCCCCAGTGCGCGTGTTGCTGCTCGCCCCCAAGGAGCCGCCAGAGGAAGCACAGGCGCGGCCCGAGCCCGAGACGGAGGACGCCGCAGACAGCATGGCCGGATACAACGAGGAGTGGGTCGACGTGCAGAAGAACACCTTCACCAGAGTGAGTAGCTGCAGCCGCAGACGCCACCGCCGGGGCTGAACTGACGCGCCGTGTGTGACGACGCAGTGGGCCAACACGTACCTGTCGCGCAAGCGCATGACCATCGACGACCTGTACGAGGACCTGAAGGACGGCATCCGCCTCATCTCGCTGCTGCAGATCATCTGCCGCGAGAAAGTGTGCCGTGTACGTGCAGCGATGCCAGCCCGGGGCGCACCCGCTCGACGTCTAACTGTCGTTCGTTGTCCCCGCAGAAATTCAACAGGAAGCCGCGCATGCGCATCCAGAAGATGGAGAACCTCAACTTCGCCTTCGCCTTCATGCAGAAGAAGAACGTGAACGTCACCAACATCGGCTCGTCCGACATCCTGGACGGCAACAACAAGCTCGTGCTCGGCCTCATGTGGACGCTCATCAAGGCTTTCCAGGTGGCCGAGATCGACGTCGAGGGCGTCTCTGGCAAGGACGGCCTGCTGCTCTGGGTCAACCGCTCGCTGGCTGACTACCCCACGGTCGAGGTCAAGAACTTCTCCAGCAGCTGGGCCGACGGCATGGCCTTCTGCGCGCTCATCCACCGCTACGCGCCGACGCTCATCGACTTCAACCAGCTCAACCCGAAGGACCCGCAGACCAACGTCAAGCTCGCCTTCGACATCGCGCGCGAGAAGTTCCGCATCCCGCAGCTGCTCGAGGTCGAGAACGTCGCGGGACAGGCCAAGCCCGATGAAAAGAGTATCACCACGTATGTGTCCCTTCTCTTCAAGGAGTTCGCCTCGGGCGTGCAGAAGAAGAAGGCCGTGACCACGATCTCCAAGGCGCTGAACATCGCGCAGCGTCACCAGGAGCTCGCGGCCGAGTTCAGCCAGAACGCGTCGGGTCTGCTCGAGTGGCTCACCCAGCAGACGGAGCGGTTCCAGACGCTCAGCCAGCCGCGCCACATTCCGGACATCAAGGAGGCGCTGGCACGCCACTTGGACTACAAAAAGAACGAGAAACCCCCGCGTGAGGCGCAGTTCGTGGCGGTTGAAGGCTGCGCTGGACGTTGGATTGCCAGCTGCAAGAACAACGGACGCGCTGTGCCGAACTTGGACCCCCCTATTGAAAAGCTGCAGGCACTGAAGGCTCAGCTGGACGAGCTGGAGACGGCCTTTGAGCTCAAGTTGCGCCAGAATCTGGAAAGCTACCAGAAGACTGAGATCTTCCTTACCAAGGTGGTAAAGGACCTGGAGAAGGTCGAGGGCTGGGCCAAGGAGAAGGAAGCTCTTGCGCTTTTTGCCGAGGACCTGGCGGTCACCTCCACTGCTGATGCGGAAGAGAAGCTCGAAAGCGTTGCCTTCCTGCAGGACATTGAGCTCCCGCGCTACAAGCAGTTGCTAGCAACCGTTGTCGACGAGGCCGATGGACTATCGGAGGAGCACTCGGACACGAAGGCGACGCTGGAGCGCCTGGAGGCGATGAAGAACTTCGTCACTATGGCTGAAAACAAGGTGGAAGGTGTGAAGGCTAGGCTGGAGGAGAGCTTGCGTCTGCAACAGGAAGTGGACTTGGTGGCCAAGGATGCCAAGGCACTGATGCGCAACCTGAAATACGTCATCGAGGAGATGGATGAGGAAGTGGAAGCGGCCATCAAGCTTGAGGACGTGTCCAAGGCTGGTGTGGTTGCTGCTAAGCACAAGTTCGATACTGTGCTGGTCCCGAAGGTGCAGAAAGCCGTGGTAAGCGAGAACGAGAAGCTGATTGAGAAGAAGCAGATCCTGGCGGGCGCTGGTCGTGCCGGCGACGTTGCGCTCATCGAAAAGACCAACGCCCGTGTGCAAAAGTTGCTAGACTCGCTGGCTGAAAAGCGTGGCTACTATGAGGAGGAGCTCGCAAACGTGGAGAAGCGGGATGAAGTTTGCCGCGAGTTTGCTGCGCTATCTGCTCGCATCAAGGAACGCTGTGTGCAGAGCACCCAGTCGATCAACGTGGTCGAGGGATCGCTGAAGGACCAGTTTAACTCGATGGTGAAGCTGCGTTACAGACTTTTCCGTGCGAACACTGGTGTTGTGCTGGAAGAAGAGGTTGAGGAGAAGCCTGAGGACCCTGAGATCACCGGTGTCGAGACCCCGGCCGCGGTGGAGGTTGTAAAGCCTGCTGCCGAGACTGAAGTCGCTCCAGAGAGCGAAGAGGGCGACAAGTCCAAGGATGTGACTGCTGAGGTTGAGGAGACCAAGGCTAAGCAGGCTGAGGAGACTAAGGCCAAGCAGGTCGAGGAGGCTAAGGCGAAGGCGGCGGAGATTATTACCCCGCTCACCGAGGATATGGAGAAGCTGGAGCGCATCAACGAAGAGTTGGAACGGCTGCAGGTGCACACGAACCCATTCACGACGGACACGATCCACGGTCTGCGTGCGCAGTTCACCTCGCTGGAGACGGCGGTGCGCGACAAGGTCAAGTCTCTCGAGAAGGAGCTGGCCCTGAGCGAGGTCGGTAGCCTTACGCCCCAACAGGCGAAGGAGATCAAGGAGGTCTTTGATCACTTTGACCTTGATAACGACGGTGTCCTTGCTCGCGATGAGTTCATCATGGCTTGCAAGGGTCTTGGCCTGAGTCTGAGCGAAGACGACTGCCACGACTACTTTGACAAGATCGACGAGGAGGACAACGACGAGATCACGTTCGACCAGTTCTCCACCTTCTGCACGGAGCAGCTGCAGAGTGGCTCCACGAAAGACGACGTGCACGAGGCGCTGGACATCCTGACCGGCGAGCAGCTGACGCTTGAGCAGCTTGAGGAGCGCTTCGATGCCTCTCAGGTCGAGTTTATCAAGAAGAACGCACCGGAGCTTCTGGAGGCCGACGGCAAGTCGCTGGACACGGAAAAGCTGGCAGACTTCATTTTCAGCGTGTAAGCGGCTACCCGCAAGCCTTACGTCAGGATCGGGTGGTACGGTTCGTTTTCCTGTTCGTCCACTGGCATTGTTTGCAAGCTTGAGCCTTACCCTTCAAGTCACTTAATTTTTTATGGCTCGAATTTTTTTAGATGAAAACAATTTTACTATGACAAATCAAACGTGTAGGAGACGATGGCCGGCTGGTTGCCGTCTTCATCGCTCGTTTTGCCCTCTTTTGCATCGTCTTCGTAGTGTCTGGATCGGCGGCTCTTCTTGTAATCGATCGCTGATGCCGCCGCTTTGGCCTCTTTGGCTTCGGCGCGTTTGGCGTCGTCGATAGTGTAGACGTGGCCTTTGCGCAGTCCGGTGAAGAAGGTTGTGACCCGAGGTGGATTGGTGCCTCGTGCCTTGCTGGTTTGGCACCCCACCTCGGCCGGCAGGTACACCTGAGTGTCGACTTCGCGACGGAAGCTGCTGAGTGTTGTCTGTGCCCCGACGGTGCGGCAGTGTCGGAGGTTGGCAATTTTGATGGCCTTCCGACGAAGATTCCATTCGTTCCAGTCGTAGTTGTAGTCGATGCGCTTCTCGATGAAGTGTGTGGGAGTAGCAGTGCTGGCGTCTACTTTTTGAGATGGCGGCGGTGCTAGGAGCGGATGCACTCCGCGAGCTCCTTCGGCACGGAAACGATGACACATTTTGAGTAGCGACGACAAGGTAATGTTGGGGAAGGATTCCTGCAAGCGCAGCAGGTAGATGAGTGCTGGTTGGCGAGCTGCGCGAAGCAGTACTCCCTGAACATATCGGCGAGGATGGATCATGAACTCGCCCAGCGCTCGTTCGTTGACGAAGACGTGGTAGGCATTTCGGTACTGCACAACACCCAGAGACGGATCTCCAGGGAGAAGCAGGCCTCCGCGCTCGACCACCGTCCACGGACAAAAGCCCTGGTATTCCAGGGGTAGTTGCATGAATTCTGGAGTCGACTCCACGGGCATCCTGATAGGAAAACCCGAGCCTTCTTCCTCGTTTGGATTGCTGTCATCCTCGTCCCCGTCCAGCTCGTCACCTTCCAAGCCAAAGCCTCTGGTCTTGCCATCGTCTGTGAGCTGCCTTTCTGCAGGGAAAGTCTCAACGTGCGAGAAGAGGTCTTCCGTGGGAATGGAGCCTCCGCGCCGCGCTTGCCTCACGATAGATGATTCCGGCGACAAGGTGCGCGTGAAGGTCGACTTGAAACGCAACAAGGATCTCAAAGCACGGGCACGGGCCTGCAGCAACTCGTGCTCTTGATGCAGCTCAGCCCACGAGCGAGAAACTGCTTCGAAGAGCGGATACACATGGGACTTCGGCAGTGATGTACGAGCTCCGACGAGGTTCTGCAGCGCACTCATATCAGCCTGGAACATTTGAAGCCGGGTGCCAACCTTCTCGTGGGAAAACGCAATGTCTTCCTCAAGACTTTGCAGATAGGACAGAAACTGCCGCCGGTTGCTCAGCTCATCTTGCCAGCGCGCGATTTCATCGGCGCTCGGTGGCCGCTCTAAGGAATCGGCTTCGTCTCCTGAAAGTTGGTGATGCACGTGTAGCAACACCTCGGTGTACTGCGTACAGATTTCGTTAGCATCGCGCACCTCATCTCGGACCAGCTTCGCCAACGCAGCTACGTTTTCCTGGATGTCATGCGCGCTGGCCGGAATGCCCACGCCACCTTTGCCCAGCTCTTTGTTAAATAAGCGGATGCCTTCGACGATGCGCATAAGCTCGTCTAGCTGGAAACGCTTATCGTCTGGTGACATGGTTGCAAACGACTTCAAACCGATTCTTGGGAATACGCTCTCCAGCGCTGCCGCTATTTCCTTCTCCATTGCCCGGCGCTCTGCCTGTTGCTTGCCCGAATCGTTGTGGCGCTTGTTGTTGTTGTCACCGTCATCGTCGTAGTTGTTGTTGCCACCCAGCCCATCGGCATCCAACATGAGCAGGGTGAAAATGTGCTTGTACAGCGCAGAGAGGGTCTCGAAGTCGGTGGCCTTTTCAGGCACGAGCGAAGAGATCGTGCGCTGCAGTTTCGCCACTGCCTGCTCCTTGCGCTCACGCCGTGACTTGAGCTCCTCCTCGAGGTTAGCGTACGTGAAGTCAAACTCGAGCTGCATCCTGACGGTCTCCATGGCTGGGTCGTCGTTGCGCAGCAGAGCCTTCTCGCACTGCTCGGTGAGGTACAGCTCGTCCTCGGGCGACATGGGCTGCTCCAGCACGAGGTGGCGCCGACTGCGATGCACCACCAACCGCGCCGTGAACGCCGCCAGCGTCTCGGACACCTCCACTCCGCGGTAGCGGCATCGCGCCACAATGTCCGCCACCACTCGCTGCGCGTTCTCCATTGCCGTCCAACTGCAGCCTGCAAATAACCAACTGACCGCCCCAGGCTATAGGAGAATTGCCATGCGATGTGCGTCGCCATCTATTTCAAAGCCTACATCCGCATGCAAATAAATAGCGGAAACCATCCGGGGAAGATCGCCATCTTGATCTCGTTGAAGTGGTGCCACGTCAGCGTCCCACTGTGCACATGGCTACACTTTGCCACGCATCCATTGGTCCAAAACCATCCGCATTTCCACTACTCATAGCCCAGTACGCGTACTGTCCCGTCTCGACGCTAGATGCCGTGTCCCAGAGCAGTGTCTGTAAGTGCCACTCTATTGAATCTGCCTACGCGCCGTGTCTAGTGCCACCGTCCGACGCAACCGACACTGACTTCTGCCATTTTGGGATTATCGACCGGAGGGCTCGCCGACGTCTGCTGCGCTTCTCCGCCATCGTCTGGAACCTCGCGCGCGCGATTCTCCAGGTGGATCGATACCGCGCGCACAGCTGCACGTCCGCGCTCTCCATCGACACTAGCGCCGTCTCCGTCCGAGCGCTAGAGCCCGCACGCGCCGCGTCTGAAGCCCAAGATCCGGCGGATTTTCCCCTCGAGACTCTCACGATGGCGACGAGCTCCGGCGACGTGCAGATCGCGGTGAGCGACGCCGCGCGTGACGCGTCGGCCACCGGCCCCGCGCTCAAGACGCAGCGCTCGCCGTCGCTGACGCTGAGCACGGGCCTGTCGCTGGCGCTGCTGAGCATGGAGGGCGGCGTCCTGAGCCAGGCGTCGTCGCGCGCGCACGAGGAGGTGACGCGCGAGCTGCGCGTGGACGCCAACTACGGACTGTCGGAGCTGGCGGTGCGCGAGCGCCAGCGCGACTGCGGCCTGAACGAGCTGGAGGGCGAGGAAGAGGAGTCCATCCTCGTCAAGTTCGCCGGCCAGTTCAAGGACCCGCTCATCATGCTGCTCATGGCCTCGGGGGTCGTGAGTGTGGCCATGGGACACACGGACGACGCCATCTCGATCGCGGTGGCCATCACCATCGTTGTGACTGTAGCGTTCGTGCAGGAGTACCGCTCAGAGAAGACGCTGGAGGCGCTTAAGGAGCTGGTGCCGCCGCGGTGTAAAGCTCTGAGGGAGGGAACCGTGGTGGATATGCTGGCCAAGGAGCTGGTGCCTGGAGATATTGTGGTTGTGGATGTGGGAGACAGAGTGCCCGCCGACGCGAGGCTGATCGAGGCCGTGGATCTTGAAGTCGACGAGTCGAATCTCACGGGCGAAAATGCGCCCGTGCCGAAGATTACTGGAGCTATTGCTGATAGCCACCTGCACCCGATTGCAGAGCGCAAGAACGTCATTTATATGGGCACGCTGGTGCGTGCCGGGCGTGGACGAGCTGTTGTGGTTGGCACTGGATCGCGCACCGAGTTTGGAAAGGTATTTGACGTGGTGCACAAAGTGGAGGAGCGCAAGACACCGCTACAGAACAGCATGGACACACTTGGCAAGCACCTGAGCATGTTCTCGCTCGCTGTTATCGCTGTTATTGTTGTTGTCGGCGTGATCCAACACAAGGGTATACTGACGATGCTGCAGATTGGCGTCTCACTGGCTGTGGCTGCCATTCCGGAGGGACTTCCTATCTGTGTGACTGTCACACTGGCGTTCGGCGTAATGAAAATGGCCAAGCGCCACGCCATTGTGAAAAAACTTCCTGCTGTCGAGGCGCTGGGATGCATCAATGTGGTTTGTGTGGACAAGACGGGCACCATTACGACGAACAAGATGGAGGTGATCGAGATTTTTGTTCCCTTTGAAAGTGTTACGGCCGATGTAAATGGTGTTGGCGAGCGGGAGCGCTCTCCGTCACAGACGGACCTCCTAAAGAAGAGTGCGCGCTCATCCGTCACTATGCGTGGCGAGCCGGTGACCGAGGAATCTCACCCTCATGTCTATCATTGCTTGCTGTCGGGCGCATTGTGCAACAACGCAACTATCGTAGACGGTGAAGTATTAGGACAGGCCACAGAGGGTGCCGTTCTGCTTTGTGCACAGAAAGTGGGGATTACACCGTCGGTCATTCAGCAGTTCCGCCGCGTTAGTGAAGTTCCCTTCAGCTCAGAGAAGAAATGGATGGCTGTATGCTGCGAACCTCCAACAGGTGGCCCATCGCGTTGGTACCTGAAGGGAATGACTGAGGCTATCTTGTCGCGTTGCGATAAGATTGAGGATAACTGTGGTCGTGAGAAGGAGATGACGCCGGGTGATCGCGAACGCATTTTTGTGGCGTCTCAGCAGATGGCGGCACGTGGACTACGTGTGCTAGCACTGTCTTTTGGTGAGCACTCGGATCGTGGCATGGTCTTCGCTGGACTTGTGGGAATCTCTGACCCGCCTCGTGCTGAGGTTGAAAAGTCTGTGTTGGAACTGTCGCTGAGCGGTGTTAAAACCATCATGCTCACGGGAGATTCGAAGGAGACGGCCATTGCGATTGCTACGAAGGTGGGCATCATTTCAAATGACAACTTCGGTAGCGTTGATTGTGATGATGAAAGGAGCAAGGCGGTGGACGAGCTTGTTATTTCTGGCCAGGAGCTGGAGATTATGGATATGGTGGAACTGGAGCAACGCATTCTAAAGACGTGCGTATTTTACAGGACGTCTCCGCACCACAAACTTAAAATTGTACGGGCTTTTCAGGAGGCAGGGCTTATGGTGGCTATGACTGGTGACGGCGTCAATGATGCACCCGCCTTAAAGGCGGCTGACATTGGTATTGCTATGGGCACAAACGGCACGGATGTCTCTAAAGAGGCTGCAGACATGATCTTGCTGGATGATAACTTCAGCACAATCCTGTGCGCCATGGAAGAAGGTAAATCCATCTACCACAACATCAAACACTTCCTCCGCTTCCAGCTCAGCACAAGTATTTCGGCTTTGTGCTTGATCGCTTTCTCCACGCTGTTCAATCTGCCGTCCCCGCTGAATGCCATGCAGATTTTGTGGATTAACATCATCATGGATGGACCTCCAGCGCAGAGCCTTGGTGTGGAGCCTGTAGATCATGACGTCATGAAGGAAGGTCCGCGTTCTAAGGATGCGAGTATCATCACACGGACAATGATTCGCCGCGTATTGACTTCGGCATGCTTCATCGTGTGTGGCACCCTTTACGTATTCTGGGTGGAGCTGAGTGACGATGGTACTATCAGCAAACGTGATCGCACCCTGAGCTTCACGACATTCGTCATGTTCGATATGTTCAACGCACTTTCGTGCCGGTCGGACGACAAGTCCATCTTTGAGATCGGCATCCTGTCCAACACGTTTTTTGTGTATGCGGTGGGCGCCTCACTAGTGGGCCAGCTGCTTGTGATCTACTTCCCACCGCTGCAGGCTACGTTTCAGACTGAGGCGCTGACGCTAGGTGACTTAGTGTATGTCTGCTGCATTGCATCAAGCGTGCTGATTTTCGACGAGATCCGCAAATGGTGGCGAGTACGCAAGTTACGTGGAGCAATGCGCTCCGCGTCCATAGCTGCCGGCTTCAAGCAAAAGAAGAGGAAACACTCGTGGGACAACGACGGTAAGGCGTATGACACCGTGTAGATCAGAGAAACAGTGGAGCCCCATGTATTATGTTGATACTCCTCCTGCAGCAAACACGAACGCCGTAGGAGACGAGCTGAATAGACAGAAATGCCCGCTTAAACGCCTGGCCTTTCACTGCTTGCCAATAACTTATCTTCTATCGATGCCTAGTCTGATGACACCCAAATCTTGTTTATGACCGCTTCCACGGCTTGCACGATGTCGAGTCCCACGAGTGCTAAAGCACACGGTACATTCGCTGGGAATACGGCTTCACTGCACCCCGCATAATAGCTCCGAGCCGCTGCGAGGTCTTGCGGGACTCCATCACCAGTCAGTAGCATTAACCCGCAGTTGTAGCCTGCCTGAGCATCACCCAGCTCCGCTGCGAGTTGGTAGCGTTCGAGTGCGCGAGCGTGGTTGCTCTGGCATACGCCAACCCAGGGCTCATGGAAGCATACCCCCGTCTTTCGAACAGCCTCAGAGTCATTTAGTGCCGCTGCCTGCGAATACAACGCGAATGCTTCTTGCAGTGGTGGATTACTTGAATCCCCATTTGACTCTGCTAGGCCAAGCCACTGCCACTTTAAAATGCTCTCACCATAGTGCTCAAGCAAGAAGGCCGCATTGCACTGCGCATCCTCATCTCCCAGTTCCGCGACGAGACGGTAGTGCAGGTATGCACGCAGATAGTCACCTTTCTTGTAGCATTCGTATGCCTTGATCAGTGAGAACGGAAGTGACGACAAAATCTCGGGGTGCAGAGCTACTGTGCGGAACAGTGGCAGCGCAGTAAGGCACGATCGCGGAGTACCGATGCCTTGAAAGTGCATAACGCCCAGGTTAAAAAGTGCCTGACTTGACTGACCACCTGTGCCATCTACAGCAGCCTGAAAGTGAGAGAACGCTAACTTGTGATCAATTTGTACACCACCGTCGCCGTGAAGATACGCCGAGCCTAGGAACGAGTGCGACTCAGCATAACCCAAAGCGATGGCCTTCTCAAAGTACTCCAGAGCAAGCGTCACATTCCGACGTACGCCATTACCCGTGAAGTACAGTACGCCAAGACCGTGGAAAGCAAACGCCTCATTCTGCCGCGCAGCACGGTTAAAGTAAACAAGCGCTTGTGGAACGTCTTGATTCACGCCCATACCATTCGCGAGCAGCATACCATAGTTGGCTTGTGCCAACGGGTCGCCAGCGTCCGCTGCTTGACGGAAGTATCGCGCTGCGAGACCATGGTCAGCGGCTACGTGAGCTGCCGGGTTGCCGAAGAAATACATTTCTCCAAGCCGTTGCATGGCCTGTGGATATTGTTCGTCCATAGGATTGTTCGCAATAGCGCGATAGTACTCTAATTCATGCAGCGCTTCATTTTCGTCGAGCGGGTCAGCTCCTCCAAAGCCATATTCGTCGAGAAAACCACTTCTTGGATCTAGGACTTCATCCGAAAGACGGACAATATCTACAGGACGCTCACCACCTTCGTCGACAATTATGTGAACGTTTTCCTCTGCGCAGGTGTGAAATAAAGGTAATGCTGCTTCGCACACTGCATCGGTGCCAGTTGAAGCTCCCGCTTCGGTAGTTTTCGCAGGAAGTCTCCCAGAGAGAGTACCGTATGCGACCGCTAAAGTCGCCATGAAGTCGTGTGCAGCAGACAAACTTAACAGTACCACGTTAGCATGGGCTTGCTTCTCACTCTGCGACAACAGCCTCAGACCCAGATCCTCAATCTTCCCCGGATCCGGCACCCCCACCAGATCGAACATCGCTAGTACACCCATTGCTGATTGCACACCTGCCTCTGCAGCAATGTGAAGGTTGTAGATTGCATCAGTAAATGCCTGCTCATCGCCAGAATCTGCGTTGGGTTCGAAGAGCTGCATGAACGAGAGCTTCGTGACCGCGAAGGCCCAGTCATCTGCCGTCTCCAGGTCCTCAACACCTTCACGAGTTTCTGCGATCCTCGCTAGTTCCTCCACCAGCTCAGCAGTATAACCTTCCTCTGCAATTCGATCTTCCAGCGTCAGAAACTTCTCGGACGCCTCAAGTAGCTGCAACGGCGTATTATCCGGCTCCCAGTCTTCATACTCCTCATCTTCCTCCACACTGAACAAGTCCTGTGGGTCCACTTCTTGACTCTGCAACTGCGGATCTGATGAGCCTGCAGGCGTCTCGATAGAGTCCACACCGGCTTCATCTCCGATGTCGTAGTGGACGACTTCCCAGTGGCCGTCTTCGTCTCTGCGAACCTCCGTCCTGCCGCCTGTAGAAGGAGTTGGGACCTGCCGCTTCTTGGAGACGAATCCGTCCGCTTTAACCTCCCAGGACGCCACTTTCTGGGCGTTCAAGTGGTCCGTGGAAGGCGCTGGCGCGGGGTTCGTCGCGTCATCCTGGACCAGAACTTGGTCGGGCTGTTTCTTGGGCTGTGGGGCGTCCGCGGACACGGCAGAGATCGCGATCGCGACAGCAGACAGCAGCGCGACCGAGCAACGTAGTAAACGGACCATCGGCGCGTCTCGAGTGATGCGCAGCGAGGCGGAGACGCAGCGAGGAAGCGAGCGGATCGCCACGTGTGACTTGACTCGAAGCGATCGGTTTGAAGAGGGGGCGAAAGATTCGCGTCCTGCGATTGGAGGAAAGTGTGGCGCGAATAGAGACAGTGCTGGGAAATTTGCCCCGTCTGGATAGTCGCCGTGTTCGGCGTCAAGTGCAACGTCCTGCAAGACCTTTGGCGCGCGATCCGCTTGGCCCCATGCAGCAAAGTGCTGCATGGTTTGCCCACAACCGCTGGAAAACGGACAGGACCGAAGGCGCGTGGACGGTCAGGGTCGAGAGGCTGGTTTTCAGCAGCCCCGTTGCTGCGGGTCTTGGTGCGACGGCCGGCTCGCCTCTTGCAAGCCACGTGTGCGTGTGTGCAGCGAGCGCAACGACGGCACGAGCCCATCGCGCTCTGCGCTGGAGAGCCGAAGCAGGGCCAGCGCTTCAACGTGTGTGTAGACCGCGGCCGACCGTGCGGCCGACCGAGCCGCGCAGCAGGAGACCGAAACGCTCGCGCGAGCAAGCGTCCTCGGTTGCCGAGGCCCCTGACGGACAAGCTGAAGCGAAACGCCGAGCGCCGGAATTTGGTGATCGCAGGATACGAAACCTGTGGCGGCGTCTCGATCCGACGGCAAGGGTCCCGCAACGGACGACTCGCGCTGCCCGGCCCAGGTGCAACCCGAGCACGTTGAGGTTGGTCGACCAGACCGCGCGGTCCCACTCGGCGTAATGCTTACGCTCGGCGCGAGCTGCTTCGGGCAGGCGTCTCGACGCTAGCGTTTGGCCTGCTCGTCCTCGCGCCCGAGGCAGCTTGAAGCGCGGTTGCAGCGGCATGTAGCCATCATGACGCGCGGCCGTCAAGTGTTGAAGCCGAACGAGGGGCTCCGCTTGCTGATGAAACTGTCCTAGCGGATACGATGCCGTACGAGAGGCTGGGGATCCACTTGCGCCCGGTATGCCGCGTTTAACGGCATGTCTATGACGACGGATTTCATGTTGAAGTTGCCGCCGTTAAATGCCCGCAACGCCGACACCGGCGCGCGCCGTCGCCGCGCTCTCTTCGCCGCGCTCTCGCCTTCAGCTGCAGGGGCCGCGCGTCGGCGAGCTCTCGGCGCCGTCGACCCTGCGTGGGACTCGCCTATCCGCGCATGCAACAGGAGTCAGAGCGTTTCCTCGAAGTCCATCGTCGCTTGACGCTTCGTAAACCACCACCGGCAGCCAGCTGGTGCAGGGCCAGGGCCAGATGTCCGCGCGTAATAACCCACGCCAGGATCGACTACATCTGCAATTTATTAAAACATACATCTTACAGATACTATTTAATAGAATGCCGACTTGCAAAAGTAGCCGTAGCGCCGCCTGACGCGCCGCTGTCAGCGCAAAACCTTGAAGTGCTGCCCGCACCTGTACGGCTTGGCTCGCTGCCGCCCAGGTCGATCTCATTCCTGAACCTGCGCCGAGGAGCACCGAGCTCCCGCCCGCCTCCTCCCCATGCGCGCGTCGTCGCCGCTGCACCCGCTGGACGCCCCGGCCCCCGCCGCCTCCGCCGCGCCCGTCGCCTCGAGCGCCGGCTTCCTGCCCGCCATGCACCGCAGCCCCAGCTGCGAGTGGCGCGAGTGGGAGGAGACGCTCGACTGCTTCGGCGCCGCCGCTCTGGGCGTGGACGCCGCCATGGACGTGGACCTCGGCGGGCTCGACCAGTTCCTGCTGGCCACGGCCGACGACTTCCTCGAGCCGTTCGCCGGCCCCAACGCCACGCCCGACTCGCCCATCTTCGCGGCCGACCAGGAGTTCCTCTACGAGCAGGAGCAGGACCTGCACATGCTGCAGGCCGCGGGCTTCGACACGCACTTTGGCGGTGGCGCGGAGCTCCACGGCCTCGTGGAGTGCAAGCCCGAGCCACAGCCGCTGCAGCAGCAGATGCCCACGCCCACGGACACCTCCGTGCACCGCCACCGCAAGCGGAAGACCGCGGAGCTGCACAGACTGCGGGGCGAGGCGGACAGACTGGCAGGCGTGAATGTCCACTTGGGCAAGAAGATCAAGCGGCGGGAACACCACAGTACCGAGCAGATTGCTGCCATCAAGAAAGAGATGGAGGCCAATGAACAGGCGGAGAAGGTGTACCGACGGAGATATGACATTCTGCACGGCATCCTCGAAGCCTGGAACACAGGAGGCATCGAGGATCTCGAGGAGATCGCCGACAACGTGTACGACCACGACGTGACCCTCATTAGCCCTGACTACTCGGAAGGACTGCACGGCGTGGAGGCTGTAATGTCCCACTGGAACCTGCTCCTCGACGCATTCCCGGACGGAATCATGGAGGAGTACATCATCCAGCGAGAGGAAGGCAGCAGCGAGAAGATGAAGGCCACATGGACGTTCAGCGGCACACAGATCTGCCCGATCTTTGGGGTGCAGCCGCGTCACAAAAAGGTCTGCATCAGCGGGAAGTCGTTCTTCACGTTTAAAGGTGACAGAATCCGGCAAATGGTGCTCTCATGGAACTACCGCGAGACGCTGCTCAAGCTGATGGGTGTGCAGCCTGACAAAGCCAACAACGTCGTGCTAAGTGCGTCCGCATCTGCAAGCACTTCTCACTCCACGGGACAAGCAGCACAATTGAGTGCTGTGCGGCCATAAGCGCATCCAGAGTGCTGGATGATTGTACGTAATAAAGTTAGCGCTAGGACGGGAGCGCCAGCAGCGACGCTCGCTCGTAGCCTCGAAAGAAAGCAGCGGAGTAGTCAGACACTAACCAAATAATTATCTATCGCCTCTGTGGTGGGCACTGCAAGCACCGGAATTACTGTTCAAAAGATGTCTGCTTATTACTTTTAACGATCAGTCATGCTGCGCAATAGCTCGTTGCAGGAGGTAGATGCGACCGGGAATGGGCTCGCCGCTCTCTTTGCGCACGCTAACGTCTTGGTTTTCAGCGACCGTAAAGCCCGATCGACTAGCGAGAGACGTGATGTACTCGTGCGAGTGCTGAAACCGACCCGACGGAGCCAAACGAAAGCCCACCGAAGTTTCGTTCGCGTCGTCCTCTGAATCTTTAGTGATGCTGGGAGGCAGAAGCTCGATGGAGAAGGCCATCCAGCCCGTAGACGATCGGAGCTTACGTGCGCTCAACTCGAACACTTTCTCCAACGCACCCACGTAAATCCAGACGTCGGCGGAAATGATCAGGTCTAAGGATTCATCGGCGCACGACTCTAGGAATGGCACAATGTCCGCCGCTGCAAACCAACAAAGCCGTTAGTAGTCTGAAGTTGGCTCGTCAGATGACGAACACGAAAGTTTATCCTGATACGTACTCTGAAGCTCATCGTAACTGCCCTCAGCACGAGTCTTCTCAATCATCAAAGGTGAGATGTCCACCTACTCAGCAGGCGAAAGCGTTAATGTCCAGAGCCGAAAGAATAAAATAATGCCTACTCACACCCGTGATATGCTTTACATGCGGGCGGAGAAGACGACCACAAAGGCCAGTACCGCAACCAACGTCGGCTACAACCCAGTCCGGCTTCATGGTGGAGTCTTTCGGGACGAACCCCGCCGGCGAAAGCTTTTGCAAGGCTTCAACAAGTTGCCATGGCACACGATACTCTAAGTGTGCCACGAGCTTCTCTTCAAAGCTATCGGCCAGTTCATTAAACACTTCAGCTACATAAGCGGGAGCAGCAGTCCTTGTGGTTGTGGCCCCTTCCAGCGTTGCGAGCGAATGCACCGCTCGAACGTGACTATCGCGGTTTCCCCTAAGGATTGCGTGGTAACCTGCAACTATGAGATCAGGCTCTTCCAGATAGTATACAGACCTATTGCAAAGCAGCAGGGGCGAAAATTTGGTTAGTTAGCACAAGGGTTTCTAGCCCGATCACAAACAATACTTTCATACCGAAGAACCGTGTGGGCAACCGAGTCACTATCATCGAGAGCCACGACACGCAGCATGCAAGGCACTGCGAAGTATGTTTCACCTACGGATTGTCAGATAAAACAGTTTACTGCACGTTGTTTTCGAAACCACAGTGAGGTAGCTTGCACGTACCAATACTTTGTAGTATGACCGCGAGGTTGAAGCTGGACTTCGTGCACGTTGGGCAATGCAGCAAGACGTTCACAAAGCTTGACGCAGCCGGTAAGAACTGCCCCGTTTCAAACAACTCTAGAGCCTCTTCCCGCATCTTCACAAGTGCTGGGTCGTCCATCTCTAGTTGAGTGGGGATAGCCAAGCTCTCAGCAGTAACGTCAACTTGCCAGAGCGGCCGTAGGACATTCCACGCAGCGCCAGGGACGTCATTGTCCTTCAGCAGTTCGCCAAGTATTTTCCCTGGCAACCACGATCACGCGTGTGTCAGTCAAAAGAGCGCCAAACGCACAACGTCATCACTTCATTCTCACAATGCGAATCTGAGTCATGTGGCATCGGGTCCTCGTCGTCCTCGTGAACTAGACGCAGCTCTTTCTGCAGATCACCACGTCGGTTGCAACTCTGTCAGCGGCTTTTAGCCTTCGCAACCCCCAGCCACAACGCAGCCGGCTACCTCCAGAGCCTTGAGCGATCCCTGCGTCAGCGCTTGTCCCTGGGCGTCCAGCAGGACGCAGGCCGGCAGATCCGTCACCTGGAAGTGCTTGCACAGCGATCGGAACGTCCTTCAGCAGCAAGCGTCAGATCCAAAGCGACGTCAGTCCCCAGCGACGCAGCGTACGATGGCTCGAGTGGCTGCACGTCGGCGTCGCTGGCCGCGTCCTCGCTGCGCCGAACCTCCAGCAGCGCCACGAGTTCGTGCCGCCGGTTCAGCGCGTTGACGCCGCGCAGCAGCGCGCGCAGCCTCGGCAGCAGCAGCTGGTCCAGCGGCCGCGTCCAGGCGGCGGAGAAGTACGCGAGCGTGTACAGCGCGGCGTCGCCCAGCCCCAAGCTCGCCATGCTGACGTCCACAGGCAGATCGGTGCAAGTGATGGAGAACCTGGTGTGGCACGCCTCCTCTTCTAAGTGCGAGTGGCATCGCTCGCATTGGCTGAAATGCCGCGTGCGCCCGCGCCGCATTGGCGGAAATCCGCGGCGATTCTCCTGGCGCGCGCTCTTTTGAGCCGCTCGATCTCCAGTCAACGCCAGGAGCTCCGAGCGAGACGCACGCGCTGTCCGTCCCCCTCCGCGCCTCTCGCCCGCCCGCCGCCGCCATGGGGAGTGCACCCAGCAAGTCCGAGCGCTCGGCCAGCCGGCGATTCCCCGTGCTGGCCACCAGCGCGGCTCCCGTACGTGTGTTCTGTGTGTGCGTCGCCGCCCGCGCGCGCTGACCTGCTGCCGCTCTGCGTTCTGCGTGCTGCGCCGCAGGAGGGAGACCTGCCCGTGTTCATGCAGCAGGTGGAGCAGATCGAGAAGGAGCGCGCCAAGCTGCCCAACCCCGGACTCTACGAGAACGCGCCCAACGAGCTCAAGACGCCCGTGAGCCCCGACGCCTTCGACGGCTTCCGCTTCGACTTCACGCGCATCCTGGGCGCGCGCTGCTCCACGTCGCACGCTTTCCTGCTGGGCACGCCCATGATCCCCGGCGGGCTCTACCAGTTCGGCGCCAACGTCATCATGGGCGACCCCATGGACCCGTCCACCTTCCTTATGAGCAAGATCACGCCGGACGGCTACCTGGACGCGCGGTGGAACCAGAAGCTCTCGGACAACTGGAAGATGCGCGTCAAGTCGCAGCTCAAGAACGAGGAGCACGGCTCGCAGGCGCTAGCCGACTTCGACTACGTCGGAGAGGACTTCACGTGGAACATGAAGATCTCCAACGGCCCGCTGCTCGGCGTCAGCTACCTGCAGAGTGTCACCCAGAACCTCGCCCTCGGCGGCGAGGCCTACTACCACGGCAAGCACCGGAAGGTCATCTCGGCCTACGCCGGCAAGTGGAGCGAGCGCGACTGGGTGGGTATGGCCACCTACGGCGCCATGGGCACCCTTCAGCTGGCGTACCTGCGCAAGGTGGGTCACCGGATCCGCTATGGCTCGGAGCTCGTGTACAACCACGCGTCGGGCGAGGCGCAGACCACCTGCGGCGTGGAGATGGACCTGGGTCAGACACGGTTCGTGTCCAGCGTGGACTCGACGTTCCGCGTAGCGACGAGCATCGAGTCGCGTGTGCTGCCGAACTTCGTGCTGACACTGTCGGCCGAAGGCTTCCCACTCAAGGACGACTTCAAGTTCGGCTACGGCGCGCAGCTTTCATTCTAGATTTAGAGCCGCGACGCAGATCGAGTCGGAGGATAGCAACCTACCTACCAGCCAACTGAATAGCACAGAGCAGGCAGGGAGGGGCGAGATAGGAAACACCGCGAGACGTTCTAGTGCTCGGGAGGAAGCTCTTTCGTTGGCCCTGCTTGATTAGTTCGCAAGGAGCTCGGTTTCTGCAACTCTTCCAATTGACTGTTTTGTTTGCCTATATGTCATAATGCCAAGTTGTTGGTCCTACTTAAACTGTCAGCCCGTCTTCGTGAATTGTAAACGCTTTGCTCACTCTTTCTTTTTTCAATAAATGAAAGATTCACGAGACAGTCGGAATGTTGTACATGTAAACAGCAAGATACTGTTGAACTCATCCAGGTGTTCTGAGCAGGTTTGGGAGTGTAAACGATTCATAAACTGCCTCATTGATTTATTCTCAAAAACTACTTCTGGCAGTTTCAAACAACAGACACCGAGAAACAAGGGTACCTGTAACCAACTTTGGCCCACAAATAAACATTGGCCATCGTATTCACAGACTCAAAGCCCATCACTACTGTAGCATTGAGATGCAAAAGAAAAAAAACTAAAGTGTACACAGAGACACCAGTACTTCGAAGCAATACGAGAGATTCCTCTTTAAGATGATTTTTGTAATAGGAGAGTGACAAGGGATACTAGACCGAATCCATATGCTGGCAAAATTCCATAAATTTCATCCGAGCTTGTGGATACGACGAGAAGCAATCAGTTCCTGGCTTGCATTGAATGTGGCATAGCGTGTGTCCAGATTTAGTGGGCGGCACAGATAGATTCACAAAACATGTTTTGACATTCACTTTGAAGAACTCCCGCCGATGTAGCACATGGTTGACCATCACCGCGGCATGCACAGGAAGATTAAATAGGGTGTTTATGTTTTTGCTCATCGAAGTTAGTGGGGAATGCATTGGGTAGTTTATGGTATTTTAGTGGGATAGCAGTACACCGAAGGTGTCTGGGGACCAGCCCAAATCAGGCTAATTAGTAGCTGACGTAACTAGACCCGTAAAACTTGCTGGTAAGTGTGACCCGATGGATGGGGGGCGACCGTGAATGGCGGACACGATAGAGATGACTCGATGGATGCGTAGCGAGCCAGTATCAACAATTAACATGATCGGCTAGCATTTGAAGTGTTGCTATGGACGACGTCAGGCGTGCGTGGCTTGAGTTTCGTGGTGAGGAGGAGCACCCTACAGTGAGTCAAGACTTCAACCACACATTTTTGATGGAGGCGCAGCCTCGCTTCATAGTGGTCGCGATGCTCGGTTGCGCCGAGAACGTCACGATTCAAGTCGATGCCTTTCGGCAAAGTCTGTTCTGTATACGATCCCACCTCATGCCATCCTCCTGTCACTTGCCATTCGTACGCAGTGCTAAAAAACCAGAAAGAGGGCGAGACACCCCCAGTGCATTTGCTGGAAGCGCGACCGCAGGAAGGGATCTCTAGTCCTCGACGTCCGAATCTGCGACGACCATGGTGACGGCAACTCCGGTGCAGCCCAAACAACGGATCGGATGCGACCAAGTGCTGTGGGAACCCAAACTAATGTACGCGCTGAACTCGGCGTGGGGCTCCGCGACCACCAACTACATGCCGGTCTACTACTAGCACACGGCCGGCTTCTCCGAAATGCAGATCGGGCTGTCCAGAACCGCCGCCATCGTGCCCCGCCCCAGAAAGGTGGCCGACCACATCCGAGACCAGCGATTCGTGCACGTGTTTTGCATCGTCAGCGACACACTGCTGCAGTTTTCGACCAGATACTTCTACTGGTCGCTGGGCTGACGGTGTTCATGGTTTTCATCAGTCAGATCCAGATCTGCCCCGCCGGCTCGTTGCTGGACTACACGGTGCTCGATCTGCTGGCGAAACAGGGTGGCGAGTACGGGAGACAGAGACTCTTTGGAGCGGTGGGGTGGCATTGGAACCTACTTGACTGGCGTGTTGGTGGCCTTCGGTGGAATCTTTTTGTCGTTTAATTTGTGTCTTATCGTGGGTTTCTCGACGCTGCTCGTGCTGCATCTTATTCCGCCAGTTCAATATGGCGAGGACGCCGTGCTGGAAATGAGAGACGACTAGAAGAAGGACAGTCTAATACTGCGCCATCACGCTCCTGTTATCAAGCGTGCAGACGACTTACGCAGGTGGTACGAAGGGCTACCACCCCAACCGTCCTTTATTCCTCTTACATCGGGTTATTAGGCTTCAGCAAGCGTGCGGGCGAACTATTCACGCGATACTAAGAGCTGTTCTCCCAAGCATCCTTCTTTCTTCTAGCATTACGTTCTTCAGCCCTTTTTTCTGTGGCTGCCACAGGCCTGCACTTTCAATGATGCGATTTTATGTTTTTCTTTTTGCAAATTGCGGTGACATCCTAGATACTTTTTGCACCACGCGACTCTCACTGCAAAACGCGGAGGAATAATGAATCGAATTGCAAAAAGCGAAATAGTCGCAGACGCCGGTACTTCTGCAAATGGCAATTGCTCCGCTGCTCGCACTTTTTGAAACAGCTTCGTCGCCATATTGTTGAACCCACTACCAGAAAGGTATCTACAGAACGAGCATGGCGTCACCGCGAACATCGACGCCTGGGTTCGATGCAGAGTCTGACATAATTATCAAGGGTGCTCAGTTTGCAGACCAGCGATCGTGTACGAAGGCAATGCGCCAGTACGCAGCATCACACAACATGGCCGTTCGCTTAGATACAGACAACAGTAGAGGAACATGCACACATGTTATGTATGCATTCTTCCTTAGTGTTGCTTTTTGCAACTCCATTCTTTACTGCTCCGCTTTTTGTAATGAGAGTCGCGTGTTGCAAAAGTTTTAAGGATATCACCGCGTTTGCAAAATACCCGCGATTTTATAAAGCTATCCCAGCCTATTAAAGCTCTCGTTACGGTCCTGCGAATACAACGACCTATCACCGCTCGTAGTAAACCTGGCACGGTATTAAAAAAGCAAGTCTGATTCGGCCCCTAACGCGCTTGTTACTGCAAACGTGTTAAATCTCTACTGTAGTAAACTACTGTAGATGCTCAAACTCCTGATAACTTGCCAGCATGATTACGACACAATGTAAGGCATCAAAGGTTTTGCCTCGACATGTGCTGGACACTTCCGGGATGGCTTGAAACCATTCAGGATACTTAAAACAACTTTAGCACCATATATATTTTTTGATAATATTAAGCATTTATTCCGCACCCTATGAACTGAATATTGCATGGCCTGGACATTTTAACGCTCCTTATTGAACTGTACGTTCATTATTAGCAATACCAACAACGGCATTCAAATGAACGCAAGGCTACCTCCCAGCTTTACCTGTGGAGCTTGTAACAAAAATCAAAAGGGCCAATCGCCAGCAGGCTTGTTGTTGGAGCCACGGTATCCGCTGTTTGACCCTGACGAGTACGAGTTACCTCCACCCTGCGAGAAACCACCACTCGTTCCACCCTCGACGTTCCTAACAAGTCGCAAGCGTGACGAAAGTGTTAGCATTGCCTTGCCTGTTGTAGTGCACATCAAGTGGTTTGCAGCGCAAAAAAAAACCAATTCTTACAGAGGTCCCTCCAACACCGAGTGGAAACCGTACAAGCGAGGAAGCGAGTATGTCAGCAGTTCCTACAAACAGAATACGTTAGCGTCTACGCCTGTTACGATAACATAATAAATATGTTATATGGTTCTATGCTCGTACCCGGAAAACACGAGCCTCCCCCACGTTTAGCGTGGCAACAGACTCGCCCTCGTGGTTGACCTTGATCATCACAACAGGGTTTCCGTCGGATCCCGACATACGCGCTATGTGAAGCGACTTGGTGTTCTTGTCCTCTTCAGAGGCGTTCATGTTGGGTGAGTGCGTAAACGACAGCTCCGGGATGCGGGAGTCCAGCAACTCCAGCACCAGCCCAACCTCGGACGGGCTCAGCGAGAAAAACTGCAACAGCAATCAGACACAAGCCAGCTCAAAAGCCTCACAGCAGCAGCGCACCGTCTTGTTCTGGTAGCTGTAGCCTGAGTTGGTGGCCTTGGCCCAGGACAGCATGATGGCACCCTGTCCACACACAGCCCAGAAGATCATTTCAGATATTACTTGCTTTCCTTTGCTCACTATCAGCACAAACGGTAATCTACGCACCACACGCTTGGTCTTCAAGTAGCTCCCGCCGTTGGTGTACTGCGGGGCGCTAGGGGCCACCTGGAAGGCCGAGTCGCTGCCATAGATGGAAAAGTTTGGGAACACGCGCTCCGTGGCTGGATTGTAGGCGACAGAGCACGAGATGAGACGCGAGAAAAGGGTGGACAATAGATAAAGCACTTTGCAACACGCACAATACAGCGCGGAGGCACGAGGAGCCATGCGGAGCCCGCGGCCAGCCGTCTTCCAGAGCATCTGCAGCAGCGCCATCTTCCCTCGCAGCTGCACAAAACTTGATTGGTCTTAAGTTCGTACTGGGATTCCGGTAAGTGCGTGTAGCCATTAGTCAGTGGAGCCATCTTCAACTGGAGGCGAAACGACGCGAGCACTTCCGCTTGCTGCTCCCCTGCCTCATTGCGCTGTCCTCGACTGTTTGCAGCTGCATTGTCCTGGTGCATTGCTGGTGGCTTGGATTCTGTGACGTTGTGGCTGCTGGAGTTGGTGAAGCGATGTTCTTGTGTTGTGCGGCTGGACCGGTCGTCAAGACCTTCGAGGTGACTTCGGAGACCATCACGCACCAGCGAACCCTCAGCTCGCTCAATGCAGACGTCACGTGTGTCCGGTATAACCACAATGGCAGGATCTTGGCATGTAGTAGTATAGAGGGAGGGATCTGCTTGGATGTAGCCTCTTCCGGAGAACTTCTGTCGAGGTTCTTCTATCCGGGTGATACGCCGGCTAATCGAGTGCGTCCAGTTGTCTATCGCGTGCGTGTGCCGAGCGCTGTGTTTGCTCTATTAACCGCGTAAGATTGTGTTGAAGCGAGTCAATGCAGTGCAGTTCAGCAGCGGCTCACGGTTTCTCGCCTCTGGTGGCAACGACGGATTTGTTCGAGTAAGCGTTGATACACCATTGCAGCTTGCGCCAACACGTTAATTGATTCTCATTTCTTTTTATACAGCTATGGGATCTGAAGACGCAGGAGGTCATGCAAACGTACAACATTAGTGCAAGCGCTGTCACATCCGTCGCCTTCAGCGGATATAAGGACGAATACATTGCTGGGGGTAGTGCCAGGTAAGCCCTGTTGAGGAGTCGTGCATAGGCTTTGCGAAGCTCATCAACAAATCTGCTCGTACGCGAAGCGGTGCAATCTCAGTGTGCGATGTTCAAACTGCGGAGACAGCAGGCTTCTTATCAGTCGATCCAGCTCATGGGGTATGCTTAATGAGGGCATTTTGTCGAATATATTTTTCTTTGGACAGAAGCTAAAACCCTGTTGCTGATAATACCGTTTCCGCAGGTACACAAAGTTATGGCGATTCAGGCATCTCCGCACCCATATGCCCGTCATGCACTCGGTTCCACATACTCGGACGGATCTGTTCGTGTGTGGGATTTGAGCACTGGGCAACTCACGGCTGAGTTTGTACGCCAACATGAGGCGCCGGCCACAGCTCTCACGCTTTCCCCCGTCAGCAAAGTGCTACTCACAACAGGCGGTCTTGACGGCAGAGTGATCTTTTACGATACTCTCCAGCGCAAGTATGATGGATATTGTACTTGTTGCGATACCAAACTCAAACTAACGTACGACTTCTGTTGTTATTAGAGAGCTACGATCACTAGACTTAGAGCAACCTGTCTCATCATTGGCACTGTGTGCTGATGGAAAGACACTTGCAGTGGGAACCACAACAGGAGAAATCCTCATGTACGATTTACGGGGGGCCATCACACCACTATTTTCTACTCTTGTACACGAGACCTCGGCCGTACAATCGCTACAATTTTCTCCGCCTACTCCTGATGTGGCCACAACAGGCATGATTCCAGAAGGCCTCCCTGTCGTGTCAGCTGAACATGTTTCACCTTGCAAAGGTGAAACACTGCAAGAAATTGCACTTCGAAAACTCGAAACGCTTGGCATGGGAAGTCCTACAATAAAGCACCAAGATCCAACTGGTGGATCAGGCGTATCGCCTCAACCGTCTCCAACTCGGTCTGCAACTAGATCAGGTACGTTTAGTGGGAAATCTCTACAAACGCAGAGCGTCTGTGCCATGCTGATGTTACTACTCTGCGAATCTGTTGAACAGCGGAGCTTTCCGAGCCTGCATATCAACAACATCAGTCTGGGAGTGGGGTCCTTCAACCCTCTCAGCAAGTTTCTGGTCGATCCTTTACTGACGCGCATTCCTCGCAACGCCTAGACGACTCGGCAAATGAAAAGGGTTTACCCAGGCTTTCCCCAGTGTCATTTCTTGCGAAGCTATCAAAAAAATCCGACGATATGAGCAATGGCTTTAGCAAAGATTCGCCACAAACCGATTTTGGAAAAACTACAATGAGAGCTGAAATTCAGCGTCTTCGAGAAGAGATGGAATTGCGACGCCAAGAAGAGGTCGATCAACTTTCGACTTTGTTGGAGACATTGATGGATCGCTTCGACGCGGTAGTAGAGGAAAATCGATCTCTACGTCAAGAAAACGAATGGTTGAAGTCTCACGTGCCAGCATCGTAGCCTGCGCATAGTCTTTTACGAATAAAAAACTTTCTATTAAGAAAAAGGATAAAAGCAAAATCAATTCAAACCACTGCCGGCATATTTAAGTCTGCTTATTACTCCATTTTGCCTCTGCGAATTGGAGCTTTCCTCCCTGGGCAATTGTGATGCGATCATGGAATGGGTCAGCTGCAATGCAGGTAGCAGCATCATCGATGTATCCGCGGCTGATTGCAGCCCCATCGCAAGTTCGGTACAGCGAAAGATCGTGTCCGCGAGCAGCAACAATACCTTGGCCGTCACGTACGAAAATCGGATGAAAGATTGCTTTTGCATTTTGCTTGGCTTGGGGAGATTCATAAAATGTACAAACCGGACTTGCCGCGCTCCGTAGATCATGCAGGTAAAAGTTTGGGTCGAAACCTGCTGACAACAGCAAGTTGTCATCGGTCGGATGGAACTGGACACTATTAACCGCGCGGGAGTGGGCATCTGGAATCTCCACTACCTTCGAATCACCAGCTACTCGGGCGTCAAACACCCGCAACTCTCGGTCGTTGCCACCCGATGCAAATACGTGTTGGTTGCCTTGTTGGAAACGCACACACTTTACAACACCATGATGGTCATTAAACCGGCGGATAATCTCTAATTGACCCGTGTCGCCGCGAAAATGCGAGAGAGCTATTGTGGTATCCTTAGAGCACGTTACAACGGCGTCACCACAAACATCCATGCCAAAAATTCCCTTCTGATGGAGATACGTGCTTGTAAAAATCTCCTTTGGGGTTTGCAGCATTGCTGAGCTGTGATTTAGGTCCCATAGTTTGACTGAAGCATCGTTTGAAGCTGTTAGCAACAGATTCGCTTTGCCACGGATGCTTCTAGCAAGGCTAACAGCAGAAACCCATCCAGTGTGTGCTTTGAAAGACATAAGCGGGATGTGAGCACCAGGGTCATCCACAAACCCGTCCACAATTTCCGGTTGGTGGTAGGAGTTGGAGAATGGGAAGATTGATACATGACCTCCATGACCACCTGCCGCCACGAGACCCTGCTCGTGAAAATGTGTGAATGCGATATCGTATGTCTTTGACAGGCTATGGTCATAGAGGTACGATTTCGGATCAACCTGGAACCCTGTAAACTCACGATGTTCGATTTCTAGCGACGAAGATGATGGTGGCGGTTTCCTAGTATCGTTCCTACCATCAACTGAGTAGCGAAGGACGCTTGATTCAGCAAAAGAAGCTTCCACTTCAAACTCACTCGGGCCATCAGACTCGTAACTTTCTTCGACCGTCACTTTGGGAGCTGACCCTGGAGCTGTTTCTCCCCGAAGACGTCTGGACCGACGCACAGGTTGCACCTCCTCCAGCTCCCTCTTTGGTTTGGCACGCTTCTTGCGCTGACGTGCATTGTGATTTTGGTCCTGTTGCAATTGCCTCATCATCTCTAGTTGGGCCGAAGTCATCCCCAATTGCTCTAAGAACTTGGCGTTTGCCGCCATTTTCTTCCGTCGCTTTAATTCGTACTCCGACACAGCAGTAGAGTGTTCACTGGCTTGGACTGGGACTGCTGGCGTTGCGATGTTAGCTTCGCGCTTCGGTGTCTGGCGCTTGGCCGGTGGCTCAGCATCGTCGTGGTCGGTGGACTTGTCGTTGGCGTTGCGTGGCTTCTGCTGGGCGTCTGACGGTGGTTGGGGCGGCCTTGGAACTGCAATCGAGGCCTCTTCCGTGCTGGCGGCGAGAGTGTCCTCCTCGCGGCGACGCTTGTCCTGGCGGACAGGCTTGAAGAAGTCGAGGATGCTCGGCATTGCGAGAGTTGAAAATGGTCTAGCGTGACTATTTATAGTCCTGCTGGGTCAAAATCGTGGACAGTGGGACGACACAGATCTACTCGAAGTAGTTCATCGTTCCGAATAAATAATTGTATTGAAAATATACGGAAATATTAGTACGAATAATTTATTTCACGCTGAGCCAGAAAAAATGAAATAACTTACCATCGACTACTTGAATAATAATATTACCGAAGTTTTTGCGTAACTACCAGTTTTGCTGCAGCTGCTTTTCTATGCTTTTCTACTTCGTCGAAAGGACTCGTTCTCCACTTTAGATTTGCTATTTCTCAGGCCGAACAGGCGCTTTAAGGGGGAGCAACTTTTAATGCGTGAGCTGACAGGCTGTTCAAAACACAAGCTGCCATCTTGTACTTGAAATTGCTTCAGTATATTCAAATATTTATTTTTCATTGCCGACGGTACAGCGCAATAACTTATTGTGAAAATAGGTTAAAATAGTATTGCAGCGCCATTTTCGGAGGGCCTGTAGCCGTCCTGTTGATTACCTGACGCATGCAAGGACTGATTGCCGAGTGCGTTTCAGTTTTCTCCGGTGTTATCCTACTGACTAGACAATAGTTGACAGCCTGTGAATGGCAGACTGCACCAAAGCTTCACACAATGTGATGCGTGCGTGAGTGAGTGTGAATTGCACTTGTACTTGGGGTTGTAAAGTTCTGGTACTCGTTCATTAGGTGAGCAATCAAACAGCAGCTCTAGTTTTCTGACCTTCTTTCAGCTCTGCGCCTCTGTAGCAGCCTCCCTTTTGCGTTTCGCAACCAAGTACCTTCGTCGCTTACTCTCGTTTAAACCAATTTCCTGTTTCCTCTTTTCCTCCCCAAGCCTCCGTTTCTCCGCCACTGCAGTCCGCATCGGAGCCTCACGTAGTCGTGACGAGCGTCGCACACTCTTCGGGGCAGCAACAGCCTTCTTGGGCTTGGCACTTGTCTTCTTCTTGGACCCTCGTCAGCTCCAACTGCGTTTTTGCACGCCCAGACTCAGCAGGAACTTGGCGTTCTCCGCTTTTTTTTTTTGCGGTGCTTCAGCTCGTACTCGGACAGACCCGAAGTCGCATTATTCCGCGTTGATCTCGAGCGAGGAAGCGGCATGACGACCACTTGGCACGCCTCGTCCGCAAAACGCAAGTTTAGCGCTTCCGATTGGCTGTAATTAACTAGCTACTTTTCCCGGCTCATTTGCTGCTCGATCCGAGCCCCCAGCTGCGCGACGGAGATGGCAGAGAACCCGCTCCCGATGGTCCTGAGCGCCGTGCAGGCGCTCTACGGCATGGTTCGTCCTCTTGCAGTGCTAGTGGTGCAACTTGCACGTCCAAAACCGTCCTGTAGCCTTCAATATGTCAGTTCCAAGGATGACACTTGTGACTTTACTGCTGACAGGAAGGAGCCGCGCGACAGCGAGAAGCCAACGAGTTCCTCAACTCTTTTGCAGCGCAGGAGGCGGCCTGGGGTGTGGGGCTCCAACTGCTACAAGATGAGACGCTGGCGCTGCCCCCCGAAGCGCTCTTCTTCGCGGCCAACATGCTGCACACGAAGGTCCGCAAGGAGTGGGTGCGGCTGTCGGCAGAGCAGAAGGCTGCCATGACGGCGTCACTGCAGACGCTAATGCAGGTTCTACAGGCCGGTGCCAGGCCAGGCTTCCATCAGGGGCCACTGGCCAGCAAGCTCTGCGCTATTTACGCTGTGGCAATGATCTCGTCTCCGGACGACTGCAGAACATTGTTGTCGCAATTGCTGACTAGCTGCTCAGCTTCTGGTGATGCTGGAGAGATTGCATTTTTGCTGGCGTTTTCACGCTGTGTTTGCGAAGAGATGGAGGATGCTGAACTTGCCTTTGCTGCGAAGGACGCGATGGAGATGCATCTCTCCGTTTTGAGCGGAGATCTGGTGACTCTGATTGGAAAAATTGTTCTTACGAGTGAAGATCAAGATGCTCGAATAGCCGCTCTGCATGGTGAAGCACTTGCGTGTTTAAATGTGTGGGTTAGGCGGGCGGGGCTCTCGCTGTCCTCACTTCACTCTAAAGACGAAGCCGTCCTGTATGCACTGCTAGAAGCACTTCAAAGCAAGTCTCGTCATTTGCATGCTTGTGCTGAAATTCTGTGTAAACTTATCACTGTTGCGTCATATCCGACGCCAGCTCAGTTGGAAAAGACGATCCTGGTTGTGGCGCAAGGGCTGCTTAAGACGCGTGCTGCATGTGAAAGCGCCCTTGTTGCTGAAGAAGACGAAGTAAGCCACGCGCTTACCGATGTCATTTCCACTTTTTGTGAAACGTATGTTGACTGGATATTAGAGGGAGAGCACCCTGAAGAAGCAACTGCTCTCGGTAAACTCATGCTATATCTCGGCTCCCATCCGCGTCGGCAGATCGCTTCACTCACACTTGAGTTCTGGCTCGTCGTTCAGGATGAGCCTGTAGCGTCCCGACTGCACTTTTACCAGCATGATGCGTTTATGCAACTTTTTGAAGTTATGCTCAAGCAATGCGCTTTTCCTGCCGGGAATGCTGAGGATATGGACGAACTTGAACGAGATGATCTCTTGGCCTTTCGTATTGGCTTCCAAGGTGTATCCGACTCCTTCCTAGCTGTATTTGCACTGCTGAGAGAGCAATTTCTAGCACACTTACTCCCAATCCTTACATCAGCATCTACGAACGATTGGCAGCGTGTCGAAGTTGGGCTTTTCGCTGTCTCGATCGTGGCTGAGGATATCAAGAAAAGGCTCCCGAGAGCCTCTGCTACGACTCCACAGCAAGTAGAGCTTGAGAAGATGGTGTCACAGATTTTTCAGGCAGTGCTGAGCTCGACAGCTAATGCCCATCCTCTGGTAATTACGACAGCTTCGCGGTTGCTGGGCCAGTTTAGTGCCTGGCTTAATGACAGGGCTCTTGCTGCACGCGCATTCGACACAGTTGGTGCAGTTCTCCAGTATTTGACTGGGGCGCTTGGTCTTCCCGCGAGCCGATCAAATGCTGCCAAGAGCTTTATGCAAGTGGCAACAACATGCACAGGTTGTCTAACCGAGATGCAACCCAGCTTTCTTGTGGCTAGCGTACAGCATTTTGGTCCTACGTCTGCACGAGAACCAATGTCAATTGAGGATCGGTCATTAGTTGTTGAGGGCCTCGTCCGCGCTGCTGCCGTCTCTCCGCACTGCTCAGTAATTCTGCAGGCTGTGCTAAACGACGCACTAACTCGTCTAGCTCAGGTGCTGGTTGCTACGGGCACAGATGACGCAGCAGTTGCTGCTCATGTCTGCAGTGAGCTTCAAGTGCTTGGCAAGGTAATGCGATTCCTTGATGCACCTGATGACGTAGCAGGTGGTAAGGCCGTCACGGCGTGGGCGGTTCAACTGATTTGGCCTCATTTGGAACCGATCGCACCACGCTTCGAGGCAGATGAGCCCGTCATGACTGCCCTATTTGAATTATATGGATGGTGTCTTCAGAGTTTACGACAAGAAATGGCTCCACAGCTTGGAGGAATTGCTACGCTAATCGTACGAGTGTTTGAGCAGCGGCGTTACGTAGCTGCGCTAGAGTGTGCATCCGTGGCTGTTGATGTTTTCGGCAAAGATGCAAAAGCTGATATTGTCGACAGCTTCCGGGGTCTGATGGGTGCCCTGAGTCAGTCAGCATTTCAGTTCTTCACAACCCATTCGCTGGCAGAGTCACCCGAGGTTCTGCGCTCCTTCTTCGAGCTGGCCTACCGCTTTTTGCTGTTCTGCCCAGCCGCGGTATTGACTGCGGCCGAGTTCCCCGTCCTAATTGAGCTTAGTCTTGCTTGTCTCGGCAATCAGGAACGCTCATCGACAAATGCAGTTCTCATGTTCCTGACATTCCTATTGAACGAGAGCACGATCAAGTTGTCATCTTTCACTGCTGTGATCAACGCTAGTGTACTAGACGCTGGGCAGACCGAAAAGTGGCTCGATAGCCTCGTGGGTGCACTAGCCTCGAAGAGTCCAAGTGTGTTATACGACTCGCTATCCAAGCTGTTGTATGCCTTGCTGACTAGCTTTGCTGGCAACGAGCGTGTGCGTACGGCCCTTGTGCAGTCACTCAGCCGCGACGATTTGGGTGTGGTGGAGCTCAAACCTGAAGACCGGCAGCAGGTCTTGCATTTGTGGTTATCACTAGCAGCTGAGCCCTCGCGTTATGCTGAGAGACGTTTCCGCGGCTTGTGCTCCGACTTTGCGAAGGTCTGTCGTAAAGAGATGACAGCCGACTCGCTTCACTCCATTGAGGTGCCCAACTAATGTGGCGCCTACCCTTGAGAGCATGGATTACTGCTACCGGTACGGTAGGGATAGAATTGAAATGGAAATGTAGTCGGTACGAAGTTGTTCTGGTTTACCACATGTATTGATTTCGTGCCAGACCAATGATGTCGTCTGAGACGGGAATGATCACAGTTTCTAACAACGATGCAGTGTTTTTGCCTTGGCGACAACATCAACTCTTAAGCGAGTTCTCCGATCTGCAAAGCAAAACACGTTAAGACACTAGTGCATCTTGTGAACACGCAGTGACGGAACCACTTACGATAGGGTACTTCTCGTAGTAGAACTCCTTCGTCTCGTCGAGGTCCTTCATTCTTTTCTCGTCGAAGTCCGAAATGTCGTCGCTGATATCCTGCGCTCACAAAAATATTTTCGTTAACGCGCAGAAAAGCTTTGTGTACTTGTGCCAGGGCATACCTCCTTCTTGAGCGAGCCCAGCGTCAGAGCACGGGTGCAAGCCTGCAGTACATCATCCAGATCGATCCACGTGTCACCACTCGCTCCGAGCCAACCACACACAAATCAGCTGCGTGTCAACTGTACCGTTCCGGCGAACTGGTTGTAGGACTTGCCCTTGGCGTAGAACTTGGCTCCCGACGTCACGTCCAGCACCTGCAGCAACGGACACCACGCGGCATGTCGTCAATCCCGCACTCTGCAGCCTCTTCACCCTCCGCGGTCGCACCTTGCCGCCGACTGCCAGCAGGATGGGCATCTCCTCGTCCGAGCCGTCATACCTGGCAGCATCCACAGCGCAGTGAGTATACCGCCTCCCCTCGGTCTGTATACACTCAGGTGTACTGCACGCACATGCGCAGCTGGTCCAGCGTGTACGTGGGCAGCCCCTCGGCCTCCGCCGCCTTCTCGTTCTCCGCGCCCTTGCCGGTCAGCAGCAGCGAGAAGGGGTACGGGCAGCTGTAGCCGTGGTCGATGAGCTGCTGCTCGATCTGCGGCCAGGCCAGCGCCACCAGCGCCACCACCAGCGCCACGCCGAACAGGAAGAAGCGGCCGATGCCCGCCATGCCGTCACTCTCTCGCCTCGAAGTCGTTCCGCTGGTCTCGACTCAAATCGCCAACTGCGCGCCCAGCGCCACGTACGAACGCCCCAGCTTCTACATGCGTGTGTACCGGCGATTTGGCACACTGTGTGCACCACGCGAATGTACCACCCATGGCGGCACATGTTGACCCGACACTGTTTCATCAACGTTCAACGTCAGCGAGCAGCTCACTTCCGAATTTGCCGCCGACCCCAGAGCCATGAGCGTGAACGCCGACCGCATCCTGCGCAGCCCCGAGGCCACGTACACGGCCAGCTACAACCAGCGCGACCTGCTGCTGTACGCCGTGGGCATCGGCGAGTCGGCGCTGCAGTTCACGTACGAGTTCGACGACCAGTTCGCCGCCTTCCCGCTCTACCCCGTGTGTCTGCCCTTCAAGGGCCAGTCGCAGGACGTGGTGCCCTTCCCGCCCGAGACCATCTCGGCCACGCCCGACGGCATGCCCAGCTTCAACCCGGCCATGATCCTGCACGGCGAGCAGTCGGTGGAGATCCTGCGGCCGCTGGACCCGGCGGGCGGCACGCTCACGGGCAAGACCAAGGTCATCTCCTTCTACGACAAGGGCAAGGGCACGCTCATGGAGACGCAGACCCAGTTCGAGGACGCCAACGGACCCGTGGCCAAGCTCATCAGCGGCTCCTTCATTCGTGGGCTCACGGGCTACGAGGGCAAGGGCCGCAAGCTGCCGCCGCGCGTGCAGATCCCCAAGCGCCAGCCGGACTTCTGCGACGAGTTCAAAACGTCGCCTCACCAGGCACAGGTCTACCGGCTATCGGGGTGAGTATGCTGTGGGGGACCTTCTATAGATACTATGGCCAACTTGCTGACATCTTTGTCTTGCCCACTGCAGCGACTACAACTCGCTGCACATTGACCCGGAGATCGCCAAGAGCGTCGGCTTCAAGCAGCCGATCTTGCACGGCCTCTGCTCCATGGGCGTGGCCAGCCGCGCGCTGTACAAGCAATTCTGCGGTGGTGACGTGGCACGCTTCAAGTCCATCCGCGTGCGCTTCTCGAGCCCGTGCTTCCCGGGCGAGACCATCCAGACCCGCATGTGGCAGGAGGGCAACGGCAAGGTGCTGTTCCAGGCTGTGGTCAAGGAGCGCGGCGTGGTCATCGTCGACGGTGGCGAGTTCGTGTACGCCGCGGACGCATCCTCGCGTCTGTAAAGTTGTGTAGCTGGAGCAGTGTTAGCTCCATCGCCGCTCGGGGCTGGAGAGATCTAGCCGTCCTGTGTGCCGTACGACGTCAACAGCTTGAAGTTCGACCATGACGTCATCAATATGAAAGGATATTAACCTTTGCAGTTCTTATCCCGGTAGAATGCCTATTACTGTTCCGGTGTGCGAGACATCAAGTCTGAGAGCTGAGAGCACAAAAAGTAACGGCTCCAGTCCGGGATGAGCTCCTCGCCTGCCCCTCGAGCGCCGCTGTCCCCATGGACCAAGTCGGTGGCCGCCGGCTCCGTGTCAGGCATGGCGAGCGTCGTGGCGTGCCACCCCTTCGACACCATCCGCACGCGGCTGCAGCTGTCGCCCGCGCGCTTCCGCGGCTTCTTCGACTGCGCGCGGCAGACGCTGCGGCAGGAGTCGATGCGCGGGCTGTACAAGGGCTTCCTGCCCCCGTTCTTCAGCCAGGGCGTGTACAAGGCCGTGATCTTCACCACGTCGTCCACGCTGCGCAACGACGTGCTGCCCCACGTGCCGATGCTGCAGCCGGTTCTCACCCCGACGGTTGTGTCACTGACGGCGGGCGCCGTCGCGGGCGGCGTCAACGCCTTCCTGGTGGCCCCCGTGGAGCTCGTGCGCAACCGGCTGCAAGTGCAATACGACAACAAGCCCGAGACGCGGAGGTACCGAGGAGCTTATCACTGCGTCACGCAGGTGGTGCGCAACGAAGGCGTCACGGCCATGTGGAAGGGACTCACCACCACTGTCATCCGAGATTCGCTGGGCGTGGCGTTCTACTTCCTCGGCTATGATTTTGCCAAGCAAAAGCTTCTCGTAAGTGGGAGATTGGGGGAGACGGCCACGCTGCTGACTGCGGGGGCCTTTGGGGGCATCAGCTTCTGGGCCGTTGCGCTGCCGTTCGACACGATCAAGTCGCTAATTCAAGCTGACGGAAGAGAGGGGAAATACACAGGGCTCGTGTCGAGCACAGCGAAGCTAGTTCGGGAAGAAGGTGCGATGCAGCTTTTCCGAGGCTGGCAAGCTGCCTTTTCGCGTGGAATACCAAGTGCCGCCATTACTTTTTGGACTTATGAACGAGCAAACAAATTCCTGAACGAGATATGATCGACAGATTAAAGCAAACAGGTGTGCTACTGCTGCCGAAGATGCACGCAGGCCACTAAAATATATTGAGTACTTAACGACTCACCTCCACATGAAACGCTGTGCAATAGGTTAGAGAAATATTTGAGCTCCGCGGGGCAATTAGTTCTGCCTTGATAAATCCACCCGTGCGCGCCGCAATTGCGTCGCGATCGCGGCAACTCGTTCTCCCAAACCAATTGCCTTGTCCTTGAACATGTCATGAATTGCATCCGGGTCTGTGGGGTAGCAGATCGGTGGGAAGTCCCGCTCCTCCGGGCTGTTGCGTCCTGCTGGTTCAAACGGGCCTTCTCCAACGATGGCAGATGCACCAAAAGCACTTGTCCAGCGCTCCCCTCCCACGATGATCATGCGAAAGATCATGAGCGAGTGGAGCAGGTTCACCATCGTGAGTTCCTCGCCTGCGGAGAGTCCTCCGCTCGTGACGAAGACAGCGCCAACTTTCTGGCTCAAGTCCTCGGTAAGCGACCAGTCGCTCAGGAACTTCGTCGTCTGCACCAACAAATACGCGTTAGCCAAACACAACCATTTTCCATCCTAGCATTCACAAACAAACCTTTGTCTCGACGTTCGCGTTCACGACGTGAGTCCCCAAGATGACCGCGTCCGCCCACATCACATCCTTGGTGAACGACGCGTTATCCAGCGTCCTGACTCGCAGCGACGTCGTATCATTGCCCAGAATGTTGCGTGCTCCGGTCTCCACCGCCGCCGCTAGTTTCGACAGATGTGGGCCGTCCGAGAAGGCGATCAGGACGTTGGCGGCCTCCCCCTCGCGACGCGCGCTCTCCCAGCCCACGACGCCTCTGGACTGCGTGTGCGGCTGGTGCATCAGCCCCGGCTGCTGCGCTTGCTGCGCCTCCAGCCTGGCCAGCACCTGCTGCGAGATGCCGATGACGTGCACGAGCCCGATGGCCGTGCCCAGGCAGAAGAGCAGCAGCAGCACGCCGGCCGCGCGGCGCAGTCGCCAGCCGTCCGAGCGCGACGAGGCGTCGGCCACGCTCACGCGCTGCAGCGGCGTGTACGCGGGCGCCACGGGCACGCGCGGGGGGCGCAGCGGCCGCAGCTCGCTCCGGTTCAGGCTGCCGTGCGAGTTCATGGTGACGTGTGCAGGTATCTATGTGACAGTCGCAGGAGGATGCTCGCCACACATTTTCTGTACAGTGTGTCGGCATGAAAGTGTCATGGAACATGGCTACATTCGGTTGCCACGTAACATGCTCATTTTGGTTTATCCGTCTGCAGTGCCAGCCTTGAGCTCGTGGAAGCCGCAGTTGGCGATGGTGCCGGGGCCGCCTTTGCCGTCGCTGCCGCCGTAGTTGGGGTGGCACGTGCAGATGCCGGTGGAGAAGTCGCAGATGCCGTGGTTCGAGCAGAAGACGTTCTCGCGAGTTCCTTTCACGGAGGTCTCGCCGAGGAGAGTGTCTCCGCCGGTGGAGAACACTAGAGACCCTGATCCATCCTGCGCGTTGCCATTGATTCGGTCTTGTAATAGCGCACTGGAGCCTGAGAGTGGCGGCAGATCCCCCAGCTCAGTGAGGAAGTCCACCATGATGGCAGTGTTGATGCTGTTGGAGCACGCCACTGCTCCACCAGAAAAGGTGACGTTCACTTCACCGATTGTGGACAGCTCCTCCAGCGCAACCTTGATCGTCTCTGCTGTCGCACCGAAAGGTATGTTTCTTGTGGTCTCGTCCCTGAAAGTAAGTGTGAACGTGCCTGCATCTGCGATGCATTGGACGAGTTGGCGCTCGATGTCATCTTCATCGGTGTAGAAGTCGTCACCGCGCGGGCACTCCTCTGTATTATACATCGAAATGCACATCCACGTTAGAAAGAAGATTGCTGGATAAAAACACCGGTGAGCCTTACTCAGAGAGCAGTCATAGCCAAAGTAGAAAGGATCACAGAGGCAAGTGCGAATCCGATGCGCATCCCAAGTAGTAACATCGTTCGGGTCATCTCCATATGTGAAGCCGCGTGTCACGCCGTTCACCCGAGTAATCGGGGCTAAGTCATACAATGTCAAGCACTGGCCATTGCCATTGCACTCAATATCTGTTCCGCCGCAGACCACTGCAAGGACAAAATCACACACACTGAGTTCATAAGGCTGCACCATGAATGCTTTTCAGGGCGAAAACTTACTGAGCTCGCAGGCACTGCCAGTGTATGGTGCTTGACACTTACACTGACCGTTGCTACGGTCGCACTCGCCAGCGTTACTGCACTCACTGCGCAATTGGTGCGCAACATTGTCTTCGGTTGGGTAGTCGAACCACGAGTAGCCGGATGGGCACACTCTCTCGGAACAATCGCCTCCTCTCCAACCTTTTGCGCAGGAACAACGATACGATGGCGAGCCAGAACATGTACCGTGGCCACTGCATGCCAGGTCTCCAGGACACCCGACTGGAATACGTGATGTTGCTCCACAATCACCCCGGTTAAAGTCTAAAGTGCCTATATTACCGTTTCCGTCGCTGTTGGTATATCCCGTGTGGCAGATGCAGCGACCAATTGTAGCTTCATCACAATAACCACGATTCGAACACACCTCGCTTTCTTTGGTACCATCCACCGACACGATATCGGCGATTGCGTCGCCTCCTCCTGCAACGACAATACTTGTGCCAGGGCTCATTTTGCTGTCATCGACAACAATAGTTGGGAGACTAGCAAGACACAAGACAATTTGGTTAGCACATAATATACGTATTTACAAACGCGTTTGACTTACTTTCCAAAATTCTGTGTGAACGTGATTCTCGCAAGGTTTGGCGGTGTTTCACATGCTTGAGATCCCGAGTAAGTCACATCAACACCCTGAATGGTCGGCAACTCTAGTAAACGTGCTTTCAGCTGTTGGGTCGTAGCTTGCGCCTCGATGGGTCGCGTTGTAGCTCCTCGGAAGCTTACCACAAAAGTGCCTCCACCCTGTTGAACAGGAGCCTGCATCTGCGCTGTCGGGTCAGGGGTAAAGGTTTGGTCGAGTGGTTCGCATAGAGCTCCTTTGACAGTCTCAGTGAAACTTGTAGCAAACTGTAAACGATTCGAGAGATGTGATAGTCCGTCGGTGCCACCATTATTCGTTTGATCCGCAAGAATTTCAGCGAGATCGCCATCCCCATTGGTTGCCTTCGCCACAACAAAGCGGATGGTTGTTGTCGTTCCAAAGTCGCTGCAGAAGCTCGTTTGCTGATCAGCAAAGGTGACATCTATATCGACAATGTATGGAACTTTGTTTTGAATCGTGGTTTTAAGTGTGTCCGCTGTAATACTGAACGGTAACTCTGTCAACTTCGTGCCATCCTCGAACGTGAGCGCAAAATTTCCACTGGTTGCTCCACACAGAAACTGTTGCTCTTCCACGACCCTACAGGAGTCGAACCCCTTTACAACCTCCTTGGTTTCTGTGTCAATAAACCCGTTGACGTTGTTCAGAAACAAGGTTTGTACACCCTTCAAGTCCAGGGTCGAGAACGTCATCGGTGGTAAATCGGCAAGAAGTTTACGGTGCCAAAGAGTCGTAAAAATCAAAGATACGAACGTTCCGGTTGGCGTGCAAATGTTGTTGATAGGACCACCCGTGCTAGTCATAAGCGAAACATTTATTAATCCATAGAAAGAGAGCTTCGATAGAAATGACACGAAAGTGTTGCTGTCAGCGTTATATGGGATGTTGCGAATGGTCTCGTTACCAAACGTGATTGCAAACACACCGGAGTCAGCAGCACAGATGAATTGTTGAACCTCCACAGTTCGCCAGCCCGGAACAACGGCGTTTTGCTTCGTGTTAGTGATCGGGAACATCACATGCCATTCAACACGGTTTGGAAGTAGGTCCGTGCGGGTTACAGTGATTGCTTCAATACCGCGGAGTGCCAATAAAGACGTAGCAATGGATGGACCGAACGAATCCTGATCAGCTAGTGCCTTATAGGAAATAGGACGAGTGTACTGCTTGCCATACTTCAGGATAAACTTGCCTTTTGTGAGCGGTGCATCGGATTGCAGCACTATCGTTTGCTGCTGATACGTTGTGAGGCACTGGATCAGCTGCACCTCATTGACTTGGCCTGTTGTGAGAGGGTCGTCACCGACCGGACAATCTTTCAGCGAGCAACTGGAGCCATGGTATCCGCCGTCACATTGACAACCATGCATCACATCGAAATCCCATAGCTGTTCGTAGACGAAGACATCTCTATTATACAGCTCACGTGAAATTACCTCACTTTCCGCCAGGGTTTTCATCGAAATGCATTTGCCGTGGTTGGAGCAGGAGTCGAGGCACTGGGTGAACTGGCAGGCAGGGCCAGTAAATCCAGATTGGCAACTGCAAGACCCGCTTGTATAAACGCATGTACCACGACCTGAGCATTCTTCCGGTCCATGAGCATCGTTAGTCCCTCTTATAACCCCCCATGCTTTGCCTACGGGGCAGTACTCAAGCGAGCAGTCGTAGCCGAAGTATCCTTTGTTGCATTGGCACGTGAGCTGTTTATCGCAAATACCGTTCCCCGAGCAGCTATTCGGACAGGACTCTTCCGCTGCGCCGACCAGCAACGTCGTCAGCGCAAGAACTACAGCGACAGCAGCCATCGATATCCTGTGCCGCGTCATGATACGTCTTCGATCGGGCGAGGCCAATGTTCAGCAGTTTCTTGCGTCGCTTCAGTTTGGGCTCGGATATCTCGGGACAATGAGAAGAAGTACTCCCGGTGAGCGGCAATGGGAGAACGCATTGCGGCGAGATTCTCGTACTACAGACGGTTCTGTCGGTATGAAGTCCCCGCCAGAACGCGGAAGTTCGGCTCCAAGAAGACCTCCAGCCAATACCAACAAACCAAATGAAAATGCTTTCGCGTCTACAACATCGTTGGTAGCTACTGCGGCACTCCAAGCGTATTTGTCGAATGATATTGACGCGAGAAGCAGAATACCGGGCCCTCATCGTACAGTAAAATCTACTAGGAAAGAGGTATCAAAATCTGCTGCAAGACAGGAAGGAAGACGTTTGAGTTGTGCGCGTATCAGTCGTCGAAACGAGAGTGTGGCCCAGGAGAATCAAAAACTAGCCCCACGTCAGGTTTCGATTAGTATATCTGGTGATCCCGTCTTCTTACCTAACGCAAACACTAATTCTTGGGTAGAAAGCCCCTTATCGCGCTTCCAAACCCATGTACGAGCTGTTCACGTTTTCCACAGCTAGATCTATGGCTGATTTGGAGTCACTTGGTGTGTCAATACAGGTGAAGAAATCGCGAGCTGTGTCAAGTGTTCAACCATCGTTACCCTGCCCAATACCTGCAGTTCATCCCTGTCGCATCCAAAAAGGAGCAAAGGCATCAGGACCGCAAAATTTGACTCGATTGCTGAAGGACAAAATTCAAGAGGCTAAACGTTTGCGGCTGGTAACGACAGCAAGCAGCGGTACTGTGGAGCACCAACTAAACCTAGGAGCTCGCAGTTGTAATCTGCACAACTATAAATTCCTGGAAGGCGGCAGTGCATGCTTGCTTGAATCAGAAAACTTACTACATGCGAGCTCAAAAGAGCCAAAGTCTGAATCTTTGTTACAATCTGAGGTTTCAATGGCAAAATCTGCACCACTAGCACCATCAGTGAGCTCGATAAATACTCCGCCGATACCACATGAAAAACCAGTCATGCCCACGCTTCCGTTGTTGTCACCCAAGCCACTCCTCGAAGTACAAGCCACGAAGGGTAAGAAAAGTGAGACGCCCAATACGAACCTCAGGGATAAACCAGGCTTAAGAGATACGACATCAAGCATAAATAATGTGATCGCGATCGCTAATGCGGTGTCGTTAATTCAACGAATGTGGCGACAAAGCCGACAAATGCAAGAAGCGAGAGACCCTGATATGTCTGAGAACATTCAAGTTTCTCTTGTTATTGATAAAAATTCTGCAAGCCAAAGCTTGACCCCCTTATTTCCGGCGGCATACATGAAATACCAGCGCATGATGAAAGACGAGAAAAATGCAGAGAATGAGTTGTGCCAGGCTGTAAACGAGTACAAAGCGAAATCTAGCTCCACAATGGACTCTAAGGAAGTAATCAGCACCGACGGCCCAGAAAACATTTATCAATACGAACCATGGACTGATCAAGAATTAGTGTTTCTTGAAGAAGGACGGTGCGTTGGTGAGCTCGATGAATCTGTTCGCAAGGGTGTATTCATGGATGATAATGAGCTTGTATGGAAGCGACCTCAACATATCATACAACAACTAGAGACCCAACGAATCGCAGCAATCCAAAAAGCTCGGAGGAGACCAACGTCTACACCGCTAACTGACACCCTCGACAGTGACCAAGACATCACAGAAAATATAGTACCAGCTAGCCCACTGCCACCTGCCCATTCACTCTTGCAAGATCCACTTCCTCAAATTGATGTAAATGAGCCGAGTTTGGAGCAATGCGAGAGAAGAAAGCCGCGTATTTGTATCCGAAAGCACAGCAGGAAAATGGTGCTGAGCCGTGTTAAGACTCTACCAGCAAAGGTGGGAAAAATAACTGTGCAACGTGCCAAAACATCTCGGTGGAGGCAATGCATCGGCGCAGATACAAGCGAAAAAGTTGAACAGCGTCAGCTTGTGGTGTTTTCACAGGGACCGAGCATCGAAAACGATCAAGTAAGCTCGAACTCGGTTGACAATCAAACCATTAATAATGCTGGGCAACAGGATCCATCTCTCTCCCAAAGCGATGAGTCGAAAGACTGTTCGAGCCCTAATATGCTTGATCGTTTTGTACTTTTCTCCAACTCTGACAACATGTCAAACGATGAAGATTGCAACTCTTATCGAAATGATTTGGTAAGCGTGGGTGATCTTGCTCTGGCCAGAAGTCTCTTACGCCAAAAAGGCCGATGCAACCAAGGTTCAAATGCAGAAACCGAGCGCCATAACGGGTTTATCCCATTGAAGCATCCGTCGCCTCTATTATCATCCAGAAAGTCGATTGGCGAGGCTTCGGACAAACCTTCGTCTACTAAGAGTGAAGCGCTTTTAGATACTGTATGCGCTCGTAGTCAGGACAATGACCTTGATTATTGCTTCAATGTGGACAGCAGCAATAGCGGGGATGTCAGGGCCAGATTGAATAGCTCCGACGTCTTCAGCGACAGACATCAAATCACCCACTTGGAAGACGATCCTAAAGTGTTTGAGCCTCCTCACCTTCTGTGGTCGTGTGACGAAATGGATCTGCACCCGGAGGGCAAAGATGATAACAGCAACGGCAACAACTCGCTCGCTTCCTCTGCTTTGCCACCTCCCAGCGAAAGCAATAACCTGCTGGCCGAAGAAGAGACGCCTGAGATGTCTCTGCACAGTGGCACAGACCCGATGCGCGCGCTGGTCGTCATGAAGAGCGCAGTGGTCGAGACGATGGCTCAGATCCACACAAAATACCGGGACGACACAGCGCCGGACGACCAAGCTGTGCTCCCCAACCAGCTCTCCGAGTTGCCATCGTTGCCACCACCTCCATTCTCAGCGGCCGCGGTCACTCGCCCCCACCTGGACGAAGCTAAACGGATCGAGTTCCTACGCGTGCTAGACGACTTCAAGCGCTGCCTGCGAGCGTCGTGCGCGTCCTCGACCGCCACGTGCAGCATCGGCGCCAACGCAGACTGAAGCTGCGATGCCAACTGCTGCCATCGCCGACTGGCCAGCAATCAAGCGGAGACCGCGTCGACGTTGACGCAGCGCTCTGACTCAGACCTGTAGACGAACGCAATTGGAGCATCCCCCCGGAACGTGTCGTATGTGGCGCGCCAGTCGAGCTCGCGCTGGCCTGCCGCTGTCCACGTGGACGCCGCCGCCGCGCAGCCATGTCCACCCATTCGCCGCGAAGCTCGCCGGGAAGTCCCAGCGCAGCATCGGCTTGCTGACGTGTGCAGCAACACGGCAAGCCTCGTCCACACAACGACCGTTATATACGCCACCGCGCTCCTCCAACCAATCCGATCTCTTAGTATGTTCTCTTCGCACTTTAATTGGCCAACTGCATTTAAAAGCTAAGATTCGTCTACAAATCGGTACCCATCGCAACCCATACAAACTTCAAGTGCGCGTCGGTTTCCCGCATCAGAAACCGGTATTCTCAGCGGTACAGCTCGCCTGCAAGGGGCTCATTCGTCAACCAGCCGCGTCGGCGTCAAGTGCCCGCCCCCCCCCCGCCGCCATGTCCTCGCCCGCCGCCGCCCAGGGCCCGCAGGTTTCCGCGTCCGCCGCCTGCCCCGCGCCCGAGAGCTGCTTCGTGCAGCAGCCGCACGTGCACCGGCCGCGCCAGCCCGAGCCCAAGATCCTCAACTCCATCCTGGACCACGTGGGCAACACGCCGCTCGTGCGCCTCAACACCATCGCCAGGAAGGCCGGGCTGCAGTGCGAGCTGCTGGCCAAGTGCGAGTTCTTCAACGCCGGCGGCTCCGTCAAGGACCGCATCGGCAAGCGCATGATCGAGGACGCCATGGCCTCGGGCCGCATCAAGCCGGGCGACACGCTCATCGAGCCCACGTCGGGCAACACGGGCATCGGTCTGGCGCTGGCCGCCGCGCTCTACGGCTTCCGCATCATCATCACGCTGCCCGAGAAGATGTCGCTGGAGAAGGTGGACGTACTCAAGGCGCTGGGCGCCGAGATCATCCGCACGCCCACCGAGGCGGCGTGGGACTCGCCCGAGTCGCACATCGGCGTGGCCAAGCGCCTCGTCAAGGAGATCCCCAACGCGCACATCCTGGACCAGTACAGCAACCCGTCCAACCCGCTGGCGCACTACGACGGCACGGCCGAGGAGATCCTCGAGGCTTGCGGCGGCCACGTCGACATGGTCGTCATGGGCGCCGGCACCGGCGGCACCCTGTCCGGCACTGCCCGCAAGATCAAGGAGAAGTGCCCCAGCTGCATTGTCGTGGGCGCCGACCCCATCGGATCCATCCTGGCCGAGCCGGACAACCTCAACGACGAGAACCGCCTGCAGTCCTACCAGGTCGAGGGCATCGGCTACGACTTCATCCCGCAGGTGCTGGACCGCTCGCTCGTGGACCGCTGGATCAAGACGGGCGACCAGGAGTCGTTCCTGCTGGCGCGTCGCCTGATCCGCGAGGAGGGTCTGCTGTGCGGCGGCTCGTGCGGTTCCGCCGTGGCTGCCGCCCTGAAGGCCGCCAAGGACCTTAAGGCTGGCCAGCGCTGCGTCGTCGTACTGCCCGACTCGACCCGTAACTACATGTCCAAGTTCTTGTCGGACGACTGGATGTACGAGCACGGCTACGTGACCGACATGTCCAAGAGCGCGCTCAGCTCGACGTGGTGGGCCAAGAAGAACGTGTCGGAGCTGCTGCTGCAGGCCCCCGTGACGATCACCCCCGACCTCACGTGCAAGGAGGCTGTGGACATTCTGAAGAAGGAGGGCTTCGACAACCTGCCCGTTGTGGCGGACGACAACTCGATCGTGGGTGTCGTGTCCGAGGGCAACCTCATTGCGCAGCTGATGCCCGGCCGCGTGCACCCGACTGACGCCGTAGAAAAGGCTATGTTCAAGCAGTTCAAGCAGGTGAACCCGCAGACGTCGCTGTACGAGCTGAGCCGCATTTTCGACCGCGACCACTTCGCTCTCGTCGTGACGGAGCAGAAGCGCATCCGTAAGGGCGGCGAGGCCGAGACCAAGTCCGTCATCTTCGGCGTCGTCACGCGGATCGACCTGCTCACGTACATTACGCGCCACAACGAGCAGTAGACAAAGCTGTCCACACACATCGCCAATCGTTAGGTCATCGACAACATGAGCACAATACAACTTCAACTTGATTACACTGTAGACCTTTTGCGATCCGATCCTTGGCTCCATTCGCGTCTCTTCCTGCTGCGATCAATGATGGTGAAGCTGCCACCGCTTGATAAGGGCGTGCTGCCGCTGCAAAAGCTCCGTGACGAGTACGAGCGCTCGTTGACGCATCTGCTGGACCACTTGGGCACGGATCGAGTCTCGCTCGTGCTCACGAAGCGCCTGGCCGCGCTGTTGACTCACGTGTTCGTGGACGGCTTGGGCGTCTTGAAGAGCCATCACGTGGTGGAGTGTTTAGAGCTCGCGGACGATGTTTCCAGCGTCACGGCGGACACGACCGTGGTGTATCTGGCTTTCGCCCGCACGGGAGATGTCAGGGCAGTGGCAGCTCATGCTGCAAAGCTCCTGGAGCAGGAGGACGATGAAAGACGTCGACGTCGACTGGCACTCTACGTGGTGGGCAAGTGGACGACAATGCTGGATCAGACTCTGGACAACGGCAGAGTGCGAGGCAGGTTTCAAACGGGGGAATTGGCCATGGGCTTTTTCCCGTTGGACGCGGACTTGCTTACACTAGGCTTTCGACGGTGTCTGTACGAGTGTGAAGTGGAGGGGAATACTAGCTCTTTAGTGGACATGGCGGCAGCGTTGAATTTGCTGCAGCAAGTATATGGGAAGTTTGGAGCCATAAAGTACAAAGGAGAGATGTCAATGCTCGTGCTCAACCATTTGATGGAGATGAATGCTGGCGGCTCTGGTATGATGAGCGGCACGGCGAGTCAAGCTACTCCGACGGGGACTCAGCGATCTAGACTCGACACGCTAATTCTACTTGATCGCAGCGTGGACTTCGCATCGGTCTTTTCCACCCCGCTAACTTACGAAGCAGTAATCGATGAACTCATGGAAGTCCAAGATGGTTTTATCACTGCGTCACCGCAGATTCTTCGCGCGGACGAAAGCGCCAGTGATACCCCTGTGCCAGTAGCTCTAAACTCGACAGACGATATCTTCCGTCAGATTCGAGATAAGCACATTCACTCCATCACTGCGGCGCTAAACGTCCAGGCTGTAGCCGTCAAGCAGCAATTCACAGAGTTTCAGCGCGTTAGTGCTAAGGCGACGGCTGCCGAAGTGAATGAGTTTGTGAAGACAGTCCCCCAGATGAAGGCACTGCAACAATCGATCGAGCAGCACATTAACTTGCTGGAGCATCTTGAAGCAACCACGTCTGGAAAGCCATTTCGCGATCTATGGCATTTGGAGAGGAAGATCATGGACCAGGCGGACGGTACTCTAGACACCATCGAAGAGCTCATTTTTCGACATGAAGACCTACGCAAGGTGCTGCGAGTACTGTGCTTGTACTGTGTTGTCAACGAAGGATTACCACGACGTAATTTGGAGCGTCTGAAGATGCATCTTGTGAGGGCTTACGGGCATGAACTGATATTTTCCTTTCGCAGCTTGGAGCGTATTGGTGTACTCTTCGAATGTAATCCAAGTGTTGGTCTGCTTGGGTCCTCCAGCGAAGCTGCCTTCTCCTTCCATTATGTCGCTCAAAATCTATCAGTGATCGATGTGGATGTCAATATCAAGAACCCAAAGAATGCTGCTTTCGTCACCTCGGGGTATGCACCGATCTCTGCTCGTCTCGTGGAAGAGATTCTAAAACATAGTCACTGGAGAGGCATTGACCACGTCATGAGCCGGCTGCCAGGGCCACGAGCGGAAGTACACCTTGCTGCAAACGACCGCCAAGACAGGACGAGCAATACAGACGAGGTAAAGCCAGCCAAACCAAAGAAAAAGGCTGTAGTTGTTGTGGCTTTTGTCGGTGGTGTAACTTTTGTTGAGATTGCGGCTTTACGGTGGATTGCATCCTTCTGTAAGATCATGCTACTCTCTTAACTGTAGCGCCGAAAATCTTGTCGGAACTGACCGTGTTGATGTTGTGTATACAGATCCCGTAGAACTGATAGTCGCATCGACAAATATTATCAACGGTAAAACGTTTGTCAGCGAGTTGCTGGAGCCTGTCCCTCCCACTACAGCGTGATTTCTACATCTACGTGCTCAAGCTTGAAGCTGACGAGTCCTATCAGTACTGTTGAACTCAATGTAGTAGGATCTAAGTTCTTCATCGTTGCAAGCTTATAGAATTAAAGGTAAACAACAAGGCAAAAGCTTATCTACTTGAGAGGTTTGTAGCTATCACCCGTTGTAGTGCCGGGGTCACTTCCAGCACGGCATTCTCCGCGATAATTGACGCAGTCTACAGGTTTGTGGCCAGTGTAGCCTGGGATGTTATCGCTGTGGAAAAGACGAAGGGCAACTCGTGGAGTTGGATGCAAGGACTCAATCTCCTCAGGACCATTCGCCTGGGCCACAGCTTCTGCATTGTGCGATGTCAATGGCAAGAAACCTGCATAGCCTGGAATCTGGTTGGTGACTCGGCTTGTTCCCGGGTTTAGATCAGTTGTGGTTGATGCCATGCCACGCTTGCGCATGTACGGGCGATCTCGCGGGTTCTCGCCGTAGGTGCCGAAGTCCATTTGATAGCTACTCGCTGGCGTTGATGAGTGGACAAGATATTCGTTTAGCTGCTTGTCTGCAAAGCTGCTGGAGCCCCAAGTCTTGCACGCCGATCCTGCCGTTTTACCACGACTCAGCTCACGATTAAATACATCGTCAACGTGCTCGACAGTCTGACGAAACAACCCCCACATGATTCGGTCGCGAACACTTCCACGGTGATCCAGGTAGCTGTGAAACATTTCAACCACGCGAGGAACTGCGCCGTCACCAAGCGCAAGGGTGAGGACGCTCTGTACTTGGCTTAACTGTATTGTTGCTCCTTCTTGGTGCTGGTTATTATTTTTTGCGACGGCCATGAAAGCTGCTTCGTACTGATTAATTGGCACGCGCAACACATGTCTCCATTCCTCGTTAAATGCTGGGAAGTCGTGCAAGTACGTGCTGTCTGCAATGAAAGGCTTCGACTCGGGTCGCTTTTGATTTACGCTCACACCACGGCGGTCTGGAACGCGATAGTCCTCGGGTTGCACATGCTGCCCGTTCTGCATAGCTACCGATTCATGCGTGTGCTGACCCATGCGATTCATCGTCGGCGGAGCAATGATGCGTGAGCCCATTGACGAGAATTTGGTGGCGCGCTGCTCGTATGTTTCGCCCGGCTTGAGAGTAGCACAGTGCTGCACTGCAAAGGACTTGAAACCTTGGTACCCGTACGTCTTGGAAGCACACATCGTTTGACAACTTGACTAGCTGGCCGCAACGAATACAAGAACAAGAACAGCGAGTCTCGATGTGGAATGCTCGAGTGCCGGCATCGCTCCGCTTTCAAGCTTGCCTCCTGCTATTTTTGCGGCCATTTTGCTGGACAAGATCAGATTGCAGCACCTCAACGTAAATGGAGAACAGTGGAGCAGGAAGTGAGGGGCAAGCACAGCGCAGAGCGCCGAGACAGTCGTTTATTTGTGGAGGTGGTTCTTCCTTCGAGGGAAAGTGTCGAGCGCTGCAGTTAAATGCTGCGGAGATCCACACTTCGCCTACGAAAGTTGCTGGTGAGGCAGACGCACCGCCATAAAAGTGAGTCTGGCAGCGGGGCTCTCTGTCTACTTGTCGCCTCTAGCAGCGTCACACACGTCGGCAATGAAGAGCCGATCTGTGACGCGCTGGCAAAACTTGTTTACTCCTGGAAGTCGCACTCCTTGGGGAACGTGCAGCCCGAGCGGGCGAGCACGACCTGGGCAGCCCAGTGGCCGGCGTTCACGCACTGCTCAAGGGGCAGGCCAAGGGCCAGACGCGAGATGAAGCCACCGACGAAGGCGTCGCCGGCACCGTTGGTGTCCACGATCGACGCAGCCTCCATCTTGGGCACGTCGAAGGTGAGGACCTTGCCCTGGTGCACCACGATGGTGCAGTCGGCGCCCTGGGTGAAGACGACCGTGCGGCAACGAGCGCCGCTGGCCTTCTCGAGCTGCGCGGTCTTGAGAGCGATCTCCTTGATGTCCTCGCCCCAGCCCTGCACCTTGCCGAGCGTCTTGGCCTCGCTCTCGTTGCCGAAGACGAAGTCAGCAGACTTGATGGCGGCCATGAGGGGGTCCTTGAAGAACTCGACGATGAAGGGGGCCGACAGATTGATGAGGAAGGTCTTGTTGTTGGCCTGGGCGTGGTCGGCGAGCGTCATGACGGCCGTGGGGGAGACCGTGAGGTGGAAGCCGGCCGAGTAGAAGAACTGGCCCTTGTTAATGATCTCCTGGCTCTCGGGCTTGGCCAGGTGGTCGTGGTGGAAGTGGTTGGCAGCGGACAGGTCGGCCACGAGCGAGCGCTCCGAGTCCACGATGCACACGGCGCACGTGCCCGTCTTGATGTCGGCGTGCTCGAGGTACGACACGTTGACGCCGTCGGCCTGCGCGCACTCCTTGAGCTTGGCGCCGTTGGCGTCCTGGCCCACGCTGCCGAAGAAGGAGGTGGCGGCCTTGTTGTGCTTGTTGAGCATCCACTGGGCCACGCGGATGCTGTTTTGCGTGGCACCGCCGGCGATGAAGTCGGGCTTGAGCTGCGCCAGCTCGGCGAACATGGGCGCGTGGCTCTCGTCCGCCAGGATGGCGTTGGCCAGCTTGAGCCCGTACTTTTCCAGGAAGGCGGGCGTGACGTCGGCCGAGATGTCGAGCAGCGGGTTGCCCAGCCCCACGATGGAGCGCGTCAGGTTCTCGGAGGCCATGGCGGGGACGGAGGGGCGCGGCTGCTTGTGCTGGACGGAAGGCGAATGACGCGGATCGGGATGGGCGCGCTTCATGGCAGTTACGAAGTGGCGCGTCCGGCCAATCCACGAGCGCCCTGCCCCGCTTTACGACCAATGGACGCGCGCGGGGGTCGGGCAAACGGGCGCTGGCCACCCGTTTCTGCGCCGCTGATTGGCTGGTACTCGCGCGACGACTGCACTTGTCCTCCTGGAGCAACCGCCGTTGATAGATACGTCCTCCTGGTGCCGAGGCTGAGTGGCCGATTAGTCTTGATCCAGACAAGCAAGGCTGCTCGTCATCAACCTATCTGCTAAAAAGCGAACGTACCAAAGGTCCTTGGCAACGTATGAGGATCGGCAACCCGATGGTGGAAACAATGCAAATGGCAGTGCAAAGCAAGCTCTTGCAGCCCACACGCCACAAAAGGTAAAACGCGTGGTAATTCTTCGTGAAAGTTTCGCAAGTGTTGACAGCAGGCTTGTGGACTGAGGAGTTTTATTCTGCCCTGGGACTACTTACTACCAACCCACCTTATGCTCGTCACCGCTTCTTGTCGCCTGTGGGCGTTTTAGAAACTTCAGAGACGTTGGCAAGCAGGGCATGGGCGCCGCGAAGCGGTATTGGCGTCGTGCCGCTCCTGAATTTGTAGCGGGGACGGTGGTCGTTACGCTTACCTGGCCATCGCCAAGTCCAACAACGCGGTCTCACGTGGCCTTACTTCTCCGACTTTGGTCGAAGTTTGTGGATCTTTTTGTCCTGATGTTGTCATGCGGTATCTTACTATTGTGCGGTGCTAACGAATTCATCATTTCACCGGGCTACCATGTCTCGTAGCTATTTCTTTAAGCTCTCAGTACTTTATCTACAATACCAAAGCTTCCTAGCCGAAACTTCCAGCGGCACCGCTCCATCTGTGCGTCACCCAGCGCCGGCAGACAGCTCACCACCACCTTTCGGCCGGTCGAGCCCACAAATAGTCGACTCCGTCGGCATCTCCGGCTTATCCATGACTCTGCGACTGTTTCAAAAGCTTACATTTGTTGTTTTTTGTGTTTTGCTCTCGCCCTGCAGCGATTAAATACGTTCCGGGGCCTATGATGATACTCCAGTTTTCTCTCTGTGTGCAGGCGGCGCGACCTCACAGCCGGCTGGTGTTCTTGGTCACGAAGTAGTTGGCCATGGCGTTGGCGTAGGACGCGTCCGTGGCGTCCGAGCAGCGGTCGGCGCGCTCGGCGCGGCCGTCCGTGGGCAGCATGCGGTGCGCGCTGCGGTTCTCGCCCGAGAGCCGCGTCTTGTCGTAGATGGAGCGCTGGCTGTGCGCCACGAGCAGCAGCGTCTCGTCCAGCGCGCGCTCCTGCGGCGACACGGGCGAGCTGCGCGCGCGCGCCAGCGGCGGCCGCTCCTCGCCGAAGTACTTGGCCATGTTGCGCGCGTAGGCGGCCTCCAGCGCGTAGCTGCAGCTCTCGCGGCGGTCCACGGGCAGCATGCGGTGCGCCGTGCGGTTCTCGCCCGACATGCGCGAGTGCTCGTAGATGGTGTGGCGGCTGTGCGCCAGCGCCAGCAGCGCGGCGTCGAAGCCCGAGTCGTGGCGGACGTGCGCGGGCGTGAGGGACATGGCGGGTGCGTGCGGGGCGGCAAAAGGCGGAATGGCTCGGCCGGCGACCGTTGCATCGACAAGTTGAAGTCGGCGAAACGCATATCGAGTTCGGCGGGGTTCAGGACGATGAACGCGCGGTGCAAAGTCGCGCGTGTCACGCGTGTCTATCGCGGATTTCGGTGATGTACACGACTTCAGTCTGCTTGGGTTCGTCCGCATGCAGGCGGCGGACGACGTCTATGCAGGCCGCGCAGCGAGCAAGCACGGCACCGGGCGGCGGAATGGCCGGCTGCGCCATTTTCTCGTGGCGGACGGCCGGTGCGCGAGAAAAGTGGAGGCGTGCAATCAACAGCGGCGGAGGAGGCGCTCTTGATTGCAGTGCGCTGTGCTGTTGCGGGCAGTGTTGGCGTCGTCGAGTGCGTGACCCTGCTTGTGTTGCGCTGTGCGTCCGCTGACTCTGGTCTTCACTAAGGAGCCAAAGCGCTGCCTGATAAGACTTGTCTGCCTTGGGCCACCCGTTACGACTTTTGTTAGCACGTTGATCTTTTGCTACGTCCTCCTATTAGTGACGCGACTTGGTGAACGCATTGAAAGTCGTAAAGTCGTTGAATGAACCGCTAACAAGGACTACTTGTTAAACAGGGGACACGCCGTTGACGACTCCGAGATGCTGCTCGCCCAACGGTTGAAGTCAACGAACGAGTTCGGAGGCAAAGTTACAGCTGACGGATTCGGTTTTGCTGCCAAAAACATTTTTCTAACAAAACCAACGTCGTACTAATATCAAGTACTGCTGAAATACCAGATGAGGTGAACGCGCTCCTGCAGTCGGCGAAAAGGTGTCGAGAATGTGGCACGACTGACGAAGGGGACTTCATCACGCAGTTAAGCCAGTGCGTAGCAATACTTCTGCTCGAAAAACACACTGAGTGGGATGATGATCACTACAAGTCGACTTCAATAAAGTGGAAGCTCTTGTAGCAATGGACAATCTATTACTATGGCGCTTTTGCACCTCCCAGCCCTCTACTGCTGCGACTTCTTCTGCTTCCGCTTTTTGTTTTTGCTCTTGTTCTTCTGTTCGGCATCGTCGCCCGCCTTGCGCTTCTTAGACTCGTCGTCGTCAGCCTTGTCGTCCAGCTCGACGACCACGTGCGGTACGCCGGCGGCAGGGGCGGTAAGCTTCTTCTCCGTTACCTTCTTGACCTTTTTCGTCTTCGTCTGACTCACAGGCTCGCCCTTGCTGCTGCCGGAGCCGATCTTCTCGCTGGCAACGCACACGGAGAGGCAGGTCACGCGCGGCTTCGTGAGCAATACCGTGGAGGCCATCGGCTCCACCGACTTGTTTGACTCCTCCGGAGATGAAGCATCCAGCGTGAACGAGGCAAAGTCCCAAATCTGGAAGGCACCGTCGGACGTGGCAAGCACGATCCATGGAAGTTTGTCATCGCCATGAGGATACACCACCTGTAGGCACCGAATACGGGTATCAATGTCCTTGTGGGTCACCTTGCCAACGAGTCTGTACAGTAATGAGCACCAAGTTAAATCATGTAAGAGCGTATCCAGCCAACAAGAAGGCAGCGCTGCCGAAGCAATACATACGTTCCGTTGGTCTTCCAGATATAAATATGCTTGTCGTCGCCACCGCAGACAACGTATTCATCCGTAGCGAACACAGCACAGTGAATCTTCTTCGAGTGCTCCAGCGTGCCCACCAGCTAACAATCAATGCATATTAGTTTCTGTGGATAAATACAAAACAGGATTTATCGCAAGCGTACCTCTGCATTCATATTGAACACCGACAAGTCTTTGCCGAATCCGAGCGCGTAGTGCGTTCCCTTCTGCGAAATCATGACGATCTCCGCTTCCTTTTCCAGTCGACGGATAAACGCGATACGGCCCTTGACAAGGTTCCACATACGCAGTGTGCGGTCGCGAGCAACGGAAAAGCACAGCTTGCCGCTCGGGTGCACGGCAATGGAGTTAATCTCGCCCCTTTCGTCAACAACAGCAACGTATTAGAGCCCCACTCACGTCACCCATCACCTACAAAAATAACCAGACACTTACTTGTGACCACCGAGAATGTGCAGGCAATTCCAGTCCGACGTGCGCCAGATGCAGATGGAGTTGTCGGCGCTGCCGCTGAGCACGTGGCTCTGGCTGAAGAACTCGAGGCTGGTGATGGCGCCGTGCTGCTCCATGAGACTGCCGACTTCCACGCGCTTGTCCACATTGTAGATCCTGCACTTAGTCCGCATTAGCACTTTGTTGAGAACATATCAATTGCTGCAGCAATTGCATTGTCCTGTTTCGTACTTGATCATCTCGTCCGTGCTGCCCGAGAGCAGTGTCTTGCCCTGCTTGGCAGCCATCAGCGCCACGCTCTTGATGCACTCGGCGTGCGCCGCGTAGCCGAAGGTGAGCTTCATCTTGGTGCTCTCGCCCGAGGCCACCGTGGGGCACTCCCACCCATAGAGCAGGCCCTCGTACGTTCCAGCCACGACGCGAATCATCTCGACCAGTTTTCAGTATTGGGCCGACACTGTTGGTCAAGGACGGCAGCGCCAGTAAGTACGATTCCGTGCCGTAGAATGTGACACTGAAGCCTCTGGTGACAGGATGGTGGCGGCAGCTGTTCACACGTCACAGACTTCACGTCTGCGACGTGTGAGAATGGTATTTTCATCGCCACGCTGGGACGCCGCGATGGGATCGCGCAGCGCCAAAGGCAGGAGGCTGTTGCTGTTGAACATGAGCGCATTGCGTTGGTTTCGCTGGCTAAGCACTGGCTGACGGCGAGTCTGAAGGGCGCAAGTCGCGGTCACACTTTCTTTGGAGACGCGACGCGGAAGAGCCCACTTGAGAGCTACCAACCACTTTAATCGAAGACGAACCACCAGCGATAGACATGGACATGAACTTGAGTGTGATGGTGCCAAACCACGAAGAGGACAGCGATGTGCGTGAGTCGGCAATGGGCGGGAAGCACCAACGCAGCCTCTCGCTCTCGGCCAAATGGGCAAGCGACAAAGCGATGGCCATCGAGTACCTACGCCGGCAGCGGGTAAGGATGTTTAACGTGTTTGTGCGTGCACTGAATGCGTTATCTGACGAATGGCTGGTGTATCCACAGGAAGTGATGACCTGGATCGAGAGTGTGCTAAAGCGTGAGCTGCCGACGACGGATCTATTCGAGGCACTCAAGTCCGGCGTGGTGCTCCGCGAGATGGTTCGTCATGGCAGCGTACAATATGTGCTTGCACGAGGAGCTAACTATTTATCTGGGCATCTACAGATGGAAACGCTGTTTCCTGACGTCTCCAACTGCATGTCACCAATTAGCCGCAACTACACGAAACGAATGGCGCCATGGAAGGAACGCGAAAACATCTCTGTCTTCTTGAGGCAGTGCAAATCGTACGATGGACTACTGCACTACCTCCTCTTTTTGGAAGTTGTGCTCAATCGTTGAGCTGGTACAAACGCTAACAATGTGGTATTTCTTCTAGGATCGGAATGTACGACTTGTCGCTATTTTGCACGGATGACTTGTATGAGGGCACGAACATGGTCCAGGTGCTGTTCTGTGTGCAGCACTTTATGATGTTCTCGGAAGAACACGCTGGCCATCTATTCAAGCCCATTGCGAAGAACGAGCCCGCTGAGTTTTCCAACCAAGAGGTGCCGTGCTGCTTGTGTACTTCCCATATATGATAGTCCAATTCTCACTTTATGTATTGGTTGGCGACGTATACGCAGTTGGAGATGGCGATGTCGAAGATTGAGCAAGCAGGGGTAGATGCTAAGGCACTACAAGGACTAATCTCGGCAAACAATGCTTCTGGCATTCCAGAGAAGGCCACAAATTCGACTAAATCAAGCTCTCTGAGGCCAGCGTCAGAGCCGACATTGAAAGAGGAAAAATTCGAATGTGTCGAGGAGGAGGAACCGGTGGAAAGTGATTGCAGCGCCAAAGATAAGCCCGAGTTGGAAGCACAACCAGAGGTATGCAATCAGGCGTCGGAGGACAGACAGGAGGTCGAGGGTCCTGCTAATGAGGACGATGCACACCCCGAACAGGAATCTGGGAGCGACGTCGGTGACGAAGAGGAAGTAGTGGATTCCCAGGATACTGCTCTGCCCGAACAAGATATGTTCGTCGCTGAGGTGTTGAACACCGATGTACCTTCGATTACAGATGACGAGACTTTAGAGGCCATCAAGCAAGTCCTATCAGATATGGCCGCTGCGATCGAGGAAGCTGAGACTGAGAATCGATTGAAGGAGGAGAGGGCCATCCCGACAACACTAATGGAGCCTGATGCACTGAACGCGGAAATGTCTAATCTCCCGGTCGTGGAAGAGCTGGTAGCTGAGCCGACAGACAGCGCCGATTTAGAAAATAATGTGGAGACTGTCGACGAGACAAACATCGAAGTTAACGTCAAAGAGGAGATTGCGACACCAGCCGCCGAATCTGGTGATAGTACAGATCCAACGCCTGTAGAGGAAGTTACAGATGCGCAGCCTTTTACTGAAGCAGTACAAACAGCACAGAAGCCGGCGGCTACGGAGGAGGAAGAGCTGGAGGCGAAGGCGATGGCAAAATGCACATGTGGACGGTGCGCAATTATGTAGGCCTTCATCAGTGTAGTCCACGAATTGGACCAGTAATACAGCAAGCACTTTACCTTTTTGGCTTGAGATCATTTTTTAATCGCCTATTTGAAAATCTATAGTGCGTTTTGAGCTGGTTCGCTCAGAACATGACGTCACACCTACTTTAAGTAAGATGCGTTATTAGTGAGCGCCTCGCACTTGGAGCTGAACGTGATTTACTGGTACGATCAGCTGACGACACGAGCAAGCGCACGAAACAATTTGCAGCATCCCGTGTGCGGTGTATCTTAATCGGAGGCATAACTCAAAACTAAATTTTACTGCACTGTCGCGTTGGCAAGCAGAAGAATAACTGCATGCACTCTTTCAGCGAAGGCAGACCGAAATTACAACTATTGAGTCGACTTTAACTCGTTGCGTCGTCAAAATAGCACAGAAGGTTCCAGGAATGTTCTTGGTGGTAAATTACGGAAAGTAAAAAAACTGCCGGCGTAGGCACTCCGGGTCCCAGTCGCGGTGGCTACGCATAATGACGGGACGGGCGGGAAGGCTGACGTACGCCGAGACCTCCACGGTCTGCGTCTGGGTCGTCCTGACGGGTGTCGGCGGCGTCCGGGGGTTTCTAGCGAGAAGTAGAGAGGCCAGCATCGAGCGCCAAGACCAAGAGCCAACGGCACGGAAAAAAGCTCTCCACTTCAAGCAAGCACCCACCGCACGCCACCATGGCGGCAGCTGCCATCATGGCAGCCATCTCGGCTTGAATTCTTCTGTGCGAAAAGAGCATTGCAGCGCTGAAATTTAACTGCGCCCGCAGCCATTATCGCCGACTGCGCTCAGTCGGCGAGCCTGGCAATCTTCCATGGTAGCCACCTCGGCTCGACATTGTGCGAAAGGTAAGTTCTTATCCCGTTGGTTGAACTATGTCACTGTTACACGAAGGTTGACTGAGGTTACTTCACGCAGTACCGTCGAAGAAAGTTCTATTTTAAATATTCATTTAATGAATCGTTTAAAAAAAGGTAATTTTAAAATAATAAAATAATGGATACAATATTTAATAAAGTAATTAATTTTTACTTGAAGAAAATGAAATTAAATTAATTTTAATTATTAAAAGTTTAACAACAGATACTTTTTTAAATCAAGAACTTTCTTTTTTTTAAATTCCTACTATATCATTAACTAATATAGCAATTACTGTATTATTTATATTTGTAATAATGATGTTAGATGTAAATGTGCTAATTAATAATAATAAATTAATAATAATGTTGGTTATTTACCTATTATTTTTTAATTAGTTTTATATTTTTTTTTACAAATTAGAATTATTTTACAAGTTTCGACCACGCCAGCTTTCAAGCAATTTATTTTTGTAGGGAGTCCGGGAACAGGGAAAAGCTGCATCTTGGCCTTAATCTGCTTCTACCTTGGGATCTCAAAGAAAAAACCAATCGTGTGGCACCGCTACGTTGAAGGTGGGGGCTACCGAGCAACAACACGGTTGTTTTACGACGGAAAGTATTTTGAGTGGACGGACATAGATGGCGACATCTACAAATCTCTCTGTTGCGATTGCGAGATCAATTTGCCGGGTTGCTGGTTTTGTCTCGACGGCTTGACGCACAAGGAGATCAAACGTACAAACTGGTCCAACCTTTACACGTTGCTGGCAACCTCAGGCCAGTTTGAGGCTAAAGGCGAGGGTGCCTCTATCCAAAGAGTCTGCCTGTTGCCATACTGGAAGTACAATGACTTAAATGACTTGGCAAAAAAGCTTGGGGATCCAAAGGAAAATGATATTTCGAATCGATATTATGTATCAGGTGGAAACCTTCGTGATTTCTGCTTGCTGATGCCAGAGTGAATCTGAACACAGCGTTGGAGCGCCTCAACACCGACGATGCGGAGATGCTACTGACTACATTTGGTTCCGGTTCACATAGGCAGATTGACCGCATTCGCATGCGTGGAGTGCAGGATATTACCGTGGCTAAACAGTATCTGAACCCATCCTTCTGGAGGCCTTGTGTTTCTTCGATGCAGGCGTTGCAACACCTCGCAACTATGATGTCACCCAACTACTTTGAAAAACTGATCGCCATTGCACAAAGAATGAAGGATCCGCGCCTTGAATGTGTTGCTCTCGAAGGACACCTCCACACGCTGATACGACATCAACGGTCGTTTCGCTTAACGTTTGTAAGTATGATGACAAGGATCGCGCAATGTACCGAAACTATGAGAAGAAACAGGCTTAATTACGTGTGGTCGCGCAATTCATACCCCCCCCCCCAAAAAAAAGGCTAGTTGACAAGCGAGAAGGTGAAGATGTAGACGAGTGGGTGGAGGTGATGGAACGGTGGGCCTCAAACCGTAGGGAAATGGATTACTGGATTCCTGCAACTAGTCTATTTGAAACAATTGATGCTGTCACCAGATGCAAGTTTTCATTTGAGCACGAAGAAAGCGCTTCTGAAACCCCTACAGAGCGTTTTTGTTTCTTGCAACTGACTAAGGCTACTACCCACAAGTGCGATCAAGAGATTCTCTGGAAGATGGCACAACCATTTGTGGCCAAGCAATTACCAGTGTGTTACATTGCGCTTTGATTTGACGATAGCAGTGGTGAGTCCAGGGACAACAAACTTGTCAAGTTCCGGTTGAGCCCTGTGCAGATCACTAAGCCCGAAGTACTGGATGCCATGCATCTGTACGTCGCTTAATGCGACCTACTCGACGACTGTGGCAGTTCAATTGCATAACTTAGCCAATAATGCATTTTTTTTCGACATCATCGCAATTCGCAAGTTACGAGTGCGGGTTTAGTTGGACCATTGCACACGAAAATATGGTTTTTATAGTAGTAAAACAGAAGACAGCACAACAATCACGCCAGTCTTGCCATGTTCTCAATTCAGTTATCCATCCAAGACTGATGGCTACGAATAAATGCCGAGGTACTTTGCTAGCGGTCATACAAACCCAGATTTAGCTTTTTACCAATGTGTATGAATCTGTACGTACTAAGAACGACTTGACAGAGCTAGTCTTAGTCGCCGCAGCAAATGAGTGCATCTCCTGTGATCTCGATACACGGGGTCTCATTCTGCTTGTACGAAAGCATTAGGCTCTTGAATTCTTCAAAGTCAGAGCTACTCAGCAGCACGTCAATAACATCCAGTGGGATCTCATCTATCAAGCGCGACGAGCAAAACAACAAATCGAGTAAGCTCCATCTCCCCAAGCTATCACCAGGCAAAAGCTTTACCTTCGTGCTCTTGGATTTGGTTGCAGAGCTCATCCATCGAGAAGTACTAATGTCACGTTGCGCCAACACACGCAACGTTAGTGGGTGAAAAGCTCTGCCTGTGTACTTCAGATTGTTGCCTACTTCGAGCTTCTCGTGCAAACGTCGCTCAATAAACGTCTCTAGAAGCGTCCGGTCGTACGGATAGGCGAGGTGAGATAGGCTAAAGCACACGATCTACCCCACTTGCGACGCACCGATGAGGTCGGTGTACTGCTGGAAGATGTCAATGTAGATGAGCTTGTTCTCCGACACGTTGTCGAAGATCTCTACACTCCGCCGCAGACAGCACCGTGAGCACGTGCATCAAGGAGCCCACCTACACCAACACTGACGACTCACCGCAATTATTGCGACAGAAGTCGCTCTGCATGTCCACGAACTCGGGGTCGATCAGGATGTCCTGCAGCACGCCGATCATCTCGTCGAATTTGGTCTCCTGGTATCAAACCTCCATGTTAGCGGACACGAAGTCGGACAGGAGCCAGCTGCCGCCCCACCTCCATGTTCTCGTCGCCCTCGTCGTTGCCGAAAACCTCCTCGTCCTCGAGCCTGTCCACCTCCGCCAGCTCGGGCTGGTTCGCGGCCTCCTCTGCAGGGCCGGCGTGAGCAACGACGGCCTCCTCTACGGCCGCTTGCGGCCACGCACCTGCGCTCGACATGGCTGGCTCCTTCTCGGCCGAAGCGACGCTGGCACAATGAACCGCCCGCCACCGCAACAGGCGGCACGAAACCAACGCGTTAGCTCAGCGGCTCGGAGTGACGGTCCTTGTAGTTGCCTTTTTGCTCGAGTCAGTCGCGTGTCTCGCATTCCTGATACCTCGCACAGCGTATTATGATCGTCAGCGGAAGCGTAATCCAGTCACGCAGGTGATCATAACTATAGAGGTAGTGAAGCCACCTTGCAGTCACGCCACCGAGCCTGTCGTGAGAAGCTAATCAATCAAGTCGTACTGGTGGCGGCGCAGCTAAAATGAACGCATTACATATCGCGCTCGCTGTGCAGCTCTCGACCACCAGATGGCCTCCTTCGACGCCACAGTCCGCTCCAAGCGGCGAGACACCCTGGCGCCCGTCCCACCAGCCGTCATCGGCTAAGACAGGTGCCCTAGCCCCTTTACCTGCTCGGCCCCGCGCAACGTGATAGTACCGTATTCTCTATTTTAACGCGCCTTGATAGACAGCGCGGCGCCCGACGACACCGCGGCAATCGGCGACAGCTCGCCCGCCCGCCCCAGTCACCCTCGCGCCTCCCAGTCGCCATGCGGAAGAACGGGTGGGAGACGCCGTTCCACGTGCTGCAGCTGGCCACGTGGGTGTTCTTCCCGGCCGTCATGGCGCTCTTCTTCGCCTTCTACACGCCCGTGCTGGACCGCACGCCGGCCGTCGTGCTCAGCGTCGTGTACGCCGCCGCCTGCCTCGTCACCGTCGTGTCGGTGGCGGTCTGCACGGGCACCGACCCGTCGGACGACTGCATCTCGCGTCCGTCGGTACGGCCGCCGGAAACCCGAGCTCTAGAAGCCTCGGAGACGCTAATGCCGACCTTTTTGTGCTGCTGCAGACCATGGCTGACGCGAGGGACTCGCGCCCCGACAACAGGGTCTACTGCAACGTCTGTATGAAATACGTGTACGTGGGGGAGACTGCAGGGCAGCGGAGACCGTTCTAACGGAGACCTTGACTACAGGAACAACCAGAGTCGCCATTGCCGCCTCTGCGACAAGTGCGTGGACGTCTTCGACCACCACTGCAAGTGGCTCAACAACTGTGTGGGCAAGAAAAACTATCGGTTCTTCCTGGGCTCCGTGGTCGGCGCGTCCGTGTTTTTGGCTGTGCAGATCGCCGTGGGCATATACCTCGTGGTGGAGCTCTACACGAACGAGGACAATATCAGGGGCAACTCGGCCACTAGCTACGGCTGCTCCACGGAGAAGGACGATGTGACGGGGCTCTGCGTGGACGGACAGTATCGTGTCTCGCTTCAGACGCTTCGGATCATCCACATCGTGCTGCTGGCATTCCTGAGCCCGTGGCTGTTCATGATCGGACAGCTCGCACTCTTCCACTTTCACTTGTGTAAGTGTTGTAGAGTGTTTTTCTTCGGTATGCGTGTGGACGCAGTCTCCTCATGTTTGTGGGCTGGCTATATCATAGGCATGGAGAACATTACGACCTATGACTACATTGTCCGCCAACGCAAGCGGAAAAATGCCCAGCAGCGACAAAATATCGTACGTATATACCCTGTCAGCTTCGATGAAGTGTCCATGACCGAGAGCTGTAGCTCGAGCGCAAAAGCTCTAGCAATGGCAAGCAAGGGCTAGCAGGACCAGGACACCGCTTCCGTATTTATAGACGTTAACCTATGTGTTCGTGTATATTTGCTTTTGTTCTGTTCGTGGTTTGACGGTGCAGACTCCCGTGTCGTGCTGGAAGAAGTTATGTGGACAACAGCCGAAACCCAGTGCCGATCCCAACAACTCCAAGCCCAGCGTCAACCACACGAGCGACTCGCGGCTATCGGGTGAAAGCATTCGCAGCGAGGAAGAGGAGTTGGCAGATATCGAGGCTGAAGTGGACGAGCGTTTGGAGGTGCTCAGCAACCAGAGCGGCGAAATCCGCGAGCGCGACAGCAGTCGCCGCGGCAGCAGCTCGTATCGCAAGCGGAGGAGCAACAGCGGTCCGAAGCGTGGATTTGGCCTTCACGTCGATCTGGCCCAGCAGCGATCCGTGCAGACGAACGCCGGTTCCAATGGCGACGTATATACTCCAAGATCAGAAAGTGGCGATACGAGCTACTTGGCGGCGCCATACTCGCCAGGAACGCCTGCGTCACCTCTGTCGCCGCGGTCAGATGCGGGCAGCGCATACTTTTCCAGCTCGCAGGCGAGCGAGAACGAGACCCGAGACGCCGGAGAATCTACAAACCAGCCCCTACCGGCGTACAAGGTGTCCAGCAACTCGTCCATGGTCATGTACGGCCGGCCACCTCTCGACGATCAGTCAGCGAACCACGTTGTGTAAGTTGCTCTGCTCCCCGGCACTTCCGCAGCAAGCGCCTCGCTGACCTCTCCGCTTGTGTAGAGAAATTAAGGGGCGCAGTAGCCAAGAGTAGCGACGCCCGACCGACTGCCTCGCTGGCTGACAATGTAGCTTGGACAAAGATCAAGTATTTATGGCGCGCACGCAGGGCAAGCTCACCACCTTCACAGGCACGACCAGACCAGGAATTGCTAACTTCATAAAGAAAGAAAGGAAAAAGGTTTTGCTTTGGAACGAAACGAACGACGGCACTGCCGCCTGGCAAGCTAGCTGCCCGCTCAGGCCTCGCGCACAGACGCCACCTTGAAGCTCTTGGCGTCGGCGCCGATGTCCACGTGCAGCACGTCGACGATGCCGCTGACGCTGGGCGTGTACAGCGTCTTGCCCAGCAGCCCACTGCTGGTGGAGTGCTCCACCTCCAGCGAGAAGAGCGCGGCCACGGCCGTCCAGCCGCCCATGTCGTACTCGTGCTCCTTGATGGTGGCCTCGGCGCCGGGCGCCAGCTCGCGCGTCTCCTGGATCTTGGCCTTTCCCTCGGCCTCCAGCTCGTCCGAGCCGAAGGTGGCCGTCACCTTCACGGCGTGCGACGTCGAGTTCTTAAGCGCCACGGCCTTGACGTACTGCGGGGTGGGGGCCATCTCTCTCGGCTCGCCTTCAACTTGCTGCTTGGGCTGATTTTCGATTGTGAGAAGCATCCTGACTTGACTCTGGATGCCGATGGCGTGGCACACACTACATTGACCAACAATCGCATTCGTACTTAGTACTTGTGCGCACTCTTTGGTCTCCGTGCGAAGCGAAACGGTAGGACGCGGACGGGAAGCACCGCGCGGCTAGAGCAGCGCGCCACGACGTCCACAGCGCGACCGGAGTCGCGAACGCTAGCTTATTCGACGCGCCTTTGTCTTGGCTACGCATAGATACGCTTTTCAACCGGCATCTTGGCCTGTAGCGGAATCTTTTTATCGTTGAAGCAAGTGGACCAGCTCCGGATCCTATGGCCCGCAGCAAGGAGCAGTGGAAGGCCCAGCAGCGAGCGATGCATAGTCAAACCCGGTCAAACAGCTTCTTCCAGATCAAGAGGCAGGGCCCGCTCCCGCCCGGCGCCAGGCCCCAGGCTTCGCCTGCAGGCGCGGTGTGTCAGTTGGGGCGTCCCGTAGCAGGAGCTCCGTCTGTAGGAAAACCAGTAGCGCTCAAGCTGGATTCGATACAAACTTCAAGTCAAAATGGGAACTCGTCGGGCCAAGCCATCGATTTGACGCTGGATGATGACGATGAGGAGGAGGACGAGCCGATGGGAGAAGCTCAGTTGGACCAGCCGACGGCACCTGCCACTACTGATACAAGCTCTACAGCCTCTGATGCAGTCAAACTAAGCCTATTTGACGGCCCTGGCAACGATGCTGCAACCGTTGCTCAGCTTGAGGCAACGGATATGATGGCCCCGTTAGTGGAGGATGCAGAATCGGATGTAGACGAGGAGTGGCCGTCGGTGCCTGCACCGGCAAATGAGCAGGCATCACGTGAGCAGACGGGAGAAAATGTAGATTCAGCGCTGGACGCTATCCGAAAGACAGTTCCAATTGCTTCTGACGAACAGAAAGTCAAAGCAGCAGAGGTAAAAGTTCAACTGGAACAATCGGCAACTCCACCGCTTTATGGCGGTGATAGCGAGGAAATGGAAGCTGATGTGGATGAAGAACTTCCTAAAGAAGCTGCAAAAACTGAAGAGGATGTATCGGGTTCAGTTGAGCGAATAATCCGTGTCGAACACTTGGAGGACGGAGAAATTTTTGAAGAAGGATCTGCTTCCAAAGCGGGTTTACAGGCTCGGCGAACAATTATGCTGGAGCACCAAACTGATCAATTAGATGCCCAGCCTGTTGACGCAATGGACATGCGACCTCATCTTCGTAATAAGAAACAAAAGAAGCGCGGTAAGAAGAAGGCAAAGCGGAAGCTTGAGGCGATGCAAATGATGCATACCCTACAAGGTGAAATGGCACCTGAGTTTGAACGCGTGACGCGTCAGCGACCATTTGGCAACATGCCTCCACCTGGACAATATACACTTGCTATGATGAGAAACGGCCCACGAGGTGAGCCAATGAATATGCGCCCTGTATTTCAGGACCCACCGCCATTCCGCCCCGGAAATGTATTCGTTGCACACCCGCAAATGCGACCACCGCCCATGCAAGCGACGGCTCCTCCGCTCCCACCACCATACGACGATAGTCAAATTTTGCGCGTCAACCGCCAGGGCAGTATGGAAATGTTTGATGGCGAACCTGACATACAGCACATGATGCTTTCGGAGCCTCCAAAATACGGTGGGTTCAAGTATCGATCGGTGTCGATGTCGCCACCCCTACCTATGGCAGGTAGACCATGTCAACCATTACAGCGGTCGGTGTCGAACAATGAATCGCACCTCTCCACCTCCAGCGTTAGTCTTTCCAAGCCAATCCCGAGCAAAGAGCGTGAAATCTCAGATGACTTTGATCTTGACAGTCTTCGCGCAGCTGCCCTTCGAACAAAAACTAAGCGTCCTGGAAAACCTTCGACTCCTACGACGCAGAAGGCAATGAATCTGCATTCTTCTGCATCGTCGCCATCGTCTTCACCGCGTCTCGAGGAAAAACAATCAGAACCTGAGAGTCCAGAGATTGATGAACTACGTCTTGAAATTTTACGATCTATGCAACGAAATCGAAAGCGAACTGCAAACAAAGCAGCGGACAAGGTTTCAACTCCGATGCAGTTAATTGATGGAGCGGGAGGGGCAAAAACGCCGGATCAGAGTAGCATCGTAAGTGGAAATAAGAACGATACGGCCGTGGACGACAAATCTCCTCCTGGCAATACAAAATCAAGTAATGCAAACGAAGAGCCGATGTCCGCTGACTCTAGTGCTGGTGAGCATATTGCGGCTGATGGCTCCTCAGAAACAGATAAGTCTACAAGTGCGTCTGAGAAGAATGAATCAGAGAAGACGTGTACCCCAGCATCTACGTTAGATACAGCAAAAGCTCCCGCGGAAGTAAAGGTGATGACTCCAGAGTTTCGCCCTCTGACGGCCTGCTCTCAGTCTCTCGTGATCCGTCTTAATCCTGAAGATTTTTCCCCTCGAAAAGGTGGAGACGATGCTCATGCGAGCTCGAAAGTCACAAGCACCTATCAAGACGCAATTAAAGAAATGCGACGAAAGATCGCTGAGCGCGAGAAAAAACAACTGACCAATCGCTTGCTGGAAAGCACAGCAGCTAAATTGTCCGAGCCGCGGTCTTTTTCGAGTCCAGCCTCGTTGTCATCGTCACCCCACCAGCTGGAAAAGACAAAACGTGTAGCAGCTGATACCATAGTGATGGTTCAAGGGGGGAAATCGTCTTCTTTTGAAATGGTCAAGGGATTGCCAACTGTAAAAACTAAGGCTGAAACCAAGATCAAAGAATCTATCCGCGAAACCAGTGAAGTACAAGCGAGCAAAGAGGAACATAACCTGGTGAAAGATGCATCACCGGTATCAGTTCAGCACCCGGAGACAACAGCCGAACAAGCGTCATCTACAGGAAGAAATAAGGGAGATTTGGGGAAACTGGCGTTGGAGCGACAGGAGCAGAGCGATACCTCAAGGGTCAGTACATTCGTCGATACCCACACCTTGCCTTCTGTATTGCTGCACCAGGTGCCGGCGAGCAGTGATGGGCGAAACAGAGATCCAGCGAGCGAACCTTGCGTAAAGAAATCTATAGAGCCTGTCGCGGCGACGTAGCGCCAAGTGCGTGTGAGTCCATTAATGCGGGCACCAGCACTAATCGTTTGTTGTGTGTGTTTGATTTGGCTTGCTCTATTACTGCAATAGGGTATTTCGGCGCTGACAATAACTGATGGTGTGAAGAAATCCCCCGATATCACAATGACTGAGCAGCCAGCATCTAGGGATTCAAAGGCGACCGAGGACGACGTAGGTGACCTCGATTTTGCTGCAATCCGAGCGGAGTACGAGCAAAGCGTACGTGAGTACGAGGAGGCGGATTATCAAATCTCGCGGTTGTCGAACGAAATGGCCAAACTTGAGAAACAGTTACCACAACTCGGATCGACGGTTGGAGGTGAATAACTGTGTAAGTCCTACTAGGTATGGTGAGAGCTTTCGCTAGCCGTTGGCGGCAGCTGACACGGTGCTGTTCTTGCCAGGAGCCTGAGGCACGAAGAATTTTGTGCGTGCATATTGTCGAGCAATGAGCTAAATGTGTAGTGGGAGGACAGTTAAATACGGCGCGATGTCGAAGACAAGATATGTAGACTAATGTGGGCTGAAGGCGCCATGCTGGCGCTGTAGAAGCACAACTCCACGCTGACGAGTTATTAATTAGGAATGAGGTTGCAGATCGATCCTAGGATGCGTGTATTTATTGGATCAAGATTTCATGAATTGAAGAGTTCGTGGTTCTTCGTGGTCGTTCTTTCAGACGCATCGTGCGTCTATTACGTTATCAGCGGTAGCCAGCTCTTAGAAATACAATGGATTGGAATATGGTGGGTAGCGATCGTCAATCCAAATGTTCACCAGGTCATCCACCTGCAAGATGATATCCAGCAAGTTCACTTCGTCCTTGACTGTCATTGGCATTGGGTGTAGCGGCGACCCGCACATGGTGACCATAAGGCTTTCGTCCTCATGGATGAATGCTCTTGCCATGACGTCAAAGTCGATTTCGAGCTTTTCCGACTGCAGCAGCTGTATCATGCTCGCCTTGGCTGTATCAAATAGTACCTGGTGCTGCGGGAATGCTTTCAGAAGTTGCGGGCGCACGTATTCCGTGAGCAGATAATCGACGATCGATAGCACACGCAGCATGAACGAGCCTGCCTTTGCAGTGGTATGTAGCTTGGTGAATTCACTGGTGCTCACGTTAAGCCGGCCTAACGCTTTTGTCGGTGGTATATTGTCGTTTGGCATAGTGTCATCATCAATATTACAGGAGTTTGCACCGAAGGAAAAGGCAAGTGCACAATGTTGATTTGGCTTCTTCGCATCTGCCGCCTTTGGGGACTTCGAAGACGCTGGTTTCTTTTTCGCTGTAGCTACTGCTTGCTCTCGCCGCTCCTCTTCACGTGCCACTAGCGCGTCGAGGTCTAAGAGTACCTCTGAAGATAAGTCTGCCAGCATGACACGACCGAAAGGTTTAAGTGCTTTGACAGTCTGTTCTTTTTCATCACCAGTCATAGTCTTAGCTGAGACTGTAGGTAGCATAGCATCCACCTGCATTCCCACGCGGTTGTTTCCCAACGCCACCATCTCAGTTCGGTAAAACCCAAGAAAACAGGGAGGTACTGAAAGTCCGATGCTTAGGGGGCCACGGAAGTCAGCGTCTTTGAACGAACCATTTAGTACGCAATCGTCTCCTGTACCCTTTAGATTTCCTGCCAGTTCGGCACTCACATCATCAATATTTTCACGAACGAATTCAATCACCTTCTTTAAGGTTTGCCAGAACTTGCTAAAAGTTTGGACTCGCGTTCGGAACGAAATCTCTGCTGGACGGTATCGTCTTAGATCTAGTACTGGAGGCGTGCCAACTGGATGAATCTCGCCGTCATTGCTTGCTGCAGCGGAGGCAGCCGCAGCTGCCGCTGCCATTGCCATTGCTGGATGCACCGTAGCTTTTCGTCCAAGTCGAATGCCATAAATGAATCCGTCTGCCCCGGTGCGTGGCTTGCTGTAGTCAATACCCAGCACAATGCGTTCGTATAACTTGGTCAGTGCTTCAACAACGTTGAGTGCGTTCAGTGTTGCGTAGAAATGGTTGACAGAAACTTGAACTGTTGCTGGCTTCTTCGACAGACGCTTGATCGTGTCAAAAAACGTATCAATATCAAAGAGCTCAAACAATGCTTGGGTCTCATTCGTCTTATTTTCAAACGATGGCATTTTTTGACGTGACTTCGATCTTGGTGATACTCTTGCAGGCTGCATTTTTCGGATGTAGACAAGCTCAAGAATTTGTCTCCAAGCTGTACGTAGCCTCTCGTCTTGATTTCCATTGTTTGCACCCTCCTTCGTTTCGAGGGTTTCTTCGTCGATTGAAAAGGCATTATAGTACGAACATATGGAGGATACAGACTGGAAACTGTGGGTAGAGGGGAATAATCCACTATTCTTGAGAGCTACCAGAAGATTGAATTGTGGTGGGGACAGTTGAAGCATCTTCGCAATGGCTTCCATTTGCTTGTCTGAACCAGTCAGCAATGAGGAAAACATTTGTGCGGCAGCTGCTGCCGCATCCATAATAGGAGCTGAAGGAATGGAGGCTTCTGCATTCTCTTTTCCTCCGCCAGTAGTTTGTCGTCGCAGCTTCTGCTGTGCCTGTTCTTCTTGAATCGCGTTTAAATCAAGTTCCTTAAGCTCCATCCCCATGACATCATCAATAGATTGTCCTGCTATCTTGATCTCACCTTTAATGTCAAGCTTGGCAGGTGGTAAGCTAAAGGCTAAAGCTAGCTCATATGGAAAGTATAACAACGTCAAGTCTCGAATAAGAGAACTCAACACATCAGAGCACAGCTTGCGGACCATGGGCTCAGGCAAATCCATTCCACCTCTCACTCGCCTAGTGAAGTTAATGAGCTCGACATAGGTGGCCTCCGGCGAAAAGAGAAACTCCCATCTGCCTTGACCTACAGAGCTTGGATCTTCAAGATCCTCCACGTAAATAAGGTTGATAGAGGCTTCAAAGTCGGAGTCCATGTACATACTGTCCCAAATTGACTTAGGTATGCGCGTGCCCTTCTCACCTACCACTTTAACATGTTTTCCGCAACAAACTGTGTGGCCTCTCATTGAAACTTTACAGGTCGGCGTAATTCCTTGAGCGCCATTTGTCTGGTGGCTGATCTGGATAGAGAACGAGCTGTCAAAGCTTTCAACATAAAAGTCCCGAAGCCCGTAAAAGATGCCATCAATGCTGAAGCGTAGTGAATAGCCATTCTCTCGTGGATGCCAATAGAACCGCCTCAGTGCGTCTAGTTTAGATTGCGCACAATGCATCCGCGAAGCCAGATTGATCGCATTAGTCGGGCTATCCATCGATGCCGCTGTCGGCATTGATCTGCTCGTTGGTGAGGGCAAGGACCCTTGTTTTGCGTACCGCGGACTACCTGGAAATCTCGTCCTTTCGAGCTGCCGCTTTTTTTCTTCTTCGAGGGCTACTGCTTGCATCGATACGATGGTCTTTTCGAGCAGGTGAATTTGTCGCTTCAGTTTTTCCTTCTTCACCCCCCACTTTTGCTTCTTTCTCGCTCGTTGCTCTTTTGCCCGTGCGTATACTTGCTCCAGACCTTTAACAGCGGCTCTCCACGCAGCATCGAGCGCAGCTTTGTCCATATTCATTGAGAAGTGTTTTAATTCAACATGCGGTGAAACTCCACATTGTTTATGTGGTGGCGGTAATGAGTGATCAGCATCTTTTGGTCGATCAGACTCCCCTGTTGTATTACTATCTTCCGCATTCTCCTTCTCTGGCTGTGCAAATTCTTTGTCACCATCAACAACCCAGTTCACGGAGTTGTTTGTCTCTATGTCAGTATTGACATCCTTCTCACCGCTGACAGTATCCGTTACTTCAATTGGTGAAACATCATTGTGCACACGGTGCCGTGTTCGGATCCACCGTCTTCGACGCACATAATCAGTAGCGTTAGGCTCACTTCGCTCTTCTCCTTTTTTAATCAAATAGTTTATCATCGTGAAGTCCAATGCATAGACCCATCCATCAGCGTCACACTTGCACGAGGTTTTATCTATGGTCCAATCACTTGTCCATTTCCAATTAACTGGTAGTTGAGGCTCCACTTTCTCGCGCGTTTGGCTCGATGGCGATCCGTGCAGCCCACTCCATTGGTGTCTGTCAGTCGGAAGAAGGTGGCCTTAACAAATTTACAAACGTCACCAAATCAGCTACGCAACAAGCTCCTAGATCTCACACTACTGCGCACTCACCTGGGAACGAGGATCCCCACGAAAAGCTCAGATAAGAGTATCGTTGATGTTCGTAGATGTCGTCAATGGCCTCCTCGCCGCCGAAGTCGCGGACACCGAACTCGCGATGCACCTGCTGTAGAAATTGTTCCTCCTTGCCCTGAGATCAATACAAAAACACCCAAGTACTATTAAGCACTCCTGTGGCAGCACCTCAGCCCTGCAGTACGCACCTGATGCTTGTCAAGGATCTCTTCGACGCGATCCACTTTGCGAGGGTCGTGTGCCCAGTAGAACGCGCGTAATCGCGCCCGTAAGCTCTCCCTGCGTTCCTCGCTCTCATCTGAGCCAAGCACCACACGTTGTACGCCAAACGGGTCAGCAGGTGCCGTGCAAACGTCGCCAAGCAGTTTCCGCCCCACATCTGCTGGACTCTTCACCGGACAACAATCCTCCGGCAAAGCTTCCCAGCATGAAAAAGACACCGCTCTCATCACAAGCCAACGCACATTCTGTCTCCGCAGCTTTCTCCGCCACGGAATCCTCGGCCGCCGCGCTGGGACTCGGCGCCTCGAGCTGCGCCATTCCGTCTCAAATGGACGATGGCTTCAAACGCGGCTGTAACGGACGCGTCTCCCATTGGCCGAAAGAGTAAAGGTTGTGGGCCAATCAGATCAATTGTCATGACACCGCTGATTGCGTAGCCTCCTCTTAACGTCATTTTCGCATTTGCGTCCTAGTGCGAAAGTTACATCTGGGCATGGCGGATCTCCTGGCAGCGGCGGCGGCGACGCACGCGGGCGACGCCGAGGAGAGCGGGGCGGCCATGGGTCTGAGCAACGCGCAGCTGGCCGACGTGAAGGAGCAGGCGGTGGCCTACGCGGCGGCGCACGGGCTGCTGGTGGGCTGGCGCGACCCGAGCCGGCCCAAGGAGCCCACACCGGCCTTCACGCACATCCCGCTGTGTCTGCTGCCCGTGCAGGTAGGCGGTCGAGAGTGGCGGAGGGAGTGGATGTGCACTGACGCTGTGACGCTGCCAGTTACCCAGAGCGCAGTTCGAGCGCGGCGTGGCGCTGTCGCCCATCTACGGCCGCCTGGTGGACCGCGTGAGTCGCGACGTGGACTGGCTGCACGGCTGCGTGCAGAGCGTCGTGGCCGAGGACGCCTTCACGGCGCGGCTGCTGGCGCTGTCCAGGCAGGTGCAGCAGGAGGGCGTGCAGCAGCAGGCCTACCTGGGCATCCACCGCTCGGACTACATGCTGCACGAGCCGCAAGACGGCGTGACCGGCGACTCGCAGCGGCTGCTGCAGGTGGAGCTCAACACCATCGCGTCCTCCTTCGCCTGCATCAGCTCGCTGGTGTCGGGGCTGCACAGGTTGGCGTTGCATTGCTGTGCTCTGCTTATTTGCTTGGTGGATGCTGATGTGTTGATGAATGCAACGATAGCTACCTCATTGGTCGTCATGGTGTTGACATCCCAGCACTGGAGAAGCACTATGGCATTGCTTCAAGTGAGTATCGCAACGCACTGCCGCAGAACGATGCGATCCTGGAGCTGCCGAACGCGCTTGCAGCTGCGCACAAGCACTACGGCGTCAAGGAGTACGTTTATCTCATTAGTTATTGTTGTTGCACGGCAGAAATTTGTTCCTAACTACTTTGCTTGTCAATTTGTGGTAAACAGCGCGATCGTGATGTTTGTGGTGCAGCCAAACGAGGCCAACGCCATCGACCAGCGCTGGCTTGAGTACAACCTGTGGGAGCACCACGGCGTCCGCGTGCTGCGTCGCACGATGGCTGAGGTCGACGCACGTGGCAAGCTCGTCGAGCGTGACGGCAAGCGCACGCTTGTAATTGACGGGCACGAGGTCTCGGTCGCCTACTTCCGCTCTGCATACACTCCGAACGACTACCCCACCGAGCACGAGTGGGCTGGTCGTACGCTAATTGAGCGCTCGTACGCTATCAAGTGTCCGTCGATCGCTTACCACTTGGCTGGCACTAAGAAGGTGCAGCAGGTGCTTGCGCAGCCTGATGTCCTTCGTCGCTTCATGTCGGAAGAAGAAGCCAAGCAGCTGGAGACGTCTTTTGCCGGCCTGTATGGTCTTGAGAAGAACTCGTCGACCATCGAAGATGTCAAGAAGATGGCAATTGAGAACCCGCGTTCGTACGTGCTGAAGCCGCAGCGCGAGGGTGGAGGCAACAACATGTACGGCGACGAGGTCGCCTCCGCTATCCAGAAGATGAGTCCCACCGAACTGGAATCGTACATCTTGATGGAGCGAATCTTCCCGAAAGAGAACCCAGCCGTCCTCGTGCGCAACAACCGCACGTCCAGCGGCCCCACGATCAGTGAACTGGGCATGTATATCACTAGCTTGTTTGACGCTGAAGGGAAGGAGATCGTGAACAAGCACGCGGGCCACCTGTTGCGCACGAAGCTATCGGGCACCGACGAAGGTGGTGTGGCGACGGGATTCTCAGTTGTGAGCAGCCCGCTGCTGATTTAGAGGAAATGCGTAGGCTACGAGAAGCATAGTCGGTAGATTTAGGCTCAACGAGCACTCCGGTCCTCGCGTGGAGCTGCTGCTGCCTGATTTAGAGCTAAGAGCGTGACCCGTGACCCTTCACTTGCTGTGTTCATTGCTTGAGGATGGAGAACGTTGGTGTTGATGAATGGAGAGAGCCTGGCGCTCCAGTCTGCAGCTCAGGTGACCAGCTCTTCAACATCGTGTACGATCCGCGCTTTGACCGCTTCTTCCTGGAAGATGAAGCTCTGAATCGCGACAGAAGCCGCACGTGTGACCGGAAAGCTATCTCCATTCCCTGGGAAAAGTGGATTCTTCCTCCAAAGTCTCCGCCAAAACGGGACCGGCAAGACGACACCAAACCCACAGAATCGCAGCAGCTTGACAGCTCGCCTCAAGTCCCTGAAGTTGCTGCTTCAAACACACCTGCTGGCAACCCAGTTCAACCAGATGTGATCTCTTGTTCTAATCCGAGCACCAACACCACAAGTCAAGGTAACCAAGAAACACCAATAGTCCCAACACTTGATTTCTCGAGTTTTCAACAACCACTAGCAGAAGTCTCCGTTCAAAAGCCAACGAGTGCTTTTGCTCCAGTTGCCCCTGACAAACCGAAGAGGAGCCGCGTTCAAGATTACACAGTTCACTTCAAGCGAACTAACCGAGATGTAGCGGAGATCATTGCAGAAGGGCTTGCTAACGCAGAGCCAAATGAGGATCACGAGGTCAAATGGAACGGGGAAGTGCTTCGCATGCAGGTACCTGGGTTGCGACCTCACTTGAGCATTAATGAACCTAGCGACGACACCGAGAATGAAGCATGCGATGCACTACAACTGGAACTTTTACACGGATCAACCGAACAATGGCTAGGCTCAACGTACGAGCTGAAAAACTTGATGCGTATTCGTGCTCATGCGGATGGACTGCGTGGTGTCAACACAGCGTGCCGATTCGTAGAGGTGTCGTCGTCCGAGTCATCCGACTCCGAGCAAGAGGTAGAGATGCCGCCAAAGCAGGAATCTGAAGAAGAGGCCGACTTGATGCCCGTATTCTTTCGAGACGATCGCGTTCTTTTCCACGCCAAACGCCGTTGGTTCAAAGGAACCGTTCGGCGACGAATTCCGAGATCGGATTTCTACAATATTCGGGCAGACAATGGGAGTTTGTTTGAAGCAGTTCCGGCGTCGAAGATCGAGCTGCTAGATGAACCGATAGAGCAGCCATACTACAATTACGTTAGAGGCGACAAGGTCCTCTGGATTCCAGACATTAAGGAACCGACTGCAGATCGCAACACACACGCAACAACGAAAAGCAGCAGCCGACACAGCAAAAACGACGACGACGAACTAACGTACAAGGCAAAGATCGTGCAGGTGCGTTCATTAAACCGGTTCGATTTGTTGCTGCGCGCTGGTCGCACCGTGAAGAAGGTGCCGTACGAGCAGCTTCGTCCGCGCGACGCCTCCGAGTTCGTATCTACAACGACGCGAAGACACCGGTAGCACACCAGCACCTTAATCTATCTTGGTATCGCCATCCTGCTCGCGTCTACTTGTTTTTGCGCTTGGCAGCCTTCTTGCTGGCCTTCTTGTTGACCTTGACGGGGGGCTCGCCCAGAGCGGACATGATGGTGTCGTTCCACGAGTTGATGGACTTGCTCATATCGTTGCGGTCCACCCACGGGCGACGCAGCTCGCCCCACGCGCGCTCGCCGAGCAGCGTGACCTTGACGATCGGCGCCTGGAACAGGTTGAACGGCTGCGTGATGGTCTGGATCACGAGCGGCGGGAAGAAGCCCCACTTCCAGTGGATCAGCAGCGTCACGCCCGTGCCCAGCGCGTACTGTCAGCAGCAGCAGCAACAACAAAAGTAAGACCCCGCCCCATTGACCGCTGCAACTTGCATCCACGTACGCGCTGCAGCTCCTTCCAGACCATGCGCTGGTCGTGCTCAGCCACGGTGATCTTCTCGTCGCGCTCGCCCGTCTGGCCGAAGCCCAGATCCTCCTTCACCGTCACGACGCCCGGCTCCGTGTTGTTCTGCAGCGCCCGGAGCAAAAGTCAGCCGAGTCTCCGCCCTCTGCACGGCCAGCTCTTCACTCACCTTGGCCTTCACGTAGAGGTACAGCATCACGGCGTAGCAGAAGAGCTGCGAGAGCCCGTAGAGGCCGCGCACGATGCCCGTTTGGACTGCACCAACCACAGCGAGTGAGTACAGCGCCGCCCGCTCCGCCTCCGCGTCGGCCACTCACACGAGTTGTCGGTGTCCAGCACGGAGCGCGTGGCGATGGCCAGCGTGATGGTGACGCCCATCATCTTGATGTTCGGCGCCATGGTGGGCAGGTGGGGGGGGGGGGGGGGGGGGGGTCCTAACGGAGCTCCTCGGCTAAAGACGAAGTGGGCCACGTCACACAGCTGGCGGAGTGAATTGGTGTGGCAGCTGTGTGTCGCCGGACCCCGCCGAACTCGCTATCATCTCGGCCAGGCTGGCGCGCCAAAGGCGCAAAAGCTAACGTCCATCAGCGCATGGCCTCGACGCCAGCATGGAGCCGCCGCGCAACCCGTACACGTTCACGCGCGAGGACTACGACAAGCTGGTGGCCGACACGCCCAACTGCCAGCTGAGCCGCCGCTCGCGCTACGAGGAGGTGGAGCTGGTGGACGACTGCACGCTGTTCGACATCTACCGCCAGCCGCGCGCGCCCGTGACGGACCCGGCGGCCACGCGGACGCTGTCCGTGCGCCAGCTCAACGCCGACCTCACGTGCCCCATCTGCCTGGGCATCATCAAGGGCACCATGGTGGTCATGGAGTGTCTGCACCGCTTCTGCGGCGCCTGCATCTCCATGGCCATCCGCCAGAGCAAGAAGGAGTGCCCGTCCTGCCGCATCCACATCCCGTCCAAGCGCTCGCTGCGCTCCGACGCCAACTTCGACGCGCTCATCCGCAAGATCCACCCCAACCTGGCCGAGTTCGAGCAGAACGAGGACAAGATCATCGAGCAGCTCAACCGGTCCAGGCACTTCAACAACGCCTTCACGGAGAGCACGCGCAAGGGCGTGCTCAGTCAGGCGGCGTCCCGTCGCCATGTACGTGGGCACTAGACACCTGGAGAGAAAGGCGTCGACAACTAAATTGTTGCTTGTTCTGCTGACAGGGTGGCCGGAAGAAAGCGGACGGAACTGCGTCGGCCCCGTCGTCACGTCCGTCTTCGCCGCCAAATGGCTCGGCTGGAGCCTCGCCGTTAATTGGAGAGAAGCGAGGATCGCCTGGTGGTGGGTCGCCCAGCGACATCGCCCCTTCATCTGCTGCTGCGTCGGAGGACGAGAGCGTTCGCAAGAAACAACGTGCAGACACCTCAGCGCCGCCAACAACATCGACTTCAGCATCGTCGACTACATCATCATCGACTTCAGCGTCCTCGACGTCCTCCAAGTCGACGGACCTCGAACGAGTGACTTTCCGTGTGCTGCTCCACGAGGACGAACAGCCCGATGCGCCGAAGCTGGAGCGCACGCTGTTCTCGACGTCGTCGAAACTGAAGATTCGACATCTCAAGAAACACCTCGCTGCCATGCTGAAGCTGAAAAATGTCGACGATATGTGTATCGTGCTGCCGACTGTGAACTGCACGTTGAGCGGGCTGTCGAGTGCTGCAGCTAAAGCCAAGGGTGGCGACGTTGCCATTCGACGAGACCTGCAATGTGACCAGGAGTTGGAAGACTATGTAACGCTCAAGGATATTTATCAGCAGTACGGAATGGGATCGGAATGGGAACTACGCTTGGTGTACCATTTCTCCCCGGACACCATCGTGAACGGAATCGCTCGGTTCGTGTCGCCAACGCCCAAGACTGCGTAGGTACTGTGAAAACTGCGTGGATGCATAACAGTTTTGAACTCGTTGGCTGGCTAGTAGTGGTTGGAATTGGTACTCTTTCATTGGTTGCTGCTTATCTAACATCTGAATACAACAAGCAGTGTAATGTGTAAAATCGCTTGTCTCTACTTTCTTTGATCCATCAGACACAAAGCCACAAGTCTTTTAGCACAGGGTCTTTCTGCACTAAATGAGCGTGCAAGCTTGACGCTAGAGAGCCCAGCTCACGCGTGAGAGCCACATCGGGGTCTCTTTCTCCAGCGCCAAGTCTTCTGCGCAGGAATACGCGAAGACGAGCAAGACACCAGACAGCATACCGCCGGGAAAATTGATTTCCATAATTCCAGGCACTCTCGATTTCATAAAAGATTGCACGCACGGAGGACCACTCAACAGCGTCACTGCTCAGTGACATGAAAATGTCATCCCATGAGGTATGAAGTGCTGTGGCTTCGACAGATCCAGGTTTCTCCTTCAAGAGAGTAGCTGATGCTCGCGAGATCAAGTCGCAAATGGCTGCCAAGTCGCTACTAGCTACCTCTCCAGCCATTTGGTTCAGCAACCATTGTACCACATAACGTCGATTGCACCACAATGCCTCGTGCGTCGGATACGACGTCATGATGTCCGACACAAACTTGTACTCCGCAAGAATCAGGCTCCGCACGGCATCACGTTTATCACCGGAATCTTGATACAACTTGGTCAGCACATTTAATGTGTGCTGCCGATGGTTCCAGCCTGAGTGGTCGGACACGTGGGTTCTACACCAGGTTTCCATCTCGATGAGCTCCTCAAGTACCAGGTTTAGCGGCAGGCGGGACACGATCCAGTGGCGAAAGCTCCACGCATGATAATTCCGAGGTTTCAGCTCAGCCAAACGGCTGCATACCTCGACTTGCTGGCGGTAAAACACACTTAGCTCCTCTCCAGACAGTTCTTCACACACTCGGATCGCCAACCAACGCCTACACCGCGAACGCAGTCTCAATCAGTCTCAAGAACTGGTGCTTCTCTCGTCTGAAGCTGCTCACCTGTAGGCCCACGTATCGATGCTCTTGGGGTGCAGCGTGAAGACCAAATTGGTGAAGTGCACCTCGTCCTGTGCGTCCAGCCACCCTCTCGTCACGAACGACTTCCTAGTGATGTCACAGCAGCAAGAGTGAGAGCCTGCATCTCCTCATAGCTGCAGCTGCGCCCTCACCTCGTGTTCCACGCCGTATAGAAGTCGGCGCTAATGAGGAGAATGGCGCGCGTGCAGTGCAGCAGTTGCGCACGTCGTCCTCCGTCCCCCGGCTGCGTGAGCTCCGCCGCCTCCTTCTGCAGCAGCGCGTTGAGCGCGTGGAACTGCGTGCGCGCCGCCCGGAACAGCGGGATGCCGGCCGCGAAGGCCACGCCGAGCTTGTGCTCCTCCAGCACGAAGGCGGTCTCGGGCGTCAGCTCGCTCTGCTCCACGCCGAAGAGCAGCCCCACCTCGTCGCTGCAACACACGCGCGTCAGTCTCCAGCTGCAGAGGGGGGTGGACGCAGTGAGAGGACGCACATGAGCGGGTCTTGCTGGAAGAGGCCCGCGAGCCGCGTCAGCAGCGCCTCGCCGACGTCCGCCATGTCGTCGGAGCGATGGGAAATGATTGTACACATTACGTTGCACCTTGTTTTGGAAAATAGATATCACCTGGTATTGGTAGTTGAAGTGGAGTTGAATAATTTCCATCTTGCTGGACTGGACAAGATGATCATCATTGGCTTGCTAGAAGACAGCATCTTGGCTCTTGCGGTTAATATCGACGGCGATAAGCTCGTCGTCAATTCAAGAGATTTCGGGGAGTGAAGGCAGCGACTGAGTCCGTACGACAAGTGTTTGCACCCTGCTGCCCCTACGTTCCGCCCGTAACTTCCCCTTCATCTGCTGTATTAACCCTGAGCAGCAAATTCCTAGGGGACTCAAACATCAAGCTCTAAAGAATTAATAAAATATAGGGCGTGACACTGATGTCCGTAGCTTTTCAGCTCTTTACTTCTTCGTTGACAGCTGAACTCACCCGCATTTCCGGTATTTCAGCAGTACTTGATATTAGTACGACGGTTTTGTTAGAAAAATGTTTTCGGCAGCAAAACCGAATCCGTCAGCTGTAACTTTGCCTCCGAACTCGTTCGTTGACTTCAACCGTTGGGCGAGCAGCATCTCGGAGTCGTCAACGGCGTGTCCCCTGTTTAACAAGTAGTCCTTGTTAGCGGTTCATTCAACGACTTTACGACTTTTAATGCGTTCACCAAGTCGCGTCACTAATAGGAGGACGTAGCAAAAGATCAACGTGCTAACAAAAGTCGTAACGGGTGGCCCAAGGCAGACAAGTCTTATCAGGCAGCGCTTTGGCTCCTTAGTGAAGACCAGAGTCAGCGGACGCACAGCGCAACACAAGCAGGGTCACGCACTCGACGACGCCAACACTGCCCGCAACAGCACAGCGCACTGCAATCAAGAGCGCCTCCTCCGCCGCTGTTGATTGCACGCCTCCACTTTTCTCGCGCACCGGCCGTCCGCCACGAGAAAATGGCGCAGCCGGCCATTCCGCCGCCCGGTGCCGTGCTTGCTCGCTGCGCGGCCTGCATAGACGTCGTCCGCCGCCTGCATGCGGACGAACCCAAGCAGACTGAAGTCGTGTACATCACCGAAATCCGCGATAGACACGCGTGACACGCGCGACTTTGCACCGCGCGTTCATCGTCCTGAACCCCGCCGAACTCGATATGCGTTTCGCCGACTTCAACTTGTCGATGCAACGGTCGCCGGCCGAGCCATTCCGCCTTTTGCCGCCCCGCACGCACCCGCCATGTCCCTCACGCCCGCGCACGTCCGCCACGACTCGGGCTTCGACGCCGCGCTGCTGGCGCTGGCGCACAGCCGCCACACCATCTACGAGCACTCGCGCATGTCGGGCGAGAACCGCACGGCGCACCGCATGCTGCCCGTGGACCGCCGCGAGAGCTGCAGCTACGCGCTGGAGGCCGCCTACGCGCGCAACATGGCCAAGTACTTCGGCGAGGAGCGGCCGCCGCTGGCGCGCGCGCGCAGCTCGCCCGTGTCGCCGCAGGAGCGCGCGCTGGACGAGACGCTGCTGCTCGTGGCGCACAGCCAGCGCTCCATCTACGACAAGACGCGGCTCTCGGGCGAGAACCGCAGCGCGCACCGCATGCTGCCCACGGACGGCCGCGCCGAGCGCGCCGACCGCTGCTCGGACGCCACGGACGCGTCCTACGCCAACGCCATGGCCAACTACTTCGTGACCAAGAACACCAGCCGGCTGTGAGGTCGCGCCGCCTGCACACAGAGAGAAAACTGGAGTATCATCATAGGCCCCGGAACGTATTTAATCGCTGCAGGGCGAGAGCAAAACACAAAAAACAACAATAATGTAAGCTTTTGAAACAGTCGCAGAGTCTTGGATAAGCCGGAGATGCCGACGGAGTCGACTATTTGTGGGCTCGACCGGCCAAAAGGTGGTGGTGAGCTGTCTGCCGGCGCTGGGTGACGCACAGATGGAGCGGTGTTGGTGGAAGTTTCGGCCAGGAGCGAGCAACCAAGCAGCTGGTGAAGGTTTCGCCGAGGTGTTGACAGCGGGCTTGTGGGCTGAGGAGTCTTATTCGGCCCTGGGACTACTACAACCCCACTCCACGCTGGTCGCCGCTTCTTGCCGCCTGTGGGCGTTTTAGGAACTTCGGAGACGTTGGCAAGCAGGGCATGGGCGTCGCGACGCGCCATTGGCGTCGTGCCGCTCCTGTAGTTGCGTCAGGGACGGTGGTCGTTACGCTCATAACCTGCCTGGCCATCGCCAAGTCCAACAACGTCTACACTGGCGGTCTCACGTGGCCTTACTTCTCCGATCTTGGTCGAGGTTCGTGAACTGTATGTGTTCTGATGTCGTCATACGGTAGCTGACTGTTGTGCAATGCTGAACGATTCAGACCCACCGGGCTACCATGTATTCTGCATCGGCCTCACCATTGTAGCGATTGCTTTGAGCGCTACGTGGTACTTTAACTACAAATTCCAGAGCTCGGCACTAAGAATTCCCACGCTGCTTGGCCACGTTTCACCTTTTGTGGCGTGGGTTGCAAGAGTTTGCACTGCCATTGGCATTATTTCCACCATCGGCTTACCGATCCTCGTACGTTAGCAAGGACCTTCAAGTCACGTGCGGGATATCACTAATAACACTTGCTGTCTGACGCTTCCTCAGACTTTTTTCAGCACTGCGTCGTATCCGTCACTACACAACAATGCAGCCTACTGGTTCTTTTTGCTGGAAACCATCGCTATCTTTCTCAACGTAATGCTGGTTTGCCACGCATTGATGTAACATTCTCATCCAAAGAAGCTCACGCATGCGTTTGGTGTTGGCAGACTTACGTAAGCTACCGGCTTATGGTTAGTGCCCAGGTGCCTGAAACAACGGCAGGAGAAATCCCCGTCATCTGTGACTTTGAGGATATTGATGCGGAAACGAAGTTCATCGGGATGCAACGCACATTTCGACTTCAAGCCATCTGCAGCGCTTTCTTCACTGTAGCATTCCTCCTGTACTTGCCAGTCGGTCTAAGTGTTGTGCAGCCGTTTAAGCGACTCACAATAGACCAGGTACAACTCGCCTTTAACTGCCTCTTTGTGGTCCGCTACTAATTGATTTATGTAATGGCAGTGCCTGGAACGCGATTTGGGCGAAGCTTATTGTACTGCGACGATGAAGTTTGACGATGTTTACACAAAGCTATGGAATTATGGTGCGTTCGCTTTTTGGATAAGCTGATGGCATGCAGCCTACTGACCGTATCAGGATTGACATGAATGCTTCTCTAGAGCAAGACTACTCAGCTACGCAGATGCGAGCAGCCGCTCAGCTTGGTTGCATTTTGACGCTCGTGGGCTACTCTGTGTCATTCCTGACTCACAACGTCGAGGTGCTTTCCAAAGACCGGGATCGTGTGGCAACCTTCGAGGCATCAACGGGAATGCAGACGAACAATGCTCACTTTTGCGCCATTCCACTGCTCATGTCACCGGAACGACCATCAGATATGAGAGAGAGTATCGACTTCATTAGCACTGAGATTAATGATGGAGTGTGAAGTACGACTAGAAGTGATTCACGTTAACCTGGGCTGCAGGTACCGATAAACGTTTGGAAAGGATGAATATGGTTGGTAGTGTCTCTCTCTCTCGCTATCTTTTTCACTACCTTCCCAGTTGAAGTGCCACCTCGTCGCGCTCCAGCATCCAGGTAGCAGGGCTATTTCATGTCCAACTGCCGCGTCAAGATGCAAGTCATACAAGCTATTAACCAGCGCTCCGGTATTCCTCACTTTTGTTTTTGCCACACGTGAAGCACTCAACTCGCTCCGATGAACGCCGTCGTCTTGCTTCTGTGTTTTGCTGCCTTGTTTAAGGACGCTACGGCAGCTCCATGCAACACTACAGCACTCGCCAAGCTTCTTGATGCTGGAAATGTGAGAACTTGTCGAGCGGACTCCGGATACAACTCAGCATCCATGGCCGCGGCGACCAACGCGCAAATTGACGCCGTTTGCAACAGTACGGCATGCATGAGTGCAATCGACTCCGTGAAGCAAGTTGCTCCCAACGAATGCACAATCGGACCTGTCCTTTTGTATGCAAACGTGATTGATCCTCTTTTGCAGCGCTGCGGCAAGTCTCCAGGAGGTTCTGTCAGCGCATCAGGATCGGGATCTGGTCCTTCAGTTGGTGACGTTGGTGGACCCGATTCGTCGAGTGGAAGTATGATGAAGTCTGCGAGTGCCAGCAAGCCGGGGCCTGCAACCAAGCCTGCGGCAACCAGAACGTCAAGCCCAAACATCCCTGCCAGTCCAACCAACTCGCCTTCTAATACGGCTGGAAGCGGTGCCGATCCACCTACCCTCTCGATGTGTGTCGCGATTGTGGTGCTTACCACCATGGTTGGTGCTCTTCTTTAAGGAAGACAGTCTAGCGCAAGGATCCGATCGGATAGCTGACAGCAGTGTTAGCATCTTTAACAGATATTATTTGCCTGTGTTACAGTTGCCTGCGCTAGCCTTACCTTTGCTTATAGTTTGGTGCCTGCTGTTCGTGCTGCTTTCATAGTAGTCGTTTATTCAAAGCACTGCAAGGACGCAGAATACAATGTAAACTCAACCATACTTGCAGTATTGTCATCATGTTCAGGCAGCTAAAACCCGCTCCATCTATTCTACGCGGAATCATGCTGGAGCTGAATCAGCGCGACCTCCGTACGGTCGATGGCAGACTGCACGCGCTCCGCTTGAAATTCGTCGGCAGTCAACATTAAATAGACTTCCCCATCCAGCTCAATCCTCGAAAACCCAGCTTCAGTCAAAATATTTATAGCCCCTGGCACCGGCACCAGCTTGGACTGGATCGCCGCGTTCGAAAGCCGAATCTTGCGAAACTTTTCCTCCTACAATACCAAGGCATGAGACTCCAAAGCTAACATTCTGCTGAGCTGGCACCTTACCTCGGGGTTCTTGACGATGTTGCTCAGCATCTTGATGAGCGTTTCAGCCGCCGTGATGGCGCGCGCCGGGTCCTGCCGCAGCAGCACGTACACCGCGCCAGTCTCTGCAGCATCTGAGCTCGTTAAGGCTCCGCTTGGTGCTGCAACTTGTGGGATGGCCGGAAACGGAGCTGGGGGCGGTCCTCCGTTGCAGCTCGCAGCAACTGGAGGGGGCGGTGCGCTGCCTCCTGCTCCGATGGCGTTCATCGCCGAGACCGCCTGCGTCGAGGACGAGAACGTCGCTGCGTACGGGTTAAAGCCCATCTGCTGGTGCGCGCTGTGCAGCTCCCGAGCCTTCACCTCTTCATTTGACAGCACAGAGGGCGGCGGCCCGGCAGGCGCCGAGTCGGACGCTGCAGACGGCGGCAACGGCTCGGCGTACTGGAACTTGTTCTCGCGCTCTTCCTCCTGCTGCAGCCTCGCCTTGCGCGCCGTGGCCACGCGCTTCTCCCAAGCATTGCCGCGCTGCTCCAGCGCCTTGGCCTGTCACGCGCAGACGAAAGATGAGGCCCAGCCGCTTTTCCCCGCTCTTTCCGCCGCCGCGACGCACCTGCAGCTCGCGTCGCTTGCGCTGCTCTTCCTCCGACAGCGCGGGGGGCTTGGCGTTGGTGAACGGCAGCTGCAGCAGGCAGATCACGAGCGGAAAAGCGTCAGAACGAGTGCGCAATGCCGCAGAGAACAACTCGACAGTCGCGCACCTTCAGCGACGACCCGCGCGCCGCCGGAGCCGCAGCCGGCGCAGCTGCAGCGTCGACGCCGCCCAGCACGTTGCCCTCGCCGCGGAAGGCCGAGCGCTTGTTGGAGATCTTGGCGGCCGCCTGCTTGGCCTCCTCCTTCTTCTTCTTCAGCCAGTCCATGGTCGGGCGGTGTCTTCGCTTGCATCGTCACGGGGCGGCCACTACCGTGAGCAGTCGACTAAGTACGGAATACGTGCGGTACGGCGCACAAGAGACAGTCGCGCCATCTGTTTCCGACCTTCCGTGCGCACCAACTCCCTAACACGATGGTGTCGACAGGACGTAGGTATAATATCGCAAGATGAAAGCATACAGCCGTGTCTGCCATGTTGTTGTGTTATCAGGTATGGCAGACGCGATCATTGCTATCTTTCCAGCGGAATTTGGAAGGGGCAGGCAAAGTGCATGTCGCCCGTCGTGTGCGGCACACCAGCCCCACTCACCCAGTCGCCATCGGACGCCGCGCCGGACATGTACGCGCCCGTGGAGCTGGAGACGGCCGCGCCGCCGCGCAAGCCGGCGCCAGCCTCGCGCCGCCGCCTGACGCAGCTGCGGCGCGCGCTGGCGGCGCTGGGGCTGGCGGCGCTGGCGCTGACCGCCGGCCTGCTGCTCTTCCGCTTCGTGCGCAGCGACGACTTCGACCTGGTGGTGCGCTGGCTGCAGACGCACGAGCCGCTGGGCGCCGCGCTGTACGTGGGCGGCTTCACCAGCTGCGTGGTGCTGTGCTTCCCGTCCACGGCCTTCGAGCTGCTGGCCGGCTACGTGTTCGGCTTCTGGCTGGGGCTGCTGCTGGCCACCAGCGGCAAGCTGCTGGGCTCCGTGCTGTCCTACGCCATCGGCCGCTACCTGTGCCGCCGCCGCGTGCACGCCTACATGGCCAGGGGCCACCCGGCGCTGCAGGGCTTCCAGAGTCTGCTGCGGAAGCGCCAGGTGCTGCTGGTCTTCCTCACGCGCGTGGCCTTCTTCCCCATCGCCGTCAAGAACTACGGACTCAGCGTGCTGGACGTGCGCTTCCCCGTCTTCTTCGCGGCCGCGCTGCTCACGGGGCTGCCCTTCTCCGTCATCTGGGTCTACTCGGGCCACGCCGTGGAGAACCTGGCGGCGCTGCTGGCCAGCCCCGCCGCCTCCAGACACAGCACCGAGATGGTGCTGCTGCTCGTGGGCGCCGGCAGCGCGCTGCTGCTGCTCTTCGTGGTGGGCGTCTACACGCGCAAGTACGTGCTCGGCCTCGCCGAGGAGGAGAAGGAGGCGGCCACGGCCGCCGAGCCCACCCCGACCGCCGCAGACGCACCCAGGAGGACGGACGAAGCCACGGCGCTCGCCAGTGCGGTATGAAGGTGCTAGGACACACTCCTCGTTAGACAGCGCGTTTTGTAATACTACTCTGTGTTTGGTGTATGCTGGCAGTGCTGGTACTGATCGCTGTGAGGCTCGTGCCATCACCGGTACGTTGCTCACTTGCCGTCCTACTCCTCTTGTATCAGTCCACAGCGCACGATGGCCATAGATGACTGCTTGTGCAGGACAACTTCGCCCCATTCCATCGAGGTGACGGTGGTGTTGGCACCGGGAGCTAGTGAGCTGGAGTTCTGCTGTCAAGACGGTTTGATGCCGTGGAGCACCTGGCACCGATCTACAGAAGTTGGATGGCCCCTCCGCAGCAGCACTGTCTTGGACATCGTCCACTATGTCGTGCCGGACACTAAGTCGCTTCAGCTTGGGCAAGCCAAGGGTAGCGCTCGAGGAATCCAGCTAGCTGGCACAGAAATTCTTGCTCGCTTGGATGTGCCTGTCAAGCTCGACAAGTGCCCTCTTCATTCGACATTTGACTCTGCATCGCCCAGCTAACTCGGCTACGGCTGCAGCCATGGCTAGTTCCCGCCGAAATCCGCGCAACAGCAAACGCAAGCCTGGCAGCTCCCGCAAGCCCAAGCCGGTGCCAACGGTGGACTTCAGCACGTCGATCTCTAGCGTGTCGAGCGAGCCAACGCCAATTCTCGAGTCGTCGCTTGCTAGCTCCTACCAGAAGCACGTGTTACGGCGTCACCAACCGAATCGTGGGTCTCGACGTACTGGGGCATCTGCAAGAGGTGCCGGCGGTCCTCGCGACTCACCGTTCTCTCCTCGTCGACCGACTGGTGCTGTTCCTGAACTCTTCGTGACTTTCCGCCACATTTCGCTTGCTGTGGATGTTCCGGTGCCACCTGCTGCGGCTGCTGCAGCAGCTCAAGCTGCTTCAGGCCAAATGGGCCGTGAAACGCTGCATGCGAAGCAATTGCCTACCATTACGAATCACGTACGCGGCATCGTCGGTGCACTCACGGCAAACAAGACTTTCGTTCGTTGTCAGATCCTCAAGAATGTCACGGGGGCTTTCACGCCCGGCTCCATGACGCTGCTACTCGGACGATCGGGATCAGGCAAGTCAGCCCTGCTTAAACTTCTCAGCGGGAGGTTTGATACGACTAGCAAAAGTGTGACGCTCGATGGTGAAGTTTCGTATAACGGTCTTCCTCGTGAGGAACTCAAGACGCAGCTCCCGCAGTGCGTGGCATACGTTCCACAGCAAGACAAGCACCTACCAGTGTTGACTGTGAAGGAAACGCTGGACTTCGCTTTTGAGTGCTGCGCCATAAACTCTGATGCAAAACCTGTTGGCACAGTGTGTAAGGCTCCAGCTCTCGACTACCCAGTTGCGCTTCCTACCACGTACCTTGGCGGTGAACAAGACGCGGTAACTGTCACGCGAGAGCTTGGGTTGACTCGCTGTCAAGGCACCATTGTTGGAGATGATCGCAGTCGTGGTGTGTCTGGAGGCGAGAAGAAGCGCGTGACAACTGGCGAGATGGCATTCGGACCTCATGCAGTGTCGTTAATGGACGAGATCACTACGGGACTTGATAGCTCCGCTGCTTTTGATGTTGTCAATGCGCAACGACGTTTAGCTCGACAGCAGCGGCAAACAGTGGTGATTTCGCTCCAACAGCCTGCTCCAGAAGTTCTGGCACTTTTCGACAATATACTGTTGCTCGCTGATGGTGAAGTTCTCTACCATGGCCCACGTGCTCATATCCAGGCGTATTTTGAGGCGTTGGGCTTTGTCTGTCCTCCCGGGCGTGACCTCGCTGATTTTCTGTGCGACTTGGCGTCTCCACAACAAGTTCAGTACGAGCGAACTCATGCCCCTATGCCTGGAAGACGCCGCCATCCCCGTAGTGCCAACGAGTTTGCGGATCTGTGGATTATGTCGCCCATGTACGAAGTCATGGTGGAGGAACTGGACCGCCTTGACAATGATACGGACGCATACAGCCAAATGCACAGCAAAAATGGTGAAAGAGGGCTTTACTTCGACCAGGAAGCGCTGCTGCGTGTACCAGCATTCCGTCAGACTTATCTTCGCAGTACGTGGACGGTAGTGAAGCGACAAATGCGACTTTTTGCTCGCAACAAAATTTTTTTCGTGGGCCGGTTGCTGCTGGATTTGCTGGTCGGCTTGATGGTGGGCTCAATCTACTACAACATGGATCTGGCTGACTCGCAGGTGACATTGGGCGTAGTCTTCTCATGCGCACTTTTCCTTGGGCTTGGTCAGTCAGCAACACTCGCACCGTTCTTCGACGCGCGTGAGGTATTCTATAAACAGCGTGGAGCAAACTTCTATCGTACCTCCAGCTATGTGCTGGCTTCATGCGTTAGTCAGATACCACTCGCGGTTACGGAGGCACTGCTGTTTAGTTCGCCGGTTTACTGGATGGGTGGATTTATCGCTTCCATCGAACACTTTCTGTTGTTTGTGCTGTATATGTTGCTGACAGTGTTGGTCTTTGTCGGCGTGTACTTCCTCTTATCGGCTGCTTGCTCGACTCTGCATGTGGCTCAACCAGCATCGACGTTGGGACTTCTCTGTTTCATTCTGTTTTCTGGCTTTGCTGTTTCTCGTGAGCAACTTCCGTCTGCGATGCGGTGGATCTATTGGAGTAACCCACTTGCTTGGGTTACGCGGGGCATTTTGGTGAGTCAGTACCGCAGCAGCAAGCTGGATGTCTGTGAGTACGGTGGGATAAACTACTGCAAAATGTACCATGGACAGACATTAGGCGAGTATTCTCTCGGGCTCTACGATGTCCCCTCTGACCCCAAATGGGTGGTCTTGGGTATTGCCTTCCTCCTGGCAATGTACATCGTCAGCATGCTGTTGTCTTATGTAATGCTGGAATACTGCCGTTATGAATCCTCTCCGTCGTTACCGCCACCACTACCAGCTTCGTATTCAGATACAGCAATTCCAACCCCTAGACTACCGAAAGATTCGTACGTCATGCTTGCCACACCCCATGGAGATGGAGACGATCTGCTGGAAAGTGACCTAACCGATTTCATGGGACCCGATGAACTCGGCATACTCGGTAAGGACAGAGACTCAAATGATTCGTTTAACGCTTCGCAAGGGCTTCCAACCAATTCAGATGACATCGTTGTCCGCTTGACGCCCCGATGGGAGGTACAGCCCGTCACGTTGGCCTTTCAAGACCTACGGTACAGTATCACTGTTCCCGCAAATGCTGTTTCGGATCCAACAGGACAGAAGGGTGAAAGTGGAGTTGAAGGAGCTCCAGGACGTCCTGTGGCTGTGGACTCTCGTGCCAATGTCGATAAAAGCAAGAATATGGTCACGCGAGAGTTGCTGAAGGGTGTCACCGGATACGCATTACCAGGTACTATGACAGCGCTGATGGGTTCTACGGGAGCAGGAAAAACAACACTCTTAGATGTGCTGGCTGGTCGTAAGAACGGCAAAGGAGGCAAGAGCAAGAACGGGGCTCCATGTCTTCGGGGACGCGTGCTGCTCAACGGAGTTGATGCTACAGAATTGGCTATACGTCGATGCACTGGGTACTGCGAGCAGACTGACGTGCATTCCGATGGATCTACTTTTCGCGAGGCGCTACAGTTTTCGGCGTATCTCCGTCAAGGTGACCGTGTTGCGCCTGAGAGAATTGAAGAGATTGTCGACGAGTGTTTGGATCTGCTTGGGCTGAATGACATAGCTGGCCAACTCATCCGTGGCAGCTCGGGCGAACAGCTCAAACGGTTGACACTGGGAGTCGAACTGGCTGCCCAACCTAGTGTGTTGTTCCTCGATGAACCGACTAGTGGTCTGGACGCGCGAGCTGCCAAATCTTTAATGGATGGCGTGCGCAAGGTAGCGGACTCGGGGCGTACGATTATTTGCACGATTCACCAGCCGTCAGCCGAAGTTTTTTTCCTGTTTGACACCCTCATGCTATTGCAGCGTGGCGGCGAGACGGTGTACTTTGGTGAGTTAGGTCGAAACGGTGAAGCACTCGTAAAATACTTTCAAGGATTGGAGTTGCCGCGCAGTGCACCGACCTTCAAGCCTGGCGAGAACCCAGCAACGTGGATGTTAGATGTTATTGGTGCTGGTGTCGAGAAAGTCAAACCAAAGTCGTCGCTGCCTATGAAATTTAGACGACCTGCGCCTACAGCACAAAAAAACCACCGACTGGATGCTTCCTTAAGCTCCTCGGTGGGATCAGAGTACTCGCGGCAGAACCGTGATGACAGTGTGGATTTCGTTGCTGCATACGAAGCTAGTCGTCTAAAGCAACGTTTGGACGCGAAGCGTGCTGCTCCCGGAGTGTTCATGCCGTCGGACCGAGTGGCGCCCGTCACATTTGCTAGGCGACGAGCTGCAAGTGACGGACTACAGTTCGCCATGCTCATGCGCCGATTCATGCGACTCTATTGGCGCACTCCGTTCTACACATTCACTCGAATGGTGACAGCATTGATGCTTGGCTTGATGTTTGGACTGGTGTACTCGGGCAGTAACGACTTCACCACATACCAAGGTGCCAACGGTGCGGTGGGGCTAATCTTCTTCTCGACGTGCTTCTTGGGCGTTGGCGCGTACGTGCACGTACTACCATTAGCCTTTGAAGAGCGTGGGCCGTATTATCGTGAGCGTGCATCGGAGACATATAGTGCGCTCTGGTATTTCGTGGCCTCATCGGTCGTGGAGATCCCTTACGCCGCTGTGGCTTCGCTAATCTTCGTGAGTGTATTCTACCCGATGGCGGGTTTCTCGGCCTACGGTGACTTCGCCCAAGTTGTGGTGTACTGGCTGGTTCTAACGGTGCACATCCTGTTCCAGACATACTTTGGCCAGTTCTTCACGTTCTCCATGCCCAGCCTCGAGCTTGCTGCTGTATGGGGTGCGCTGTTTGACTCCATCTTTCTCATGTTCATGGGTTACAATCCGCCGGTCTCGAGCATTCCAGACGGATTCAAGTGGCTCTTTCAGCTGATTCCTCACCGCTACACTTTCGAGGTGCTGACGGCGCTTGTGCTGGGTGACTGCCCCAGCGAGCAACTGCAGCAGATCGGAGCAGCGGCGGCGATGAACACCACAATTGATGTATCTGGCTGGCCTCTGGGCTGCCAGCCTCTCTCGTCGGCTCCGCCCGCTGTTGCCAACATCCCGCTCACTTCGTACATCGACGCAGTGTTTGGTGCGCGTCGAGAAGACACAGCTCGCTCAATCACCGTGGTGGTAGGCATCCTGCTAGCAATGCGCGTGGCCACTCTAGTTGTCATGCGCGTAGTCAACCACCAGAAGCGCTGAGGGCGTGTAAGTTGTCCTGCCTTGCCTAGTCTGCAGCTCCTAACCGTTACGAAATGAACGTACTGTCCTCCAGCGACTGGCTCTCAAGTTGAACTGCATGTAGCCATCTGCATTGCGTTACGCGTGGTGCCAGGTGGCCCCTGGCTCTGGCGATCTGACCCCACATCTGGACAGGCCTCCAGCTCGACGTCGCGACGGGATAGTCGCGACCGATCGACGTGTTATGCCACTTGCCAACTCGAGAGTTACCGGCGTCTGTTGTCTCTGCGCCACAGCAACTCTGAGATGCCGATTGTGCCGTACGTCATCGGGACGCGCGTCGCGCCCGTCGTGGCGACGGTCGTGGTGATCGCGACGTTGATCGCCTGTGTGTCTATTGCCAAGGCCAAAGACATTTATCTGGGCGGGCTGGCGTGGCCCTACTTCTCCGATACTGGTCGAGGTGAGGTCATGTTTCGCTAGTCATGCAAATTGCACTTCCAATTGACGCGGAATTCACGTCGCTGCTTTAGATTCGCCCGGATATTCAGTGTTCTGTGTGGGGCTCACAATAGTCGCTGTCGCGCTTATCTTCACGTGGGTGGCCAACTACCACTTCCAACGCGAGATCATCGAGAAAGAGACTCGCGAAAACACTGAAAACGTGTACGCATTAACCATCCGGAAGTACTGCGAGGTGGTGCGCGTGTTAGGTGTGCTCTCAGTGTTTGGCTTGCCGGTGCTGGCGTTCTTCAGCACGACGAGTTACCCAGATGTGCACAAGTACGCGGCGTACTGGTTTTTCGTGCTGGAAGCTATCGCGTTGGTGCTGAATGTGCGTGGTCTACTTTGCGTCTTTTGAATGGATAATCCTCTCATCCGAGTGTGTGCTACAGACCATTGCTAGCTTCAAGCTCGCTCGACTTAGTGATGCTTCTGGCAATCCTTACTACACCTCAGAGTCCGAGGCGCCGCCGTCCACGAATAACGTGTTCAACCCTTGGAATGTGGCAAAGTCGAGTACCAAGCGCACGTTCTACATTCAACTAGTCTTCACAACACTATTCTGGATTGGATTCCTGCTGTATATTCCAATTGGCCTCGCGCTAATTGATGAATTCCAACGTCTCACCATTAAAGACGTAAGTGTGATGATCGCATAGCTGGAGGTATAAAGCTGTGACTGACATTGTGCGTTTTAGTGCTTGGAGCTCAACTTAGGCGAGAAGTATTGTACCGACACCATGCGGCTCAATGATACGGAAACCGTGCTGTGGAACTATGGTGAGCTTCTTAGCAGTCCGTTTTCTCCAATATCAGCACTAACTGTCATCAAAATGTTTTCCGCTCTAGACAACGCGCACGGTCTTAATCAAATGCGCTCAGCGAGTCAACTAGCGTGTATTCTCACGTTGGTCGGGTATTCCATGTCGTTCCTGTCGCACAACAGCGAGTCGCTGCAAGACGATACGGTCTAACAAACAGCATAATGCTTCTTTGATCTTCTCAACCGTACCTGAACCTATACTTTGTCCTGTGAAGCTAGCATGAATTCACTTTTTGCTAGAAAACTAAATAGATATGACGTTCAGCGAAATAATGCTTACGATGACGATTTTGCTGATGCATAGATTTTGGCTCAGACCCTATCGTTTCGTGGGGTAGTAGATAAGCCCATATCTTGTGAGCCACGTTTACAAGTTAAACGAGTCGCTAAATAATTGTCAACACGTTTAAGCAGTTCCGCCCACCAAGGCACTACTAGCACTGTAACCTTTCTCTTTTCTGTCTTGAGGCCTGTAAAGGTTTCACCGATGCACGAATTGTTGCGTTTTAAGCTTTATCATTAGTATCTTTTTCGCGCTGATTCCTGAGCTCGTCGATCTTTGCCTTGAGTGTCGTTATTTCCTCTTTCAACTTGAGTTCATCAGCTCGGTGCTTCTCGTCTTCCTTTTTTCCATCAGCACGTTCCACTTCTTTCTTCAATCCACAAAGCTCTTGAAGGCGCCGGCGTTCACGTGTATGAGCCCAAACTCCCTGCAAACGCTTAACATTTACGTTGAGGTCCGGGAAGCAGGCTCACATTTCGGCCGCGGTGGCGCGCCACTTTCTTCCGCGTATTAGCTCTGGCTCAGGCGAGCGGCGGGATGGCCAGTCAAGAAAAGTCCTCTCGAGGTTCAGTAATTTTCTCTGTTGCGCCACGGTGAGTACGTAGGACACTGCGCCGCCTCGCGCGTCTTCCTCCGTCTTAAGTCGGTTGGAGGAGGGCTCAGCCGCCGCGGCCGTAGTAGCATCCACCGGGCTTTGCTGCGACGCGTCAGCCGGCAGCTCAGCTCGCACCTCTCAATCTACGTTCTGCGCCATGGCGGCGAAGGCGAAGACGCGGTCCCAGGAATGCAGGTCAACTTCAAGTTGCCTTTTACTCTGCCGCGTCAGTTTAGTGCCGGGCCGCCCCGATCTTATCTGCCAATCAGCGCGCAACATGTAGTCAGTGAGCGTCATGGCGTCCCGAGCAGCTTCGCGGCAGCGGCTGGACGCGCCCCTGGCGGCGCTGTTCGCCTTCTCGGTGGCGCTGAAGCTGCTGCTGCTGCCCTCCTACGCCAGCACCGACTTGGAGGTGCACCGCAACTGGCTGAGCCTCACGCACGAGCTGCCGCGGCGCGACTGGTACCACGAGCACACGAGCGAGTGGACGCTGGACTACCCGCCCTTCTTCGCCTACTTCGAGTACGCGCTGAGCTTCGCGGCGGCGGCCGTGGACCGCAGCATGCTGGCGATCAGCGCCACGCCCGTATTCTCGCCGTCCATTCTGCTCTTCCAGCGCCTCAGCGTCGTCGCGTCTGACGTGGTGCTGTTCTACGCGCTGCACGCCTACTGCTCGTCGTGGCCCACAGTCACGACGACCGAGTGGGCCTTCTCGGCGGCGAAGAGGCTGGCCGTCATGCTCGTCACGGTGCTGGACGCGGGGCTGCTCTACGTGGACCATATCCACTTTCAGTACAACGGCATGCTGCTCGGCCTGCTGATCCTGTCGGCCACCAAGTTCCGGCTGCAGCGGGATCTGCAGGGCGCGTTCCTCTATGCAGTGCTGCTCATGTTTAAGCACATTTACCTGTATGCGGCGCCGCTCTACTTCATCTACTTGCTGGGTCACTACTGCTACGTAAAGAAGCCCGACTCCGACTCGTCGGACAGCGACGACGATGCGAAGGGGAAGCTGCTAAGGAAGAGATCTATCTCGAGCACGGACGTGCATGAAACCATTCAGGATCTGCACGACGGCAATGTGGTATTCTCGTTCTCCAACTTTGTGCGGCTTGGCGTTATGGTGCTGGCGGTGTTTGCGTTCGCGTTTGGATCGATTCTGTGGAACCACGAGGACCCGATTGCTGGTATGAAGCAAATCTTGTCACGGCTGTTCCCGGTGCAGAGAGGTTTGTGCCATGCCTACTGGGCACCCAATGTGTGGGCACTGTACGCCTTCCTCGACAAGGTGCTAGTGATCCTAGGATTTCCCGCGTCGACTGATGGCGTCGCGCTCATGAGCGGTGGCCTCGTTCAGGAAGCGAGTTTCGCAGTGCTGCCCACCGTATCGCCACTGGTATGTGCTGTGCTGACTTTCGCCATGATGACGCCGGTGCTTCGGAGTATGTGGAAATACCCAGACTCGTCCCTGTTCACGAGCGCGCTTGCATACTGCATGCTCAGCTCTTTCCTGCTTGGATACCATGTTCACGAGAAGGCTATCCTCCAAGTGACACTGCCCTTAGCTTTAATGGCTGCCGATAGCGTTGCTAGCATGCGGCTGTACAGGTTTGCGTCAGGAGTTGCAACGATCTCCCTGTTTCCGCTGCTTTTTACGCCCGCTGAGCAAGGATCCAAGGTGCTATTGGGTGCCTGCCACGCTTTGCTTGCGGAGGTTGTTCTCGTACCGTTGCTTAAGCACTCACTGAAGGAACGCCATATCAAGGTTACTGCCGTGGGTATGTCTATCTTCGAACGGGTCTTCCTCGCCGGATTGGCAGGCCTTGCTTTGTTGGCGGCTTTGTTTCCTTACATCCCACGTGTCGGCTCCCGATACCCGTTCCTGCCGCTCATGCTGATCTCGGTAGGCTGTGCCATCGGGAACATCTACGTCTGGGGATTTACTGTCACGCAGCATTTCAGGAAGCTTGATGCTGTCAAATACTACCTTGATGCACAAAGACCTAAGTAAAAGGTTAGTCGCCCAGCTGGATAGGACGCCTTGCAATGAAATAGATCGGTGTTTTCTCTTTGATCCATTTATTTCTCTTCACTTAAATGCATGGGCAAAACGTCCACCCTGAAGTGAACACGCTTACCACTCTCTACGACAGCTTGCCAAGCTGCTGTTTCTTCTTGATGGAGTTCATGGCGTGAAAAACGCCAGAGTCCACAAGGCCAAGGATCGTGAACACACCGCCAATCACTGCGCACAAATGTGTGATAAAGTGGTAGAACGGAATGTTGTCCGTTGTGATCTGCACCACCAACGGAGAGATGTCGAAGGTGAAGAGCGCAGACGGCTGCTTGTCTTCATACTGCGTAGTCGTCGCCGAAAACTCGTACGACCGCTGCTGCAGGTGCGTTTTCCTTGTGCTGTCCTGGTTATCAAAGCCCACCACCTTCATTCGTACAACAAAGGCAACACAAGCGTTAATTACTGCCATCAGCCAGACCAACAGAGCAGGCAAACTTACATTCAAGAAGTGCTCCACAGTGACGTTTTCACTCTCGATCGTGTAAACTTTCTTGTCAAGCGGGTAGCGGTTTGATGGTGCCGCCACCTGGCCGCTGACACCAGCAAATAGGTTCTCGGTGCGCCGCACCTGACCGAAGGAGAAGTGGTTGACAACGTGTGAAATATCGATCGCCTGGGCGTTGAACGACACCTCGTCGGAGCGCGCTGTAAACACCAGCATGCCGGGGACGCGGTTGACGCTGATACTTCCCGAGATTTCGCAGCCCTCCATGGCGCCAGTCTGCAGGGCCGTGGACGGGCGGTGCTTCTTAAAGTCAATACCTTCCAGGTTCTCCTCGTTCACACGCACGGGCAGAGGCAATCCGAGACGGTCGTTGTTGACGTTCACCTCCTCGGCAAAGTCAGCATCGGGCTCCAATCGTCGGAAGAACAGGTCCAGGAACTGCAGCAGGTGCTCCGTCTTGCGCGGGCCGTTGTAGATGTAGCGCGTGGACGTGCTTCCGTACATGTAGATGAGCATGGAGGGGAAGGCGCGGATGTGCGCGCGTCTGCAGAGCCACACGGCGTCCGGGTCCGTGCAGTCCACGGAGGCCATGCGCACCATCTCGCTGTACTCGGGGTGGTCCGGCAGCTGCGCCGCGGCGCGCTCCCACTCGGGGTGCAGCTGGTGGCAGTAGGGGCACCAGGGCGCGTAGAAGTTGACGAGCACGAGCTCGTACTTGGCCATGAAGTCGTCGAAGGTCTTGGACGTGAGCGGCGTGGAGTAGTGCACGCTGGTCTGCGTGTCCCGGTGCACGCCGCCCCAGACGGGGATGCCCTTCTCGTGGTTGTCGATCACCACCTCGTCCAGGCGCTGCAGCTGGTCGGCACGGCGGTCGGTGGCAAGGCGGAAGTGGCGGATGTGGCGCGTGAGGTTGGTGAAGCGCTGGCCCATGTGGTCCTCCAGGTCCACGCTGGCCACGGCGCACGGCACGTTGAGCAGACTCACGTTGAAGTTCACGCGCAGCCGGTCCTCCTGGTGCTCGTCCATGACCACGGTGGTCTTGGTGCTCTGCAGGCGGTAGGCCTCCCAGTGCGTGAGCAGCAGCAGCCCCATCGCGGCGAAGGACAGCAGCGAGAGGAAGCTGCCCGTGTACGTGTGCACCTGCAGGTCGTCCGGCACATGTCTGCGCGGCGGCGGACGGCGGGTTAGACGCGGAAGCTGGCGACGAGCCCCATACACAGCACGCACCGGAAGAAGTCGAGCTTCGCCATGGCGCCACGTCGCCGATTGCGGTTATGACTGGGAGGTAACATATATGACAGGGGTAGCCATCGCGGATCTGACAAAAATAGTATTATTAAAATACTATTTTGTTTTCAATGTGGGTTCCGCTCGCGTTTTTATTTAAAGGATGTTGTATTTTTTGCGGTTGTCCTAGAATCACTTATCTCTTTTGGTGGAGGTAGCGCATGCACAGCAGTGCATGCACACGAGACATCATGGCGACGAAGATGCCGACATCGTCCATGATATGGTCGTACTGACGTTGAAGACATGGTCATTGTACGAGTGGCTCTCACTCGGTGGATCATTTTTTACTAGTTGACAACCCAGAGGGTAGCTGGAGAGGTCGAGCGATGCCACGCCACCCGGACTCGTAGCTCCAGCCAACTGGATCTCAGCGAGCTGAGCGTCTGAGCAATACCCGAAGACGGTTCCTTCGTGGAGCCATTGGTAGCCGTGTGGATTGTCATCAGCCGGCGGTTGAAGCCCATGAGCATGAACGAAACAGCATTGATCAACATGCCGAGAATCGAGCCAACCTCGAGTGTTGGGAAAGCAAACACGAGCAACTGACCAAGGTATGCTTGGAACAGGATCATGAGCCCGATGTTGAAGCCGTAGAAAAAAAAAAACAGCGTCTGCAACCCAACAAAACCCACCATCGGATAAAACACAGCAGTGAAGAGTGCCGTGCACACAACCACATACGGTAGCTCGACGATCGTGAAACCCACAAAGAACCAAAGTGCAGTGTATGTCTGCGCTACTCTCACGGTAGAAAAAAACACGCTCTTCAAACACCATGGGTAGTCCACTGATAAGTGCGACGATACCAATAAAGACCGTGGAGAGGAAGACCATACCGAGACCACTGTTCATTCCTTGATACACCGTGTAGTCCACGTCGATGTAGACTATTCCAAAGATGAGTCCCAGCATTGGCGAAATTGCCAGACGTGTGAGGTTGTAAGCCGGTGTGCGCCAAAACATTCTAAAAAAGCCGCGAAGTAGGAAGCGAATCTGCGTGCCGTTGCTGGCTGCATGCTTCTTACCATACTGAAGTGACTGAATTGTTTCCGATGGAACAAATACCCCTGTCTCCGTCAGCTTCTGGTCAAGCAATTTCTTGCTGGCACTTGCATTGAACAAAGTTTACGTCCTCGGTAGGCTGCTTATCACCGGCATCTGCTACACCAGCACCAATAGCTTCCAACATCCAGGTGGCAGGATTGTAGCCGTCCTTGATACGAGGAACGCTTGCAAGTACCTCGAGCGACAAGGACAGATGCTTGAAATGCACCTCCATTTGCGCGCCCGAGAACAGTCTCAGGAGAATTATGCTATCTCCCCAGATAGTACTGTGACTGCTAGTTACAGTGTACAGGTTATCTGCGAGGCTCGCAGAGACCATAAACTGGCTATCGACGGTTGGGGCGGTATTATAAGTAATGAGAGGAAGACGGGTATCGCTATGTAGGAGGACCATATTCGACCAATCAGGGCAAAGGCGATATATTGTCGGATTGTGTATGTCGACGACGGATTATGTAGACCTCGGTGGATGTTCGAGGAGGACACTGGAGGACACTCTTTACGGACGAGCTCACTTCTTGCATTTGCCCTTGGACTTCCGGGTGATGCGACGGTTCTTGCAGTGCGCCACGTCCAGCAGACATTGGTTCGCGTACGTGACGTTGTCCGAGCCGCACACGGGCAAGTACTCGCGGGTGCAGCGAGTCGGACACTTGTCTTCCGGGTCAACCATCGGGGCGCCGCTGGTTCCTGTCAGCTGCAGAAGCGCCACTACCACCACGACCATCAACTTTGTCATCTTGGTTGCCAGGAATTGCTCGGATCTAATCTTGTCGGTTCCACTCAAAAGATGAAATGAATCGCTGCAACTGGCGGTTGTTGGCGGCCGTTCTACAGCTTTAGTAGGAGTAAGTCCCGTCGAGCTTTTGTCAAATCGTAGACCACAGGGCTTACGTTTCCGTGATTCCCCGCTCTCGCTTGACTTCACTTCGCTTACGTCTTCACTAATCCGCGTATTCCTTCCCAGGTTTATATTCTCAACTTATTGTCCAACAAATAAAGCTCAACCATAGTCCACTGTGTGAAGCAAAAGGAAATGTGCCTCAACGCGTGTGGAATCATCGGAGACGAAGCTAGAGTGCATACATACAGTGCCCAACCATAATAGAGTTGTGTTTTTTTTATCTTTGCTCATATTGGTCCCCATCCGGGCTTACCAGTAGATGACTCTCCCATCGGGAGCTGAGAGCTTAAGCGGACAAAACATTCTGTAACGGCCAGCATCTGCGATCGCGTGCACCATACGTGACTCAGCTGCCGACCAGGCCAGCTGTGGATTTGCAGAACAGATCGACAAACGTAAGAGGCTAGCTCAGGAACTACAGAAGTGCTCAAAAAGCTAGTAAAAGAATCGCTAAACAATACTGCTGTACACAGGTTTTCGCTCACAAGCTTCCTGGGGTTTGTTTATATTCTTGTAATTCTACTTGATCGCTGTGCTTTTGCATTAGGCGACCTCGTGAATACAGTGTACGTGATTCCGCGAATGGGCAGCATTTCTGGTGTGCACAGTACACTGAACACTTCTCGTCTAGAGAAGCTCACATGCTCAAGAAGATTGCGGCGGCAGCATAATCCCAAACACCGTGTAAAATGATTTGATCGCGATATCGTGACTCTTCTCAAATCATACTCGGGTCAAACATATTTCTGCAATCTTAGTATCCGAATCGAGCGTGTACAATGTGCCGGCTGGCTCATGGTATTGTACTTAAGTACACTTCCAACTCCTTAGCCGAATGCCGGGCTTACAAGCATCGGTCTTGATTGTTCCTGGTCGCTAGCGAGTGCTACACACATCTTAATAATCCGTCCGGGAGATTTTCCCAACCTATTTTGCCAAATACTCCCAAAACAGGGACCAAGTCCCGAAGTGTTGTCTGATATCACAAAGCTGGTCATCCGACGTCTGCGCGGGGGTTATTCGTATGTCGCTTCTTGTACATGGCGCTTGCGGTGCTGAAGGTCTTTCTCCGCAGACTGGTCCAGGGCCCGCTCACCATACCGGAAGACTATCAAAGGAAACGATGTTATCTGCTCTTTGAGAAGACAAAATCCGACAGTGTATGGCTTCGACATGTATGTTGCTTATCTAGCACTGACAATAATTAGGGAAGACATCCCCTTTCCATGAAATCCAACTAAATGCAACTCAATCAGCTCAACTCGAATCAATTCAACAATTCAACTCAATAAAAAACACGTTTCCCAGCGCAAGCTTAGCTATTGCCTATTCCATGAACTTTTGCCCAACACAGTGAACATAAGTTCTAGAGCTAATACCAACGCAAAGGTAATACACGACGCATTTCACTCCACTGGTACAACAAAGAAGTGCACAAGCAGCGTCAATGATAAAGCGGGAATTTGGTGAAGATCTTGATAATAATCTGTGGTGTATTAGGATCATGCTGCTGTTACTTAGGCATTTGCATCCAAGTCAACATCGATTAGTCAGAGCTTATAAAACCTACAGATGACTGCTAGTATTATTTCGCAATTACACGTTTTCCCTATTCAGATTGTTGTCGTAGTCGTGATGATGCAAGTGCACGCCGAGTATGGTTTTCCTGCAACTACAGCATACTTTGTACTATTTGACGCAATCCTGCACGGTATCCAGCAACAACGATAATTTCGCACGTCATTTTGATATGCACGTATTGAAGCGATATGCATGCATGTTCGACATTCACAGAATAATATTGGAGCTTCACCGTGTGTTTACTGCCTATCATTGTCATTTAACATCGCAAGCGAGGTCGCCTTGATATACTTCGGTCTCCACCGTTGAACCGAGAGCTTTTATCTGCACTTGCCGTTGGCCACCTTACGAATCCTCGAGTTAATGCAGTGCGCGTAGTCCATCTAGCATTGATTTGCGTAGGTGACACCATGGAGCCGCACACGGGCATGTAGTCGCAGTCGCTACTAGTGCGCATCTGCTTGGCCTCACCTTCCGTCCAGATGCCTGCGAGTAGCAGCAGCATCGCCACCAGAATCACCACCTTGTTCATCTCGCTTGAGTTGATCTTTGCTCGTTTTGATCAAAAGAAAAAATGCAGCGATACATCGATCTCAACTTTAGGCAATAGAACGACAGCCACGTTGGAAACGGAAAAGGGCAACTCCAGCGTTCAATCGATTCCACGTTCGTTGTGCATACGCTGTAGATCACGTGTGGTAACGCGTTCGTAAACATGGCTTTTATTCGTGTATGGTGCACACTGATTAGCTCTCGTGTGGCGTTACAAGTCTTTATGGCCACTTTCCCCCCCCATCTTACAGATGTGAACTATTTGTTATTTATTGTAATGTTTGGGCCACACTGGGGAGATATCGACAATATTCGCTTTATGTAAGCAGTTTGGAGAGTATTCCTTGTTGACATAGGACCCTCTGGTGAAGAGCAGCTAGGCAGAGGAGGTCCCTTTTAAACAAATAAGGCTAGGAAGTTTGGAGAATCATTAAGTCCATGCACACAAATCGCCAAAAGATCGACTGCAGTCCGTTTGGCTGGATCTTAATCGACTGAACTTGTGGCGACGACTCTTGCGTGGGGAATTCACCATTTCAAATCAAGCCTAAGGGAGTCCGAGTTGTACTAAAATCGCGAAACTAACAGCATACGCTTTTAATTCTCTTGAATTGGATAACAGCTACCTCAATTCCAGTCTAATGGCTTGAAAATCCCCGCCAATGATGTCTTGAAATAACCACTACAAGTTTAACCCTCAAATCGTATGCGTGTTTACGCGCTAGCGCATCCTCACGCGTACTTTAGTTTTCAAAACTCCGTACGCCTTGCCATATTCATCTCATGTAATCGCAGAGCTGTTGCATTTCACCGGCCTGGCTGCACTTCACTTGTACACGTCGCGATGCCTTCACTCCCCAACCACCCAGAATGGGATAGGCGTCAAACTGGATAGAGCTGATACGCAGTAGTAGCAAAGGTAGCACCGTCTCCACCTTCATCTCTCCTCGGTAGGCATTAATCCAAAAACTGCACAGCATTTGTGTTGTCGACTAATTGGTACGCACCTCCAGTTGAAGCGTGCCCTCGGTGCAGACGCCCGTGGTCTCCCCAGAATCGTCACCTTGGTCATATCGATGTATCTCAAATCTTGGATCTGAACGTTGCAGTCGAGTTGACGAAATACTTAAGATATTCTGAAACAGTCCTCGACTAAAGGTTCCGCTGGTTCCGCAGATATCGTTGATCATTTTTCTACATAAACGTCCACAATACCAGTCCCATCACAGCGAAGCACAGCAGCGACAGGAAGCTTCACAATGGGAAGATTAGCAGGTTTAAGAATGCATTTTAATACTACAGTAGTAGTACTCAGTGTACCGCAAAAAGCAAAATCAGAGAAAGCATTGCTCAAGAATCCGTGTAGTGGACTTGATTATAACGCGTGTAGCTGAGGTACACAACTTTCACTCACAACCTCTTTAGTTCTTGCATCTCCCCTTGTATTCCTTCTTGATTGCTGGGTTCTTGCATTGGTCGACCTCGAGCAGGCAGTCATTGGCGTACGTGACACCACATGATCCGCCGAAGCTCCAGTCGATTGACAACTGTGAAGCAGTAGCACGATCCCAAAACCATCAGCGAGTTCATTCTAAAATGATTTCTTGGTCCTTCTTGAATAAGTATCAGTTAGGGGTTGTGCAGCTTAAAACAAAGTGAGCCTGTGATTTCTGTTTCTGATGGAAAACGATCAACTGGCGGCCCAGCTACAGCTGGTTTACGACCGCTGCAAACATAAGCATATTTTCTGATTGCTCCAGGGTGCCACACGAGGTTGCGCCGATTTTGCCCCCGCCCCAGGCACCAAGACTGGGACAAGACTGGGTACGCGTTGTGCAGCAAATTGAATGGAATACCTAAGACGAAGTAGGTGATAGGATATCGCCGCCATCCAGCGAGCAATATGAGCAGCATGCATGGACACCCCTATAGGCAGCACCACTAATTCCTCCCGTTGCTCTCCATCTCCAGCCAACTGTCCAACGCCGACAGTCGGCTCTCTCTCTCTGAATCCAAAAGTGCTGAAATGTATTGTTGTCGTCTCTACTTCACTAGGCGGCACCTCCTTCGTGCACCGCCGTCGGTCCCAACTCCTCGTCTAGGGCTTCTTGATGCACTTGCCCTCGGCCACCTTGGTGACGTTCGCGTTCTCGCAGTGCGCGAAGTCCAGCAGACAGTCGTTGCCGTACGTGTGGCCGTCCGAGCCGCACACGGGCATCCAGTCGCGCTCGCAGTTGTCGTCGCACTCGGCCGCCGAGCGCCGGGCGCGCACCTCCAGATGCAGCTTGGCCTCGCCCTCGGCGCCCGCGCCCGCGAGCAGCAGCGCCGCCGCCAGAATCGCCACCTTCATCATCGCCATCTCGAACTTCGGGAACTGGACGTCGAACAGAGAACTGGGATGGGACCAGATGGTGCTTTTTGGTCTTTTGGTGCCGCAGTTGAAGTGCTGCGGTGAGATGACAAGCTCTTTTGAAGTGCACAACAAGCCACCTTGCTCTCAACAGAAAGCAGCTCTATTTGGAAATACTACCGACCAATGCGTCCACGGACGCTAAGAGCACGCGTGGAGCAATCGGATATACCTCGTTTTCTATTCCAGCGCCACAGAGTAGGATTGGTTCGGTCTGCAAGCGATCGTCAAGGATCACACGCGTTTCCTTCTGCTCTCGCAAACCAATAGGACCCAGGCAGCCTCGCGAGTAACCGAATACTCGCACTAGCGTCTGCATCCAGGCATAACATTCGGTTAGTCGAGGCACACTTTACGGCAGGTGGATCGGAACGTACCTCTTGATCAGCTAGGAAAACGTCTTCTGGGTCTACTCTTAGCAGTGACGCTAACGATTGCATGTCGATGGATCGTTGCAGCGACAACACCGCTACTGCGTACGAGAGGCGTCTCGGTGCGTTTGACACCTTTTCTTTACGAATAACCAAAGCAATGCTTTTGACGAGCAGCCCCTCGCTGCTATCATCGCATTTTTCAAACCGCGCCGGTATCCCTAGCGCTTCCAATGCATCTTTAACGTGCTGCTTTTCAAGTGGCTGGGATATCGACGCCATCCATGACTGTGAATAGAAGCTGCTGGCATCGAAACACTTCATGTAGTTCATGATACGATCGCTGACCGAGTCCTTTTCGGCTCCAACGCACGTAAATTTGACATCGGCCAGCAAGTGCAACGTAAGACGTTGAACCACGTACGCATCTTTTGCTGCATATTCGAGCTGGTCACTGGAAAGTGGTCGGCTACCCCAATCAGAACATTGTTGCTCCTTATCTACTTGCCCTCCAAGGCATGCACGATAGAGTCGCGACAACCCCCAGTTCTTTGCTGGAACATGACGAAACAATGCGAGCTCTTTCAGCTCGAGTAGGAGGGGCGCGACATCGTGTGTTGTTTCATTGGTTCTAGCGAAGAGTACACGTAACTCAGGAAATGAGCTCTTAATCCTTTGAATGTCACTGGACACACAAAAGCCGATCAGGAGGAGTCTGGAAGTTGGTCTCCAGATGTAACTTAGTGGCGCAGAAGCAGCTTGGCCAAGCACTTGTACATCAATTACATAAACGATGTCTCCAACCGCAAGCTGATAGATACTCAGGCCAGACTGGTCTTCATCAATCTGATTGTTTGAGTCTTTGCCACTTAAGACATATTCCGTATCAACTGTGCGTTCTTTTGTCAGAAATTGAGGTCTCCACTCGCAGTCAATCCCAATAAGCATGGTTTGGACAACTGACAGGTCGTCATCCAAGTAGAGAGCTGCTTCCTGCTTTTTTAAGTGCTGGGTTACCTCTTCAACTTCCTCTTGAGAGCCGATGTATTTCCACTTAAATTCGAGGACCTGGTTCTTAACCATCAGCCGGTTTTTCGCATGATCGATAGGATGTCCGAGCAAGTGTGGACGTACCTCATCAGCCTTCAAATACTCATTGCTTGGTAAGGCTGAAGTTTTTTCATACTCCAGCCAAGTCTTCTGAATCACAGCTACATTTTTCCTCAAGCGCTTAAGAGCTTTTGTCATGTTCAGCAGTGACAGGTGCTTAACAAGTGTCTGTAGAAGGTCATGATCCTGAACTACAGTGACCAGCCTCTCAGCACTTGGCCAATCGCATTGTTCAATAAGTTCATCAAAAACTGAACGCACTATCCGTGCGTCCTTGGTAGATTTTAGTTTATTATGCCCTGGTACGAGCTCACCCATACGAAATACACGAATTACTTCAACCACAACAGAATTCCAGCGTGCAGAACGCATAGCAAGCAGTTTGTCGAGGAAACTCAGTTCAACGCTCTTTTCTGAGCCTCTCCACTCAATCAAGTCTGCAGTATTTATCGTCAGGTCAATCGCTCGTAAAATAAGATTTAGGAAATCCCACTGCATTTCGTCACATGCTACATCAGCGAGGAGCCCTGTCCAATTCGAACATTCTTGCACGGAGAAGCTACAGGACTGCGCCGAACTAGAATTAGCCTTCAAACCGTCAAATACATCCAGCAGCAAGTACCCTACTCTTCGAGAAACTCTGGATTCATCCTCACCATGAGCGCTAGTAATCAAAACCTCCAAGCAAGACCGAAGATACGCTGATTCTACCTCACGCTTTGAATAGACATCGGTATCGCTGTTGCTGTGTATGGCATGCTGTCTTCTCCACAAGATAAGCTCTTTGGTAGACCTTTTAAGATCAGCGTGGCTAAACTCCATGTCTTCTACTTTCAAACACGACAAAAGCTCTAGGCTTAGCTCCTGTGGACCTACAGATTCAGGTTCATTAAATCTATGCTGCTTCTGCTTGTCTTGAGCTGCTGCTTCGTCTGCATCTGGTTTGATAAAGCCTTCATTAGAGCAGTCGATACGGCGAACTTCATATTCCCGTCCACCCAATCCACTAGCGTTATTTCTACGAAGGGTACGTCTGAATCGGACAGGTTCATGGCACAGCGGCGATGGATCCCAGCACTTCGGATCGAGAATAAATCCTCTTGATAATTCGTACCATAGCACATGACCATTTTCAACGACCAGTTCCTGATTATTAGAGTAACGCACAATTTCAGCCACCAGCAAGGGCATCGCCACCCCGCCACTTTTGTTCGTCTCGACTGATGACGCAACTTTCTTAAAGTGTTCTCGAACAGATGCCATCAGTTCGTCGAGCGATAGCGATTCCACATGCGGGATGTCCAACCTGTCATCGCCATCGACTGAGATTCGCCCAGTTGTCATATCTTCCAGCGCGACCACAGGCGACAGCCAATGTAGTTTTGGAAGTATCACAAAACGGCTCTCTCCAAGCACTGCCCGGTCATTAGCTAGGACTTTTGTGGGTAAGTCTGTTTCCATATCAGTCGTCCACCACCCCCGCAAGTGATTCGCAGCAATGCTCGGGTTTGACGAATACCCGTTGGCACTGTGCGTCAGCATGGCAGGTTTTCGGTGAAAAAACCAGTCGTGGGCAACAGTCGTCTCCGAAGTCGACACAAGATCCTTCAGCGGTTGAAACAGGTACCCACGAAGGACGATATATGATTGAACATGCTCACTATAATTCTCCTGAAGCCACATGCGAACACTCTCACCTCGACGCATTGCCAACTTGCGTTCCACCTCTTGAACTCTCCATGCCAAGTTTTCTCCTAAGTGAGGACCAACATATTTTTCAAGTGGTACGAATTTTTTCTTTCCATGTCCTGTATCGCCATCAACTCCATCTAACATTAGCGATTCGTCGACCTCGCTCTCAATGGGATTTAGCAAAAAGAATTTGACCGACGACTCAACATGAAAGTCTCGCTGCTTTTTATCATCTCCCCTCATCAATTCAAAATTGCATCGAAACAAAAATTTTAGCTGCCCCACAGTCCTGTTCGTTGAGGACACAATCTGCTTTCCAATCTCCATTTTCTCCGTTCGGAGGTGAGGGCAAAAGCGCAGCCAGTACTCAAGCAGCGTCGAGAAGTACACTCCCAAAGCTAATGACTTGCCCTGCGCCGTCGTTTCTACAAATTCAAACGTAGCAAAAAATCTTACATTAGTCGGCATGAAGTTGAAGTCAACAGCACGCGGGTTTCAATTACGTTGCAAGAACGCCAGCAACGGCGCTGGGTCTGCCACAAGGGCTAGCAGCCAGTCGACCACAGAGTCGAATTTCAGAGCTTCCACTCCGAATTCCGCTGGCAACACAGGGAACCGGTCGCCACTGAGCATATGAGGACTCGTGACGGTCCATAGCAAGTCGCGCACCACCTTTGGCATGCACAACACGCTCGGCAGACGGGATGACACATCGTCCGAGGACATCTCTGCTTGGTCTCCGAAGCGAATGTGTGGCTGTAACGGGCGGCGATTGGTCGAAAAAATGCTTAGCTGAAAAACTAACGAAACCAGGCATGACGAACAAGCTTCCAGGCAAAACCAACAACGGACTGTACAGTGCATGGGTTACTGACAATGCATGACATATTTCTCATTGAGGAGGCGTGAGGTCGCTGCTTTCTACTTGTGCTCCTCGACATGTTCGGCAACTTCGTCGAGATCGACTTCAACGTCGTTCAGATCTGTTGGAGCAGTCACTGCGGCCGAAGGAGCGATGATCTGCACACTACCATGTCGGGTGAACATCGGAGGCGCAGAAGCGTGCGGGACAGTCATGAGTTCCGGGTCAGACACAGGAGAGTTGAGGTCACCTGTTTCTGCCGACTCATCAGCATCCTCCACTGTAGCAGGTACACCCGAGCCGCCTGATGCAGCCGCAGTAGCATCGCTAGGGAGCGTGAACCCTCTAAGGGCGCCAATAGCGCTTAGGGCCTTAATTTTCTTGCGTGCGCGTTTCCACTTAGCGTGGACTGTAAGTTTCGCGTTAATACGGAAGCCCTCCATGAACTCGTTGATGTTGATTTCATTGTCGTGGCTGAAATCCATCATGCGCATGTAGTCCATGCCATTTGTGCTGAACGGCTTTGTTCCAGGAGGCAAGTGCTCGTTCAACAGCTTGATACCATTCTCCAGTTCGTCGACAGAGATAGTGCCGTTGCCATCACGGTCCAGCACACGGAACAGTGCTTCCAAGCGAGAGCGATGGCGGTACAGTGAGTTGAAGGCACTGCGCTGCTTCTCACGCTCCGGGTCAGCATTCTCCTCACTCTCCGCACGTCTTATCGCTCCCTCAGCGTTGTAACGATCCAAGAAGTCGTTGTACGGCACCAGACCTTCCTCGTCGAGCGCAGTCAGCAATGGCTGCAATGCCTTCCAGTCCAATGACAGGTCCAGCACATCCTCCATAATGGTACCCCACGTCTGGACTGTCAGCTTTCCAGTCTGCTCCTTGTCTTCGTTCTCAAATTCCTCAATCAGATCAGAACGGTATTGTACAATGAGCGAGAAGAGTGCATCCAAGTTGGAAACAGCCATGTCACGACTCTCGGCGCTCGCCATGTACTGGAAAAAGGCAGGCTTGTCCTTGCCTGAAGGAACGCGCATAAAGCACCCAAGGTTGTTCGCCTTGCCGCAATAGTTAGATGCAGAGAACAACGTCACCAGCATACCCTTCTCCTTGTACGGCCAATCGAAACCTCGCGGCACGCACTCGTGCGAGCGCACAACCAACGCAAGCTTGTTCTTGGTCATGAACTTCTGGACAATGTCAGGACCGTAGATTGTGCCGGCACCACGCTTATTTTCCTCGAAGCCCTTGCTTGCCTTCGGGTCACTCCAAAGCAAGTCACGAATAATCTGCATCTTGCGGTGAGGTTCACGATCCTTTCGGTTCTTTGGCTTGGTGCGGTACCTTGTGAGGTCGTACCCAGCACGGTCAAGCGTGTTAAACTCCTTCATCAGGATGTTTTCACGGGGCACACCGCCGTGCACGACAAGCACACGGTCATCAATGAGCGTTGCAAGCGGCAGATACCGGAAGCTCTCGCAAAACAAGTCGTACACATATCGGTCGTACTTGACCTCGCACTCTTTCATGAAACCGAAAACTTGCGTGATGGAGTTTTCTTCGTGGTTTCCACGATTCAGCAGAACATGACGCGGATAGAGCAGCTTGAATAGGTAAATAATGATAGCAATCTCCACTCCGCGGTCGCCACGATCCACGAAGTCGCCGTTGAACAGGTACGGATTAGTATCCGACGGCAAGCCGTTTTCGCGCAAGATCAGCAGCAGGTCGTCCAGCTGTCCGTGCAAGTCTCCGATGATCGTGATATGGTTCGCCGGTGCAATGTGGAACTCCACCATAGTCGGATCCTTGCGGAACAGCGCCGTCGCCTCGTTAATCACGCGCACCACCACGTTGCGCGGGATCTTGCGCCCGTTGCGGCAGGAATCGATCAGGTCTTCCACGTTCTTGAGCGTGATGACCTCGTCCAGCTCGTCTCCCTGCACGTACATGTTGGCAATGTCGATGTTGCCCATCTCCTGCTGGGAGACTGGATGCGGCGCCGGGGCCTCCTTCGCCTTGCCATCGTCCAGCCCAGGGATGTAATTTACCAGTGCATCCAGGAACAACGACAACTCCAACTAACCATCCACAAAATAAAACAAACGTAAGAAATCTCGTTTTAAGAAGGCAAATTTCACCTGACAACGTACCACTTCCGCTTCTTCGCGGTTTTCGAGGTCGTTGAACAATTTCCAATTGGAAATGATCTGGTCCTCGGTGGGCGTCGACGCCGTGGAGCTCGAGGGCGACGGAGGCGGCGGCGGCTGCGACTGGATCGGCTCCTGAGGCGGGGCTGGGACGCATTAACACAAATCAGTGCCTGCCACATGGCTTCGACGTCGTCAGTGACGCACCTGCTCGCTGCTCACTGGCTGTCGGCTGGGCCCCCGTCCTGCTATTCCTGCCAATGGGAGCGCGGAGTTAGTGACGGCTTCGAGCCAATGGGCGTCCAGCGCAGCGACATACATTCCGCTCTTCCGCCGCGGGTACTTGGTCGCCAGACGCGTGGGGACGGACGCGTCCCGGTGGACGCCCCCCTGCTCCGAGGAGGGTTTGTTGCCCATGCGGCGGCGGTGCAAAGCTCGCGAGCGAGGAAGCGGCCGTGAGGCGGGAGAAGAAGGCGAATGCACGTGACGTCTGACTCGTTTCAGCTCGGGCCAATCCGCGTGGTCGCCGTGATTACACCCAATCCGATGTCGCAGACGGTCGCGGATAATCGCCAATCAGATGGACGGAACGGTCCGGAACGCGTGCCCAGAAAATAACGCTAGTCGACGGATTAATCCACAAATTAACAAGCAAATGGTCAGGGTGAACGACATTTTACTCGAGCGGATTGCACTAACTTTTAGGCTAGCCCTTACCTTCACGGTCCATGCAAAGTAATTCACGCAAATCTGCATTGCAGGGATCACCTCGACAGGACGTTTATCCGATTCGTTGCTGCCGTCAAAACAATGGTACCGCAGTGATTGTTGCTGTATGATGGATCACGTGGAAGTAGTTTGATACCGTTCTCGGTTGTGTGTGCATGTAGCTACGATTCATAGCTACACGTACACACATTCGTAGCCTACGAAATGCTCGATCTCAACCGTTATTATTTTCTCCCCAGGTCGAAAGCATACATGTAGACAGCGCTCGAGCATACATGTATGCTCAGCGTCATTAAATTTGATTGGAAATTTGTGTTGGAGTGCATATGTTATGCAGAAAACGTTCAATTTGAAGTGAGCTCCATGTTCTTGTTGATAAATGGCTTGTGGAATTGAGTGGTCTATAAAACGCATCTTTTTTTTTTTTTTTTTTTTTTTTTTTTGGTTAGCAAATAGCTTAGCTTATCAAAATGGCACTCCTTACTGTTTAATTTCCTCCTCAGAGTCGCCGTACTGTCCTCAGGTCGATCGCTGCATGGTATTCGTTAAAAATTAGCTGGCGGCAAGCTGAGATACGAAATCGTGAAGTATAGCACGAAGAATTAACCAAATGAGGCCGCGAAAAAGATGCCAGTTTGCTATAGACGTCGTCTTGCTAGCTGTTTTCTCCATTTAAGATACGAGAAACGCTATTGTTAGATAATTTCGTTGAAGTTAAGCATACATGTATGCGCCAGAGCATACATGTATGCTTAACATTGGAGAGATAAGGTTATGCGAACACGTATATCGCCGTCTTAATCATGGAGCACCAATGCAACAACAAAAGCAGTGTGGATCTAGTACTTTCAGTGGCTAGTATCGATTCTGCCTCGCGCAGTATTTACTCAACGCATGCTGTCGAATCGAACCACCAGCAGCACGACACCGAACAAAGTGTGCTCTCAACACTGGATACCAATCAACGACAGCACTAGCCCCGCAGTTTTGCTTGAAGTAAGACTTCGCGTCGTGACGCGAAAGTGCTCGTGCCCACAATTTGTTTGCCTGTCCATTCCTGGCCTCAATCACCTTGTGTTGTAGGATCTTCTCTCTTCGCGGCTTTCGATCTCCTGAACACACGTAGGATGGTGAATTTCATGACGTGATGCATCGCTGCGCGCTTGCTCTGTTCGGTCGTCGCAGCACGTAAGGTCACTTTGTGGGAAACACGCACATATTCGTGTACACATGTGTGAATATCGTTGCAGTGTACAACTTAAACGGTTGGACAACCAGCGATGTCGCGACCCCAGTGAAGTTGTGTTTTCGCGACGGTCGACCCTGCGTGCCTCCTGCTGCTCACTCCACTTTACTTTGCAGTTGGCCTCGACATCTACAAGAACACGACTTACTTCTACTATGAAGAACTTCTTCGCTGGTACCATTGCCACAGCTACACTCGCGGTTGCCTCTGCTGGGGACTGTTGTGGTCAATGGGACTCAGCCAAGAGCACCAACTACATATGTCCAACAACCTTTGGAACAAGAAACGCTGCTCGTCGGGATACCAGTGCACGGGCGTTGACAACGTCAGCGGCTCTGCTGTTGCCTGCATACCTCGTACACCTGGACGGGTGGAAGTCCTACCGAGGTTAAGTCGTACTCGAATGCTGCTCTGATTTTCACCCCGAAGCAGATCCAGAGCATTTCGACGATCCCCACCAACATGAAATACTCGTACTCCTACTCTGGCAAGTTTGTCGCTGACGTAGCGTACGACCTGTTCACCAGCTCCAGTGCCACTGGAAGCAACGAATACGAGATCATGATTTGGCTGGCCGCGTACGGTGATGCTGGTCCCATTTCCAGCACGGGTAAGGCCATCACCGACGTCACCATCGGCGGCAACAGCTTCAAGGTGTACAAGGGTCCCAACGGCAGCACGACTGTCTTTTCGTTTGTCGCCACCAGGACCATCACAAACTTCTCCGCTGACCTACAGAAATTTTTGAGCTATCTGGTAAGGAACCAGGGCTTACCTTCCAGCCAGTATTTGATCACCCTCGAGGCTGGTACGTAGGCTCGAACACCAGGATGGCGGTGTCATCTTTCTCGGCCACTGTCAACTAGAGAAACAGCACCATAGCCAGCTTTACACCAGCTACTTCATCGCATAGAGCAAGGGACTCATCCAAAACTTAACCAAAAGGGTCCGAGTTAATCACAATTTAACCAAACCAAATGCAAAATGCTTGTAGGCAACAATACCCTTCACCATACGACGAGGCTCTTGCTCCGACAACTTGCAGCCTCCTTTACGACGACCTGTATGCTGGCAAGGCAGCTTAGTCCGAGAGCGTCTGGAAAGCCTGCTCCACCTCTTCGTCCAGACCGCTGAAGAAAGCCTTCAGCTCGGCCTCGGGCTGCTTCGGCAGCTGGAACTTGGCCTGGATGATCTTTTGCAGCACCGGGTTCATAGACGTCTTAATCTGGGCCCACGTCACCTTCGCGTCGGGCGGGGAGTCGGCAATAGCCTTTTGGCTCAGGTTGTAGAACAGAATGATCGACCGCAGCATGCCCACACTCTTCACCAGCGGACACGTGAAGTCGTAGTCCGAGAAAGCGTTCTGCTGCAGGAAATCCTCACGGATGATCTTGGCCACCTCCATAATAACCTTCTGGTCCTCCGACAGCGACTCCTTGCCGACCAGCTGCACAATTTCCGTCAAGTTGTCCTCCTTCTGCAGAATTTCCTGGCACTTCGTACGCAGCGTTGAGTACTCCGGGTCGATCTTGTTGAAGAACGGCTCCAGCACACGCATGTACTTCGTGTAACTGATCAGCCAGTTCACGGACGGGAAATGCTTACGCTGGGCAAGCTTCTTGTCCAGACCCCAGAAGACCTGCACAATACCCAGAGTAGCAGCAGTCACAGGGTCCGAGAAATCACCGCCGGGAGGCGACACAGCACCCACGACAGTAACACTGCCCTCACGCTTGGGGCTACCCAGACACGCCACACGACCGGCACGCTCGTAGAAGGCAGCCAGACGAGCACCCAGGTAGGCAGGGTAGCCGCTATCAGCAGGCATTTCACCCAGACGACCCGAGATTTCACGCAGAGCCTCGGCCCAACGACTCGTGGAGTCAGCCATCATGGACACGTTCATGCCCTGGTCACGGAAGTACTCGGCCAGCGTGATACCCGTGTAAATCGAGGCCTCACGGGCAGCCACGGGCATGTTACTGGTGTTGGCCACCAGCGTCGTACGCTTCATGATGGGCACCTCGCGGTCATTGATGGTCATCGTGAGCTCGGGGAAGTCGTTCAGCACCTCAGCCATCTCGTTGCCGCGCTCGCCACAGCCCACGTACACAATGGCATCGGAGTTGGAGTGCTTGGACAGGGCCTGGGAGATGACCGTCTTGCCGCAGCCGAAGGCGCCGGGGACGGCGCACGTTCCGCCCAGCACGGACGGGAAGAGCGCGTCGATGATGCGCTGGCCAGTGGTGAGGGCCACGTTGCCGGCCAGCTTCTCGGCCACGGGGCGCGGCTTGCGCACGGGCCACATGTGCGAGAGGCCGAGCTTGTGCGTGACGCCGGTGGTGTCGTCGCGCACCTCGAGCACCGTGTCCTTGAGCGTGAACTGCTCGTTGTTGTCGGTGCCGGCGCCGTAGATCTTGACCACGGTGCCGAAGACGTTGGGCGGGCACATGATCTTGTGCGAGTGCAGGATGTCGTTCTCGTGCACGAGCCCGAAGATGTCTCCGCCCGAGATGGGGTCTCCCTCGCGGAAGCTCACGGGCTTGTAGCGCCACTTCTTGTCGGCGTTCAGCGACGCCACGTCCACGCCGCGCGGGATGTACACGTCCTTGGTCATTTCGCTGATGGCGTGCAGCGGGCGCTGGATGCCGTCGAAGATGTTGTCCACGATGCCGGGGCCCAGCTCCACGGACAGCGGCTGCTTGCGGCGCTCCACGGGGTCGCCCACCGTCAGGCCGGACGTGTCCTCGTACACCTGGATGGACGCGTTGGTGTTCTCCAGCTTGATGATCTCGCCCACGAGCTTGTCGTGGCCCACGCGCACCTGCATGGCGGCAATTGTCAGTGGCGCTTCTTCCGCGGCGACAGCGCGCGCGAAGCACGTACCAGCTCGTACATGGCGGCGCCGTGCATGTTCTCGGCGATCACCAGCGGCCCCGACACCTTGTACACGTAGCCGAAGTCCGACTCCTTCTCGTTGTCGCCGAAGACGTGCGCCATGGCTGCCTCGAGATCTTCCGCGATCTTTCACTTGCGTTTGGTATGTGACGGCCGGCGGAGGTCTTCGGCGCGCGACCAAGGGGGCTTCAAGCGCGCCCGGGTGTCGCTATCTGCGTGGGAAAAGACGGGGTGAAACAACAGCCTTTTCCCCATGTGCTGGTCGCGAAGATCCTGTCCTTGCGCCCATTCCATTCGCCGAAATATAGAACCCGTCGCGATTGGCCAGTACCTTCAACACGGCGATTGGTGCAAAAACCGATCGCTTTCTAGCCACGCCATTGGCCGATAACCTGCGCCCGTTTGGTTGGCATCGACGCCGCTGCCAATCGAGCTTCTCACCGCCGACGGACATGGCGGAGCACGTGGAGCAGGCGGCTGCGGCCCTGGAGGCGACGCGGCTGAGTCCCAAGGCGGCGCCAGCTGCCGACGCGCCCGCCGTCAGCTACGCGGCGGCGGCGGCCCCAGCGGCGCCGGCGCCCGCGCCCGCGAGCAGCAAGAAGGTGCTGCACCTGGTCGTCGACTCGGGCGCCATCATCAAGGGCACCAACTTGGCGGTGCTGGCCGAGGTACGCGCGGTTGCCGTTGCGCGGCGGGTCCACAGGGTGACAGAAGAAAATCCGGCGGAAAAAACTGACCTGGGTAATGTGCGTGTGGCAGAACTTCTGGACCGTCCCCGACGTGCTGGACGAGATTCGCGACAAGAAGTCGCGCGCCATTCTGGAGCGACTGCCGTTCACGCTGCGGACGCGCGAGCCGTCAGCGGAAGCCATGAAGGCGGTGGTCAACTTCTCCCGCAAGACGGGCGACTTCACCTACCTGTCGCTCACGGATCTGCGCGTCATGGCGCTGTCCTACCAGCTGGAGGTGGAGGCCAACGGCGCCGACCACCTGCGCACCAGCCCCGAGCTCTCGCAGACCGTCACGCGCGCTGCCAACGGCAAGATCATCGGCGGATCACAGACCAACATCCCGTGCAAGTACTTCGGCACGGCCATGGGGTGCAAGTACGGCGACGAGTGCAGGTTCACACACGACGAGGCGGCTGCCAACGGAGAGAGCGGAGCCGAGGCGCCGAAGAAGAAGGTGGACATTCCGTGCCGATTCTTCAACACCCCCGAGGGTTGCAAGTACGGAGACGAGTGCTCGTTCATCCACGAGAAAACGGAGGAGGCTGAAACGGCTGCTGAGGAAGAAGAGGCCGATGTCGAGCCTGCTGTTGCGCACGTGATTAGCGACGAGATCCGCAACGCCGATGTGAAGTCTCGTATTATGGGCGGTTTTGCCGCGTCGAGCAACGCTGGCGCCGCGGAGGATGACGGCAAGAACTGGATCACCAGCGACAACTTTGCCAAGTTCACGGCGTCTCCGTTCGGTGATGGTAAGGGTCTGGAGGAGATTGCGTCGCGACTTCCTGTGGCTTGCATCACGACGGATTTCTCGATGCAGAATGTGATGCTTCAGATTGGCCTTCGTCTGCTGTCGACGGAGGGCATGATCATTAAGCGCGTGAAGCAGTGGATCCTCCGCTGCATTGCCTGCTTCACAACCTCTACAGAGATGGATCGCCTGTTTTGCCCCAAGTGCGGAAACAGCACCATGGAGCGCGTGTCCTACAGCCTGGATCGCGATGGCCACATGACTTTCTACACACGGGCAAACCGCCCCACAAAGCTGTCGGGCACCAAGTTCTCTCTTCCAAAGCCGAAGGGTGGACGCAACGGCGACCTACTGCTGCGTGAGGACCAGCTTCTTGTCGGCATCTGGGGTCAGCGCCAGCGTCAGCACAAGAAGGTGATGCAGAGTGCATTCGGCGAGAACGTGGCACACGATCTCGGTGTGAAGGCCGAGAAGCAGACTGGCATCGTGGTGGGCTACGGCCGCATGAACCCGAACGCACAGAAGGGCCGTGAGCGTCGTGGCAAGAAGAAGCGCAACTAGATTTATCGGTTCATGCATTGGAGCTGCCCATTAGTTCGTAAGTTTTAGATATGCCTTCACAACATGGCTGCAATTTATCTGATGCTGCTCGCTCCTATTTGTAGTCATCCGTGGTGGACAAATGCAGCGTTTTCAACCAGACATGACCAGCAACGAGCAGGAGTTCTAAACTGAGCTGTGTGCGTTCCTTGGAACACTTTCACGCTATTGCGAGCGCCGTTCCATTGCTTTGCAATGCAAGGACCCGTGGAGACTGGATGGGGGTCCCCTGGACGAGATGGCGGGCAAAATGTGACGGTATTGGATTGTGCAGCGACAGGAGCTCGCGTGAACTCACCGCGTAGTTTGGAAGCATGTCGACGAATGGGCATTAAACTAAGTGAATTGCTGCCCAAGACGGTGGTGGAGTTCCTCGACCAAGGGGTGAACCGCAAGTATTCGCTCGTGGAAAAGGAAGCAGCAGTGCTGCGCCACGAGCACTTTGAGCAACTACGGCAACAAAAACTAGAAACCGTACGTGCTGAACGAGAAGCGATTATCAACGGACTAGGCCCAGCACCACCTTCAACAGCTTTGCTTTCAGTGTCGGTAAACACTGGTTCGCCAACAGCTGGGCTCATAAGCCCAGTCTTGCAGCAACAAGTGGCTCCAGGATTTCCACCGCGGCGAATCCAGTCTGCTCGACCTTGGAAAAGCGCCCCATCAAGCTCCGATGGTAGCCCAGGAGTACTGGGCGATTCGACCTTGTTGCAGTTAGAAGAGCGCCGACTTGCTCGTATTAAACTCCGACAACAGAAGGATATCCAAAGTGCTATTGATATGGAGGCGAAGCTCGCACGCCTTCAGCAAGAGAACGCTCGACGTGCTGCTGAGGAAGCCAAACGCCAGGAAGATCAACAGCGAAAGATGCGCATTCGACGAATGCAAGTTGCAGCAGCCAAGCATGAAAAAGAGCTTGCTAAGAAGCGTGCAGAAGACAAAGAAGCACTTGAGCGTAAGGCAAAACGGAGGGCTGAAGCTGAGCGCGAGCAGTTATTAGCCGAGCAAGCTAAAGAGAAAGCTCGCCAGCGCTCATTAGAGGCAGCTCAACGTGATTTTGAGCGGCAGCAAAATGCTGATGCTTGGCGCGCGCAGACTGAAGAGCTACTGAGGCAACAGGAAGAAGTTGTGGCCGCAAACAGAAGGAGGATGATTGAAAAGGAGCGGCAAGTTGCGTTGAAAATGGAGAACGCAAACAAAAGACGGCATCAGGAAGCATTAGAACGTCGAGAAAAAGCAAACGCGCGTATCCAGAACGTCACCTACCAAAATGAGTTAGCGATAGCGCGCAAGAAGCAAGAGGTGACAGACAAACAAGCAGCAGCTGCGGAGCGTGCACGCGAGATTCAGCGAAAAACTTTTAACGATCTCAAGGTACGCGCTGCCAAATCTAAACAGGAAGAACTAATTCGCCAGAAGCGACTCGAAGCTGCCCATGCACTTCGGCAGCAGCATGTTAGCGAGTTACTAGTAAAGCGCGAGCAGTTTGAGGCGAAGATGGAGGTAGCGCAGCAGGAACGCGAGAAAGCACATTTGCTCGCTCAAGTAGAGCATCAATTGGAGATTGCACAAAAAGAAGAAAATGTTGCTCGAATTCAACGCATGGAAGCGTACGCGCGTGAGCAGCTAATACAGCGGATATCATCAGCCGATGCCAGATCAAGAGCAGTAAAGGAGCGCAAGCAAGCTTTGCTGCAAGCACGACAACAAGTATCAACAGAAGCAATGATTCGTCGGCATCGTCTTGCTGAAGCTGTCGAGAAGATGCGAACATCATCGACCAAGTGGGACAAGATCGAGGAGACTTTGTACGGTCTCTAATTGTTCGTGAAGCGCACCCTGCGCTCTCTACCTTGTCTTAACACCTTTGCTTCTCCTTGTGCCTTCGTGTTCATGTAGAGACCGGGAAGCGCATACTTCGAGGCAGCCGCTGTTGGCACCACCTAGAAGTAATAATCCTGAATGGTAGAGCTTACAACGTGTGGATAGAGGCACTTGACCCCCTTATTTATTAATCAATCAATCTCGATCACATGCGCGTTTTGTGTAGTTGGTTGTTCGCACATAGTGCGAGGCACAGCGACTGTTGATGACTTTGTCTCTGTTTTAGCTTGCTCATTGTCACTTGCATCGCTATCGGATACGGTTAAGTCGACAACAGCAGAAGCGTCTGAAGGCGTCGATACCGTTGCACCTTGATCACTTAACAATCGTTCTGTTCGGTTCTGGTGATCGCTGGCACGAGACTGCGCCGGTGGAGTTTGAAACAGCGCTTGCATGTCACCAACGAGGAAATACCCGTCCTCGTCTCCGTCTGCAGAGAAAATAACTGGAACTGTGGATGGGAATCCAAGCGGCGGCCACTGAAGGTCATTGCTATCTACAGCTTCATGCTCTTTCTTCTGCTTCTTGTTACTGCCGTTTTCAGTACCAGGTCGAGGCGTAGCATTCTTTCCAGCACGCGAAGGTTTTGTATCGCCACGAACTGTTTTGCACTCGTTGTCCTCATTTATCGCCGGAAAAAATTGTTTCACACTTGGTGCTGCCTTCGCTTCTTTCTCTTGCTTTTTCTTCTTCTCTTCTCGGGCTGATTCGCGTTCATTCTTCTTGGCTTGCTTCGCTGTGAACTCGGCGGGCTCTTTGATTTTTGTGTACCTTCCACCGCAACTACGTTCGTGGTCAGGCCACCATCGATCAGTTGGTCCAGGAGGCCGATTCATTGATCGCTTCACTAGCCCGAAATATGGTGGGGTGCGGCGACACGGACCCTATCGACATAAGTACCCTATCATTTAGTTCGAGATCGTGCGGCAAGCAGCGATCAGTGGCTGCAAATACACGTACATTACACTGCCACACGTGCTGGCGGTAGGAATCAACTTCGTCATGAAAGGTGTGGAACACTGTGATCTGTGTCTGTGCCGCCTTGTTGATTCGATGCATATGCGCCTGAAAAAGAGGACCGTGGTCTTCATGGTCGCGTACAGGAGTCGCCACGAACACGTATGCATGGATCATTTCGTGCTGTGTGAATTCAACGCCGTTCTATGAGCCACAAGTTGTCCTATAAGCTTCTCGAAAAAAAAAACTTACAAGCAGAGTGTTCACCATATCACTGCGTGGTCGAAGCTTGAGCAATGGCTCACTGATCAAGAGGCAGGTTAGCATTCCAGCCACACCACATAGCCCTGAATGCTGCGTACCTCAGCCGGATGGAGCAGAAGCCGCTTCGAGGCTGAAAACTGCATAGTCCAGCACTACACCACTCAAAATAAAGGCAACAAACCGGTAAAAGCCATGCATATACAAGTGAACCACTCCATGTGCTCGCACCATAGCGTCATGCGCTTGCTCCACTTGACCTCGCAGCCTGCCAGTCGCCCCTCGAAGAACATGCGATTGTATTCCTATTGCCAGCATCGTCTTCATCAGAATAAAAAACAATACGAAACAATCACTAAATCAATAGCGTGCTGCGTACGAGGAAGAGCGAGTGCAAGTCTGGGTTCGGGTCTGGAACGGGTCACAACAATTCGGTTGTCATATTTCTGCTAGAATGGGCCGTTTGAGCCCGCCAACGCAGCGGAGAAGGCGCAAAGACGGCCCTACCTAGGTACTCGTTCTCCGGGGCTAGTAGGTTGCATCGCTGCGTGGCCAGCGAGTCTCCGCGAGCCTCCGCGACGGCGTACGCCAGCATCGACTTGCCCGCCATTTTCGCACTCAAAATGTCACTATCGCGATAGTGACAGTATTTTTTCCTGGTTCTGCTAATTCCAATGCAGTTTCAACGTAGTTGTCTGTTGTGAGTGGCCTTGGCTCTCTTTGCTTTCGAGACCACGTATTGTGGAATTGATACAGCGTTGAGAACCGATAAAACTCTGCTGACAAGACGAATAAAGGCTATTGAGATTCATTGAAAACTGGGGTTTGACCGAACTGCTACTTAGAGATCTATCGGATCTGTTTTTCGATGACGAGTGCTTTCATTTCGGACAAGTAGAGCGGGTTCACACCGGCTTCGACGAGCTCACCGACTTCCTCCAGACGAATCTTTTCCAGCTTCTCCAGTTCGCGCGCAAATTCTTCCTTCAGTGCTTGGCCCTCCTCTTGCTTTTTGATAAACGCCAACTTCTTCAACCGTTCCTTCTCCTCGATCTGCGATTGAAGTACGCGACGATGGGCCATACTCGCCAACTTCCGCTTTTCGTCTTCCGCCTTGACACGGGCCTTGTCAGACTCAACCTGTACCATAATCGACTCGTACTCGCGCTGCTGTAACGTTGCCTCTTTCACCCGAGCTCGCTCACGATGCATCGCTTGAGCATTGCGTGCCCGTCGAAGTTCGTCCATTTCCTCTTTTTGCTTCCTTGCCAGTGCCACATCTGCTTCACGCGCCTGGCGCTCCCGAGCTTCGGCAGCTCGTTTAGCACGCAACTCATCGAGCTCTGCTTTCTCGTTAGCCATCTTCTCTTGCATCGAGCGTAGTTTAGCGCAACGCAGCTCCGCTTCATGTCGGCGCTGTGCCTCTTCTTCTTCCCGCCGCTTGAGATCCTCCGCCTTCTTCAATTGGTAAGCCAACACCTGATCTTCCTCTTCTTTGATCTTGCGCTGCACTTCTTGTCTTCTCTGCAGAGTCTCTTCATTAAACTTTTTAATTTCCTCCATCGAGCGCTGTGCTCGTAAAGCCTTCGCTCTCTCTTTCTCGGCCTCTTCTTCTTGCTGACGCTGAATTTTTGTCAGCATCTCTTGCGCCTCCTGGGCGATTTCGTTGCTTTCTTTCAAACGCTGGCGACGTCGGTCTTCGATCTGGTCTTCAAGCACTTTGCGGTCAGCGTAGCGCTTTTTCTTTTTCTCTTCATCCCGGTGTTCTTGTCTCTTAAGACTTTCCAATCGCTCGATCTCCATCAACGTATTCATTTTTTCGTCGTAAATGTGATGCTCATCTTCCAACTCCTTTTTCACCTTGAGCTGCTGATCACGGATCGTAAATGCTTGTGCTCGCGTACCGAGCGTCTTCATTAACTTTACACTGTCGTGCATCTGGTCCTTTAGCACTTGCGCTCGGCGTAGGATTTCGTGTTTCTCAGCTGAAAATATCTGCTCAATCTCACTTTTTGGCGCTCGCTGTGCAGCTTCCTCGCTGAGTTTCAGCATGTGGTCCTTTCGAGCTTTCGATGTTAGTCGCTGATGTTCCTGATCAGCCTCCCTTTTGGCTTCAAGCGCCTCTAAATCTGCGGGCGTCAGAATCTTGGTCTCGGCCTTGATGCGCTCTAGCTCGTCCTCGGGCACCACGACAAGCGGGGCCTTGGTGGCCATCCTCTTTCCCACTCGTTTACCCAACTGACCATGGAGCGACGAGTTGCCGTCATCTCCACCTTCTTGGTTTGATAAGGTGCTTGATTGCGTGGCTACAATGTTCCTTTTCAACATCAATACAACTCGATGAGCTTCTACAATCTAGATGACGAATACCAATATGGCATTAAAAGTACCTCCCAGCTTGAAGAGTGCGGTCATTTTTGCGGCTCTTGAGCAGTTGATTCTTCTCGCCGAAGAGCGTATCATCAACTTGAGGTGTATGTGCTACACGGCGGTAGCGTCGAGAGCCACCTCCACCATGACTTACGTTGTTTGATGAACTGCGACTCGTGGCCGAGTGCGTTCGTGCGCTCAAGCTCATTGCAGTTCTCTCTTCTTGTACCTCTCGATGGCAATCAATGCACAATTCTTCTGCTGTGATGTACGTTCAAGGATGCCAAGTACAAGTATAAATACTTTCGTGCAGGCAGCTTGCTCATGAGTTTCCCGCTATAAACAGCGAAGTGCCATGGGCCAACGCAGCATGAAAACAAGGACGTACACAAATAGCAAGCAAACAAGACCAAAATGATGTGGGCGGGTGTGAAGCAACCTCGCGTAAACAAGTGTCTTGAATGTGAATTGCTCCAGAGTCGATCTCGAGAAGAATATCGTGCATGCTTTTGGGTTCAATCTATAGCGCTGAGGGCTTAATGACTTGCTGGAGCTTGAACGCTCACCAGCAGGGAGCTTCTGCTTCTCACTGACACGGCCGGGTTCCACACATAGCATCGTCGAATATTCGTCGTCTCCAAAATCGCTCATACCTTTAGCTTTGTCGGCCCACGGATTCCACACCTCAATGTCACTGTCCTGCACTTGTAACGCACCATTCGTGATGAATGCCTCCTTTTCGATCGTGACTATCTGCTCTTTTCCGCTTGCGCGTCTCCTCCGCACTACCACCGTCGATAGAGCATTCGCGTAGGCGCTGTCATTCTCCTCGGTAAAAATGAGTACATTTCGTTCTTCAATTTTGCTGTCCCATGTCACCTTCGAGTGCTACTTCAGGCCTTTAAGACCTTCCACAACGACACCTCCAATACGGACATCACAAGTACGTGTGCAGCATCCATCACCTGGAAGGCGATTTCACCCTCCGACTTGCTCTGGATGTGGATCGCCGTCGCCAACGCATTCGCAAAACAGCTTCACCTCGTACACCAGCGCAAAGTCGTGCGGGTACATGGCCTTCATATCGTCCGTCACGTCCAGCGAGAAGGTGGCGACGGTCGGGCTGTTGTCGTCGCCCACGGTCTGGTCCAGCTGGCTCAGCTTCCAGTGGTTCACGCGCGCGAAGCCGTGGTTGGGGAATCCCTCGGCGGCGCCGAACACCGGGAACACGAGCGGGATGCCGCCGCGGATGGGTTTGCTGCCGTCCAGCAGCGCCTTCTCGGACAGGAACAGCACGTTGCGCTCGGGCTCCTGCGCGGCGTAGAAGGCGGTGACGGTGGCGCCGTAGAGGTGGACTTCAGCACGCGACCCCGAGGGGTGGCGCAGTCGATCACGGACTCATTGGCAATGCCCACCATGTGGTTGACTTGGTGACGACTTGGTAAAAGTGGAAATGCAGTGGGCTGAGCGTGCCGCTACGTCAGCACCTTGCTGACGTATGAAGTCAGCGACGACAAGCGATAGGACAGCTACATCAGCACTCTGCCAAACTTTCGAGTGCTGACACACTCTCCTACACGATTGCTTGGACTCGTGCATGTATTGCGAAAGCAAGATTTTAGCATGATAGCTTTCCACAGCGCGCACAGAAGTTTTGCTACCACTGGTCTTCAATTTAGAGCTGGTGGGCAGCGATTGTTGTGTTGCACCTTGCATGGTCCTCTTGCTTTCCGTCAGCATCGCAGTGAAGCAGAACCATTTCAATCCAAACACCACGATTTTTCACGACAATTCATTCCATTAGGTATGCAAGCCAAGCATCCAGCATTTCAGCCTCGGAGCTAAGCATACTACAAGAGTATCTGTATACCACTATCATGTCCAGAAACCACCAACCTACAACGCTGACAGCTTAATAGCCTGCTGCAACGTGAAAGTCTGTCCAGCAGGGAGCTTCTGCTGCTCGCTGACACGGCCGGGCTCCACACACAGCATTGTTGAATACTCCTCGTCTCCGAAGTCGCTCATGCCCTTGGCCTTGTCGACCCACGGGTTCCACACCACGACGTCGCTGTCCTGCGCCACCTGCGACGCGCCACTCTTGATAAACGCCTCCTTCTCGATCGTCACCAGCTGCTCCTTTCCGTTCGCGCGCTTCATGCGCACCACCACCGGGGATGGCGCGTTCGCGTAGACACTATCGGTCTCCTGAGCGAAGCCCAGCACGTCTCTCTCCTCCTTCTTCTCGGCAGCAGCCACCTTGTCGTGGTACGTGAGGCCCTTGAGTCCCTCGACGACGACACCGCCGTCACGAACGTCGTCGGCAGACAAGTACGTGTGCAGCAGCGCCTGGAAGGCGATTTCACCCTCCGACTTGTTCTGGATGTGGATCGCCGTCGCCAACGCATTCGCAAACAGCTTCACCTCGTACACCAGCGCGAAGTCGTGCGGGTACATGGCCTTCATATCGTCCGTCACTTCCAGCGAGAAGGTGGCGACGGTCGGGCTGTTGTCGTCGCCCACGGTCTGGTCCAGCTGGCTCAGCTTCCAGTGGTTCACGCGCGCGAAGCCGTGGTTGGGGAATCCCTCGGCGGCGCCGAACACCGGGAACACGAGCGGGATGCCGCCGCGGATGGGTTTGCTGCCGTCCAGCAGCGCCTTCTCGGACAGGAACAGCACGTTGCGCTCGGGCTCCTGGGCGGCGTAGAAGGCGGTGACGGTGGCGCCGTAGAGGTGGACTTCAGCACGCGACCCCGAGGGGTGGCGCAGCTCGATCACGGGCTTCTTGGCAGCGCTCATGGCGGCGGGACCTGCTGGGAAGGTTTTGGCTCGGTCGCGACTTGGCGAATGCTCTCCCTGACGCAGATACCTTCGAGGCGGCCGCGGATTGGGCGAAAGAAGTGAGACAGACATCCTCTTTCGACCAATCGCCCTCCGAAAAATCAGATGCTGGTCGAGAGGTTTTCCAGATGCGGTTCGAGAGGTTTCGATAATCAAAAAGGTACCCATTGCGAGACCTGAGCGGTGTGGATGAAGACGACGGCGAGGCAGCTGCCCCGCGGCTGCAGCGTGCGGCGGTGGCTGGCGGCGCTGCTGGCGCTGGGCTTGCTGTCGGTGGGGCTGCTGGCGTACCGGATGTCGTCGCTGGACGCGCTCTTGAAGGCGCCCGCCAGGCCGTTTCGACGAAATCCGAGAGATTCCACTGTCCCGCCGACGTACATGTTGGTGCGGGCCATCGGCAACGCGTTGCCGCCAAGACACGACCCGAGTCGGGCGTTGCAGAACCTTCGCTTCATCCTGGAGAACGAACGGCTGGAAAGCGAAGAGTTCGCGACGCACTGGGTGCTCAATCGACTGGCGGACGAGGAGGTCGCGCGACAGTTCCGGAACCTGCTGACGGAGTTTGGACAGGAGTTCACGGAGCTCCCGCTGGAGCTTGACAAGTACGCGCAAGCGCCGTTTCACGTGGTGGTGGAGGATCATGGAGTGGACCAAGTGCACGAGGAGTTCGCAGGGGAAGACCAGTGGACGAAGAACCAGAACATCAACGCCATCTACGGCAGCAAAAACAGATATGCGCTAGGCATCAATGTGGCGCGGAATGTCATGTTGGACATTGCTCGCGATAGTGGAGCCAGATGGATAATGCCTTGGGATCAAACCTGCTTCTTATCACGCGAAGCTTGGGCGCAGATAAAGCGGGACCTGAATGGAGCAGCGCCGGATCAAAAGTACTTCATGTCGTTCATGGACAGACTCACAGAGGAAAATGACGTTATCTTTTCGCCGAATTTCAAGGCTCAGCCCTGGGAGGAGCCGCAAATTATTTTTCGAAATGATAGTGTGGAGCGGTTTGATGAACAGCTACGATATGGCCAGCGAGATAAGGCAGCCTTGCTCATCAGATTGCAAGTAACTGGCGCTTGGGATAGATGGGGCTGGAGTACCTGGGAGCAGCGCCGTACCTACGCTAATATGTCCAAGGATGTGGGCGAGACTGATGCAGTGCAGAGGACGGGATACGTGCTCCGTTTGTACTCGGGTTTGGAGTCTGATGTGGAAGTTAACACTCGTTCAGCGGGCTTTTGGCGCGAAATGCGTCGTGCTAAAGGCGTGATTGCCTTGCTAGATAAACTGGAGGAGCGCGTGATGCGAGAACTATTTAATTATCGTCCAGAAAATTTGCTATTTTACGATGAAGTGCTGCTTCAAAACTTCAAAAAGCAACCCGATACTGAGGATGGCAACCTGGCGCTGTCGGCACTCTTGGGTGACGCTAACCGAGCTTTGCAGGTATCAAAGCCTTGGTCGGTAACCAGGAATGAAGCGTTGGACCCGGAGCATGACCCGCATGTATTCGCAAATTTCCTCGATCATAAGCAGCTGGAGGTTGATGACGGTGACATGATTCGGGAGATGGCATTTAATGCCACAGCACTAGCTCTGGCTTGGCGTATTACGGGCGATAAAAAGTATGCGGCAAAAGCAGCGGCTATTCTAAAAGTGTGGTGTGCAGATTCGTCGACCGCTATGCAACCTACTCTAGAATATGCAGATATGTCGTACGAAAAGTTGCTCTCGAGTAAGAACAACGCCACCCGAGGGACTTTGACGGGTGTACGTCACACAGCTGTGATCCCAATGATACTGGATGCTATTCGGCTGATGAACACTACGAGCTCCAACACTTCGGAGGAAGGAGGCTTATTTCAAGAATTGGGTGATCAGATCACTATATGGGCTCAGGCGATGCATGCCGATCTCCAATCAGCTTATGCTCTTGATACGTTTCGCTCGTCGCCCGGCCTGTTTGGTCTGCTGTATGATGTGCAGGTTGCCGCGCTGGCAGCGTTTCTCGATGACCCAAATTCGCTGCGATTCACGCTTGGGACGATGCAAGGGCGTCTAATGACGATGATGTCGCGTGAGGAAAAGCTGCTGATACCCACAGGTGTTGCTACCAAGCCCTACATTTTGCTGACGCTTGCTGCATGGGGAACAGCGGTTGATCTCGCAAATCAGTTCGGTCTCGCTCCGCATCTTTTCCATTTTGATCTCACTCGAAATCGCCGTGAAGAGCGTGTGAACGAAAATGGTGGCCTACTGTGCCGCTTTGTTGGTCATTTAATACCGTGCTGTCAAGCTGAAACTGCAAGTGGAAATTCAGCCCAGCGGTGTGTGACATGGCTGCAGCATGCGGATGAGGCTCAGATTTTTATCTACTCGCGTCTTGTGAGGCAGGCTGTGAAACACTGCCCAATTTTGTCGAAGCGATTAACGTGTGCATCGCTTGCACTCGTCCGCGCTGATCCAAACGCGCTTTCAGCAGATGAAATGAGTCGCTATTTGCTCCCACCGTACTTGTTCCTGCAGGAGACATGACAACACGTTTGGAAAAGCCAATGTACTAATTGATACTTCGAAGTACGTACACTATAATAGGAGTCGAGGAGTCTACACGTATTGCGTGATCCTGCTCACAGCGGGATATCACTTCCCCCAGCTTCCCGGATGTGTTATTATCAACGTAAACAATTACACTGTATTTCATCATCACGTAAGTCAAAGTAATTAAGCACTACTGGTATGTACTGTATGCACTTCTAAAAGCACGCAACCCACTGCGACCGCAGGCACTTGTGAAGTAGAGCAGAACCGGTCGCACATGATATGTAGGGTCGTGGGCCTCATCATCTAGAGAAACTCGGTCCATGATGGGGTTAGCACTTCAGATCCCAAAAAGATCATAGCAGGTCTTTCTTTTATCTCGAAACGTGGGACCCCCGTTTACATATCTACTGTATCTATTGTGAAAACCGCGAATTATGCCCAATTTGACCGTTTTAGAGCGCAAATAAAGACAGTCTTGCTATTTTATATTATATTAATAGCAAGACTGTCTTATTAGTTCCGTGTCCGGGTTGAAGGAAAAAATATTCAAGCTCAAACTGAAGATCGCTATATTAAGTATCAAGAAAGTACACTGTACTGCAAGAAGTTGTCGAGAGTATTATAAAGTAATGATACTGTACCCAGCAAAATGGAAAGATGGAGTATTTTCTTATCGCAACTACTTGGTTATCAACTTGGATCAGAAAGATGGTCGTCGGCGCTATCTCATTATCATAATCCTGTCATTACTTCACCGACAACTGCAGCTTAGAAAGCCTTACGCAGACTTGGTCGTTGGAATACTTTCCTCTTGCTTGTGTTTTTCCTGTTGGACACTGCCGGTAGTGCCTTCTCCGGACTCTTTGAGCTCCTTGCTCTTCTTCTCCTGAGCCTTGCCGAACGCCGTCTGGCTCCACAGCTTCTCAAACTCATCAGGCGTGCCTTGCGAGCAAATAGTGTGGTGCTCGCCTTCGTCTTTCGCATCCTTGCGGTTCCAGATCGTCTTCAGACGCTTGCCAAGCACCTCGCGCTCGTGCTCAGCTTTGAGGCGTCCCGTTGAGTCCTCGTAGCGGCGACGCGTGCTCATGACCTTGCGGCCCTGCTCATCCACCACCGACGAACTGCTGAACGAATATGACGAGAAGGCACGCTGATTTTCAGCCTCGACTTCCTCGGCCTGCTGCTTCTCCTTATGCTGCTCCGTGGTGGGCAAGTCCTTGAAGAACTCCTCGTCCGTGCTCACACCGGGCACGTTACGCATGCTCATCGACAGCTGCGGGAGCGAACTCGGGTCCATCATCGACAACTCCAGCATGGAGAGCGGGTGCCACATCGTCGGGCGCACTAGATCCCACGTGGAAAACATGCTGGCTGCTTAGCGTTCACTTGTTGTCTCGACTTGGTCACGACCTCGACAAATTGAGAATGAGCTCAGCCTCGAAACTCGAGCACTTGAGCCTTCCAAAGCTTCTGCGACCAGTCACTCAAGTTGAGCGACAAGGTGCACGCCGTTGTTCTAGTCCATTCTAACGGCAGCATCGAGGCCCAACTAACTGTAGAATGGCAAGTTGAAGTGGTTCTCCAATTATTCAGCATCACAGTTTCCTCGAATGCTCTATCGTAGGCTTATCAATCCATACTCAAAGCAAGTCAAGGTTAATAGAGCCGAGCATCATTGCGCCATTTCTCGGATAGCTCCTCGTCGCCGCGTCCCCTCGCTCCCAATGCTCTGGCAACTGGGCTGTGGAGCTCTGTGCCTGGTGTTGGCGGTTCCTGCCGTCCGCGGACTGTTTGCAGTGCGAGCACTCGAGCGGCGCTCGCGTCTGCAGTCGCGCAGCTTCCGTTTGGGCCGTGCATTCCACGGGCCTCTGTATGGCGCATGTCTGTTGCTTGTGGCACTTCGGGCTACGTTTTTTGCGCTGCTTGCCACGAATAAGATGGAAGAAATGGACGAATCGCTGAAAATGGTGATCTTGTGGCTGCTGGACATGCCCAGTGTAGCCATGGCGGGACTACATGGCTACGTTGTATTGTTTGCAGTTCATTTGATGTTTCGACGGCGGTGGCCTAGTGCATCGGGAAGGAAGAGGGGAGTCATGCTAACTGTCGTTTTAGTGGCGTTTTGTCTGTTGCTTACGGTGTTGGTCACACTTTTGACTGTCTGCCGGACAAAAGAAGATATGTGGGGAGTGGTGGTGCCGCAGTGGATGACGCTGGGTTACTCAGCAGTGATCTGGATTACGTTGGGTCTGCTGATGCTGAAGTACGAGGGACAAGCGGTCAGGATTTTGTGGAGATATCGACGACGAAATCAGTGGAGTGTTACAGATGGCGACGAAGAGGCTAAGAACGCCAGTCAAAAGCTACCCGTGCTGAGTATATCGTGTCTGAAGAATTTGGCAGTGTGCAGCACGCTTCTAGCAGAGCTACTGATGCTTCGAGGTGCATTGTGCGCGGTGGAAGCTACTACGAAGACAACGCAACCAGTGCAAGTTAATTCGTGGCAAAGTGTGGCACTGTACTATTTTGGTTGGGAGTTCGCCAGTGTTGTTGTCGTCCTGCGCATGCTTGATCAAACGCCTATCGCTGTGCATTATCCCATGCTTGTAGATGAAAAGGTACCAACTCACAGCAACAAAACACCTACTGCACCACCCATTGAAGAGTGCGATATCCAGGTGCAGTTTCAGTTGCCGAGTGTTCGCAACCTTGTCACCGACTATGTCGTACCTTCAAATGTGTCGTTACTTTCTGCCCGGCGAAGAGGGATGGACCATGAGAGCACCGTGGAGCATCGCTATTGCGAAATGCACTGCGGTGGTGCAGCTGCTGAAGGAACCGAATACGTCAACTGCCACTGCTGTCGCGAGCGAGACGACAAGTTTTTGAGCAATGCTAATGTTCCGTTGCTCTCCAAAGAGTATGAACCAGTTACAAATGGCCTTCTTGCCTACAATCACATTGTCTCCGTTTCGCCCGATGCTGAAACATCATCTAGTGTCATGAACGAGAATATCAAAAGGTCAGCAGCGAGTACGAGCTAGTATTATATTTTGTTAGGCAAGATATAAGCCTGTTGGATTTAAATGACCAAGTCATCGTCAAGATCATCATCATCCCAATCCGGATCATCCTCGTCAATAAAGAAGAGCGGGTTGTTGCTAGCAACAGCACCAGCGTTAACGCCACCGTTGCCTGTGTTTGGCGCACCGCTAACTTTTCCCGAGCCTTGATGCATGTATGGCAGCTGGACTTTGCTTTTGGCCTTCTGCTCCGCATCGCTGATTGATAATTTAAAGCTGACCTCTTCTTGCCGTACCGGAAGCGATGCTTGAACCGAAGCCTCACGCTCAATCGTACGAGGGAATGAAGCCGTTTTTACATCAGGCTGGGATTTACGTTTGAACTCGGATTTCTTTGCACCGATATACTTCTTTGTGCTGACCTCGTTGGGTTTTGGCGAAGTATTGTCCACTACAGCATTTGCTTCGGCATCATCAGTAGACATAAATGCCACGCTGTTGCTCGACCCTTGAAAGTACTCGACGCTTTCACTGCTGCGACCATTCTGAAAGCGTGGCAAAATAGCAGCACATTCAGTATTCGAGTTGTCAATGTTTTGCCAAAACAACACAGCTCACCTTTTTCTGACGAACGAGTAGCACCAACCCATGCATTCCCTGACGGATCTCGCGTCTGCGTTCTTTCGCCAGAAGTGGGTAGGCACGCAGTGATGCACGTGTTTCCACGAGGACTAGCGCTGTCGCTTGTGCTGCCAACGCTTGTGCGACTTCATGTGACTCAGCACCAGCATTAATTCGTGCAATCACCGACCCAATAAGAGTGTGGCTACGCAAGCGACGCAAAAACAGCAGCACGTGCTGCAGTGAGGTCTGCTGCAGCAAGACATTTAGCGAGTCCAGCACCACCACCATCGGTCGAGCAGACGTTGCAGTCTTCGGTATAACGCTTGCCTCCACACGCTCGATATCTTGCATTACTTTGTCAAGCAACTGCGAAGCTAGAGCAGACGCCTGGAAGTTTGCAGCGTTGGCGGAGTAGTCAATGTGCTCGAGCTTGGTCGACTCAGCAACACCTTGAGCTACTTGAGGACAGTCCTGAACACGCCCACCATAAAAAACAATAGAAAGCAATCAGTATAATAGCCTGACTGAGAGCCAAAGCATCTGTACGTTTTACCAGCGATAGCAGCAGCACTTTCGACGTCCGGGCGGACTGCAACGTGAGCCTCAGCATGGCCGACAGGATGACGCGCGATGCCCCGTGCGCCTGGCGGTTTTCTTGCACCAAAACGCACTCCGCTCGGCTCGAGGACTGCCAGAAAGAAGAGGCCGCTGGGCACTCGCCATTATCCGCGGACTTGGGCGCGTCCGACGTGACGCAGTGGTGCAGCAGGAATTCCTCCATTAGCCGAGACTTCGGATGACCACCAAGAGCATGTATGCTGCATAGCAGGTCGAGAGCAGGCTATTCAACGGGATGGATACTTCTGAGCCTTAGGCGTAATACTTTGGCTCGAAACGACGCGCTTCGGCTTCAAGGTGATCACGAGGCTCGTTATGACAGGATTCGCACTTGGTTCACGAGTGGCAAGGCTTTTTCGAGTGTTGTTAGCGCCATTGTGGATTCTTCACGTTCTCCAGACGGGTAATGGGGTGGTGCAGGCCTCGAACGTGACGGCTAGATACCTATCGATGGCGACACCTATTGCAAACGATCCTGCCGCTCGGCGCCTTGTAGAAGGGTTGCAGTGCGACTTGGACATCTACAACGAGTTCATCGAGTCTGAAGCCGGGCAAGACATCTTCATCATGGCGACTTTGTGCGAGTCGCGCATCGTGTACCTCAAGAATGCTCGCGCTGGATGGTATGGGCCGGTGCCGCAAGCAGATCTGTTCTCTGCCATGTGCTCGGAGGAGTGTCTGCGCAGTGACGAGCTGCACAAGAAGGCAATGTCCCTATCGCGCTGCACATGCGCCGAGGTGTCGGCAGAGACGTTCGTGAGGCACGACTTCTGCCTCGAGAGCTCGGCCCGACTGCTGTGCACACATTTAAACGAATGCGGCCACTGGGGCTGTCAACTCGAAGATTTCAACTGCCTTCGCTACGAATGGGACCATCTGTATCCATGTGCTGGCACACGTGCATCACTAAGTGCCATCGTCATGGTGATAGCACTCGCAGTACTGTGGTTAGCGTAGCTCTTTGCCATCTCCACGTAAGGTTACGCTAATGGTTACGTTTGAGAGCTCCAGAGTTACACTTTGCCGATCACCACGATGACCACGGATCGCCGCGGCGGAAGCGTCCGCTGGTCGCTCTACAGGGACGCCACATGCTCAGAGGCCGCGTGTGTTGCTAGTGGGAGTATTGATGCAGATCTGGTGCAGCCTCCAAGGTCTCGCTCGTCCCAGAGCTCTCCTGACAGCGCTCCAAACTCGACGGGAATTTCTCTGGACCTGACGGGGATTCAACTCGCTCCGGAGCTCCAACGCCGAGCCTGGAACCTTCTGGCGCGGGAACGAGGCGCCGGCAATGAAGCGGCTATGGATGTGAGTGACGACGCGTTCCCGATCCAAGTGGAAGACCTCAATTTAGGCCCCCGAGCTGCTGAATGGGGACTGCAGGACGGCAAGGCTCTTCTGTATTGCAAGCTGGAGCTGGTTGCTGGAGAAAATGGAGCTGCGGTTGCTGATAAGAAGGAGCGCGACTGGTTCTCGTGGAAGTTGTCGCGTGCTGCCGAATACCGAGTGCGTGGAAACGAAGCCTTTAAGCAGGAGAGCTACGGCTCAGCGGTTCGACTGTATAAACGAGCGTTGGCATGGCTCGAGCCGCCAGCGGCTCGGTCGGATGCAACGCTGGACACAAAGATTGAGTACTCGACGGAGGAGCTGCAGCTCGTGAACCCAGTGGCTGTTGCATGCTATGCGAACATGGCTACATGCTACTCCAAGCTGAACGGAGATGGTGATGTGGACCGCTGCGTCGCTGCTGCGACGAGCGCGTTGGAGCTGGATGACTCACACGTTAAGGCCCGCTTTCGTCGTAGCCAAGCGTACGTGTCGACCAAGGAGTTCGGCCTTGCAATTGCTGATCTCACCAAGCTGTGCGACCTAGAGCCGTCCAACAAGCTGTTCCGATCGGCGTTGACTCGCGCGCAAGTAGCCAAAACTCAACTTCGCAAGAAGCAGCAGAGCGCCTTCGCCAACATCTTCGACAAGTAAACGCAGCAAACACGGCAACGTAAAGCAGCGCAGAGAGAGAAGACCGGTAATTTAAACAGGGAGGGACGTGTTCCATTTTCGCTCTTTTGCTGTGGAGTTAACCACGACGACCGGACGGCAGTGGAGCCACGTCCTCACTCTACTACTAGGAGCGCGGTGTTTGCCACAGACACTCGTGCCTGCTCCGCTCGCCTGTCCTCATCATCGAGCAGCAATCATACAACCCACGACGGCGTCGCCGGACGGAGCTCAAGTGGCAGTCAGCATCGAACTGTAGCAACTGCTTACTCCTCGGCGGCAACGGCGCGAGTGTAGATGAGCTGCGAGTGGTGGGCCAGCACCTTCGAGATGGTGCCGTTCTCCTCCAGCTCGTGAATCGAGGCGCGGGCAAGCGCGGCGTTCACCTTGAGGCGCTCCACGATGGCCGAGGCGGTGATCAGCTTCATCTTGGGGACCTCCACCAGCAGGCGCTCGTACGTCTCCTGGTCGTACAGCACCTTGTTGGCGACTTTCTCGCGGACCTTGCCCTTGGACCATTTCTTCTTGCCCTTGCCCTTGCCACCGGCCATGGCGGCGGCCATCTTCTGCTCCTTGGTCTTCTGCTGAGTCTTCGGCGGCTGCGGGCGTCATCACAAAGGGCGAGGTCGTTAGTACAATGGCCGAGTTCATCGCCTGCTGCTGCTGCTGCTGAATCGGGCTGCGAAGGAGCTGCTGCTGCTGTATTGGCATCCGTCGCGTGGAGTTCCTGTCAAATGCTTTTTTTTCCTCTTTTTCCTCGTCCTGTCGCATCGCCCACTCGGCGGTGGCAAGCGCCGCCAGCTCCAGCAGCAGCTCCGTCGTCCGCTCCTCAACGCCATGTCATTGGTCGCAGCGGCACAAGAGGCGGGGCTTACCATGGTGACTTGGTGCTTGCTACTACGCTCCCTGTTTAATTAGCTAGTGCAGCCGTATTGGGGATTTCGGCGCCCAAGGACCTCGACCAGCCATCCGATGGCCTCGCGGCGGTCCGCCGAGAGCGCCGCCGGTTAACCGGTTAAGGCCTCGAGCCCGGTCACTGAACCGCGCAGACAGGTCACTCTTCCGCTTTACTGACCGGTCTAGTTCGCATCTGACGTAGCGGCGGCTGCAACATGGCTGCGTTCTGGCGGCCCGGCGCGACGCTCCCCGGCGCCGACGCAGAGGCCGAGGCGGCGCGAGACCTTCCCGTGGATGCGGAGGTGCCCGCGGTGCAGTTTAATCCGCTGCACGGCCTCTCGCTGCGCGCGCAGAGAGCGCGGCTGCCAGTGGCCAAGCATCGCGACGAGATCCTCTACGCCGTGGAGACGCACGCGACCACGATCCTCGTGGGCGCCACGGGCTCCGGCAAGACGACGCAAGTGCCGCAGTATCTGGTGGAGGCCGGCTGGGCGACGTCTCGCCCGAGACGCAAGGACACTGGCGGACAGACGCCGAACAACAGAGTCATCGTGTGCACGCAGCCGCGGCGCGTTGCGGCCGTGACGATCGCCGAGCGGGTGGCCCAGGAAATGGGCTGCCGCGTGGGGGAGGAGGTCGGCTATGCCGTGCGCTTCGAGGAGAAGTGGGACCCGGACCGCACCAAGATCAAGTTCGTGACGGACGGACTGCTGCTTAGGGAGACGATGAGAGACCCACTGCTGTCACGCTACTCGGTGGTGATGCTGGTGAGCACAGAGATGGATGGTTTGGATAGCGGAGGCTGATAGACTGACGGCGTTTTGTGTTGCTCCATGATTAGGATGAAGCGCATGAACGGAATTTGGAGACAGATCTACTGCTGGGACTGATCAAGAAGATCCAACGGAAACGGCCGGATCTACGAGTGATAATTGCGTCGGCAACGCTGCAGGTGGACACGTTTGTACGCTTTTTCCGCTCTAAAAGGAGAAAAGAGATGCCGGAACAGAGTGTAACGTCGGCAACAAAGTCGCCGGTGCTGAAGGACGTTGTCGCGGTGTCAGTTGAAGGACGACAATTCCCGGTGGATATCGAGTACCTTCAAGAGCCATGCAGTGACTACTTGCAGAAAGCTATCGATACGGTGTTGGCAATCGATGAGCATGAAGGAGCGGGCGATGTGCTGGTATTTCTGCCTGGTCAAGAAGAAATTGATTTCGTTGTCAGGGCGCTCAACGATAGAGCACCAACTCATATTCTACCCGTGCCTCTGTATGGAACATTGCCCCTGCACATGCAACAGAATGCATTCCTGCCCCCACCACGGGGTGTGCGTCGCAAAGTGATTGTGGCCACTACTATCGCAGAGACTTCCGTGACGATCGAAGGTGTGGTGTTTGTCGTGGACGGGTGCTTCACCAAGCTTGCATTTTTCAATCCACTCACCGGCGTAGAGGCTCTGCTAACCGCGCCCGTATCTAAGGCTTCCGCTAAACAGCGAGCAGGTCGAGCAGGGCGATCACGTCCCGGCAAGTGTTTTCGCCTTTGCACGCATGATCATTTCCGAACCAAATTCGCCAAGGAAACAATCCCACAAATGCAGCGTACGAATTTGGCAACTGTGGCACTCTACTTGCTCAGCATGGGAATTCAGGATTTGGCGCACTTCGATTTCGTGTCGCCTCCGTCTCCGGAGGCACTTATCCGCGCGCTGGAACTATTGTATTCGTTGGGTGCCATTGACGCAGAGTGCCGTCTCATCGATCCACTGGGCACGCAGATGGCTGAGTTCCCAGTGGCTCCAGCTCTGGCGAAGGTGTTACTGTCATCCTTCCGCTTTAACTGTACAAGCGAAATGCTGAGTATTGCTAGTGTGTTGTCGGTCGGAGATGTTTTTCTGGGTTCACGCGGTTCCAGAGAGCGGCAGGAGAAAATCGCCGAGGCCATGGAGCATTTCGCACACCCTGACGGTGACCACATGATGTACCTGTCAATCTATGACGAATTTATAGACAACAACAAGAGTCGATCTTGGTGCGACGAGTACATGCTCAGCCACCGTGCGCTGTTGCGAGCTACCGAAATTCGCCGGCACTTGAAGCGATACGTGACTCGCTTCAAGTCGCTGGAGAGAAGCAGTGCAGACAACAGTGAGGAAGACTACGTGGGTCTAGGAGGCAGCGGCAACGATGGTGAAGACAAGGCTCGCAGCATTACAATCCGCAAATGCCTGGCCAGTGGCTACTTTGCCAACGCCGCGAAGCTGCACGCCGATGGAGTCTATCGCACACTGCGCGACCAGCGGGCAGTGCAACTGCACCCAACGTCTGTGTACTATCACATGGGCACGCTTCCCGACTGGATCCTGTTTCACCAGAGCGTACTCACCACGGAAGAGTTCGTTCGCGACGTGAGCAGGATCGACCCGCGGTGGCTCGTTGATCTCGCTCCAGATTTCTACCGCGCGAAAGAGGTGAGCGGTGTCATATCCGGGAGTTCGGGCGCACTGGGCTTGCCGTCCTCGTTGTCCGCCCCGCCCAAGAGCAAGAAGCAGAAGACCAAGACTGCAGAGCCCGACACGCCTCCTCGACGAGCAGCTACTGGCGCCGACGGCCGCATCTTGTTCCGGAAACCGAAGCGCTCCGGACAGGATACCAAGGCGAAACTACCTGTTCACATTGGCAAGAGTAAGGGGGGTCTGCGCTCGCAGTTTTAGGTGTCCGAGAAAGTATCGTCAATCAAGCCGAGGGGCGCTGAAGGACCCGTGATTTTCCCGTCACGAAAACGTTCATTACTATCGATACAGCTAGTGTACTCCACCGCTCCTAGTGGTGTGCTCTCTCTCCGAACTGGCTGTCGGACCCTGCGCGATTGCGTCGATCTTCCAGCACCCGCATCTTCCTCTGCCGCCTCTCGATGGACTCGCGCTGGCGGTCGAACACCGGCACGCTATAGTCCTGCAGCGACACGTAGGAGGACCCGCGCTGCGAGATCTCGCTGGGCGCCACACTCAAGAACTCGTCCAGCACGCCGCTGTTCTTGGTGGCCGGGTGGCGGATGGCCAGCCGCAGAATCTCCTGGAAGCGCTTCTTGCGCTGTTCCACGAGCCGCACGTCGTGGCGCTTGAGGTAGCTCCAGACGCCGGCGCTGGGCAGCGAGGGCAGCGTCACGGTCCTGTAGTTGGTGTTGGAGGCGGGCGGCGCCTTCTCGAGCGCCGCGGCGCTGTGCGGGCTGAGCGGGATGTGGTTCTCGAGTCCGTCGGGGCGCACGGCCGCGGCCGCCTCCAGCTGCGCGCGCGCGCTCTGATACTCGAGCAGCAGGCGGCTGAGCTCGCTGTGCAGGTTCTTGAAGGCGCGAAAGCGGCGGCGGATGGTGTAGGTGGACAGGATGCCGTCGGGGCCCTTGATGTCCACGTGGTACATGACGACGCCCTGGTTGTTGATGGAGTGGTTGTTGACCTCGATGGTCACGCCCTGGTACGGGTCCAGCAGCCCCGTGGGCGTGAGCAGCTGGCTGGCGGACGCGTCGTGGTCCGTGTCGACGTTCCAGAAGTTGAACACGTCGAAGCCGCTGGCCTCGCTCGTGTAGCTGTCGCGCAGCGCGAAGGGGTCGCCGAAGCCGGCATGCGGCTTGTCCAGCGCCGCGAGGCTGCTGCGGTTGGCGCTGGGCGGCAGCTGCAGCGCCGGGTCGAAGCGCTCGGGCACGGCCGACTCGCTGTAGCGCAGAGAGGGGGGAGCCACGACCCGCATGGAGCTTGGGGGCCTCGACGCAAAAGGCGGAATGGCGTGACCCGGGTGCCGGCGGCTGGGTGGGCGCCGTCGCAGGCCGCTGCTGAGTGCCAGAAAACAGGGCGCCGCGCCGTTAGCAACGTTGCTGCGGCGACTTACCGACTGATTGCGCGTTAGGCAACTGGGGGAAGGCGACGGAGACTGGGGGCGCCGACGCACTCGATGGCAGGCGGTTGGAGAAGTGCCGGAGTGGCGGGCGCCGGAAGTGCCGCAATGCTGCTGCGGTTTCTCTCCGGGTCGTTCTCCAGTCTCGGCGCGCCGAAACGCCGCTTGGCGAGTGGCTTGCAGCAACTCGCCCCGCTCGCTCTCTCCCGCTGTGTGTTTTAGGGGAGACCGCGCCTATCAATACTCGGGCCACAGCAACAAGCCACGCGACTGACTCCACGGCAGGCGAATTTTTCAGCCGCAGTTAAACAAGCCACGTGGTGTTTGCTACGCGCCGTCGCGCCCGGCACGGCAGCGATCAATTCTGTGGGCTAGGCCACGGCTTCGGCGGCTTTCGTTCGCGCCGCGTCAACGCGCCGGTGGAAGCCGAACAGCAGGCTCGCCTTGCGTGCAGCGAAGTCGCCACGCGCTGGCCGCAAAAGGCGAGTTCTGGTTTGCACTGAGACTCGGTGCCTCTTCAAGATCACGTGGCAAAGAAGTCAGACCAGCCAGAAGCCGGTCCAAAATGTAGCCATGTCGGAACGCCAAGAGCTCCGATCCGAGACGGCGTGTTTGCGGCGGCCGGCTGCGTTGAAGCAATGCCATGTGTGCGCCGATACCCGTCGGAGAGTGTCTGTTTTCGAGCTAAATGAGACCATGGAGACCCTGCAGCATGTCTGTCTTTAGTTAGCGCAACTATTTTTGCAGACATGAGGTGCTGTTGCGCCGAAATCGCCGCGTCTGAGCCCAGACACTGTTGCTGCGCGAGGAAAAAAATAGACTTCTTCGCCTGCTCTCGCGTGGACGACCAAGCCCTGCTCGGCATTTGTGGTGACCTACTCTCGGGCTCCTGCCCTCCGTGCATGAAAGTCGGGCTTCAGACTCACAGCTTAGTGACCATCGCCATCTGCCGCTCGGGGATGCCCCACGCCTAACGTGTTATCTTACTCGACACACACGTGACTGCTTCTCGATGGGCGGCGGCGTGTCCAAGAGCGAATATGAGCGCATTCGCAAGGAACTGATACTCAAGGACCAGGTCATTCGGGCTTTGCAAGAACGACTGGCCGGCGGCGGCTACATTGGCCCCATGCACTCTTCACCGGGAGGTGACGGAGAGAATAAGCTTCCGCCGGAACGAGCCGCAGCGTCGGCAATGGTGGCCAAGGTGCGAAACAAGGACAAGGAAAAGGAAAAAGACACCCGCGTGTCGAACGCGGAGCTAGCTTCGGGCGCTAAAGCTGGCAGCTTCAGTTCGCGATTCACGTTGCTCGATGAAGCAAAGGAATTGCTCGGAGATAATATTGACCAGCCTGACGGAGACGCAAAAGGCCGATACAATTCGACAGTTGATCATAGCAGGGTCGACAGCTCCATCAGTGGACAAGTTAATGGCTCCAAGGGCAAATTGCGGCGTGTCGAGGTGAGTGCTGAAGTAATGCCAAGCCGCAAAATCATGTCGACGAAAGAACGTGTAGTGTACCCGAAGGGCGAAAGCTCCAGGGAGCTTCTGCTCAAGGTGTTGCTTTCTAATGTGCTGTTCAAAGGGCAGTCTCATGGGGAAATCCGCGATTGTTTGGACGCATTTTTCCCGATGCGCGTTGAGCCTGGTCACCTAGTGATCAAACAGGGGACGCAGGGAGATAACTTTTACGCTGTAGAAAGTGGACAACTCGAAATCCTCGTGTCTATGGGTGGAGCACCACCCATCCGATACGGCTTCCTTGGTCCAGGGCTTGGCTTTGGTGAGCTGGCACTGCTTTACAATATGCCGCGAGCAGCCACCATTCGTGCAGTGACTGAAGTGGAGCTCTGGGCCCTTGAACGAAACACCTTTCGTGAAATCCTTGCCTCCCATAAGCTTAATCGTCTAAATCGAACACTAGAAGTGCTTGGCAAGATTGCAATACTGAGCAAGTTAACATCATCAGAAATGCAGCAGGTTGCTGCTGCCATGGATTGGGAAGAATTTGAAGAGAAGGCAGCTATTGTGCGGCAGGGGGAGGTGGGGGAGAAATTCTACATTATCAACAAGGGTGAGATCGTTGTAACGCAGTTGGATGCCAACACCGGTGAAGAAAATATTATCCGAAGGCTTAAGGCTGGCGATCATTTTGGCGAAATGGCCCTGTTCAAGGATGAAATGAGGTCTGCTACCTGCACGGCAGTCACGAGAGTTCAATGCGTTACGCTCGAGCGCGCGCACTTTATTGCAATGCTCGGAACACTCCAGGAGCTCATGGACCGGGAACCAGCTCACCTCGAGGCAAAAGACATCGCTACAAGACGGACATCGACTGAGGCTCTAACTGATCCTGCTGACTACAAGTATTATATGGAAATCCCACGAGAAGAACTCGAGGTGTTGCAGACACTGGGTCGCGGGGCATTTGGACGTGTCAGACTCGTCCGGCATGCGGCTTCAAACCGCGCGTACGCACTGAAATGCTTAATTAAGTCGCACATTGTGGAAAACAACTTGAAGGAGCACGTGTTGAATGAGAAACGAGTGATGCTTGCCTTGGATCACCCGTTTATTCTCAAACTATACACGACCTTTAAAGATCGAACACACCTGTATTTCTTGGTAGAGCTTGCGTTAGGGGGCGAGCTTTTCACGTACTTGCGACGGAAAGATCACTTCGAGGAGCCTGTCGCAAGGTTTTATATTGCTAGCGTAGTGCTGGTCTTCCAGCACATGCACTCGAAGAGTATCGTGTATCGTGATTTAAAGCCCGAGAACATTCTGCTAGACAATGAGGGCTTTATGAAGCTTGCAGATTTCGGGTTGGCAAAACTAGTGACGGATCGTACATGGACACTTTGCGGCACTCCCGACTATCTCGCACCTGAAATTATTTTAAACAAAGGCCATGACAAGGCTGTCGATTATTGGGCATTGGGTATTCTCATCTTTGAGCTAATGACTGGATCCGCTCCATTCTACGCACAAGACCCCATGCAAATTTACGCTCTTATTATTCAGGGTAATGTCAAGTTTCCTGCCTACATGGGGTAAGTTTGAGGTATTAGTAGTTACTTTGCATATCTAAGCGTACTGACTTTCGTACGTTTGCCTGGATGACTTACGCAGCCGAGCAAGCGTGGACCTCGTGCAAAAGTTATTGTGCCAGAACCCGGCAAGGCGACTCGGCAATATGAAGCACGGTATCAAGGACATCATGAACCACCGCTGGTTTTCTGGCTTTCAGTGGGACAGCCTGAAAAACAAGTTTATGAAGCCCCCTATCGTGCCGCAAGTTCGAGACGACTTCGATACATCTAACTTTGAGGACTTTCGACATGAAGTTGAAGATCCTGGTAACGAGTGCGATTGGGACCCGGACTTCTAGGCCGCGGGCTCAAGATATAGCGATAATGTCACGCATATTTAGTCACTACGGAGTTGATTTGTGAGTGAGGGATGGTTATGAAGACCGCTATGACGAGTAATATCACGCATATTTAGTCGATTGGGGATCTTGCTTGTCAAGAAAAGTAGTTATCAGGATCTACAACAGCTAGAAGGGATCTGGGAGCTTGCCGACAGCGAGTTTGCGGTACTTGTCAATAAGCTGGGCTGTAGTTTGATCCGGCGGTGGGAACTGACCAGGCTTGAGCTCGCGCGGCGGATTGTAAACGTAATTCACAAATCCTTTCTCGAGCGCTAGCTCGCGAGCCTTCTTTTTCTTGTCAGCATCCTGCCGCCTGAGCTCGTCATCCACTTCTTCGTCTAAAGGGAAGGCTTCGCATGCTCCAAGAGGGCTTTCTGAAGATTCAGGTTTCCACCGCTGTAGAGCTTTGCTAGAACCTTTGCTACCTAGTGATGAAGACACCGTCGATTTTGCGGGAGTCAAAAGCTGCGCTAGCTCCATGACGCTCATTCCCGTCCTGACAGGGGTCGAAGACGCTTTGCGTGATGATTTGCTTCCGCCTGGAATCCTGGGGCTGTTAGTGCCACTGACAGTGTTGCTCAAATGATCGAACATCCTCGCAGCAGACTAGACATGAATACACAATGCAGGTAAGTCTGATCTGTCTGTGTCGATTTGCATCTTCTGATCAAGTTTGGGACGTACACTAGGACGATGACCAAATGTCACGCCTTGTGACGTCAGGTGTGCGCTAGGATAAACGAGAAAAACAAAAAAATATTGAAGGTGAGTTCTGAACATTTGAGTGGGTCGACAGCATGACGAGAGGAGGCCACTAACCCGTATTGATCGTGGCCTGGTGGGAACAAGCGTCTAGTGCTTGCTTTGACATCCACCACAGCTCCACCGGTTTTGCAGTTTCGCTCAGCAGGAGCTTTCCGGAGATCGCACGGATCGACACTAACAACCCTCGGCGTTGTGAAGTGTGCTACCGCAGGCGTGTACGACGTTGCCGGCGGCAACGTGGAGAACTCGGGTCGCGCTCGAAAATCTATGCGTGAGCTGGCTTTCAAATCGGCAGACTGATTGATGAACTACAGATACACGTCAAAATACAAGCGTTAGATACGCTTCAACGGGAAGCAGGCTTCATGGTGAATCCTTACGCTAGAATGGTTTCGAGGGTTCTGCCGAACACGCGCGCCGTCCTGCACCGAGACTTGGTAGAAGCGAGGATTCTACGTTGAAGTGAGACAACCAAGCAGCGTTGGGGTCAGCCCACGCAACGTCTGACTTGGGGGGGGGGGGGGGGGGGGGGGGCATCTGAGCTAATCAGGATGAGGCCAGGGGCACTCGTTACCTTGTTGAAGTTGAGCTGCTGGTAGCTGTCGGCCAGTTGGCGCTCCAAGCAGAACGGATTGGTGTCCACTTCCACGCGCGGTTCTCGAACGCGCTTCTTGGTGAGATTGGTGGCGATCGGGTCGGACTGGTCTCGGTGGAACTTGAGCAGCTCGTACTGCATGTCGCGCTCGCGACGGCGCTCGGCAGCGGACCGCGGCGATCGCTGAAGCGTCATGGTGCCCGGGCGAAGTGATACGGGCCGGCCGATCAATTAAGGGCGATCCGGGACTAGCTGGACGGATCACGTTCTCGAGCCCAATGGGGGCTGCAGAAGCGAAGGCGAGCGCAGCGCTCTATAACTATTTATACAGGGTATTCCTGGCTTGTCTGGCAAAAAATGCCTTCTTGTCGTTGAGAAGTGGAAGAAGCGAGGCCACGCAAAAGCTTGGCGGGGCCGGAAGTAGTCGGAGCTGGCCTTCGAGCGAGAACGTAGCGTTTCGCAGGTGCGCGGCGGCGATCCGAGGAGATTTTTCAGGAAGGCGCCGTTGCTAGATTTGGAGGCTTTTGCGAGCTTTGGACCGCCCGCGTGCACGTTTGCAAGGGTCTAGACGCGGTCGCGCTAAGCACGTTGGATCGGATATGGGCGACCTCACCGCGGCGGCGACTACTTCAACGACTGCAACTGATCGGACCATCATTCCTGCAGAGGACACTTGAATTCACGCGCACATGTTTCGCGGCAAAAAGGTACTTTCGTGACCAGGATTTTCCCCTAGCGCCCACCAGCCGCTGCGGTGCATGAAGCGAGGCGACCTGATGTATTATCTCCATCCGCCGCGAGTCATGCTGCATGGCAGCGGCGGCTCCGAGACGAGGATCCCGGCGCCGGCGGCGGATCCGGAAGAATAAGCCATCTCAGCGCGTTCTAATTTTCTCAGCGACTTGGCTACAGCAAGCATGCTAGTCCCGGTGCACTTTACCGCAATCGTCTCACATCCGCCTTGTTCATCGACCGCGCCTTCAAAAATGTATTTTCCAATCTGTACATCTCGTGGTTGGCATCTTGCACCGATCAATCCATTGTTTTCGCAGCAAGGTGAAGGTGGATTTCCGCGGTGCGCTGTAGTAAGCTGAGTTGTTGCCAAGTAGTGCCCGGCGCAGCAAGACACCGCGAAGCGGTAGAGTGAAGAGCTCCGCTCGTCCATGTTGCAGCGATTACAGCAATGCAGCATAAGACAACTGGTTCAAGGCTCCGGGGCAACACCTGTGCCGAGCTCGTGGCGCCGCTGGCACCGACACAGAAATGGCCCGCGCGCCGAAAGCCTCGACGCTGGATCATCGCTGCGAGCGACCAGCTGCGCGTGCAGGCAAAAGCATCGCGGACCCCGTGCATTATCAACTCCCCTACCACCATTGTTGCAAATTGCGAGCGCAAGTATGCGTTTTCAAATCTCCGGCACACTCGCGCGCATACTGCGGTGAAGACGTTCGCGGCCGACGCGCAGTCTGCAGCGGCGCGCGCGCATCGCCGCGCGGGAGCAGCACGCGGATGAGCTGGGGGAATCACAGCTGCGCGGCGCCGGTTCTGCGCTGCTCAACTCACAAGTCAATTCGCGCTGGGCATGGCAGAGCCCTCGGTCGCATCGCGCGGCCAGCAGCTGGAGGTGGCGGTGGACCGCCTGCCCGACTGGTACTTCGCGGCGGCGCAGGTGCTGCACCCGTCGCCCATCAACAGCCTCTACGCGGCGCTGGGCCCGGTATGCGAGACGGAGGACAAGCCGCAGCCGGAGCCCGAGGCCGCCGCGCGCGACCCGCCCAGCAACGCCACCATGAGCTGCGCCGACGACGAGCTGGAGCTCGAGAAGCTCGAGAAACTCGAGACGCAGGACAAGCACACGCAGCACATCCGCGAGCAGGAGCTGGGCCAGTCCACAGCGTCCAGTCGGCGCTCTACGGCGTCGTCCTCGGGCGGCTGCACGGACCTGGTGCTGTCCGGCTTCTCCATGCGCGGCCGCGAGAAGAAGGTCATGTACCACATCGACGTGGTGGACCACGACGCGCCGCTGCAGACCTACACCATCCGCCGCAGCTACTCGGACTTCAAGGATCTGCACAGCCAGCTCAGCGAGATCCTCGAGAACCGCCAGGCCTACTACCGCAGCAAGGCGGCGTCCAGGCTCGCGAGGGGCGTCACCCCCGCGCCCACCACCCAGGAGGACAAGCTCGAGCGCGCCATCATGGCGTTCGCGCTGCCCGCACTGCCCCACGCGGGCTTCCTCACCTTCTGGAAACGACACGACCGCTCGCACCTGCAGTCCCGGTGCGACAGCTTCCAGGAGCTGCTGCGAGCAGTGCAGCAAATGGCCTTTCTGAGAGAGTCGTTCGCCATGCAGAAGTTCCTGAGTGTCGCGCCGTGTGCCATTCGGGAGCGAGGGTCGTCGTACGTGTCGCTGTGCGAGTACAGCGTGCCTACACTCAACCCGGAGGAGGAACAGAGGGAGCGCAAGCGGCGAGCACAGCAGTACCGCCGCAACAGCAGCTCCAGCACCCACTCGGCTCGCAGGGTGGAGTATTGAGCGCGTCGATTTTTTTCAGGCACCGTGTAGTATTGAACGTGAAGCAGTCGAGAGAGGGAAGGAGGCAACAGTGGGGACGCGCAGCGGCGAGCAGGGTGTGACAATAGTTAGTGGTAAACTCACGAGAGCAACATGTGATCGTGCAATGTATATTTTCAACCAGCGATCCCAGTTATAAATTCATTCGGGTAGTCGAGCGCCATGGGCGACTAGCAAGCAGATGGCGGCTCGCGACTGCTGCACTAGCCTGCAGCTGGAAGCATTCGTCTACTTCTCGATCAAACAGGACTCGACCGTTATTATTTTATTCACGCTCTGTTGAAGTGGCCGAATTCGAACCCACATCAGAGGAAGCTCGTCTCCTGCAGCATGAGCTCCTTCGAGGAGGCGATGTAGGCCCTCGAGAACTCCTTGGCGTGAGGCACCTGCGCGCGGATCGACATGCGGTTGCCGTTCCTTGCTTCGAACTCGGCCGTGGCCAGATCGTGCAGCAGCTTGGCCATCCCGAGCGTCTGTTCTGCCGTCTCGATCAGCTCGGGCTCGCGCGGTTTGGTCACGACGAGGTCGACGACCCTGCCGCCGTTCATGATACCCCCGTTGCGTGTCATCTGCTCCTTGAAGGGGCTCGTAGGAAAAGTAGTGGCGGCCGCCTCGGTTGCGGCGTCCGCAAACGGCGGCGGCGTGAAGAACCCATTCGGCGACGGATCCTTGGTGGAGCTGTCGTTAGGATTCACGTGGACATTGTGAAGCAGTCGGTCGAAGCGGTAGGGCTCCGCACACACATACTCCTCGAGCGTGTTCACCGGAGTTACGATGATGGATCTCCCCGAAAGCTACGCAGGGGGCAAATGAGGCAGCGTTAGTGATGAGTGGCCTTTCACAAGGATGGGAGGTAAACGAACTTCGTCGAACCTTACCTGTGGGATAAGCTGCATATCCATCACCAAGGCGTCTGCCAGCTCATTGACGTAATCTGGCATGAGACGTCGGTGGTATGCCTTGTCCATGAATCGCAGCGCCGGATTGCGAGCGATGAAGAACGCCAGCACACCGTGCAGGAACGTCCGGAGGTCCCTCATCTCCAGAAACTCCTTGTCTTGCAGCCCTACTGCATCAAGCACGGAGGTGAACAGCTCCGGTGATACAGTCCCAGTGAAGGCTACTTCGTCGTCTTCGTCCTCGTCGTTAGCAGGGCGTGGCTTGAGTATCCAGGCGAGCGGGACCTTTGTGACTCGCGGCGTCTGAGATACGGCTGGTGAGTTGCTTCGTTTGGCTAGAGATGCACCGGCAGCCTTCGCTGGAGACAGCCCGCTCCTGGATGCAAGCCCTCTACAGCCGTACGGGATATTCTGTGCAATTGTTGGTCGCGGGGGCGACCAATTAAAGCGAATTCCAGTTTGACCGGTTGAGTTTGGACGGCATTGCGGTTGTTGACGTTCTTGTAATTGCTGCTGCTGGTACATATACTGCTGTTGCTGTTCGTTGACGCTACAGCGCGGGGAAGTGCACTCTGACATCTCACTGTCTGAGTTCTCTGCCTCTCCTTGATCAATCAATAGCTTCCGCTTGTGCGCGCTAATCTGGTTTCGCCCTGCTACTAAGTGCTTCTTCATCCGAGCACAGGTGTTCTCTATCAATGCGTTCGAGGCTTTCAATTGACAGGAGAGATCCTGGATGTCTGCTTTGATACGCCCACGTTCTTCTGCAGTTGGGGTACCGACAATCTTCACTTGTTTATCGACCAGCAAAGCGAAACCTAGAATGGCGTCATTAAGTCGTCTGACCGATCGCTCGATCAAGCCAATTTCGTCTCTTGAGATGTCAGTGAGATGCAGCGCCTCAAGCAGAACTGTGTTGACTCGGCGATCCTGCACAGGCGCAAACTTCTTGAGCAGCGGAGATCGCGGAGGAGATGACGTGGCGTTCATTCCAGCTGCGACAGCGCGGGGATACTGAGGCTCCTGCGAGTCGTCGGACTGGTCGTCGTCCTCGAATCGCACGGTTCGCTGTCTCTCGGCCGCTTGCAGTGCGGAAAGCTGGCTTAGCAGCGAGTGCTCGTCATCTTCGCTAACGTAGCGCTGCTCGTCTGCGTCGGTGCCTGCGCTGGGGTCCGTCTGCGCATCCCCGGCGTCGTCGTCTCCTTCGCTGGAGCCGAGCAGCTCCGCCGTTGTGAGCTCGTCGTACTCCACGCGGCCGTCGCGCTCCTGGAAGCGCACGGACGGCATGACAAGCTGCGTCGGACTAGTGACGCGCAATTACAGAGACACCTTGGCTGCCGCTGAGAGGCAGGCCGCCTTCATCGTCTCGTCCGTAAAAATAGCGGTGGTAATCACAAGTGTAGCCATCTGATGGCCTCCCGTCACTGTCTTTATTGCTGCATGCCACTGTAGTCAGGGCGTCCGTAAAATTCGATGGAGACGGGGTGTCTCGTCGTTGGGTCGTGAGCCTCCCGCAGCCTGTAGGTCGCGCGCGGAGGCATCTAGCACGCGTTGCAGCTCGCAGCCAGCGCCTTGCCGCTCTCGCCACCAAGCTGTGCAAAGCTCGCAGCGTTCTGCGTCGCCAAATCTCCGCTGCGCCGCACACACACTACGAACCCATACAACCAGCAAGTCATCCGCGCAACGCCGGGCCAGTCTCCGCTAAGTGCGACGCGTTGCCTCGACGCCACGCACGCCTCCCTCATAGCGCGTCGAGCGAGCGAGAGCCCAAGCCCCGCAGCATGGAGGGCATCCGCGTGTTCGTGCCGGACGAGAAGCTCGTGTGGGTGCCGGCCACCGTCCTGGCGGTGGAGGCCGGCGGCCGCCGCTTCCGCGTGCGCGTGCAGCCGCCGGACGCCGACGCCGACGCGCCGGCCGAGGAGCGCGTCGTGGACCTGGGCGAGGACGGCATGCCGGACTCGCTGCCGCTGCAGAACGGGCCGGCCGACGACGATGAGGCCGACATGCACGCCGGACGCGTCGGCGCCGAGGACATGTGCGAGCTTGGCCACCTGCACGAGCCCGCCATCGTGTACAACGTGCGCGAGCGCTTCTTCGCGCGCGAGCCCTACACGTACACGGGCAAGATCGTGGTGGCCGTGAACCCGTACCAGTGGATCAAGGAGCACTACTCGGAGGAGCTGCGCGACCAGTACACGCAGCGGCCGTGGGACGACATGCCGCCGCACGTGTACGCCACCAGCGCCGAGGCCTTCCACCACATGAAGCAGCACCGCATCCCGCAGAGCATTCTTGTCAGCGGCGAGAGCGGAGCTGGCAAGACTGAGACCGTCAAGATCATGATGGAGCATCTGGCCAGCATCTCCATGGGCATCGCCAAGAGGCTGCACCCCGCCGAGAGCGGAGAGACCATCGTGGTGGAGAAGGTGCTCAAGAGCAACCCGCTGCTGGAGGCATTTGGTAACGCAAAGACCATCCGCAACGACAACTCCAGTCGCTTCGGAAAGTTCACGCAGCTGCAGTTCAACAACGACTACTGTCTCGTTGGAGCCGAGTGTCGCCACTATTTGCTGGAGAAATCGCGTGTGGTGGCGCAGGCCGCGGGCGAACGCAACTACCACATTTTCTACCAGCTCGTGAGCGCCAAGGAGGACGTGTTCGGCTTCAACGAGGACACGTCAGCGAAGGAGTTCCGGTACTTGCAAGACGAGAAGCTCACGTTAGATGGACAGACGGACCTGCAGCGTTACCAGGTGACCCGCGATGCACTGACCACTATCGGTCTCAGCGACAAGGAGCAGAACGAGCTTTTCTGTGCTCTATGTGGTATTTTGCGTTTAGGTCAGTTGGACTTTGTACCGCTGGAGTCGAATAAGGATGACGCCAGTCAGGCTGTTGCCTCATTGAATCCATCGTCGGCTTCTGGAGCCGTCACAGCCGACCAAATTGAGTACCAGAAGAAGGAAATCGAGCAGTGTGCGAAGCTCCTTGGCGTGGAGCTGGCTGCCCTGAGCAAGCAGCTTTGCAGTCGTACTGTCAAAGCAAGACAGGAGGTCTACTGTGTGCCGCTATCGGCTCTTCACGCTGGCAACAATCGTGATGCGCTGGCCAAGGAAATTTACGCGCGAGTATTCGGCTATTTGGTGCGCCGTGTAAACCACAGTATTTCAAACTCAGCTGACAGAAGAATGTCAACGCCGTCATACCTCCACATTGACCTGCTGGATATCTTTGGTTTCGAGTCGTTTGAACACAATAGCTTCGAGCAGTTCTGCATTAATTTTGCGAACGAAAAGCTGCAACAGAAGTTTACGATGGACGTGTTCAAGACTGTTCAGGAGGAGTACCAACAGGAGGGTGTGGCCTGGGAATTTGTGAAGTACCAGGACAACCAGGATATGCTGGACTTACTGGAGAACTCGATGGGTGTTATGGCGCTTCTGAACGAAGAGTGTGTACGTCCAATGGGTAGTGATCTGTCGTTTGTGTCCAAGCTAGTGTCATTGCGTGAGTCTCACCCGCGCCTTGAGCGAGCCCGTCTCAGTCAAATGCACTTTATGCTGCACCACTACGCTGGTCCCGTGACGTACGACGCAGAAGGATTTGTCGAGAAGAACAAGGATTCGCTGCAGACTGATCTCCTGGAGCTGCTTGGCACGAGCTCCAACGGGTTGATGTCGATGGTCTTTGGTGACGATAACAACACGGCATTCATGACAGACGCAGACTTAGCTGTCCGAGCTGCAACTATGATGGAGTCTGGACGGCGCAGTACCGTTAGCCGAAAGACTTCCACATTCATGCAAGAAACGGTGAGCTACAAATTCAAAGCGCAGTTGTCGTTGCTGATGAGCGACATCTCCAGCACCGAGGTACACTACGTACGCTGCATCAAGCCCAACTCTGAAAAGAGTCCTAGTATCTATGAAATCGATGCCGTTGTGAACCAGCTCCGTTGCGCCGGTGTCGTTGAGGCCATTCGTATCACACGAGCAGCGTTCCCGAACAAAATGCCTCACGAAAAGTTTTTGCGCCGATTTGTGATGATGAGAGGCAAGAAGGATGCTACACTTACATCATCGTCTACCACTGTTACCGAGGCGTGTGAGCAGCTCGCCAATGCACTGCTCACTGGGGCGGACTTTGCACGAACCCAAGAAGGTAACGAGCACTCTAGAACACCAACATTCGTGGTTGGTAAAACTCTGGTCTACTTCGGTAAGGATGTTCTCGAGTTCCTGGAGCATAGGCGCACTACATTTGTGCACGACCGCGCCATTATGATCCAACACGCTGCTCGACGGTGGATGGCAAGGCGGAAGATCAAAAAGGTTCGCACGATGATATCCAAGATCCAGGCCCTTCATCGTTGCCGGATGCAGCGGCGATCGTTTTTAGAGAAGCGTAGGAAGTGTATTGTCGTACAGAGTGTTTGGCGTGGAGTTCGCTCGCGTCAGCGCGTTTATCTGATGATGAAGGAGAAGAGTGCTATCAAGGTTCAAACTGCGTACCGCAAGTATCTCTCTGAAAAGAAGTATGCCAAGTTCCGGAGCGCTGTCATCAAGATTCAAAGTACTCTGAAGATGAAGAAGCAAGTGGGTAAGTACCACAAGCTTTTGTCGGAACGAAAAGAGCAAGATGCTATGGAGACGGAGGTAGAGCTTCTGAAACACCGTTTGGAGGACGAGAAGCGTGCTCGAATGGAAATCGAGGCGGAGAATTCTTCGCTGCAGCAAGAGCTGAACCAGGTTCGGAACTCATCCATCCCTAGCGCAGCCAGCAGCATTTATGAGAGTGAAGCACCTCCTGTCTACCGAAACAGCATGCGCTCAAGTAGGATAGAGCGTGAGTCCATGGACGACGGTAAACTGCTCGATGACTCGGAGCGCATGATCGATTACTTGCGCAAGGAGGTAACAAAGGGCCGTGAGCTTATTCAGCTGCTGTCCCAGGAGAACGAAAACTTAAAGGCTGAGAACAAGAAAATCAAGGATGCATACACTGCAGCGGGTGCATCGTTCGCAGCTCTGAACCAGCACAACAAGCAGCAGTCAAAGGCGAACCTGCGTCTCATGAGTACCCACGCTGCTCTCATCAAGTCACAGGAGGAGAAAATGAAGAAGTACAAGAAGCAGGTAGCAGAACTGAAGGAAGACCTGCGAATGCAGCGCTCCGTATACTCGGCAGAGCTCAAGGCCCGTGTGCAGCAGCAAGAAGTCCTGGTGGAGATCATCAACTTAGCGGAATCTGATGGCGTCTCAGAAGACTTGCTGGAGCGTATGCGGGCAATGGCAGTGGACTCGAAACCCACATACGACAACGGAAGGCGTAGCAGCGAGTACTTCAGACCTCCTCGTCGCTCCTCGTACGTAGCTGCCACAATGTTGTCGCGTTGACGCTAGTATGGATGTCCCTAACCTTATCGTTTGATGACGTGTAGTGCTGCTAGCTCGAAGGTTGGACGGGAGAGCGAACATCGTGAAAACCGGTCGGACACGGCGACTTCGATGGGGCCTGTGCCGGTGTCGGTGTCGATCAACTTAAACCCGTCGCGCACCGAGCGCCGTGCGACTCTAGACACAATTATGAACAACCCGGTGCCGCGTGGGGTCTCGCCTCAGGCGGAGGGAATGAGTCCCCCGGAGCGCGGAAGCTTGGTGAACGGCAACCGGAACAGCTTGTACACGGAAGATGGCCACCGGAAGTCGCGCATCGGGGGCATGTTCAAGAAGATGTTCAAGAAGGAGGAATAGGCAGGCGTATGATGAACTAAGATGGAGGTTGGCAGTGCGGCTCAGCCATTCGACCTCACATTGAAAGCTGTAGAAGAGCAGAGCAGCAGGATCGAGTGGCCGTCGGCGAGCTGGCTCAGCCGATCCACCCTGCTGGTATGGGTTTACATGTTGTTTCGTGAGCTGCACGCTTTCTCGCTCCTGTCTTCCATTGCACATGAGGTGGCTAACAGCTTCCAGCGTGTACAGCACTGCTCACGTTCTCAGAGAACATAAATCGGAATCCAGGAATCCCCCCAAGCTACTGCAGACATGCCTGGCCGCGTGATCCTCGGCGGCTGGTCCCCGGCCGCCGTGACGCCGGAAGCCCGCGCCGCGCTGGAGCGCGCGCTCACCGGCTCCGACTTAACCGTGAGCACCGTGTTGTCTGTGCGCTCGCAGGTCGTGGCGGGCACCAACTACGAGTTCGAGGTCGAGGGCTCGAGCGCCTCGCACGGCGCAGCCACCCGCTTCCTGGTGAAGGTGTTCGACCAGCCCTGGACCAGCACCACGCAGCTCCAATCCATCGTCGCGGCCCCAGCCCCGCAGTGAAGACACCAGGAAGCCCCAGCGGCAGTTGCAGACAGCAGAATCCGTTGATCAAATCGCAACCGACTTCGCTTGACACCAGAGTATTCGCCCACACTTGCATGAAAGTCCGACGTGAACGGTCGTTAGCTCGGCTGCAGCGGCCGCACTCCTTCCCATTTAGCTTCTGGCTGCGGTCTTGCATAACGGCGTGCGCTCTCCTCTTTCTATAAGGCGGCGGTGACGAAACCATGGGCGGCGCGGCGTCGACGCAGACGTCGTTCGAGCAGATGCTGGCGTGCACCATGATCCTCGGGGACGCCATGGTGCAGGGTCTGGACCCTCGTTTCGTGCGCTTCCCGGACTTGTATCGACTGTACGACTTCCACATCGGCCCCAAGAACCCTCGAGACCAGGCGCGCGGCTTCAAGGGCGGCAACATGGTGCTCATTGTGCACTCGCCCGATCCCGAGGGCAAGTTCCAGCAGTTGATGCTGGAGAATGGAGAGGCGGTCAAGCCGGCAGCGGACAAGGCTGACAAAGCACAGGTAGTCGACGAGACTCAAGAGGACAGCAAGCTCATCGTCTACGTGGGCAACGACAAGATTGTGCTCGACAAAGCAACGTTACACCTTCCTAACAACGACGGCTGGACGCCCCTGCATTCTGCCTGCCATATGCTCAATGCACAGGAAGCAGGGATTGCGATTCTTAAGGATCTTGTTGCTCGCAAGGCTGACTTAAACCTAGTGACTCGCCGTGGACCTGGTTCATTCTCATGCGGCTGGACGGCTCTGCATATTGCATGTGCCTACGGCTTGGAGGCTCTAGCAATTAAACTTATCCGTGCTGGGGCTAATGTGAATACAGCCAACTCAGTTGGCTGGACACCACTCTACGATGCGTGCCACCGTGGGTATACGACCATCGCACAGGAACTTCTGCGTGCAGGTGCAAAGCACGACGTAATATGTCCTGAATTTGCATTGTGTCCGTTTCCGGGGCAGTTCCCACTGGCGGAAGCAGCACGTCAAGGCCACGGCCTGACCGTTAAAATGCTGTTGGAGTGGGGTGTCAACAAGAACGCGACGAACAAGCTTGGTTGGACGGCTCTGCATGAGTCTGCGTATCACTCGCGTGTGGCAATTGTGAAAATGCTGGTCGTGTATGGTGCTGATGTGCTGCTCAAGACCGATCGCGGCTCCATCGCGAAAGACCTTACTATCCATAGCGAGATCCGGACCATGCTCGAAGACATTGCGTCACATTTGCCATCTGCGCCATCTCCATCTCCACCAAGACCAAGCGAGACCACAGCCTCCGCAACGACAACTAAGCTCGAAGAGAAGCCTACTCCAGCTAAAAAGGCAACACCGTTGTCGCGCAAGGAGGAGTACGAGTTGCTCGGAGACTTGCCAAGCTTGAATGCCATTACAATTCAAGACGCTGATACTGTTGACGACGGAGACGATGATGTTGAAGAGGATTCGGAAGCCAAAGCGCCTGCTGCTGACTCACCACCCAAGGACAAGAAGAAAAAGCATCGAGATCCCTCCAAGAAGAAGAAAAAGAAAGCTGGATCACGAGATATCCCGCCAGAGTTCAAGTGCGCGGTGTCACTAAAACTACTAAAAGACCCGATGCGATCGCCTTGCGGACAAGTTTTTGAGCGCCAGGTCATAGAGGCGTGGTTCCGTGACTTTGGCAACCGCTGCCCCCTGACAGGAGAGCCGCTTACACTTCAACAGCTAGTAAGCGACGAAAAGCTTCGTGAAGACATTCGTGAGTGGAAGCACGGCTCGAAAAAGTCCAAAAGCCCAGATGTGGAGGTGGAAGAGGCTAGCTCGAAGGAAGTTCTGTCGATTGCGAGCCCACGAGGCGATGAGTACGATTTCTAAGGATCCCTAACAGTACGGCAGTGGCTCGCGTATCCGATTCCTACACGAAACTATCCAAACGCATCCATCTACTAGTATCGGCTGCGTTTGATGTATAGGTTCTGTAGCTGGTTAGTATCCTCACAAAGTACTGAAGCTACACAAGTGATAAACAATGCGCAAAGTAAATGATGAATACTATCTATTGTTCGACTTGTACTCTACAAGGCAGTGCCAGTGACACTGCCCTCATATCATAGTAAGTCGGCCGAGATAATCTACGGCCGGGTTGCGGCAATATACAGAGCCCAGGAGCGGGAAAGCCCGTCATCCATGGTGCAGTTGCGCAGCTTCTCGAGAGCAAACTGCTTGTTGACAGTGGCGTAGTTCATGTAAAGCAGCGAGAACCACGGGTTGGTCTGGTCGTCGTTCTGCACAATCGGCTCGCGGGACAACACTTGGTCCCATTCCTGCGAGACGAAGTCTCGCGTGCGCACAAACTCGGTGACAGCAGTGACTGGGAGCATCTGGATACCGTGGATCGCGTACTTCTCGCCGCTGAACCACGTAGCGTAGTTGACCTTGTTGTCGAAGAGGATGCCCATAACCTTGTTGTCACGGTAGCGGTCCGGGTGGGCGCGGTTGCCATCTTCCAGCAGGAAGTACGTCTGGATAGCGCGGGCATTGAGCTTAACCAGGAGCTTGCCGACAGTCTCGAGGTGGGTGTTACCGGTAGCCTTGCCCAGCATAGCCATACCGTAGTAGAAGTTCATGTCCTCCGACGTGCTCTCCTCATCCTTGCCGTCTCCGAGTGCCGTGATGCCGTGCGAGTACGAGTGTCCACGGTACCAGTCGATGCTGCGGAACTTCGGGAAGTACGGGTCTGCGTCCGACGGGTTCGCGACGTCGCGAATCAAAAAGCCTGCCATGCGGTTGAGAGCAGGAATTTCCGACCAAGTGGGGTCCAGCTTGTTAATGATGGCAGCAGTGACCACCCAGTAGCCGTAATGGTAGTGGTGGTCGTTGTACATGGTGTTGCCAAAGTCGACGTTCGGGTCGTGCAGGGTGAAGCCTTGCGAGCTAACCACACCCCGATAGACAGTATCGTAGTTGAGCGGGTTCGTCCAAGTGTTGTTTAGGAATGGCGCTAGCAGTCCTTCCAGCTTCTTAATGCAGTGCGGTAGCAGTGTCTTGTCGTCTTCACCAACGATGGATGCATCTCCAGCTATCAGACACAACGAGGCGTACTTCTGTGCGGCCTTGCCGTTGAAGTAGTAGCTCTGACCCAGAGCGATCGTCCACTCGGCATTGATATCGGCGATCAAATTCTTCTTCATCTCATACTGCTCAACAACATTAGCCTCAGGTTGGCGAGGCGGGTAGAAGTCAATGGGGAACTCAACTGTTTCCACAAGACGCCACTCGGGCGGCGAAGTCTTGGTTACCACTCCCTGCATCAATCCACGCGTGGTAGAGTGGGCAGCCACTCCTTCAGCCTCCACGGCGTATCTGCGGTCAAGCGTGTCGATGTGGTGGACTTGAGCATAGTGCAAGAGACCGTAAGTGGAGCAGTCGCCGCTTGTCTTCCACTTGTAAGCGTAGGCGTTTTCGTTGTGGGCCTCTACGCGGCCGCCATCGAGGACGCAGCTCGCAGTTTGGTCGAAGATACTCTGCTCTTGTGCGGAAGCATCAGGGATTAGCGCGACGCGAGCAATGCCCGTGAAAGGCTGGTCCATATCAAGAGTCGAGTGGCCGTCAAAGTGTAGCGTGACTTGGGCTGAGAAGTACAGCGTCCAAGTAGCACCGTTGTCGAACTGCAGCACGTAGCGGTCATTTGTCAGCGGACGGTTGACAGTCTCCGTAGGGTCAAGGCCGTTGATCGTCGAAATGTTGTACACTGTCTGGAAGCGCGGAGTCAGGCCCGAGTAGCGGGAAGTCACGAAGGCCATGCCACTCGCGAGAGTGGCCTCGAACTTCTTCGAGTTGTCGTTTCGGTCCATGAAACGAAGCTGCACGCTGAGGTCGTCCCAGTCGAAGACTTCGAAGAGCGGGTGCGAGGCGTTTGAGAATTCCGTAGCGGAGAACGTGAACTCGGGTACCTGTCCGTGGAGGTAGTACATCTCAGCGTCGCCGTTCCCGGTCAAGCCGCCTCCGAATTCACGGGTCGTGAATGGGTAGTTCATCGTGAGTCCGTAGGGCTCCATGAAGATGGAAGGGGTCACGCTGTACGGGTTGGTCCAGACCGGGTACACGACGTTATCCTCGCCGACCGTGGCGCCGATGATGTTGCCCCACCAGTCGTTGGTCGGGATAGGACGCGAGCCCACGAGGCCAGGCGCGAGGAACTTGGGCGGTAACAGAGTCTTGTGTGCGTCTGTGTGGTTGAACAGGCTCTGGGGCGGTGCCTCGGCGTTGAAGATCGGCGTGAAGAGGCCGAACTTGGCATCGGGCGCCACCGTCGTCACACTCCTTAGAGTCGACACGTTCGGCTTAAAGACGCCGAACACTGCAGCGGCGAAGAGCAGCGTCGAGCCGATGGCGAGCACGCTCCATCGACTCACGCGGCTGCTGGTCGGGGGCTGGGTAAGCGGCACGGCGTGGTGCGTGTCGAGCAGTGGATGCACCTCGCCACTGCGCTGGGGAGTCGGACTCGAATGCAACATGTTGGCGACTGCACAGGCGATGCAATGCGGGCTGTGTGGTGGTAGGGCGTAGAGCGAGGCAGAATGGGAAGTGAGCCGAGCCGTCTTGCGGGTTTCGCCAAGTTGGCCGCGACGCGCAGCCTCGAGCTGTCCGACAGGCGCCGGGCCATCGCAGCGCCGGGCGTTGCGGTCGCAGCAGCCTCCACGCGCGTATCTACGCTGATACGAAGCCATGAGCCGATGAGACGATAACGTGCCCTCGCCGGTGCAGCAGCAGCAACGGCTGTAGACGAGCCGGCCCGCCGTAACGGCTCCGTGATGAACACTGAAACGAAACTGTTAAATCGAGGCGGGCGCAGGCACTGGCCGAAAAGGCGCAAGCAAATCCCGGATTCGCCGAAAAGCGACCAATCGGACGCAAGTTGAAGCGGTCGGCGCCTCTTATTCGCGATTAATGGATCGTCGGATTGCGCTGCACTTCAAGACTGAAGATTTGCACTGACGACACCACTTCAACTTCAGAAAACGGTGCCGCCGCGCCAAAGTGCAAGTTGGCGCGGCGGCACGCCACAGTCTGCGCGCGCTGAATGCAAAATTTATAGGCGGCGCTCCGCCCGGTGGAACGGCCCCGATCGCTGGATTTGAAACGCCGGAGGTGCCGCCTGCATGCTCGCGGCGCTTAAATACGCTGATTTCTCGGCTGCGCGGTAGGTTTCGCCGCCAAAAAGAACCCCGCCGTGGCATGCTCCATCGTGTCACACGCTGAAACGAAAATGGTGGCTGGGCGGTTTACCTGTTGTGGCTAGTGTTGCACCCTCTCGAATTGTCGCGGGTGCACCAGCTCAGCTCAGTCGAATCTGGTGGTGACACCAGTGAGTACTGTCTCCGGAGCGCGCTGTCCCCCATCGAAAGCCCCGTTTTGCGAGCGCTGACAGCCCCTCGGTACGCACCGCGGGGCGTACGCAGAGGCTGTCGGCTCGCGCCGGAGAAAAGGCTGGGGTCCGTTTGGCTGCGCCATGACTCGCTACAGTACTGCAACAAGGATCATCGTGAGCAAACTTAAAATCACGCTCGATTTGCTTCCGGCGCAAAGTCGTCGGGAATCGTGTTCATCGCTTGAAGCTGGGCGAGCGACGCAAACGACCAAGCAACAATTGACACCAAAACTCGCATAGAAGGGCATCAGACCCTCGCCGTTCACATCGAGAAGTTAATCCTGTCGACCGTCGCGCACATGTAATGCGCTGGGCCGTGTCGGAGGGGCTTGGACTCCCAGCTCATGCTCATGCTTGACCGAGCAATCAGCACCCGGAACCGAGCCCAGCGGTGTGACATTTGCTGCTCGATCGCGACATTTGCTGCTCGATCGCGAGTCTGGGCGGACATTTCGGTTCATGGAGAAATGTCCCCGACGGCAAGATAGGTACATCAAAATGTCCACCACTGCGACTTGCTGCCGCACCACTGATGTTGGCTACACGTTGAACTCGACTCATTGCCAAAGCTAGAAAATGTATTTTTTACTGCTCGACTTCAACGTGTGAAGGACCAGGCAGCATCGATCGAGATGCGCTGCCTGAAGCAGTCTTAGACATTCGCTCCGTGCTCTGCGTTACGCGAGTCGACCTTCTGATTGTTTGAAGGATCAGATACTGGCTCGTTGCTTTGCTGTGCGAACAGAGGCGACAGTGACTTCTCCGCTGTCTGTATCTGCTGTTTCAACGCTGGAAACCCACTGAAACAGTCTCTCAGAGTTGAGTTGACCACTTCTACCACCGTATCGGGGGCTCGAAGTATGCGCTCGGAGCCAACCTTCTTATTGCCCATGCTCAAGGACTCGCCCTCGCCCTCACCCTCCTTGTCCCGGCTGTCATTACCACCAAACATATCGGCCACAACACCCTTGATACCTCTTGACTTGATGTTCTTGTTGTCACGTGTGCGGCTACTCTTCTTCAGCTCTTCAATGGCATCAGACATCGCGTTCACCGCACTGCGGGCTGCAGTGATCTCCGATTCAGACGGGCTCTCGCATTCGGCAACCTGGTTGGCCGCGTTCCGCAGTCCCGAGGTCGTGTCCTTTACAGTGCGGATGTCGTTCCTCAGGAAAAACTTGCTCGCACTAATGAAAAGCAGCCCGTGACGGGTGTCGTACTCGGCGAGGTTACCCTTCAGAACCTTTAAGCAGTTGACTACATCGTCCGCCGTCTGAAGTAGCAGTAGCTCCAACTTAGAAAACTCGTGTTCGGTGGTAATGCGGTCGGTGGACTTGCCCATGATTATCACGCTCTGCCTTCGAATCTGTTTTGGAAATGGGCTGAGACCATGCGCACGAGCGCAGCTATCATCGCCGGCGATCTTTGGCCGGCCAAGATAGTAGCTGCGTGTGGTGCGCGACAATCTCGAGACAAGGCTCTGTTAGCGGTGAACTCACTTTAATGCGAAAGGCATCCGACATCGCAGAATCACCACGATGGCTTTCGAAGTGGGGATTCTTCACTCGTCTCATACATTGACATGGCAGTTGATCGAGCTTGTCCGCGAGAGCTCCGACATCCTCTGCTCATTTCGAAACGTGATCCCATTCGCACGAGTCGATACCAAGCGCAAACCCAAGCCAACGTCGTTGCAAGCATAACTCTATCATGGGCAAGTCTGACGAACGCAACGTTACCGCCGAGGAGGAGTTCTCGAAGCTGGAGCAAGTCTTGAACCAGACTGCAGATGACGTGTCGAACTGCCTGAAGCTGCTGAAGAAGCACCTTTCTGACTATGATAGCCGCAATGGCAACCACTTCATCAACACGGCTACGTCGTACATGCGGAGTGACATGCGCACGGCCAAGGACACGGCGATGGATCTGAAACACGTCGCGCACAAGATTAACAAGGGCCACAAGTCGTCTAAGACTGAGGTGTCTTCCGCCCGCAACATGATGGACGCTACGGAGAAGGCCATGGATACGTTGAAGGCTACAGCTCGCAACTACGACAGAGAAAACGGACAGTCAATGGGAGTGAAGGGCACAGTGGATGCCGCTGTTGGCGGCAGCCACCACAAGGAGAAGGATGAAAAGCACGGTGGTCTTTTTGGAAAAGAGGACAAGAAGGAAGACGAGAAGCATGGCAGCCTGTTTGGGAAGGACGAGAAGGAAAACAAGGGAGGTGTCATGGGGAAGGACGGCAACGAGCAGCATGGTCTGCTTGGAAAGAGTGACCAGAAGCAAGACGAACACCGTGGAGGACTTTTCGGAAATCCGGACAACAATGGAGGCGGGATCATTGGGAGCACTGACACCGTCGAAACCATTGTGAAGAAGACCCTAAGAGATAACTTCAGCCTCAGCGCGGTAAGTCACCAGATCGCCGCAGCGGAGAAGTCTTTGTCGCCTTCGATTGTGGAACGTGCGAAAGAAGCAATGCACGAAGTCAAGGACAAGTTGAAGGGAGACAAGCACAGCGAAGGTTCTCACCACCAAGGGCACCACGTCAAGTACACAACGACGCCGTAATTGAAGAAGTTGAGAAGAGGCTCGAAGCTTGCACTCTTGAACTTCAACTCCGGTGCTCTGCATTAATACATATAGGAATAAGTCGACAATGATATTCCTCTACTTGCTGTGATTGAAAACTTTAGCTCTGTGAACCTTGGCTGCATATCGAGAAGCCTCCACCTTTATCGCCACTTAACTCCTGCTACAAACTAAACCTCCGATACGGACATAACCCGCGTTGAGTGTGTCCACGGTTGATCGAATACAAGTACCACGAGTTTGCGCGGCGACGTGCACGTGGACTTTGCGCAGATACCACCGCGCACACCACGGCAGCCATCGACCCTGAATTCGTAGTTCATTCCTGCAACCACTTGACTCCGCACCGATATGATCGAGCTTACGCAGATATTTGTCGTGGAGAGAGCCTGTATTAAGACTGCCCGGGTGTGAGGCGTGACAGCAACAGAAGACCAACTTCCGAGCAGCAGTTCTTCGCCTGCCGCAAACCCAGCTACCAACAGTAGGAATGCTAGTGCTCGCTTCATCCTCAAAAGAAAATGACCGAGCATGGCACAATCGAGAAACATCTGGGAATTGTTCAAGCTTGTGTCGTTTTCTTTCAGGTATCATTTCAGCTACCATACCAATTCACATTTCACCAAATATGTTACGCGTAATAGGTTTCATCTGCGATGGACGACCTCCTTGACGAGACCGCAAGGGAACACTCGACACATTTGGAACAAGGGATTCAATGTCACCGTTGTTGTTAGCCCCAGAGCGCTGGAGAATTGACACTTTAACATTTTCTGCAGGTTGACGTGAGCTCGACCGAGACGTCGTACCTTGCTCAGGATCTGGTTCTACAGGTGCGGCAACGCTCATTGCGAACTGTCGAAGTGTCTCTACAGCGTCGCGGGGAAGCTTATATCCCCAGCGCTGTTCCTGGATGACACCAGAGAGCACATGGAAGAGAGCACTGCCGCCACTAAGCGTAGATTCAGACCCTACCAGAAGCAGTTTTTGCTTGGCGCGCGTAAGTGCCACGTTAATGCGGCGCCAATCCGTGAGGAGTTCGCCAACGTGTTTTTCCTCGTTGCATCGAACAAACGAAACCAATATGACGTTCTTGTCCTTGCCCTGGTACTTGTCGATGGTGCTTACTTCAATTGAATGAATCCATTCAGATCCACCTGCTCGACGGAAGGCAGCGACAGTAGTCAAATGCTGCTGAATCAATGAAACCTGAGAGCGGAAAGGTGAAATCACAGCAATCTCCTCAGCTGGCACCGAGCCCAACACTAGTAGTTCCACCAATCCAGCTATCACTTGCGCTTCCGCGACGTTTTCCATACGCCGACGACCGTTAATACCAGTTTGCCCAGTGCTCGAACTTTCTGTCGTCCCACCCCCCATTGTGTCGGTGTCCAAGAACATGACACCTTGGTCATTGGTCAGAACTTGAATGGGCCACGACGCGTTTTGACTGATTCTCTCTTGATGCTGCCAGACCAACTTAAGATGGTTCGATGCGACTTTGAATGAGCCGCACTTTAGCTTGTCACCATATACCAACCTATTTGCTAAGAGCATTACATCTCTATTCATTCGATATTGGTAGGAGAGCTGCTGGGTCGCTTCCGGGTGTGCCTCAGCTAGTCGCCGAAACAAACTCACATCCATGCCCTCTTTTCGAGCTTGGGCACTCGCTACAAGTGGAGGGAGCTGATAATGATCCCCCACCAGCACAAATGTATCAGCACAACGCAGGGCACTTAAAACAATAGGCTGTGTGATTTGAGTAGCTTCATCGACGATGCAGTAATCAAATCGGCGCTTTGAGAAGAGCACATGGCTGTTTACACTTAGACATGTGCAACCCACCAACTGTGCATTGACCATTTTTGCTTCCATGGCCTCAGCACTTTGAATTCTCTCGCGCTCAGCTTGGCGGTCTAGCGTGAAATCTGCAATCAACGGATGTACTTGAGCGGTATTGCCAATGCGAATCATCGGCACATTGAAGGCCAGCAGCTTCAACAGTAAATTATCTACAGCTGAGTGGGTGTAGCTTGTCACCAGCACTGAAAACCCGAGGAACATCAATACCCGAACGGTGAAAGCTATCGTTGCGGTTTTACCCGTTCCTGGCATACCCAGTACCAATGCGTAGTCGAGGGAGCTTAATACACGATGCACTGCCCGCTGCTGATCAATATTCAGCTTGAAAAACGCGTCCATCAATGACTGACCATGAACAGACACACTGCCATTCAGATCGTCCTTAGCACAATCTTGACACCGCTGTTTTATCAATTCCGTCACTCGGCATGGTTTGAGGTGTGGACGAGTGAGGTGTACGATCAAATTCCGCCGTCGAGTATCACCTACGCCAGGTGGTTTGTCATCGCCCTCACTACTACTACCTAACGACACTGTCGAAGCCATACGCACCTGTAATTCTGGTCGACTTGTCACGGCAGTGCCAAGTGAAACTACCTCAGGTGGAGTTCCAATAAATAATTGCACGAGATTTTCTTTCGCGCGTCGTAAGCCACTCATAATAGCGTCTTTATCAAGCCTCCAGGTGAATTCTTTGCCGACGGTCGACTGCCCACTTGTCACGATAGATGGGATACACTGACGAGCTTCAATTGTAATAAGGCCGTGCTCAATTTTGCGAACGGTAGCACGGGAAACATGAAGAAGTAACCGTTTTCCGTCCAGTGATTCTGCTGACAAAATGACGCGTTCGTCCACACGAAAACGCACTCCGGCAAATGAGGTGGGTTGTAAACCAACTCCAGTGGATGTACTTCCGCTTACAACATTGATGTCTTTTCGCTTTCGCCTGTCACGAACAAAGCGCAGAGTTCGTTTTGCCCCAGATTCAGTAGGTGCAGGCATATCTGATACCAATTTCAGATGTGCTATGCACGTGCTGCTTTCTTGTGCAAGTTCGCGTTTCAACCCGACCTGAAGCCAAAGCGCGCGCAGGTTTTTCTCGGCATGCTGCTGCTCCAGGTCAATCAACCGATTCCACTGCTTGAAATAGCTTAAGTCAGCCTCGCTGAGGTGCTTTGTCATCGAGCCGAACAGCTCATCAAGGCCACTAGATTCTTCTGTGCCGTTCTCCGTGGCAGCGTGGTGCAAGACACACTCATTCACTTGAAAGCAACGTTCACAGTCTCTGCGATTTCGGATCATTGGCGGAAATACCTGTGATGACGTGAAACTTCCGATTGCCTTCACTTTAGCGATGGCGCTGGCATAGTTGTTGCGAGCCATGATCAGTCCGCGGATATGAGTAGCCATAGCTGTGATGCGGTTGGTTTCGATGGGAGGGACGTAAATGAGCAGGCCCTGTTGGCATCGTTGTCTGTAGCGCTCGTTTAGCAGAAGCGTATACAAAATCACTTGACCCTGATGTTCGACCCCAGCATACTTCTTGCTCCCTGTTTTAAGCTCCAAAGGCAACACACTACTTTTTGCCTGCGCGCTGTTCCTGTTACCAGGAGCAGCGATTGACCCTTCGATAGAGGCATCCGTAGCACCCTTTAGTCCCCATTTTATAGACCACATCATTTCTTCCGTGGCTAATACGCGACTCACTTTCACTTTCGATCCAGTACTGGGAGGCACCTCGTTCAGCAGAGTCCCTGAACCAGCAATAGCACTACTCATCCAAGATCGATAGTCACCGATGACTTTTTGAAGTTCCATAAAAGCTTCTTCTTCGTTCATTCCGCACTCGACAAGACCTAACATACTACATGAAAGAATTCATCAGGCCGATACATGAAAGTTAAACATACTGATACTTCCACGATAAAATATTGTGCGTACTTGGAATTCACGATCCGCTTGGCTTCATCTGAAAGCTTATCGACGCTGTATAAACCATTCAAAATTGCGTGCTCGAAAAGATCGTGTTTTAAGGTACCCAGGAAAGCTGCTTTGTTAGTCGGGTGACTTACTGCTAGCGTTTCCTGCAAAACTGCACGTCGCAAGCAACTAAAGCTTGTTGTCACTCTCGTAGGTGACACCTGAAAGACAGCATACCAAAGTTAGTCTCAACACGAGTTATCACTCAGAGCACAGCAGACTATAACCGCACCAAAATATCCGGATGAACGATCACGATGTTATGCGCGTTGTCCACCAGGATGCGTGATGAGTGTGACACCACCCTGTCGTTTTTGTCTTGGGAGAAGAAACCATCTTTGTCCTGTTCAGTAAATACAATATTGATGGTATCTCCCGCTTCGACAAGCACGTCATACCAGTCGTCGCTCAACACAGCCTCCAGCTGAACGTCTTGGTCATCTAGCAGGCGCAAAAGGAGCGAGCGGTTAACTACGTCGCGGTCGAGTTCCAGAACTAAAAAGCGTTTGAAGCCCTCGGGTGACTCAAGTCTCTGAACAGTGCCTACGGTAGGTGAAGTTCGCACCACGGAAGCTGGGGCTTTAGATGGCGGCAACAACGACGACTTTTTCTGATCCGCGTACACCATCGATGGCATTGGCCGTGGGGTCAGCGCGAAACTTTGAGATGATACGAGCTCTGTTTGCGACTGAGATGGGGATTGGGTAGCTTCTACTGGAGCTCGTTGACTTTGCAGCTGATCCACCAAGGCCCATGACTCTTCCGTCAGATCATCGAACGAGTCTGCTTCGACGACAGGCGGCGGCTGTGGTGGTGTCTTAGAAACCTCCTGCTCCAACGCCTCCTGCTCCTTGATTGCCTCCAACGCCTGAATCCCCGCCTGATGCCGAGTCACGTCTTGAGTTCTCAATGGTTCCTGGGTCCTCAATGATTGAGGAGACAGCGTCCCAGTAGACGAGTAGCTCGCTGCAGGCGTGGGCGTCAGATTCACGTCCTCCATGGCTGTTGCAGGTGGAGGAGGCGGATCATTGTGATGACGCTGACGTTGCTGCTGGTTCCTCCTAGGTGACGTCGGTCTGGTCCTGGTCACCGGCATGGTGACGTCGGGACTGGCATATTTCTGCTCCATCTGGTCCAGGACGCTGATGAGCTCGTCCTGCGAGTCTCCTCTTTCCGTCGAGCGTCTTCTCCTGGCCGCGTTGGGCGTTCTCTGAGCATCTTCCCCAGTTGCCTTTGGCGAGCTGAACATCAAGTGTCTCGACGCGGCTGCAGCAGCAACAAACAAGTCGTCAGCGCCTACTTCTGCGTACATCCCCGCCTAGCGCGCCACCTTTGTCGTCCTCGACTCTGCGTCTGCGGACGCGCTCGCGTCCGGCGCGCCGCTCGTCCTCGCTGCTGGAGGGCGGCGACTGCTGGCTGGCGCGCGCCAGGCGCCCCACGAAGCCCTGCATCTCGCGGCGCACCGCCATCTTGCCCGTGCCCGACACTTTGATCTGCTTGTCGGCCGGCGAGTCCTTCCACACGATCTTGGACTCGCCCGAGCCGGGCGCGCGCGCGCCCGCCCTCTTGCCGCCGCGCCGCGGCGTGGCCGCGTCCAGGCGGCGGCGCTTGCGCTTCTTGTCCATCGCCTTTTGTTGCACTATTCGCCGACACTGCAAATACCGGAGTGTAGTGTACAGATTTGTATTTTCTTCCTGTGTTTTTTTTTTTTCACGAAAACTACCAACTTAGTTGAGCCCGACGGTGAGCAGCTCGAACATGTCCTCGTGCACTTCGAGCTGCTCCTGCGAGAGCTCGCCCCAGCCTCGGGACAGACAGTAGAAGCGACGCAGTAACGCGCCCAGAACTCGGTAGCGGAAGCGGCAGAACCACATCAGACGCTGCACAACAGGCCAAATCGGAGCTGAGTGAAGTCGCGCGGTGCGGACCACGAAGGCAGTGCGGCACTCCTGCAGCAGCTTCCAGTGGAAGCGTCGACGGCGCCACACCAGAGCGCGCAGCGACTCCTTGTACGTGGGGTGCTGGCGGACAGCGAATTTGTGGCACAACTCCAGCTCCGCGTCCTTGATGATCCGGCGGAATCGCCTTTTCCAGACGAGCTGGCGCAAGCTCTCACGGACGCCCCGGCACGAGTTGAAAGCGTGGAGCATGGCCGACTCCCGCAGCGCCGAGAAGTTCTCGTCGGTGGCGCGCTGGAAATCGTATCGCCAAGCCGTCCAGTTGGAATACGTCGATACGTCCGAAGGATCCACCGGAAGCAGCTTCCGCTGGTGGAGTTGCTTCGTGCGCTTTTCGTCTTCCCAATCCATCCAGAACCCGCAGACGCACATGACGCTGCTGCATCCATCGACTTTGACCAGCATCACTCGACAGGAGCGGCACTCAATGATGTTGTCATCTGCGATCACTTCTAGATCCTCCGTTTCGCATGTGCACGGTGTGCTCGCATCGTACAAGTAACGCTTGCAGTTAAAACAGACAAGTGAGCCACAGCAGCGTGTCACGACGCGCCGATGAATGCTATGGTAGGCAAGCAGCAACGTTGCTCGCCGCTCCTCGTCCTGAATTAGCGCGAAGATCTTGTGAATGATGCAGTCAGTCTTGGAGATGGGGAAATTGTCGGTGATGTGGCGGATCACATCGTGAGCGCTTATGGCGCTGCGGTGGCGACAAAATTTGCCTACAACTCGCCGGAGCTCTGGAATACGCGTCTTCTCGCTTGGTCGGAGTGTGAGAACAATTGCGTTGGCGTGGTCTGCAAATGACAACTTGTACTCCGGCAACTGTGTGTACTGGGCGTCGTGACAGCCCGGACAGGTGAAGTTGCACGAGGCCGTGCACAGCCGTCTGTACTTCTCAAGGAGACGTTGGGTTTCACTGGCGTCGGGGCTCAGGAAGCGAGTCCATTGCTGTTTGTTAACCGGAACGATGCAGACTGGACAGCGGACCTTGGGAAGTGCACCGGTGTACGCGACTTGCATCGACAGCTGCAGGTGCTTCTGGAGGCACGTCGAGCAGAGAACTGCGGGACAAGTTGACGAGCAGAAGTGGGTGACGGGCTTGAAGTCCTTGAATGGAAGCTCATCCAGACAGATTTGACAGGTAAATGCAAGAGGATCGGCGCGGATCGCGTCGCGAGTGTCTGAAAGCGCGTTGGGCGCCATTGGTCGTGCTGGAAGCGCGCAAAATGTGAAGTGGCAAACTGCAGGGCTGTTCATTACTAGATGACCTTCACTAGCAGCGACAGATGGCTACACTTTCCATTTTCGAGAGTGATGGTCGGTTGAAGTGCCTGCCGCTGTCTGTTTGATCACCATGGTGAGTGTGATCGCGCTCGACGCCATGTGCACCATGCTGGTGACGTGGGATGTAGTGCGAAAGCAGTGGTTTTGGCTGGGTGTTCCGATCGTCGAGGCCGTGCCGGACGCTGTCGGGTTCATCATTTCGACGTATGTGGTCGTGGAGCTGGCGGGCCACGGCAACGAAGGAGCGATTTACGGCCTGTTGACTACGGTGAGTAACCTGGGCGGGCCGTTCGCGCTGACGCTGACGAAGAACGTGAACGCGGCCTTCAAGGTCTACAATGAAGACATTCTGAACGACACGCAGGAGGTGCGTCGCGACGTGACCATCACGATTTTGATATCATACGTGATGAAACTGCTCGCGCTGCTTTTCCTACCGCTGCTGCCTCGCCAGAAAGCAGAAACGCAGGCCCTGAAGCGATCAGGCGGCAGCAGTAGACGTATGGGCGTGTTCACCATCGCGTATCTGTCGTTCGCACTGGTGTGGGCGATTTTGACAAACTTGCTGGGAATCTTCGAGAGCACTCGGTGCTGGGTCATCACTGGAGGTTGCAAGGAATGAGCTGAAGTCGATAAGTAGGCAATGTGTATGTGCAAAATGTCGTGTCAGTAGAAGACGATCCGGAGAAGATAAACCACTGAATCACACGACTGCCATGGGCTGGCAATATGCGAAGGACGAACGAGACGATGAGCTATGTGTGGCAAAAAATAAATGTTGTTGTATGTGTGCTGAGTTACTGGAGCGGCCGCAGCAGGCTACAGCAGCCCGCTGCCCGCGAGTAGACTAACGCCACGATTTATCTGGTGACGTTCTTGTTCTCCTCCTTGGCGAAGGCCGGGTCGAACTGGCGCGACTGGTTGATGGCGTTGCGGTGGATGTTGGCAAAGCGGAAGCGACGCGCGCGCCAGTCGGCACCGTCCTCGCTCTGGTAGTGCATGGAGCTGTTGCGCTTGCTCTTGTCGAAGCACACGTCCGGGTTGTGCAGCAGGTAGCGGCTGGCCGAGGCGCCGGCGGCCACGGCGGCGAAGCTGCAGATGATGACGACTGGGAAGGTGCCGCTGTCCGTGGTCCAGAGCTTGAAGAGGCCCATGCTGGAGCGCGCGGCCTTGGCTGCCTTGGCGGACATGGTGGCTGCTGGAGGGAGGAGGTGGTGGTGGAGTGCGGCGGAGAGCGCGAAATGTGCAATGGCCGATTGGGCGCTAGCGGCCCATCGTGGCGTCGCCTGCCCAGCGCACCCCCCTCTGGCCGCCGGCCTGGCCACACGTTGTCGCTCCGGGCGACGCAAGAGATACGCAAAGGTGGCCTTGCATTTAACTTCAGAGATCGGGTGTCTGCGGGAGGCGCTGCCCGCTGTAAGAAATTCCGCCGGCTTCGCCCATACAAAAGCTGCCAGGGACCGTAGAGATACGCACGACGCGTTTCTCCGAGCACTGAAGTAGCATCGGACCTGAACTATCCACAAACCGGTATTTAACAGACAATGTTACTTCAAAGTGGCACCGGCGGGAACCGCGTATCTGCCGCGCCGCGACTTGCTCGTGCAGGCCGAGTCGCGCGTCACCAGCGGAGCCAAGAAGCAGGTGCCTGTTGCAGTAATGAATGGGGATGATGAGAGAGGGGAAGGAGGCTTAGGGGGCGATAGTGCATGTTGTCGCTAGAATCGCCGGTCACAATGTTTGACCTCTTGTTGTCAGTATCGAACCTCAATCTTCGAGTCGACCGGTTCGCGCGGGCGTGCGGCGGTCACCCGCGCTGTTGGTCGCGATAGGCCCCGGAAGCTGTTTGTCGCCCCGACCGTTTTGCGTTCTGTGAACGGGTATGTGGAAAGGATCCTTAGACCGAGCGCTGATAGTCGCAAGCGCATTTATCTGTTTCCATCTTTAGGGAGCACACCACCTTGCTGTGTTGGCGGCGCTACGTTGGTATCTACAGCTCCTCACGGACACCTCGCGACCACACGAAAAAAAACTTGTTGGCGTTCGTCAGTTTTGCCATCGCTCCTGCGCGTGAGTCAGAGTGGTGCGGACACTGTCGCTGCAGGGAAATGCGGTGCGCGCTCAACGCGAAGTTGACTCGAGTTGAGGCGCAAATCCTGCCTTTTGGTGGTGCGCTCGGAAGGTATGGATACGCGCCCCGTCGGTCGGTCGGTCGGAGGTGAGCGAAAGTCGCACGCTGTTTCCGTTGCGCTTCCCGCAAAATAGCTTCTCTCGCCTCGCTGAGGCACGGATTGCGTTTGTGCGTGTCCAGCAGACAGACCTCATGACGCCGTGTTCAGAGGGAGTGCACATACACGTACATTGCACACGGGTCTACCGGAAACACAAATTGCCCCTTGGTGGCCGGCATGTCTTTGCGGATACGACTACCCAAGCGTTAAAAGTCGCCGCCGCCCTGTCCCAGTCGTGTGGATTCTATTAACTGCAGTGAAGAGACGGCAAGCACCGAAACGCATCGTCGTCGCCTCCATGCCTTCCGTCTACGTTAACCTCGGACTCGAGCGCGGAAACGTTGGCGGCACGGCTAGGTAGGCAAGAGCGGATTGAGGCTGTTGAAGTAGGCCATTTGCGAAAACCGGTTTGCGGTCGACCGGTACCGTTGGGGCCAATTCTTGTTACTTCACAAATCCACCAGCACCTGGTCCTAGAAACGCAGCGATAAAACCGCGTATCTATAGCGATCATGGAGCAAGAAGAATGCCTCGTCAAAATCGTCGGAAAAGAGTGCATGACCGTCGAAAGCGGGATGCCGGCAATCAGCCATTGCACATTTCGCGCTCTCCGCCGCACTCCACCACCACCTCCTCCCTCCAGCAGCCACCATGTCCGCCAAGGCAGCCAAGGCCGCGCGCTCCAGCATGGGCCTCTTCAAGCTCTGGACCACGGACAGCGGCACCTTCCCAGTCGTCATCATCTGCAGCTTCGCCGCCGTGGCCGCCGGCGCCTCGGCCAGCCGCTACCTGCTGCACAACCCGGACGTGTGCTTCGACAAGAGCAAGCGCAACAGCTCCATGCACTACCAGAGCGTGGACGGTGCCGACTGGCGCGCGCGTCGCTTCCGCTTCGCCAACATCCACCGCAACGCCATCAACCAGTCGCGCCAGTTCGACCCGGCCTTCGCCAAGGAGGAGAACAAGAACGTCACCAGATAAATCGCGCCGTCGGAACCAGGCTTAGTCTGAGATTCGATAACGATGCGTGCACAAGTTGTGCTAGCTCCTGTAAACATGTAAATATTGATTTTCCGCTGTGATTTCTTCTCTTCCAACGTTACTGTTGCTACTGCTGGTGCTGGTGCTGTTGTTGTTGTTTTTGCTGCTGATGCTATTCTTGTTGCTTTTTTGGTTTTGTGGGCTGCTTTGGTTTTGTGGACTGCTTTGTCGTATTGTGGTAGCAGGCCCAATAGCTGTAGTTAGTTAGTTGGAGCTGCGATGGCCATGGCAATTTGCGAGTCACTTCGATATTTTTAGTGACGCTGCTACGCTTTTTTTCTGCAAAAGAAGTGTTTTAGTTGTACCACGGCATTTTTTTGTTTTTTGCTTTTTTAATCGTAAAGCGTCTTCCTGGATTGGAGGTAGCTTGTCCTCCAGCTTTCTTCCTCCTTTGTGTAGAGAAGAACCTGGATCTGTGCGGTGTTGCGTGGTCTGTGGCATCACGATTAATACTATTATGTCGTTGGAAGTTTAGAAGTTGAGGTCCTGGAGTTCTGGAGAGAAGCAGTCGACGTGATGCATGCTGCGTTTCGCGACCCAGTTTACTAGCCGAATCATTTTGGGCAGTCATCTACTGGGAAATGCATGCAAGCCGTTAAAAAAAAGTAAAGGTTAGGCTGAAAAGGCGGTAGAAGCAGCTCGTATGCAGCATCAAAACAATTGCTACCAAGAGCGGCAAGACTTTTGTGAGCGGGCATGGAAAGTATTCCAGCGTACGCGCCTCAAAAGAGCCATAATATTAGCACGTTATCAATCTCATTAATGGAATGGCAGAGCACAAATTATCAACAGTAAGTAATGAAAGCCTAGCGAAACCACAACAAGCCACACCGTTTATCGAGTTCACACCGAGCACAAGTTTAAGCGCGTAGATATGCAGCAATATTTGCTACAAAAATGAAAAGTGTTGCCACTTTCCAATAATCAGCATATTAGAGCATCGAAGGTTATCAACACTGTGCCTGCTACCACAATACGACAAAGCAGTCCACAAAACCAAAGCAGCCCACAAAACCAAAAAAGCAACAAGAATAGCATCAGCAGCAAAAACAACAACAACAGCACCAGCACCAGCAGTAGCAACAGTAACGTTGGAAGAGAAGAAATCACAGCGGAAAATCAATATTTACATGTTTACAGGAGCTAGCACAACTTGTGCACGCATCGTTATCGAATCTCAGACTAAGCCTGGTTCCGACGGCGCGATTTATCTGGTGACGTTCTTGTTCTCCTCCTTGGCGAAGGCCGGGTCGAACTGGCGCGACTGGTTGATGGCGTTGCGGTGGATGTTGGCGAAGCGGAAGCGACGCGCGCGCCAGTCGGCACCGTCCACGCTCTGGTAGTGCATGGAGCTGTTGCGCTTGCTCTTGTCGAAGCACACGTCCGGGTTGTGCAGCAGGTAGCGGCTGGCCGAGGCGCCGGCGGCCACGGCGGCGAAGCTGCAGATGATGACGACTGGGAAGGTGCCGCTGTCCGTGGTCCAGAGCTTGAAGAGGCCCATGCTGGAGCGCGCGGCCTTGGCTGCCTTGGCGGACATGGTGGCTGCTGGAGGGAGGAGGTGGTGGTGGAGTGCGGCGGAGAGCGCGAAATGTGCAATGGCTGATTGCCGGCATCCCGCTTTCGACGGTCATGCACTCTTTTCCGACGATTTTGACGAGGCATTCTTCTTGCTCCATGATCGCTATAGATACGCGGTTTTATCGCTGCGTTTCTAGGACCAGGTGCTGGTGGATTTGTGAAGTAACAAGAATTGGCCCCAACGGTACCGGTCGACCGCAAACCGGTTTTCGCAAATGGCCTACTTCAACAGCCTCAATCCGCTCTTGCCTACCTAGCCGTGCCGCCAACGTTTCCGCGCTCGAGTCCGAGGTTAACGTAGACGGAAGGCATGGAGGCGACGACGATGCGTTTCGGTGCTTGCCGTCTCTTCACTGCAGTTAATAGAATCCACACGACTGGGACAGGGCGGCGGCGACTTTTAACGCTTGGGTAGTCGTATCCGCAAAGACATGCCGGCCACCAAGGGGCAATTTGTGTTTCCGGTAGACCCGTGTGCAATGTACGTGTATGTGCACTCCCTCTGAACACGGCGTCATGAGGTCTGTCTGCTGGACACGCACAAACGCAATCCGTGCCTCAGCGAGGCGAGAGAAGCTATTTTGCGGGAAGCGCAACGGAAACAGCGTGCGACTTTCGCTCACCTCCGACCGACCGACCGACGGGGCGCGTATCCATACCTTCCGAGCGCACCACCAAAAGGCAGGATTTGCGCCTCAACTCGAGTCAACTTCGCGTTGAGCGCGCACCGCATTTCCCTGCAGCGACAGTGTCCGCACCACTCTGACTCACGCGCAGGAGCGATGGCAAAACTGACGAACGCCAACAAGTTTTTTTTCGTGTGGTCGCGAGGTGTCCGTGAGGAGCTGTAGATACCAACGTAGCGCCGCCAACACAGCAAGGTGGTGTGCTCCCTAAAGATGGAAACAGATAAATGCGCTTGCGACTATCAGCGCTCGGTCTAAGGATCCTTTCCACATACCCGTTCACAGAACGCAAAACGGTCGGGGCGACAAACAGCTTCCGGGGCCTATCGCGACCAACAGCGCGGGTGACCGCCGCACGCCCGCGCGAACCGGTCGACTCGAAGATTGAGGTTCGATACTGACAACAAGAGGTCAAACATTGTGACCGGCGATTCTAGCGACAACATGCACTATCGCCCCCTAAGCCTCCTTCCCCTCTCTCATCATCCCCATTCATTACTGCAACAGGCACCTGCTTCTTGGCTCCGCTGGTGACGCGCGACTCGGCCTGCACGAGCAAGTCGCGGCGCGGCAGATACGCGGTTCCCGCCGGTGCCACTTTGAAGTAACATTGTCTGTTAAATACCGGTTTGTGGATAGTTCAGGTCCGATGCTACTTCAGTGCTCGGAGAAACGCGTCGTGCGTATCTCTACGGTCCCTGGCAGCTTTTGTATGGGCGAAGCCGGCGGAATTTCTTACAGCGGGCAGCGCCTCCCGCAGACACCCGATCTCTGAAGTTAAATGCAAGGCCACCTTTGCGTATCTCTTGCGTCGCCCGGAGCGACAACGTGTGGCCAGGCCGGCGGCCAGAGGGGGGTGCGCTGGGCAGGCGACGCCACGATGGGCCGCTAGCGCCCAATCGGCCATTGCACATTTCGCGCTCTCCGCCGCACTCCACCACCACCTCCTCCCTCCAGCAGCCACCATGTCCGCCAAGGCAGCCAAGGCCGCGCGCTCCAGCATGGGCCTCTTCAAGCTCTGGACCACGGACAGCGGCACCTTCCCAGTCGTCATCATCTGCAGCTTCGCCGCCGTGGCCGCCGGCGCCTCGGCCAGCCGCTACCTGCTGCACAACCCGGACGTGTGCTTCGACAAGAGCAAGCGCAACAGCTCCATGCACTACCAGAGCGAGGACGGTGCCGACTGGCGCGCGCGTCGCTTCCGCTTTGCCAACATCCACCGCAACGCCATCAACCAGTCGCGCCAGTTCGACCCGGCCTTCGCCAAGGAGGAGAACAAGAACGTCACCAGATAAATCGTGGCGTTAGTCTACTCGCGGGCAGCGGGCTGCTGTAGCCTGCTGCGGCCGCTCCAGTAACTCAGCACACATACAACAACATTTATTTTTTGTCACACATAGCTCATCGTCTCGTTCGTCCTTCGCATATTGCCAGCCCATGGCAGTCGTGTGATTCAGTGGTTTATCTTCTCCGGATCGTCTTCTACTGACACGACATTTTGCACATACACATTGCCTACTTATCGACTTCAGCTCATTCCTTGCAACCTCCAGTGATGACCCAGCACCGAGTGCTCTCGAAGATTCCCAGCAAGTTTGTCAAAATCGCCCACACCAGTGCGAACGACAGATACGCGATGGTGAACACGCCCATACGTCTACTGCTGCCGCCTGATCGCTTCAGGGCCTGCGTTTCTGCTTTCTGGCGAGGCAGCAGCGGTAGGAAAAGCAGCGCGAGCAGTTTCATCACGTATGATATCAAAATCGTGATGGTCACGTCGCGACGCACCTCCTGCGTGTCGTTCAGAATGTCTTCATTGTAGACCTTGAAGGCCGCGTTCACGTTCTTCGTCAGCGTCAGCGCGAACGGCCCGCCCAGGTTACTCACCGTAGTCAACAGGCCGTAAATCGCTCCTTCGTTGCCGTGGCCCGCCAGCTCCACGACCACATACGTCGAAATGATGAACCCGACAGCGTCCGGCACGGCCTCGACGATCGGAACACCCAGCCAAAACCACTGCTTTCGCACTACATCCCATGTCACCAGCATGGTGCACATGGCGTCGAGCGCGATCACACTCACCATGGTGACCACTTGCATTGTGCGCCAATTCCAATGCAGTCCATACTTGCCAGTCAACGTGAGTGTGACCACCGTCACGAAGCTGCCAAAAATGCTGCTCAAACTCAAGTTAAAGCTCGTTGCGTGCACCCAGTACGACGTCATTGGATCTTGCGCTACATACGTGAATCCACTGAACACCCCGGATAAGAAACTGTACGCGATCACTTGGTATACTGCACGGCTCTGGATGGCGCTCCACAGATCGCCGATGTACTTCTTGAACGTTGGTCGCTCTTTGATAACCTCTTCACGTACAAACATCCACGTCATTGGGATCACCGGCAAGCAGAACACCGCCAAAAGCAGCATCGTGTCTGGAAACGAAATGCCAAAGTCGAAGCTACCGCCATAGTCGGGCGAGCTCAGTCCAAACCCCGTGATAGCTTGTGCCACCACATTAAACAGCGTCCTGACAGTATAAATGGCCGTCTGCGTGCGTCCGCGGGTCTCCTCCGGTTCTCGCTGCGCGTACTCCACCACCACGGCGTCTGCCGCCACGTCAGCAAACAGATATCCCAGTGAGGCGAACATCATGAGCACAATGTACTTGGCTCCACTGCTCGGCGCGCTCTTATTGAGCGACTGCACCATCTCGACCGAGTAGTCTGCGGGCTTGACGCTCCTCATCTGCGGGTCCGGGAAGTAGGGCTCCTCCAGCGGCGACGCGGCCATGGCCAGCAGACACAGCACCGTGACGGACCACCCGAGCACCATGTAGGGCCGCCGCCGATAGCCGAAGAGCGGCACGCAGTCCGACAGCACGCCGATGAAGACTTTGAAGCTCCAGGGGATGGAGATCAGCGCGCGCGCCGACGTCGTGGCCGTGCCCTCCATGTTCAGGTAGTAGGTGAGGAAGGGCGTGATGGTGCTGGGCAGCACGCCGTACACGAGCCCCACGGCCGCGTACTGCGAGATGAGCCCCACGCTCTCCATGGACAGCACGCGCGGCGCCGAGCCCTGGCGCAGCGCGCCGTTGGGCCCCGGGCCGCCGTCGGCCGGCAGCTTCTTCTGCGCCGGCGTCTTCGTCTGCAGCGTGGCGGGCGGCGAGTGGTCGTCGTCCTGGCGCAGCGACGAGTGCTCGTCCACATGCTCCAGGTCCTCCTCGTCCTCCGTCGCCGTCGCGGACGACGCGCGCTGCTCGGCCGGCGGCATGGCGACTTCGGCGTGTCCGCTGGGATAGTGGGCCGGATGGGTGCGCTGCCTCTGATTCAGCGGCTGGCAAATCGGGCTTTAAATCGGGGTTGGCAGCTTTGGCTGGGAAGCATTGAGGTGGAGGCGGTGAGGACTTGGTGAGCTTTGGTGGAATGGTGAGTTTCAGTCGGTCTTTGATAGTCCTTTGTTGGTATCAGCTAGCTCTAGACGGCAAGCAAGTGCTTCATTGCAGCAATGGTTTGAGGTACCAATTGAATCGACTGAAGTGGTGGCGGTTGAGTTGCTTTGAGAGGATGGAGCTGCAGGTGCGACGGCGGTTGGCGCCTCCAGCAGCGCGGTGCAGTTTGGTGTGGCGTCGCGGTGGTCGCGTGTCTATAGGCTCCTGAAGGTAGGACTGGCCTCGGTTTGGTTTGACAAAGCGGATACCATGACAATGGTGTCTGGGCGAGCAGTGCTCGGTGAATGGAGAGTTAAGACTACATGTATTAGAAGGCATGCCGCGATGTGGGCAGCCATAGCTTACGCGCGCGTGATGTTCTTGTTCTCCTCCTTCTCGAAGGCGGGGTCGAACTGGCGCGACTGGTTGATCGCGTTCTTCTTAATGTTGGCGAAGCGGAAGCGCCGAGCTCGCCAGTCCGCTCCCTGGTCCTCGTTGTAGTGCATGAAGTTGTTCCGCTTGGACTTGTCCAAGCACACGTCCGGGTTGTTCAAGAGGTAGCGGGCGCCGTTGCCGATAGCGGCAGTCATAGCAATGCCGACGAGGAACACAACCGGGAAGGTGCCACGGTCGGTGGCCCAGAGGTTGAGCAGGCCCTTGGCAGCACGCGTTCCCTTGGCGACAACCATTGCGACGTGAAAACTGCAGTGAAGAGGAGTGAAGTCGACGCGGGTGCTCTGAAATTGGCGAATTGCAGAATGAGCTTGGAGCTGAGCAGCGTCGGAGCCCTTCCGTCGCTGGGGACCTCACCCTCGAAAGCGCAAGGACGGTGATGGATGACCCGAGAGATTATGCGCCGTTGACGACTGACCCAAGCGTGCCGAGCTGACCACGGCATGTCGTGCAAGGTTGTGCTGTCGCATGCTGGGCACGCGTGGGTGGGCAAACTGAACCGTGTCTGCTTTAATAACGTGGGGCTGGGCTGAGCTTGGCCAAATTCACAGCAATGAGCAGTAGCGTTCTCCGTGAAAGGCATTTATTTGCTCGTGAGGCTGCCAGCTTCAGCGGCTCATCCGTGCAACTCGGATAGTAATCTCTAAGATTGCGCTCTGCTGCCGCGCAGCAGTGACTATCCCTCGGTTGGCGAGCGTGGAAGTTTTGAAGCAATGAAAACTATGGCAAAAGTGATGCGAGAACTATAACAAACACTTTGCATCTGAACATGGGGACGGCACACCGCTCTATTGTTGCTTTGTGGTCGCCGGTGTACTAACGACTGTAGCACCGCCAGTCTTGTCCTGATCTTTTCCGAGCATTTCCGCGGCAGCTGCAGCGGGAGATTGAGTTTCCTTCACACGAGGCCTGAGTCCAATGCTGCGGCGAAAGTTGTTGTTGTTCATCGCAATCATCTGAGCCATCGACGACCAAGAAGCCCCAAGCCAGTAGAAAAATACTCCTTGGGGAAGTGTAACTAAGAATGGGACCGCAGCGATCGTACCGTATTGGCCTGCTTGCAGTAGCTTGGTCCAGATCCCACTTTTCGTTTGCACGGACATTTCCATGTTACCGTACGTCGAAGCTGCCGCGAGAACGGGTAGAACAAACGTGCTATCTGTCTCCATCAGGTTTTTCCAGAATAGCAGGCCACCCGATTCGAAACCAGCGAAATTACCAGACCGCACCATGTCACGAGCACTATAAGCCATGACCATGAAGACGGGGATGTAGGCAATAGAGCCCATGATCGTCTGGAAGGGACGCGTGTTGAACTTCTTCATCACGGCCTTGACACCCTGCCTTCCGAGTAGCATGGCGTCGAGGTGCCCCTTGTGGTCGGAACTGGGCTGTACCAGATCGTCACGCCACGTCAGCCCAATGTACCCCCACCAACACCTCCAGATCGTCCTACCGTGAATGTACGCGCGTACTTGTACGCCGAGTACAGCTTCGCGAAATCCGGCCTCGCCTGCATCAACCTGCGACCATGAAGTTCATCAGTACGCTATTATGTCTCCGCTGTTTGGGCACTCCTATACCTCTGCATTGCCTGGATCTGGAACACGTAAAATGGGAAGATGGCTGCGCGCACCGTGATGCCCGAGACCTGTACCACCAAAAACACAATGAACATCAGTAAGCCCTACAGCTCCCCACCCTCTCGGCTCAGTTGCTCGAGCTCCAACCAGCAGCGTGGCCCACCAGGGCAAGCCCGTGGTGGTGTGCACCGCCTCCAGCACCGTCTGCACGCCCTGCACGATTGCCCAAGGCTCGTGTCCCGTGCCGCTCCCCGCGACTGCAGCGGCGACATCTGCACTTGCAGCAACACAGCCGTTAGTCAGCTGACAACCGCCACGACCCAAAGTGCCGATTCCGCCACCTGTGAGCTGTCCGTCCGCCATGGTCAGCTCCAGCGTGGGCGGCGCCGCGTTCGACGTGGAAAAGCGCCGGTTGTCGAGCGGCAAGGCCGCGCCCACCGCCGGAAAAGCGGCCTGTACACTGCGGAGACGCAGCGGGTGGTGGCCGCCAGAAAGCGGCGATCGCCGCAGCGTCAGCGCGCCGCGCCGCAGCGCCCCCAGCGCTCGCATCTGGCCGCTCATCGCTGTCCTCACTTCCTGCGCAGCACTTTGCGGCGCTGTGATTCGTGCAAACTCGCGACCAATCCCGTCGAGGGGTGATACCGGTACCACGGTACTGTACCGGTCTTCACGACGGCTTTTCGACGAGAACCCGCCGTGCGCGCGGCCGCTTCAAGTTACTTCATTCCCGATCCGACGCCATGCAGAGCACGCGCGTGACCCGAGTCCTCCCCGCGCTCGCGCGCGCCAAGAGCACGGCCAAGGCGCGCACGGCGCCCGTGCTGAGCACCATGCTGCCGCGCGGCACCTTCGAGGGCAAGGTGGCGCTGGTGACGGGCGGCGGCACGGGGCTGGGCAAGGGCATCGCCACCAAGCTGTCGGACCTGGGCGCCACCGTGGCCATCATGAGCCGCAAGCGCGGCGTGGTGGAGGTGGCGGCGCAGGAGATCGAGGCGCTCACGGGCAACGCGGTGATCCCGCTCACGGGCGACGTGCGCGACGCCGAGCAGGTCAAGAAGGCGCTGGACGAGCTGGACGAGCGCGCCGGCGTGCCCACCGTCGTGGTCAACAACGCGGCCGGCAACTTCATCTCGCCCTTCGAGCGCCTCAACGCCAAGGGCTTCGGCACCATCGTGGACATCGTGCTCAAGGGCACGGCCAACGTCACGCTGGACGCCGGCAAGCGCATGATCCAGCACGAGAAGGGCGGCGTCTTCCTCAACATCACCACCACGTACGCCGAGACCGGCTCGGGCTACGTGGTGCCGTCCGCAGCGGCCAAGGCCGGCGTCAGTGTACGTCCCCGCAATAGTCGCAGCCAATTGTAATCTGTATTATGGTGCTGATGGTGTTTTATTCCTATGTGCAGGCGATGATCAAGTCGCTGGCTGTGGAGTGGGGCAAGTACGGCATCCGCTTCGTGGGCATCGCCCCTGGTCCGATCAAGACCAAGGGTGCGTTCGACCGGCTGGACCCCTCGGGCGCCTTCGAGGAGGTCATGATCCAGAACAACCCGCTGAAGCGATTCGGCGAGGTGGACGAGCTGGCCAACTTGGCATCCTACATGACGAGCGACTACGCCAGCTGGCTGAACGGCGAGATCATCCGCTTCGACGGCGGCGAGACGGTCTCAAATGCCGGCGAGTTCAACATGTTTGGCACGGTGAGCAAGGAGAAGTGGGATGACTTGGAGGCCACAATTCGCAACTCTAACGCCAAGAGCAAGCAGTAAGGGACCGAAAGCGCTGCAGGCCGGCGACTCTATCCAATTCCTACCAGAAAACTAAACAAAAACTACCCTCAATTTGAAACCATCTGCTACATTCTTATCGCGTTTGTGCACGTTAAGTTTAACACGATTCAGTCGTATGAACTGGGCGGATACTCGAGCACTCAGCTACGGCGGGCATCGCAAGGAACAAACTCTTCAGCCACAAATAGTGTTGATTATATACAGCTCGGGTTGGCATGTTGCTGGCGGAGGTTGACGCTCCCGTATGAAAACATGAAGTAGTGGAAAAAGTGAGCAGTGCTCACTGCGCACGTCACGAGGTGATCGACTGACCGCTCCTAGGTTACGATGCTGCGGTGGCGAGGTGGTACTTGGCGCGAAGCTGCTCGCGCTTCTCGGCTCGGCGACGCATCCGATCCTCCTGGAAGGTGGCGCGACGCTCCTCCATCTTTTGCAGGTTCTCGGACATCTTGCGGATCTCTTCGTTCTCCTTCTCGACCTGCTTCGCGCGCTTCTCGCGCTCTGCCGCGAGCATGGCGCCGCGCACCTGGCGCGCGCCGTCAATGGCCTCCATCCACTGCTGTCTCTTGATCGGCGAGGCGGCGTCGAACCTGTGCTCCTGCGGGCCCACGGCGATGACGATGCCCACGTCCGAGTTGTCCTGGCCCGCGTCCACCTCGCGCACGTCCGTGATACCGTCCAGCGGGATGGCCTTGACGTCGCCCTCGTAGGTCCTGCTCTCGGGGTCGAACTTCTGGTACTGCAGGATGTTCTTGGCGCGCACGAACTTGAGCAGCACGTGGCGCTTGCGCAGCAGCCCGTACTTGCTGAACAGGTCGCCGGCCTCCAGCAGCGGCAGGAACTTCTCGTAGAAGACATTCTCGCGCTGCGCCGCGGCGGCGCAGTCGGTGCAGAGCCGCACGGGCTCCACCAGGCCGAACTTGACCACGCGGTCGTAGTGCGCGGCGCAGCGGCCGCAGAACACGAGCCCGCAGCCGCGGCAGTGGTGCTTGCGCTTGAGCAGGTCGAACTCGGCGCCACACAGCGTGCAGCCGTCCACGAACTCGTCTTTGACCCAGCGCGGCGGGTCCTGGTAGTTGGGCAGGATGGCGTCGGCCGCGTCCTCGGGCTGGCAGCGCCGCGGCCGCTCCTGCGGCACGTAGCGCGCCTCGTCCGTCGGCTCGGGCGCGTGCGCCGGCTGGAAGCAGCAGGCCACCAGCGCGCACAGGCCGGCCTTGGCCTTCTGCGGGAACGCCGCCATCTCGGGGCTAGTGGCGGTCGGGCGGCAGAGCAGCTCTCCGCCTGATGAGGTCTGGGCGACACGCGAAAAGATCGAATATGCAGAGGGTACGGCGACTCCGGATTGGTCGAACTGAGAGCGCCTGAGCGACGATTCGTCGAAATGAACTGGCGTACCACGTCAGAGGCAACTGAGCGAACAACCTTTGCACTCTGCGTGTGGAGGCACGACGAGTTGGTCGATACATGCTTGGCAGCGATGAGCGTGATGATTTGTTGCGGTGTGTTGGACTGGAGTAAGGTCTGCAAGCTAGTACAAAACGGCGGTTGACTACGTGAAACGCGAGAAAAAACGATTAAAAGAAGCCTGTGGGCGGCGGGCAATGCTGAACTTTAATTGCACGCCGACGAGTGCGCGAGTGAGCAGTGCAAGCTTCGCTCGCTGCGAACGGCCTGCAACTTGCCGATCTTGGAATCCAAGTCTAATAATCTTGATGATTGTGCCCAACCGACCAGCAAGATTTGCACGTGGGTATGCCAATGGTTCGTGGCGAACTCGAAATGCTTTATCGCAAGTGATGTTGGCAAGACATCCATCCACGATCAATTGTCGTCGACAGCCCAGCTAGCCCTGCAGTGGCTGTTTCGATTGAACTGCAATACGAAACACAATTTCTGAAAACGGAATTGTATTTTGCTTCGCTGTCGTGTTCTACTGTATGTACGCTGAAGTACATGTACTGTCGGTTTCACGCCGCCCCCTGCAACGCGTCCGGAGATGCTGCTCCCTATGAGTCAACACCTTCCGCTTGCGTCTGTCGTCTGTCTTCAGGTAATACCCGTCATCCCAACTTTTGTGTTTACGCTTTCTCTTTATCGGTCCACACTGCAGGATGGTCGGCACTTCAATCGCAGGACCTGAACGATGGAAGTGCTTGAGTCAGGAATCATTCAAGATTTCTGCTGTATCCAATCCAAAAAGTCCTGGAAACCAACCGACCCACGCCAGTAATCCGACGACAGTAAACTTGCAGAATTCAAGCTTGATCCATGGCGCAAAACCTTTTGTGTGCGATTCCATTGCGTGTGAAGAGCGCCGGTCTCCAAACAGCTCAGTTGTCAGCCCAACTTCTAAATCGCTGAAAAGTACCAGCGTAATATGCAAGAAAATACAAAATATCACTACGTGCGCAATTGCCCTTGATCTGCACCTTACTCGGTGTCTGGCCGTCCCCTGCAGTTAATGCACAACAGCGAATCTGATCCGACTCTCGATATCCATACTGCAAGGGGAGTGACGATCTTTCACCTCCATATCATTTAGACGAAGCATGCCTTCGTGCAATTACGACCTTGATCCGAGCTTACTGCTTAAAGACTAGTTTCCTATACTAGTATTTGCCCGCCAGCACCTGCAGAGACTGTTTGAGAACCTTCAAAACCACCACGGAGCTTACCAGTACATATGAGCATCGATCATTTCCGGTGAGTGGTCGCTGAACTGTCGGCCTGAAACTGTGAAGCTGACGAACTTTGTTGCGGTGCAAAGCGTCCGTAAACGGTAAATGCCGCTTGCTAAAGATCTGAGACCAGAGGGGCTCTGGTCTCACCCTTGCTCGCAATTCAAAACGCACCCACCGGCACCCCGCGTTTTTGAGCGTGTGTTCCCGGCGTCCTTTGCCATTTTCCGATTTTTCGGGCGACTAGCAGAACAGTCTGTCGAGCATGGCAACAGCTCCTGTTGCACCGCTGCAAGTGGTTACTCGAACGAAGAAGGACATACCGGCTTGCAAACTGCAGTGCTGCAATGAAGCACCCAAGGTTGACCAAGTTCGCCGGGAGGTCTCTTTACCCAGTTGGCACCGTGATCTGGTTGAGCAGCCCCGGGATGGATGGAGTACCCGCGAGTCCAACCAAAACCTGTCGGCTGAGGAACGAGTCTCGCCCAGAGCTCGAGTGCGCCTCCTATACAGCGACGAAGACCTACGTGCCCGCTATTGCGCGAATTCTCTGCGGCTGCTGAAGGTCGCGCTGAAGGACTCAGAAGTGCAGTCCACGGACGCCCGCTTGGTTCTCAGGGCTCTCCGCTACCGCAACGTCCTCGATCGTATCGAGGGCGTCGACCCTCACGACCCGGCCTTCGACGTGTCCTCCTTCTTCGGCGTGGAGTGGCGCAAAGGCACCCTCGCGGATGCAAAGTAGACTCCGTTCGTTGTTTGTCAATATACATGTGGCTGCACTCAGGTCAGTTGGTTTGCATGCACGAAACTTGCTTCATGTTCAGAGTCCTGCTGTTGCTCACGACAGGCGTGCAAAACGACTACATGGCCAAGTGTTTCCGCCGGCACCCTCAAGGACACTACGCCCCACACCTTACGTTTACTCCAGCGCTCTCGCCCGACACACGTCGCAGACTGGATTTCCATTGGGATCATCATCGAGAAACGCCCGGCGCCATAATCACCTGCGGCCGAGCAGCTCCGTGCGTCATTCCTCGACTCTCCTCGCGCCGCGCAGCATGCGCTCCCCCCGCCGCAACGACGCCGATCAGCTGCAGCGCGCCACGCACCTCGTGGTGCTGCAGCACGGGCTGCTGGGCAGCCAGAACGACTTCGCGCGCTTCGCCGACATCTTCCGCGCGCACTTCCGCGCCGACGAGCTGTACGTGCACGCAGGCGAGAGCAACGCCGCCAGCTTCTTCCAGACCTACGACGGCGTGGACCAGGGCGGCGAGCGCCTGGCCGACGAGGTGCAGCGGCTGGCGGCCAGGATGCCCAAGCTGCAGAAGCTCTCGATGGTCGGCCACTCGCTCGGCGGGCTGTACAACCGCTACTGCATCGGGCTGCTGCTGGCCCGCGGGTTCTTCGACAAGGTCGAGCCGATGGTACGGACGTCGACTGCGTTGCAGTGCAAGGATCAGGGACTGACAGTTTTGTGTGCTTGCAGAATTTCGTGACGCTGGCGACGCCGCACCTCGGAATCCGACGACCGCGTCGAGGCGCCACCAACGTCGTGTTCAATGCACTCATGCCCAAGATCTTCAGTCGGACCGGAGCGCAGCTCACACTGACCGACGTGGCCAGTGAGGAGACGCAGGCACTGAGTAATACCTCCCATGCCTTCCTGGACAAAGAAAGGAAGGACTTTCATCCAGGTACGGCGACATTTTTTGTGCCTTACGTCTTGGAGACTAACGTGGACTTCGCACAGCATGGGTAGACATGAGTGGATCACTACTTATTAGCCTTCCAGTTTCAGGAAAGCTGCAGCACGACGCTCAAGAAGCCTTCGAGCTATACGATTGCGTCCTCAGCGACCGGAAGTTGCGCGTTTTTGATAATAAGGAGAAGGCTGCCACGGGCGAGCTGAAGTTTGAGCTTGATCTCTCTTGCGCGGAGGTGAAGATAATGCTACCCAGTGGTCGGAGCAGCGGGGACGACGCCAACTTCTACTCGAGTTTTATCGGCTGGGGACAAAACGATGAAGATGAAAAGACCGACGTGTCTGGCAACTTCGATATTCAGATCCGCTGGTCTGCCCACGTGTCCAACACTGGCATGAGAAACTCGGCGCATATGAACCTGTGCACGCTTCGAATCCCGGAGGAAGATATCCACCGCGACTGGCGCTGGCTTGTGGCATTCAGTAACGCGAGCTTTGGTGTGCGCTGTGTGACTACAAATGACAATGACAAGGATACAATGCCTAACGAGCCGGGAACCCCTTTGCTCAGCTGCTTAACGCGCGGCCAGTTCATACAGGCGCTGCAGATGTTTAAGGTGCGCACCCTGTACTCGAACATCTTCTTCGACATGCAGGTGCCGTACACGTGTGCAGCAGTTCGAGCATTTAACCCGTACCGACTGAGTGCGAAGGAGTTCCTGATGTCTCCCATCTATACGCACATCGCGTTCGACTCCCTGAAAAGCGCGCGCAAATTGCGAGACACTATTCCTCTCAAGGTCAAGCGTCTTGCGTTGAAGTACGTGACACCCAACCATGGAGCTTTAGCCTCGCGTTCAAGCACCGAGGACAAACTTGAGAATGGTCATGAGGATGAGATCAGCGGCGTCAGTAGCGTCAGCAGCACTCATAGCAGCAGCAGAAGCAATCGCCGCCATGCATCGGATCCAGGGAGGAAGAGTCCGTCAAGTTCGAGTAGTAGTGGCAGACACAGGCACCTCTTCCACAGCCGTCGTCGCGGGAAAACTGTTGGAAGTGTTCCCTCAAACTATTCCGGTGGGTCTCGCCGAGAGCCATTTGTCGAAGGCGACGTCATTTTGGACCAGCTTCCGTATGCTTTCACAGCGGACACCGAACAGGATGAGCTGCGAGGCATGCTGCTATCTGTGCAAAGTTTGGGTTGGCGTCGCATTGATGTCCTGTTCGGAGGTATGCTGTCGCATGAGCACATTATTGCCAAGCGAGCAAAACTAGACAAGCCCTTAGATTCGGGTATCGATGTCGTTCACCACGTCATGGACACGTTCCTGCTCTAAGCATCTGACGAAACAGTTGCGTTGAAGTATCCTAATAAATGAGATGTTGCTGATAAACTATGCTGTTTGTTCTACCCACTCGACTTGCCCGAAGAGAAGCTCCGTCGATTCGTCGTACTGCACGTTCTTCAGGCGGAAGCGTCGAGCGCGCTGGGTTTCAAGAACCAAAGACTGCCGTTCGCCTGCTTCATCGTCGAATCCTGTGAAGGATACTTCGGTAACGAGAAGCAAGTCACCTACAGGGTAGCTGCCTGGACTTCTTTTCTTCTGTCTCAAGACCTCCGTCATTGACATGTATCCTAGGAAAGCTGTAGGCGTCTCTTCTTCTGACTCACCAACCATCTTCGCGAACGAAGTCAAGTTCATCAGCCGGAGATCGTGCACTTCAAGGGTCTGGTGCCCGATTGCAGGATATTTTGCCACCTCGAACATCAGCGGAATCGTGTCTGGAAGATAAGTTTCAGAATGGTTTGTATTCATTCCAAACTCACTGTCACCGCGATGCATTGCGTGGTTCGTGACTGGTGTTGGAGTTATCAGGTCGAAGGAATGCAGCACAATAAGAGGCCCTGCCACGAATGCAGCCAGCGCTAGCGGGAGGGACCACAATAGGAACTGTTTATCGCTGAGCATTTTCTTGAAGTGTCAATGCCAGCCCTTGTGCTTGACCACCAGATTGGAGAAGTGATGTCGGGACGAGCCTAGGATGCTACATTCTATGAGAACCAACATTCGTGTCGTCCCCGAATGAGAACCTATAAGACTCCTAAACATAAGCAGACTCCAATTCTGACCGAGGACGAAGCAACAATATCCAGCGACCCAAGAAGAGCCTTGAAAATCGTTCGGTCAAGCCATATTCATAATACAAGATCTCGGTGAGATTATTATTCTGCTATGCTACTTCTTGCCCTTCTTCTTGCCTCCTTTCTTGCCTGCTTTCTTCTCCGACTCGGCGGCCTTACGCTTCTCCTCCTTTTTGGCCATGTAGGCTCTATACGCGACCTGAATAATCCTGGCAGCCGTGTTTTGGGCCTTCAGCTCCTCTTTGCGCAGTGACTCAAGCTCTAGCAACCGCTGGCGTTCCTCCTCTTTCTGCTTGATGGTAGTCATTTCTTCTTGCCATCGCTTCTGGAAGTTTTCAAGTCTTTGAGCATTTGCGGCCTTGCATTCCTGTAGCTCTTGCAACTGCGCTTGCTTTGCTTGTGTGTCTTGCTGATACTTTGCATTCCACTCAGCCAGCTCGGTTTGCAGTTGTTCGTGGCGGTCCTTAAGAAAATGCACGGTCTCGTCATGAACTTTAGTCTCGGTAGCGCACTTGCCCTGCAGATCCTTGATACGGTCGTGCTGTTCCTCCATGAGCTGGTGGTACATCCGGGCTGTACTGCTCCGCTTGGCTTTGGCTTCGTTGCGTGCATAACGGATGTCGATCTGGGTTTTGGACTTGACAGCCAGTATCTGCTCCTTGAGTCGAAGGATAGCAGCCTTGTGCTCTGCCACCTCCTTCTGGTGCTCGAGCTTCTCGCGGGCGAGTTCTGCTCCAAGCCGCTTCACCTCCTCCACCGCCTCCCGCTCCTTCTTGAGGATCTCGTGCGCTTTCTCTTGTGTGCTCTTGCCATCTGCAACAAACGTCAGCAGCGTCTCGAACGTGCCGTGCTTCTTCATCTCCGTCAGCGTGTGACCTAGCAGCTCCAGCAAGCCCTCACGCTCCTGCTGAATCTTGAGCAGGTTCCCAGCGAAGTTGGGGTTCTCCTTGAGGTTCCGACACAAGCTCTTGGTGGACTCGCGCAGCAGGCGACTGACCTCCTGGATCTCGCGCTGGTTCTCCTTGAACTTGGACTTGTTGGCCAGCCCCTTGAGCACCGCTCGCTGCGCGATGAGCTTCTCGTACTTGCACTCGAGCTGGCGCTGCTCCTGGATGATGCGGGAGATCTCCTCGCCCACGACCTGCGAGAGCTCCTCGCGGTGCTGCAGGATGTCGGGCGTGATGCTGCCCAGGAAGCTCATCTTCTCCAGCGATTCCTCCAGCACGCCGCAGGCGCGCAGGCTCTCGGTGGGCGTCAGCTTGAAGGCCATGCTGCGGGCCGCGCTTCGCGTCTCGCAGGCGTCGCTTCGAGTCGGGCGTGGCAGGCCGCTATCATGGCCTCAAAATAGTCGCGTCGCCGAGCTGCGAGCTGCGAGCCGCGAGCCGCCGCGGCGTCTCGAAAGTTCGTGGCGGCGAAAATCCACGCACAACTCGACGCTGCAACGTTGCAGTCGTTGCATGGAGTGCCGGCGGAATTTTTCGGTCCGCCGTCGCGACCAGACAAACGGCATCAGCTCGCAGCCAGCTGGGGCGCGGCGCTGATATCCAGGCGCAGTCTCCGGCAGCTCGCGCATTGACACATGATGACGGCCACACGCAAGTCGCGCTTGGCGTCATCGAGATGGCTACAGCGGGCAAGGTACCGGTCGCGGCGGTACAGCTGACGTCTCCCGCCTGTCCCATCCCCCTCTGCATAGAGTCCTGCTTGGTCTTCACATTCAGGCTGAAGAAAGAGCTCATTATCGAATTTGCCGGCTAGCGCGCACTGCTCCCGGCTCCGAGAACAGACGCGCGAAATACCGAACCCGTGACCGCCATGCTGAAGGAGCAGGACCCGATGATCGAGCTCCTGCGCGAGTGGATCATGTCGCCCGTGGGCGACTCGGCCGAGCTGCGCGTGTCCGTGCTCCAGGTCTTCGGCTTCATGAGCGAGCTCATCGCCGAGCACGTGGACAGCCCCGAGCGCAGCCGCCTGCGCAAGTTCCTGCCTAACCTCAAGAAGCTCTTCCTGCCGCTGGACCTGACGCGCGCCGCGCTCGAGTACGACGCCAGCACGCATTTCCTGGCGCGCAAGCGCGTGCCGCCCACCTTCAAGGAGGTGCGCCACGTGCTCAACCTCGCCACGACCAACGCCATCGCTGGCAAGCTCAAGCTCGTCACGTTCGACGCCGACGACACTATCTACGAAGACGGCGGCAGCATCAGCAAGAGCTCCAGGATGGTGCAGATCATCGTGGAGCTGCTGCGCCGCGGCGTCGTCGTGTCCCTCGTCACGGCGGCTGGATACCCCGGCAACCCCGGCCGGTACGAGCAGCGGCTCCGCGGCATTCTCGACGCGCTGCAGGAGGTCACGATGGAGGAGCGCGCGCGGTTCCTTGTCATGGGCGGAGAATGCAATTACCTCTTTGAGACCTATACGGACAAGACGTCTGGCGTCGTGGGTCTGCGGGAGATCGACGGTGCTGTGTGGAAGGACGGCCGCGGAGAACGATGGCCCAAGGAAGAAGTGACGGCCCTGCTGGATGCGGCGGAGGCCGTGCTCGAAGAGACGATAAAGGCACTTCACCTGTCGGCCAAGATCCTGAGAAAGGAACGCGCGATAGGAATCATCAACACGTCCGACAAGCGGATTTTGTACGAGAACTTGGAAGAGATCAGTCTGACGCTGCAGCACGAGCTGCGCCATTTTAGTGTGCCGTTCTGTGCTTTCAATGGTGGAAATGATGTGTGGGTGGACATTGGACACAAGGCGTTAGGTATCCAAGCGCTGCAGAAGTACGTCTTCCGGTTTTTGCCGAAGGAGCTTCGTGATAGCGAGGAACTGCGCAATATCCAGGGCCAGGAGTGCCTCCACGTCGGCGACCGCTTTACTAGAACCGGTAATGACACGCGATCTCGGGACGCTGCGACGACGATCTGGATCTCGAACCCGCAGGAGACTGTGCACATCATGACCATTCTGTTGCAGACAGTCGATTTCGTCCGAGGACAGAAGAAGGAGCGTAGAGAAGAGAGAGAGAAAGAAAAGAAGGAGAAGAAGGCTAAAGCCAAAGCTGCGGCAGCGGCGGCGGCCGCGGCCGCTACGACTGTGCCCAGCGACGATGGCAGTGACATTACAGCTGACACGTCGGACACGAACGTCTCCAGCGATGGCGAGAGCAGTGGCAGCGGCGACGAACGCGAAACCACAGTGAAAGCCGCAATCCAAGCCGCCACAACGGCATCGCTGGCCGAATAAATCACAGTTGTTGCTGTATTGTGCTAATAAAATTCCTAGGTCTTGTAAGAATTATGATCACAAATATTGTCGTCGATGTCTCCTGGACGCAGTTCATCAACAGGCAAGCTTGAAAGCTTAGTAGTACTCGCTAGCTTTGTGACGCCTCGATCTACGCCCAACTCCCGCGCAACACTTTTTCGCAGAGGAGCAACTTCCGCGGCAAGTAACAGATGCTCTTCGAAAGCTACTTCCATCAGCAATGGGGCATCGTGAAGCCGTTGGTCACGAGCTCGCAAAAACTTAAAAAGCTGCGTGTAATCCACGTTCTCGGCCAGCAATTCATGCTGTGAAATGCGTAACAGGGCAACCGCAATCGCAAATACTACCGACGATCCTTCGTAGAACAACACATCCAGGAATCGGAACGTGGTTTCACTAGGAAACACAGCGCAGCAAAGTGGCAGCAGCCATTGTGTTACAAGCACTAGCCCCATCGGTGGCGCGTGCAGTTGTTGGAAGTGGCGGTAGATTTTTGGGAGCCGCAATCGCACAAGTTTCTCAAGTACAGCACCATCCACCTGCAGTCCAGTCATTCCTTGCGTGTAGTATGTAGGAAACAAGTCTTCGCAGATTACATGAAGAAGCCAAAAGACTCGCTCCTCTTCTTCAATCGGTAGTTCCGAAATGTCGTGTAGCTTGTCAGGTAAAGCATCAGACACGCGGGCATGACATAGGCACAGCAACCTCCCAACAATAAATGTCATGGACTGACAGTAGCCGAGGTCGTCGTTGTGCAGCGCATACGCAAGTAACACACGTTCCAGGGACTTTTGGCCTGGATCTGAAGTGAGCCAGCACTCATCATTACCTGCGAAAGTGCGCTTTAAATCCACTTGAATTTGTTTCTTGGCCATGGTAAAGTGAGAATCCTTAGGCCTCGAGAAAATTTCGTCCGTCGGGTTTCGAACACGCTGAGTTAAACCAAGAAAATAGTCTCGAGGATAGCGACTCCGCATGACCGACACGCCACTCATTTGGGAATACATCTCAGGACGCTGTAACATCGGGATACCCCGCCACACAAGTTCCCGAATTCTTCGTCGCTGACTGACATCGAAATCGCACAGCTCAAAAATACTTGTTGCGTCGGGTTTTTCGTTCACCAAAGTATTCATACCAGTGACGTAACAACCTAGTGATGCTTCGTTTTTGTTTCCAGCGTGTAGACGGCATCGGGTATTTTTCCATCGTGCTTGTTGCCGTCGCTCTACAGCCTCGATCAAAAGTTGATAATACAGGTATGACCTCGTAGCACCTGATTGCACTTTGTGAGGGCACCATTCTCCGTTTCTGAGCTGCATCTCGGGGTCAAAAATTGCAAAGCCTAGGCGATCAACTAGCATAGCGGCGTGAGAAAATTGGGATGAACTCGAGGACGAGGAAGAAGACGACGTTGAAGCTGTCGACGATGAAGATCCTGGTGGTGAATGTTTGCCATCTCCGCTTCCCGATGACAGTGCCAACGGAGTTCTCAACAGTTCTTTCGCGGTTGATGCCCACATCTGCGGAACTGTCGGGTGTGGTAGCTCGGTAACCCCGTTCGGTAAAAACAACGTTCGAACGAGAACCAGTCCACCGTCCACCTCCGGATCGTTCACATTAGTCAACGGGAGCCACTGCATTTTTGCAGGCATACCTTGAACCAGCTCCAGTAGAGACAACGATAGTCGACCAACGCAGCAAGAGCTGCATTGACCTTGTATTTCGTGGTGCACCGCAATAGTCACTTGAGTGTGCAATAGAGACTCTGGCACGCGAAATACACTGTTGAGAGCGAAGCGAGGGTGGCGCCACACTTGAGCACTCCCTGACAGTACTAGGTCTTGCTGTAACGTAGCTAGCGGCGAACGCACACAATAAATGAGTCTGCAGTTGCTGCAAGGACTACCATTGCATTCAACATCTGGTGTTGAGGGTGTTTCAATGGTGACGACACCGTAGTAGCGTCCTTGTGATGACTTCTGGGCTCTGTTAACGCAGCTTGGACTCATTGGTGCACCGAGAAAAAGTGACGGATTTGCGCGCGGCAGCCCTCGTGCCTCCAACAGCTCAAAACGTAAGTCCCCAATGAAAGACAAAGCAATGGCCTCCATCGGCGGATATTCTTTAATGGCCCCAAAGAACCGCTGGAGGCTTGAGGTACTACGTCGACGTCCACCATCACTAGTCGTAAATACTCCAGAGAGATTTGGCTGTGAGTAGCCACTAAAACCATTTCGGTTCCGCGCACGTACACGAACGAGATACTCCGTGTTTTTCTCGAGGCCGCACAACCAATGTTCTCGCGCTTCAGGCTGCAATAGAACGCCTAAAGGTTCCCAGGGAAGTAAGTATGATGCAGAGAGCAACGCTGATGACATAACGCGTGGTTTTCTGGGGCTTGTTGGAGATGTCGAAGGCATGAGCATCAACATTGTGAGTAAACCACTGGCACGCGATAAGCTAGCAGGTTTCTTGCAGATCTCCAAAGTGAAGTACAAGGGCCTCAAAAGCTCCCAAAGTCGTGTGTCTGCGCTTGCGGGCTCCATCTCCCATCCGATTCCGAGTGACATCGTGTCAGCACCCAAACATCGCAAACCCGAAGGAATATTTGGCGCCTTCGATATCTCAGTAAGAAAGTGTTGTATGGAAGACGGACGCGCTGTTGCCAGTTCCATAGCGGTCTTGCCCTCGGCGGTACGTGCTGTCAAATTCAATTGAGACTTTCCGGGGGATTCTAGCACGAGCCATTCACACACTTCCAGAGGCGCACCCATCGCTGCGTAGTGTAACACCGAGTAGCCGCTTGCGTCTAGTGAACCCAGCGCCAGTTCTCCACGTCGTGCGTTATCTGCGCCAAGCAGCCACTTCAGCACATTCAAGCGTCCGTTGTATGCGGCGTAATGCAGCATGTTACGCCCGCTAAATGATGTGACTCCTAGCGGCATCAAGTGTTTAGCTTTCACCGTTCTTGGGCTTTTTGACACTGAATGAATCGTCTGTGGTGGAGTAACCTGTTTGACTTTTACCGTTCTCGGACTCTTCGGCACCGATCGATTCGCTTTCGGTGAAGCCACCAGTCCAGCACACCCAGCACACCACTGGATCACGTCAAGGTTGCCATGAATGGCTGCCAGATGCAACACGTGCGATCCATTCGCGTCAACTATCAAAATCCCTGCCGGGTCATGTTCGAACAAGAGCTTCAGCAGCTGAAGCGCGGCTTTCCCAGCCGACGAAGCAGCCGCGTCGTGGAACGGTGTCCTTCCATCTCGACACCTCGCCGACGCATTCGCACCATGGAACAGCAGACACTTGGCCACCTGCACGTTGCCGCATCTGCACGCCTGGTGCAGCAGCGTTCTCCGCCGTCCGTCGACGCAGTGCACGACGTCAACTCTCCCTGCTTTACCCGCGTCGTCCGATCCCTCTGCAACGGAGCCAAGCTCCAGCCCCCACTTCTCCAGCAGCTCAAAGAACGCTTGGCCCTTGCTGACCGACGCGAAGAGCTCTCTCGTCTCCGCTCCTCTGGGCGAAACCGGCGGCGAGTAGCTCGATCGGCCCGCGAGCTCCGCCAGCCGGATGAGGTCGGGCGTGAAGGCGGGGAAGATGGCCAGCTCCGGCACTGACGACACTCTCGCCGACATGTGTGACGAGGCGGCGCGGTGCCGCTCGCATCCCTGGAAGATTCACACGTCAGTCGCCAAACTTCAGTCCAAAGCTGAAGTTTGCAGTCCGGACGCCGGAAGTGCGGGGCGAGCGCCAGACTCGCGCGCGCGTACCTCCGAGTCGGCGGTGGCTCCAGGCGACGGACGCTTCATGGCCGCCATTCTTGGATGCGCCGGCGAGACCTGCGGCGCCGCGGGCCAAGAGACGACGCGAAGCGGTGCGTCGATGATTCTTATTCGCGAGTCGCCTGTAGCGGAGACCGTGGAGCGAGCAGCGTTTCGATTGGGCGAAAAGAGGTCGGATGGAGACGGCATTGGTCGAAAAGCGAAAGTGGCAAAAGGCAACTTCAACGATGCCCCTAAAGCGTCGTAGTTTACGGGAGAACATGGTAAACTTGAGTACCGAGACGCGCCTTTGATGACAGCTACGAACGTGAGAGAGGTGACAAGAAGAAAAAGAAGAAAGATGCGCGTGAGAAGCGACGATGCACTCAAGGACAACAAAGGAACAAGCACAAGCAGTACCGCATCTGTCCTATCGTCAGCACCACCAGCAGCAGCAGCAGCAGCACTAGCCATGGCGGAACACCTTCAGGTGACCCACAGCAGCAATGGTGGGGAGAAGGACAATGATTTATGCGAGAAATTTCGTCAGCGCGAAGGAAGATCTGGACGCGATATTGAAGCGTCCACCTCCATCTGTCGATGAAGACGGAGATGCATCGTGGGGGCCCGCCGTCGTGTGCGCTGCTACGACATGGGAAGAATTTGAGCGATTATTAAAAAACAACGAGGGTCGTTTAAAACGTTGGAGTTTTGAGCCTCTCAACGACGGCACGGACAGGGGGAGGGTGGTCTGGGTCGGAATGATCCGGTGACGTCACGCAAAATGTGTTTTCGAGCCGAATGCTTCTTGGCAGAGATTGACGCGATGGTTTTCTTGACTTGGTTTGTCAGCGTTGGTAGTTCATTCTGCGATTCAGCTGTCTGGTGGTTCTTTGTTGTTAAAGCGACCAGGTCTGCAGCGAGCGACATGTGCTTGAATCGTACGCCCATTTGCGGGAAGGCCTCGCTAAGTGCCGTCTCGACTTTGCTGGCGATATCTTGATGCGGCCTTGAGGCACCGTGAGCCAGCATAAGGCGTACACGACCTCTGGTCCTGCTGAGGCCATCAAGAGGTGTCTTGGAAGAAGTTTTCCCGATTGTCGACTTCCATGTTTGCCTCGCTTGTGAGCAAGTTGGAAAATGACTGACGGTGACGAAGGGCTGGCAAGTGCGTTGCCAGAGCTCACAAGTACGGATTGCGCCTCGCCACATTTCCATAAATGATTGCGCGCTGATACTTCTGCCGTAATAACGATTCACAACGAAGAGAGTCCGTTGCAAAACTGCAAATCGTTCGAGCACACAACCATAATACATGTTTACACTTGTATAAGACATGCCGAGTAGCCTGTCAGTTGCTTTGCATGTCGAAAATAGGCGTCGTCGTTCAAAGTTTAGGAGCTTCTCGTGCTTGTCTACAAGCCTCCAATTTCTCAGGCTTGAGTCTCGATGAACGAAGAGTTTGACTTTACGGGCAGCGACGAAGATCAACAAAGTCGGGATAATAATGAGCCCTGGGTTGAGCAAGGAGGGGAAAACTCTGACGAAGAGTTTGCCACTGATAAGCGCGCCTACACCCCGCAACTGATGGACACACAAGAGATGCAGGCGTTGCGAGCTGCGCTCATTCGGAGTGAAGCACAGATCCAGGAGCAGGGCCACATGAAAGAATATGTCCCTCATAAGCATGTTTCGTCGAGGCTGCGCCGCTGGTATGGCCTACCACGGAATCATCTCGTAGTGAACCGGCCGGTCATGTCGGCAGGCCCATTACCACGATTTGACAGCTCATTTTCCGCAACAAAATATCATGAACGCCCAATGACTTCAATGAAGCCAGCCCCTGCTGGTGTCAAAACAACCGAGTTCGCAAAAATGCTAAAAGAAGAGGCCCGTCAAGTTCGAGGTAAGTAGTTTGCTCCGACAAATCACCACATCGATCTGATGTATAGTATTCTGCTTTTTAGAGTTAGAGCGCCGTTATGGGGACACAAAGCGCTCTTTGCTAGATGTGAGCACTTGCTTTCTTTGTGTATCTTACAATTATCTGCGTCTGGCACAAAGGCATGGGAATATTAACTGTTTGTTATGCTACTGCAGTACATTGAAGTAGTCACGTCATGCAAACTCAACGATAGAGTTGGTGGTCAGGAAGTATTTGAGCAACTTGCAGAGCTGATGGCATTCGCAACTCAATGCAATACAACCGATTAGCAACACTAAAAACTAAATAGCAGTGCCGAGTATGAGAGAGAAGTATCGTTTTGTGATTATTTGATTGATGTCGACGACATCACGTCGTAAATGCATGAGAAATGATTGTTGCCTATTTAAAAGAACTTGCAGTCGAACAGCGAGCTTGAGCCAGCCTTTTTTCCACTGAGTTCGATCGTAGCAGGTGAGTTTTCTTGAAAATCGGCCATTCTAGACCGATGGATCGCCGCAACGAGGTCACGAAATGCCTCCTCGACATTTTGCCCCGTCTTGGCGGACGTCTCGATATACGCCATGTGATGCGTAGCAGCAAATTGCCGGGCTTCGTCTGCAGTCACGACTCTTTTGTCCGCAGGGAGATCACATTTGTTTCCTACAAGTGTTGCATGGAGCCCCGGTTCCGCTACATTTAGCAACTGATCAAGCCATCGCTCCGCATCATGTAGACTCGCACGGTTGCCAACATCAAATACCAGCAAAGCCCCAGCAGCCTTTCGATAATAGGTGGACATCATGGCGTGGAACCGTTCCTGGCCTGCGGTATCCCAAATCTGCGCCTTCACATCGTTGTTATCGACCTTTACAGCGTGAGTGAGAAATTCAACGCCGATAGTGGATGTAAACTCCTCGCTGAATTCGCCCTTGTGCAGCCGACTGATCAAGTTGGTTTTCCCAACGCCCGAATTTCCAAGCAGGACAACTAATCGGGAAACAAAGACATTATTTTTGCTTTCATATAAATGGTTTAGCATAAGGAATACGTACTTTTGTTCACAGGGGGTTTGTTGGGACTTCTGGGCGTTGTTGGGGAGGTGTATGCGCGTATCCCCACGGGTTCAGCCTTGCGAATTTCAGTCGAAATGGGTGGGGGATTGGTGGAGAATTTTGTTCCGTACCTGTGCGCACGACCAAAACATTTGTTGATGAGAATACATTTAGGAAGCATCGACAGACATTCTGAATACTTTTTGTCTAGCTCGAGGTAGAGCAGATGCATTTGATGGCCGTACGCGTCTACCAGGGCGTCCACGTCTGATAACTTGTCGTGTAGACCCTGTCGAGTGTAAAAGTCTCGGAGAAACTCATGCGGAGTGAGAGTTTCCACGTCATCAAAAATCGCGAGAGGGTTAATGCTGGAGAGGAACCCCTTTGAAGGAGGTGTAGCACAGGGCATATAGTCAGCCATTTGCTCCCGAAACTGGCCCGACACTCGTGGAACTTGTCAAAGTGCTCCAGGTTTGTCGGTAAGGCCTTCCGTTATTCAGGGATAGCTTCACGAACACCATTTTGGGGAGGTGAAACGATCAATAGCATACAAGAAACGTCGCTCGAGGAACCGCTTCTGAATGCAAGTTTGGAAAATGCAATCCGATGAACCTGGCGAGTTGGAGATTTCTGTTCGGCAGATAGTGGTAAAAGATGCCCTGGTGACCCCTTTAAAACGAGAGATTGGCGAGTCTTCGTTCAAGGCAGAGCACGTGCAGCGTTTAAGAAACATCGAGACGTGGAACACCAAGTGCATCGCAGAAAAACAAGATTTTGAGCAACAAGGTGAGGGTTTTGGCTACGTATTGTTTGATGAGCATCGAAGAGTTGACAATCATGCTTGCCTATGTAGCTTGCAGCTTTGATTATGATTTCTCAAAGGCATTGCAGTCCACAGATCACCTAGGTATCCCGAATCCACTCCGTACTGCAGTTTGCTTTGATGTTTTAACGAAGATTAGCAACAAATTTCCACGATTCCAGAAGCTGACTGTTGTAACTCAAGCGGAGTTAGAGCGATCAACTTATATGAATGAACTATTACAGACTTCGAATAAAAAGAAGAATAGCTTGGCGTTGGAGAAGGCAGGAGGGTTTGCTCCTGATGCGCTGAAGGAATCACTAGCGCGTCGAGCGTATTTTACGGAGTTGAAGGAAGTTCTTGCCGAGAAGGGGTCTTTGGAGCAGCGACTGTAGGTATTTTGTTCGAGTTCCCATGGGCACGTATGCAAAACTTCTGATCTCCATTTTGCTTACCCACTTTAGTTTTCGCCTAGACTCTCTCCATCACTTCATGCTCAAGAGACTTCGTAATAATGAACTAATGGTTGACCGTCTCGCAAATAGATGGGGTCGATTAGTGATGCGGCAAACGCTAGCAGACTGGAAGAAGATTATCATTCGAAAGAAGTACACGCGTGTGTTGCTAGAGAAGACTCGATGGAGGTGGACAAAGCAGCGCCTCATGAAGCTGTTTCGTCGCTGGAACGACTATGCTGTAAATGAAAAGGTGAGAAAGTCAAACGAACAGATTCAGCTCTACCGCGATAGCAAGCATGACTTCCAAGAGCTTATTGGACGGCTGCAAGTGCAAATCGAAGGTGCCAAAGTAGAGATGAAAGCCCATCGCGAGCATCTCGACTTAGCTAAAAGGCACACGTTGTCCTTAGAAGAACTACTTGCACAACTGGAGCTTCGTGTTCGACAAAGCCAAGAACGGAAGCTACAAACAATTTCGAATCAGTGGGGAAAACTGTGTTTTTCATTTGTTGATTGTGAGTGTGACTACTTGCAAAACATGCTTGATGCAGTGTCTGTCGACGATTACGTTGATGTGAGTGCTCTCCTTCTGAAAGGGGAGGATGAGGCAGACCTTCTTCGGCTACCCTCAGAACTCCTTGTCCTGCGGTGGATTAATTTTCAGTTGGAGCAGTGCGGAGCTTCATTTCGACATTTGTTCCCTTCCAGTACGGGTTTAATTCAGAATTTTTCGTCTGACATGCACAACTACTACGCACTGCGGCATATTCTCCATCGCGTGCAAACTTGCAAAAGAAGGCGACAACCTGCGAGACCGGCAAAAATGCAAAGTGCATTCATGTTACTATCACGAGCTGCAGTTGATAGTATTGCAGCTGCGAATGCACTATCTAAACAGTTTCCATTCTCAACTCGCGAAGAGCTTCGTTCTGCTCTAGCTGAGCAACTAAATCCTGTATGTCCGGCATATTTAAGCGACCACGTGCTTAACAATGAAATGGCAAGTGACCTGATGTTTTGCATATTTAGCTTCTTGGTATGCGAGCACCCGAGTCTTTCCCTTCAGCTACCAGTCGGTGGGCAGCAATCGAGCCAAACTATTTCGTATCCGTGGTATGAGGCACAAGTAGCTCTAAACGATGCGCGAGCAGTTTGGGAGTCTGTAAGGTCGCAATGGAGAGAGCTTCATACTCCGTTCGACGTTCTAGAAGCAACAAAGGTTCCCCCCGAGTTGACATCGCCGCCGCAATTACTAGCAAAGGCTAATATTGTTCTACAAAATGCAGTAAACACGGTGCAGTATGCGTGCTCAAAGCGCAGTATTGCGATGAGGGTCTGGGGAAGTTTGCAACGACGTATTCAACAAGATTCGCTACGCCTACTTGCGCGTCGAGGACGAGAGCAAGCTCCATTTGAGCTGATTGACCGACGTGTTTGGCGCGAGAAATATATGTTGACGACGCTACATAGCTCGAAAATTGTGCAATTTGTGCTTAATGAAAGTGATAACAAGCAGACACCAGAAGAGATAACTGAAGAGCTGCAACGTGTTGAAGAAGTGCTTGTCGAGCATTATGAACACTTTCATCGAGTCTATCGCTTCTACGCGAATATTGAGAGCAGTCGCGTACCTCGCAGTTCTTCCAGCGAAAACCAACCTCGAGGAGGAGGAAGCACCGTTGATGAAGCACGCTTCTTTCACAAGATATCTGCCTCCATGTCGTTAGCGGAGTTTTACGTCTTACTGAAGGAGTGTCAAGTGTTTGGCAAAGCTCGTGCATTTCCATATGACTACATCCAGAACGTGTTCGAGAAAGTTTGCCCTGATGTTGCAGTCTCTATGGGAACTGCGACGTTAATGTTACCGCTAACTCACACTCTCTCCGCACCACCAAAGGAGTCTGGAAGTGTCAGGGGAAGAGAGATGACTCCTGCGGAGTTCGTGGAGGCCTTAGTTCACATCGTTCGTAGTAATCATGTGCAGTGGAGAGGAATGGATAACCCCGCAACCTTGACACTAGCCCAACGATTTCGCAAGTTTATTGAGGAGATTATTTTTCCTAACGCAATGCATTCCGACGAAGAGAAGAACAATGTATTTCGACCTCATCTACTTTCCTTCGAATGCCGAGAAGTTTTTACTACGCATCATAAGAAGCTACGGTCGATGTATTCCTACTTTGTTGCAAGCGAGGTAAAACCCGAAAGACGTTTCATGAATCAGGATAGTGCTGGTATTCATGGTTCATCAAAAATGCTTTCCGCAAACGGTTTTGTTAATTGCTGCCAGCACTTTGATCTATTTCGTGACAATCTGCTGCACTTCGATGATGTCCAGCACATTTTGGCGGAAACGCTGCAACTCGATCGCGAAATAATTCACTTTGATGTGGCCGGCGTGACGACCGACTCGGCAGCTACCTCAGATAGTGCACCTGAGGCTAGAACTATCGAGATCAAGCACAAAATAAAGGTTGGTCAGTGTGAGGAGAGCATTTTGCTGACACTGTCAGAATTTCTCGAATCGCTAGCAGCAGTGGCCTGCTATTTAAATCCAGATGCTTTTGTACCTCTCGCTGCGAAACTCGACGCATTTCTTAGTGAGAGACTTGACTCTAGTGCAATCGTGACGTGAATACCGACTTAAATTCTTCATATAAGTTACTGATTTGCTGTCCTGAATCGCAATTGTTGCATGCTTGATAGCAATCCGCACCCCTCTAATATCTCTGGTTAGTGCTCCTTTAGTCTGTTAACCCTCCAGCAAACCAGATCCCATCGGGTTACAAGTGGCTATACACCATCTTACCGCATCGCTATTCAGCGAGTGTACAAATGCCTAACTTGCCGAAATACAGCTTGCCACAGCATCCACCTCCACTATGTCTGCTGTAACGGCTCATCTTTTAAATATGTGCGTAATGAAAACGAAGCAATGACGCTGGTGCAGCGACCATTTGCTTGGAGGCAACCAATGGTATTTTTGATAAACGTGTTCATACAAGTAGCCATCAACGCGATCGCATTTCCCACCGAAAATATATTCGAAACTAAAGCGTGTGACATCCACTCGCTTTGTTGCTGCAGGAATCTTGTTGTTTTACAAATATGCATCATTCGCTCGTAAGCTGTAGTGTTCCTGGGGTTTTCGAACGCCTGCATCCACTACATAAGCATGATCTTCTTTATTCAGTTTTTTTTTCTGCAGAGAGGAATGCAAACAGTGCGTCTGTAGTCAATTGAGGTTCATTGTTCATCAGGTGCAAATATGTGGATGGGAAGCTACAGCTCGGTACGTCTCTCTTTCGTCGCCTCGACAGATCGCATTTTCGCCTGTTTTAGAGGCAAGAAGCTGCGATGGTGACCGAACATGAGCTCATGCAGCAATCTAGATTTCTCGGCAATGACCATCTCTTCACCTCAGTCTCAAAACTTCGTTCTGTCCAAGTATTTAGCATAGGCGACAAACTTAAGTCGGTGCTGCTTACCAGCCTCGTGAGAGCATGAGTCTCCAGAAAGTTGGGGTTGAGGCGTGCCAGGGCTTTAGCATGGAGCTTCGCTTCAAGCATGTCTCCCTGGCTGCCGACCTTGCTGTCGTGCCGACAAAAGACGAACAAGCTAAGGATCCACGAGATGAGCTACCTACGCTCCCAAACCAAGTCGTGAAACAGCTTGCATCAGCTGTAGCCAAAAAATTCTCTGTACGCAAGCACATACTGCGGGACGTCACGGGCTCCTTCCGACCGGGCACCGTCACCTTGCTGCTCGGGCAATCGGGTGCAGGCAAGTCGGCATTAATGAAACTTCTGAGTGGGCGATTCCCCATGGGGAAGGAGATCACACTGGAAGGAGAGATGCTGTACAATGACGTATCGAGAGAAAAGCTACGCAAGCGCCTGCCACAATTCGTCAACTACGTCACGCAGTACGACACCCACATGCCTACCATGACGGTCCGTGAAACGTTGGCCTTCGCCTACGAATGCTGCACCTCGAGAGACCAGTCTAGCAGATCATCTACAGAAAAGGCACTGGATGTTGCCACCTCTGGCAACCAGAAAACGCCAAGCGAGGTGCTGCAAATGTTCGGTCTGGACAATTGTCAAAACACCATTATGGGCAACCACATGGTCCGTGGAACCTCGGGTGGTGAGAAGAAGCGTACTACAACGGGTGAAATGGAGTTTGGCACGAAATTTGTGACTCTCATGGACGAAATCACTACCGGGCTCGACAGCGCGGCGGCCTTCGATATTATTGCTGCTCAGCGCGACATGGCGCGCCGGCAGAACAAGACTGTGGTTATTTCACTGCTACAGCCATCACCCGAAATTTTCGGGCTTTTTGACGACGTTCTCCTGCTTAGTGAAGGTCGCACTCTGTACCATGGTCCTACGTCCGAGGTGCAGAACTACTTCGAGATGCTAGGACTCATTTGTCCTCCTCAACGAGATCTCGCTGATTTCTTGTGCGATCTCTCAACGCCGCAGCAGATACAATACGAAAAGGGGAAGCCAGATCTAAAGGAATTCACACTACAAGGCCGCACAACACGTCCACGGTCAGCCAGCGAATTTGCTGACATTTGGGTGCGATCACCGCTGTACGAGAAGCAAGAAGATGAGGCGGAAACGCGAATCACTCAAGAGAATTCACTCGAGATCACCCTTTACATGGATGAAGTACCCGAATTCCAGCAAGGCTTCTTGGCGAGTACGTGGACCCTCATGAAACGACAGGTGGTTCTGACGAGAAGAAACACAGCTTTCCTACTAGGCCGTGCTGGTCTCGTGTTTATCGTGGGTCTGCTCTTTGGGAGCCTCTTTTTCAACATGAACATGGTAAAGGCGCAGATCACAATGGGCATCATCTTCGCGGGCGTGTTATTTCTTGGATTGGGTCAATCTGCTCTTCTTATCATCTACTTTGACGCACGTGCTGTGTTTTACAAGCAACGAGCAGCCAATTTCTATCGGACTATATCGTATGTGCTGGCGACATCGCTCGTACAAATCCCGATAGCCATCATGGAAACGCTTGTGTTTGGTTCGCTTACGTACTGGATGAGCGGCTTCGTGGCCGACGTGCCCAGCTTCTTCGTATTCGAGCTTATTTTGCTGCTAACCATCATGGTATTTTCTGGTGTTTTCTTCTTCCTCTCGGCTGCGATGCCGAATCTCCACATCGCCGAGCCCGTGGCCATGGTTGCGCTGCTATTCTTCGTGTTGTTTGCCGGCTTCATCGTGTCTAAAGATCAAATTCCTGATGGGCTTATGTTTTTGTATTGGAGTGATCCCGTATCGTGGGCTGTGCGTAGCATCGCTGTAAGCCAGTACCGCAGCTACGAGTATGATATCTGTGTGTACGACGGCATGGACTACTGCCTAGCTTTTAACAAAACGCTAGGCGAGTATTCGCTAGGACTTTTCGATGTTCCGGCGGACACAAAGTGGGTAAACTATGGCCTAATTTTCTTGGCGGTGACTTACACCGTTACTATGATTCTGTCGTATTTCGCGCTCGAGTATCACCGCTATGAGCGCCCCGAGCACATTGCACTCCCGAAAAACGAAGATGCAGAAGACGACGGATTTCAGTTACTGGAATCGCCACCTTCTAATTCCCAGCTCAGCCTTCTCAATATTGATCAACAACAGGTTAAGGACACGAACGTGGAAGTTAGTGTGGAAGGCGTTTCGCGATACGAACGAGTTCCTCCCGTCACGGTAGCATTTAAGGACTTGTGGTACACCGTATCTGTGCCAGGTAGAAAAGGGCAACCATCACAAAACGTTGACTTACTCAAGGGTATCACAGGGTATGCCATGCCAGGGTCCCTTACTGCACTCATGGGGTCCACTGGTGCTGGCAAGACGACTCTTATGGATGTTATTGCTGGAAGGAAGACTTCCGGCACAATCAAGGGTGAGATTTTACTCAATGGATTCGCAGCCACAGACCTAAGTGTTCGACGCTGCACCGGGTACTGCGAGCAGACCGATGTGCACTCCACTGCGTCAACCTTCCGCGAAGCGCTTACATTCTCGGCATTTCTTCGACAAGGCTCAAACGTCCCAGACAGCGAGAAACATGACACAGTGTCTGAGTGTTTGGAGTTGCTCGCGCTAGAAGACATCGCGGACCACATCATCCGTGGCAGCTCCATGGAGAAGATGAAGCGTCTTACGATTGGTGTCGAAATGGCCGCGCAGCCCAGTGTACTCTTCCTGGACGAACCTACAAGTGGTTTGGACGCTCGTTCGGCCAAAGTGATCATGGATGGCGTGAGGCGCGTGGCCGATTCAGGACGCACCGTGCTGTGCACGATCCACCAGCCATCGTCGGACGTATTTTTCCTCTTCGATAGCCTGTTGCTGCTGAAACGCGGTGGTGAGACCGTATACTTTGGTGATTTGGGGCGTGAAGGAAGCTCGATCATCAAATACTTTGAAGCTATCCCAAGTGTTCCTCGCATCAAGGACGACTACAATCCTGCCACCTGGATGTTGGAAGTTATTGGTGCTGGTGTAGCAGATGTCGGTGATAAGCAGCCTACCGAGGACGTAGACTTTGTTCAAGTTTTCAATGCAAGTGCCAGCAAGAAATTACTTGACGAGAAACTGACGAAGACAGGGGTATTCCTTCCATCGGAAACAATTCAGTCGCTTCAGTATGGTAAGAAGCGTGCAGCCAGCAACGGCACGCAGATTCGCTTCCTACTTCGCCGCTTTTTCAGAATGTTTTGGCGCACACCGGCTTACAACCTCACACGTCTGGCAATTTCGCCAATGCTGGGACTTATATTTGGAATAGTCTACATCGACGTGGACTACACGGTGTATCAAGGAATTAACAGTGGTCTCGGTATGGTCTTCCTCTCCACGGTCTTTATTGGTATCGTCGCACTTATCAGTGGACTACCCATGGTGTTTGAAGAGCGTGCTTCCTTCTACCGTGAGCGAGCAGCGCAGACATACAATGCACTTTGGTACTTTGTGGGTTTCACGATCGTCGAGCTACCGTATGTGGTTGTGTGCACGGCACTCTTCACTGCTGTGTTTTATCCGATGGTGGGTTTTGTTGGGTTTGCAGACGCTGTTTTCTACGGCTTCAACATCGGGCTCATGATCCTGTTCCAAGCATACCTTGGTCAGTTGCTCGTGTTTGCTTTCCCAACACTCGAGGTTGGGTCGATTCTCGGCATGTTGATCAATGCTGTTTCGTTCATGCTCATGGGCTTCAACCCGCCGGCTGATGACATTCCACACGGCTACCAATGGCTCCACGACCTTGCCCCAGACAGGTACTCGTTTGGAGCCTTGGCAGGAACCGTCTTCGGGTATTGCTCAGACGCTCAGCTCGCTGAGATCCAGATGGCTGGAGCTACGAGTCCGGGTGGCGTGGCATCGCTCGACCTCTCCAGCTACCCTCTGGGTTGTCAACTAGTAAAAAATGCACCACCGAGTGTGGGCCAGATCCCTCTCAAGACGTACATTGACCATGTCTTCAACGTCCAGTACGACCATATCATGGACTATGTCGGCATCTTCGTCGCCATGATTGTTGTGTCTCGTGTGTGTGCACTGCTGTGCATGCGCTACCTCAACCACCAAAAGAGATAAGTGGTTCTACTTAACTAGAACAACCGCAAAAATATACAACATCCTTTATATAAAAACACGAGCGGAACCCACGTTTAGGGTCATAATGCCTATTGATAATAAAATAATCGTTTTGTGCACTGTTTGAAGTTTCACTCCATTGATTCACGCCCAACACCTAAAGAGGAACACACACTTTCAAGCGTCCATATTCTTCAAACAGGTTAGCACCAATTTCAGGGACCTCGTGCTGGCACACCTTTTAAATCCCCAGGTGGCGTGCTGCGGTTTTACTTGAATTGTGTGTTTGCATTTCACCATAGGACATACCGTAGTTGATCTATTGAATGTTGACGTTAAATCTAAATAAATGAAGCTGTCGGCGCACCCGCCTTGGGGAATCCTGGCGATGCTTGCCTCGCGCGCCTCGGCCGTCATCGCCTGCGCATTTTTTGGCTCCTGCCGTGAACTGCGCCGAGGCGTGGGTGGTACGGTTCACTCGGCGTAAGCGAGGCGCGCTGATTCCCGCGTGGGTCTTTCGCGCGTGGGTTTTTTGAGAAAAGATGACGAGCAAATCTGACTCGCGCCGTTTCGCGCGCAATGCACGAGAGCAGACTCGTCTTGCGGGGTGGAGCGGCAACGGGCGTGCCGAGCGCTGCACAGAGCCTTTGACTCGAATCCGCAGCACCAAGGTGTGCTACTGGATGGAGCCGGCCCGACCCAAGTTTTTCAGAGAGCCCGTCGATCGGGTCCGATTGTGTCGAACGCATGTGTCTGGCGCACACTGCACGCATGGTGTAAACCCGCGCAGAGATTACCGGCGAGCCGCGCCGTGAATTGCTGTGCGCTGCCGCCGCTGACAGCCTGCCGCGAGGTCTAATCGTGACGCACGCTCAAGAGTGCTCTGCTCGGCTGCTCGGCTGCTCGGCAAAGACATCGCGGCGAGTTATTGAGTGCGTCCCGGCTGTAGCCGCCGTGACTGGCGAGATGTCTCCGGTTGAAGGCGGGGCTCTCTTGCTTGGGTGGGTGTCTTGGGTCGGTGACCGCTGTGCGGAGTGGGTCTATCGCTTGTTGCAGGCGGGGATGCGAAGACTGCAGAGACGTCGGGCAGGGGCTTGCGCAGTTGTATTCTGAGCGCGGACGACGGGCACGGCTTTCGCTGTGCGTATGGTAGCCTTCGAGTGCTGTTCTGCAAGTTGCACAAGACGGATGTGCTGCTTGGTGGCTGTCGCCGCAGTGTATTCCTTCGAATGGACGAGACGAAGAATCGTGGTCTCAAGGCAAGTACTCGAAACGCAGTCAAGCAGGTGTAAGAAGCTGTTCGAGGCGCCTAGCTCAGAGAGAGGGTCTGCTTGGTTTGGTCCGCCCGCGAAGTACTACGGAAGAACCTTGAAGGCAATACTGAAGTAGCAAAGCGATGGCGATGGCAATGGCGCAGGAGGATAGAAAAAAAAAACAGTGTAGATCTTGTGGTGGCTCTGACTCGGCACGCTAGGAAACTCAAGTTGCCGCGTGCCAACTCTCTCGATCACCCAGGACTCTCACCCACGCTGGGTTTTATTACCACCAAGAGACATATAATTTACGTGCGGTAAGCACGAGCAAACAAATCGTTTGTTTTCGCGCGGAGGTTGAAGCTCCAGTTAGGCCGGCACACCAATGCGAGGCAACCAAAACTATGCATAAGCAACTAGGAATGGATCAAGTACGAAGCCATAGCCTTTAAACACTGCGAAGCACGCCTTACATCTACAAAACTGTTTTTTTGCCTATACTCCTGTGCATCGCCATCGCTTTGCTACTTCAGTATTGCCTTCAAGGTTCTTCCGTAGTACTTCGCGGGCGGACCAAACCAAGCAGACCCTCTCTCTGAGCTAGGCGCCTCGAACAGCTTCTTACACCTGCTTGACTGCGTTTCGAGTACTTGCCTTGAGACCACGATTCTTCGTCTCGTCCATTCGAAGGAATACACTGCGGCGACAGCCACCAAGCAGCACATCCGTCTTGTGCAACTTGCAGAACAGCACTCGAAGGCTACCATACGCACAGCGAAAGCCGTGCCCCGTCGTCCGCGCTCAGAATACAACTGCGCAAGCCCCTGCCCGACGTCTCTGCAGTCTTCGCATCCCCGCCTGCAACAAGCGATAGACCCACTCCGCACAGCGGTCACCGACCCAAGACACCCACCCAAGCAAGAGAGCCCCGCCTTTAACCGGAGACATCTCGCCAGTCACGGCGGCCACAGCCGGGACGCACTCAATAACTCGCCGCGATGTCTTTGCCGAGCAGCCGAGCAGCCGAGCAGAGCACTCTTGAGCGTGCGTCACGATTAGACCTCGCGGCAGGCTGTCAGCGGCGGCAGCGCACAGCAATTCACGGCGCGGCTCGCCGGTAATCTCTGCGCGGGCTTACACCATGCGTGCAATGTGCGCCAGACACATGCGTTCGACACAATCGGACCCGATCGACGGGCTCTCTGAAAAACTTGGGTCGGGCCGGCTCCATCCAGTAGCACACCTTGGTGCTGCGGATTCGAGTCAAAGACTCCGTGCAGCTCTCGGCACGCCCGTTGCCGCTCCACCCCGCAAGACGAGTCTGCTCTCGTGCATTGCGCGCGAAACGGCGCGAGTCAGATTTGCTCGTCATCTTTTCTCAAAAAACCCACGCGCGAAAGACCCACGCGGTAATCAGCGCGCCTCGCTTACGCCGAGTGAACCGTACCACCCACGCCTCGGCGCAGTTCACGGCAGGAGCCAAAAAATGCGCAGGCGATGACGGCCGAGGCGCGCGAGGCAAGCATCGCCAGGATTCCCCAAGCCGGGTGCGCCGACAACTTCATTCTCATAATTACCAGCTACCAACAAAGTACAAACCAGCAGCAACACACTTTCGGTCACGCCAACTTCAACGTTAACGATGGTGGCTGAACCAACAACCCCCGAGCCGCCGGTCGGGTACAGCTCCGGACAGGAAATGATGGCTCGTGGCCCCTACGCTTTGCACGAGGACGTCTCCGCCAAGGTTGAGACTGCTCTCGGACGCGCCATGGCGCAAATGGAGGTGCGTTTCAAGCACGTGTCCTTGTCGGCCGACCTCGTAGCTGTCCATGACCCCCGACACCGACGCGGAGTCGGCGAAAACGGCCAGGAGATTGCCGACCCACGGGATGAATTACCGACGCTGTCCAACCACGTGATGAAGAAGGTAGCTGCCGTTTCCGCCAAGAAGCACTCGGTTCGCAAGCACATTCTGCAGGATGTTACCGGCTCCTTTCGACCCGGAACGGTTACACTAGTGTTGGGCCAGTCCGGCGCTGGCAAATCAGCTCTTATGAAGCTTCTTAGCGGCCGATTCCCAATGAAGAAAGAGATATCTGTCGAGGGCGAGATGACATACAGCGGTGTACCGCGCAAAAAACTCCTAAAACGCTTGCCGCAATTTGTGAACTACGTGACGCAAGATGACACGCACATGCCGACGATGACGGTTCGAGAAACCTTTGAGTTTGCGCATGAGTGCTGCGGCCCCCACCTCGACAAGCGAACGTCGGAGCTCCTTTCTCAAGGCTCACCAGCAGAGAATGCATCCGCACTGCAAGCCGCAGGAAGTGTCTTCCAACACTATCCGGAAATCGTGCTCCAGACCCTCGGACTAGAAGACTGTCAGCACACGATTGTGGGCAACGCGCTGCACCGCGGTATCTCTGGTGGTGAGAAGAAGCGGGTGACAACTGGCGAAATGGAGTTTGGCATGAAGTATGTAACTCTTATGGACGAAATCACAACCGGCCTTGACAGTGCTGCAGCGTTCGACATCATTGCTGCACAGCGCAGCATGGCTCAACGATTCCACAAGACTGTAGTCATTTCGCTGTTGCAGCCATCGCCAGAGGTGTTTGAGCTGTTCGACAACGTGATTCTGCTGAATGAGGGTCGCGTACTCTATCATGGCCCCACATCCCAGGTGCAACAATACTTTGAATCGCTAGGATTTATCTGTCCGCCACGGAGAGATATCGCTGACTTCCTGTGCGACCTAGCCACGCCTCAGCAAATTCAGTACCAGCATGGTCGACCCCCTCAAGGTTACCCCAGCTACCCGATACTCGCAAGCGAGTTTGCTGATCTTTGGGTGCAGTCGTCCTTATACCAGGTGCTCGAAAGTGAGGATGATTCTCGAGCTGCTGCTCTCAAGGTTTCCGTCGATGCTGCAAACTTCATGAAACCAGTACGAGAGTTTCATCAGAGTTTCTGGCCAAGTACATGGACATTGATGAAGCGTCAGTTTATCCTGACAAAGCGCAACCACGCTTTCTTGATCGGCCGCGCAATGCTAGTTATCATCATGGGCCTCATCTTCGCAAGTCTTTTTTACCAAATGGACATGGCCGACACACAGGTCACGATGGGAGTCATTTTCGCTGCCATGCTGTTCTTGGGGCTGGGCCAGGCTGCGATGCTGTCGACGTTTTACGATTCACGCAACGTGTTCTACAAGCAACGCGCTGCAAATTTCTACCGCACCTCATCTTTTGTGCTGGCTTCATCAGTCAGTCAAATCCCGTTAGCGTTGCTGGAAAGTCTCGTGTTCGGATCACTTGTCTACTGGGTGGGCGGATTCGTCAACGAAACGGGCGCCTACTTGCTGTTCGAGCTCTTCCTCATGCTTATCATTTTGGTGTTTCTTGCGATGTTCTTTTTCCTTGTCGCCGCGACGCCAAACCTGAGCATCGCCAAGCCCGTGGCAATGGTTAACTTGATGATCTTCATTCTGAATGGCGGCTTTGTCGTGGCGAAGAACACTATCCCAGATTGGCTCATTTGGATATATTGGCTCGACCCCGTGGCTTGGACTGTGCGAAGTGCCGTCGTGAGTCAGTACCGCAGTAACGAGTTGGATGTCTGTGTCTATGAGGGCGTTGACTACTGCGCGGCTTACAACATGACCATGGGCAAGTACGCCCTGAGCCTCTTCGATGTGCCATCGGAGAAGAGCTGGGTGGGATACGGCATCCTCTTCATGGCTGGGGCGTACGTCTTCTTCATGATGTTGTCATACATTGCACTTGAATATCACCGCTACGAACGACCCGAACATATTGCGCTGCCGCGCGAAGAGAAAGAAAACTCTTCTACCAATGACTACGGGTTAATGAAGTCACCACGTACGGTAACACCAAACAGCGGCGAGGTGGTGCTTCGTGTCAATAGTACCCACCCTGAGAGAAAGGTAGACCCAGTTTTTGTCGCCTTCAAGGACCTTTGGTACACCGTGCAGGCACCTGCCGGTCCTGGGCAGCCGGTTCAATCGCTTGACTTACTGAAGGGTATTACCGGATACGCACTTCCTGGCAAGATCACTGCATTAATGGGCTCCACAGGTGCAGGAAAAACAACTTTGATGGACGTAATTGCTGGGCGGAAGACGGAAGGAACGATCAAGGGTAAAATTCTTTTGAATGGCTTTGAGGCCTCCGACCTGAGTGTTCGCCGTTGCACTGGTTACTGTGAACAAAATGATATCCACTCGACAGGGTCAACCTTCCGAGAAGCAATCACATTTTCGGCTTTCCTTCGCCAAGGCGCTGACGTCCCTGACAGCCGCAAGTTTGACTCAGTAGATGAGTGCCTAGAGCTGCTCGGTCTTGAAGAAATTGCTGACCAGATGATTCGTGGTAGCTCCATGGAAAAGATGAAGCGTCTCACAATTGGCGTCGAGATGGCTGCACAGCCTAGCGTTCTCTTCCTGGATGAACCTACGAGCGGCCTGGATGCACGCTCTGCGAAGGTAATCATGGACGGTGTTCGAAAGGTAGCTGATTCAGGTCGTACAGTGGTTTGCACTATTCACCAGCCGTCCACCGACGTGTTCCACCTGTTCGACAGTCTGCTACTGCTCAAGCGGGGCGGCGAGACAGTGTACTTCGGTGACTTAGGACACGAATGCAGCGCGCTCATCAACTATTTCGAAGCTATCCCGAGCGTTCAGCGGATCGCGGACGGCTACAATCCAGCCACATGGATGTTGGAAGTTATCGGAGCTGGTGTGGCTAGTCAACGTCGCGCTGGCCAGGGTAGTGATGACCAGCAGCCTTTAGACTTTGTCAAGTATTTCAACGCCAGTTCGAACAAGAAGCTCCTGGACGACAAGATGACTGAGGCAGGCCTGTTCCAGCCGTCCGAACAATTCAAGCCAATCAATTACTCCAGGAAGCGTGCGGCGTCCAGCGCAACACAACTGCGCTTCCTTCTTGACCGCTTTTTCACCATGTACTGGCGCACGCCATCGTACAACCTGACGCGGCTATTCATCTCGGTATTTCTTGGGCTCGTATTTGGTCTGGTGTACGTCAGCGCTGAATTCAAAACGTACCAGGGCATCAACAGTGGTCTAGGTATGGTGTTCATTTCGACGGTGTTTATCGGAATGGTTTCATTTATCAGCATCCTGCCGATGGCGTTCGAGGAGCGCGCTGCCTTCTATCGTGAGAGAGCGTCGCAGACGTACAACTCGCTCTGGTATTTCATCAGCTTCACTATCGTCGAGCTTCCGTACGTGTTCATGGGAGCACTGCTCTTCACGATCATTTACTACCCCATGGTCGGTTTACAGGGATTCGCTGACGGTGTAATCTACTGGATCAATGTGGGGCTGATGATCCTCTTCCAAGCGTACATGGGTCAGCTTCTCGTCTTTAGCCTCCCAAGCATCGAAGTAGCAGCAGTAATTGGCATCTTGTTCAACGCCATCTGCCTCTTAGTCATGGGCTTCAATCCTCCCGCCATGCAGATCCCGCAAGGCTACAAGTGGCTCTACGCGATTGCACCGCTGCGCTACTCGTTTTCAGCTCTTGCAGCTGTTGCTTTCGGCAAGTGCTCCAACGAGCAGCTCGCGAACATCATGGTGGCGAGTGCAAACCCAGGCGGCATTGCATCGCTCGACATGTCAGACTACCCGCACGGATGTCAGATCGTGCAGAACGCGCCTGCCAGAGTCGGACAAATCCCCGTCCAGACATATGTCGAGGCTGTATTCGGCATCAAGCACGCGCACATGGCGCAGTACTTCGGTATCATGGTGGGGATGATCGTGTTCTTCCGCGTGCTGACTGCTCTGGCCATGCGATACATTAATCACCAGCAGCGGTAAATCCGCGAGTTCCGTATAATTTGCCCTCACTGTTTGTGAACACCAGCATAATATATACATTCGTTGCAAATACTCCATCTCCGCCGCCAACGTTCTCCCGCTTCGGCTTCGTAACCAGTCCAAACGTCGCAGCTTCAGATTCACTAAACTCGGCAAAAGCCTCCGCGGCTACTGCACGAGACGCAGCACGATGCGGCTCTCATGAAAGGCGAATCCAGGCGCCAAGAACTCCACGCGCAACTTGGCCAGCGCCGGCAGCTGGCACCTCATCTCCAGCAGACTGAGCGAGACCTCCTTCTTGGTCCTGAGCGGGCACGAGCACTGGCCCAGCAGCGTCTTGTCGTGCCAGACCTTAAAGACGAACTTGTAGTTCTGTCTGGGCTGGCTGTGCTGCAGGTCCACGTTGACTTGGAACGTGCCCTCCTGAAGCACGGAGATGCCGTCGTTCACGACCTCGAAGAAGTCCTCGTCCGCGTGGCCGCCCACGCGCTCCCAGTTCACGAGGCCGGGCGCCTGCACGCTGCCGATGGCCTTAGCCGCCATGTAGACGAGCGGCGCGACGGCCTCCAGCTGCGCCGCGTGGGGCTGCAGCTCGGCGGCCGCTGGCACTGGCGCAGGCGTCGCCACCGGTCGCACGGCGCCGGGAGCCTGCGCGAAGACCGGCGCCGCCTCCACGGCCACGACGCCCGGCCCGGCCTTGGCGCCGCGCCGCCGCTCGTCGCGCGACTGCACGTCGCCCTCCTGGTAGCGCTCCAGGATGTGGCGGCCGGCGCGGCGCAGGCGCCAGATGGCGGAGCGCGTCACGCCGTAGCGCCGCGCCACGTCCGCCTCCGTCACGGCGGCGCCGCTGTCGAACAGCTTGAGGATCTCCACGCGCTGCCCGTCCGTCAGCCGCTTGCCCACGCCGCGCCGCTCCGCGCCCTCCACGCCCGCGCGGGCCGGGGGCAGCGTCATGTGCGGCAGTTCCAGAAATGCGGTTGAAGTGCGGCGGCGAGATGGGAAACGGAATACGTTATGCGTTTTCGTAGTGCGGCAAACACGACACCTAATCTCTCACAGAGAGCTGTGTTGCCACAGACAACTAACGGATAATGCCGAATAGAGTACTTTTCCAAATAGTATACCTAGACCAAATTGTGTACCGTTTTGGCGGTACTCAAATAATAGTGTACCGTACCAAATATAATACCATCACCACCAGCCACCAATGACCAGAACCACCAATTTCTTGGTCGGCTCTCTTTATTCTGAGTTTTACCAGTCCCTACAAACCCCCAGCAGCCAAACCACTCCCAGTGAAGATGCCGTCGTCACGCATGCCCAAGTCAATGGCCGAGAAGAAAGAGGTCGTTCAGTGGATCGAGAAAAACGGCGGTGTGCCCACCCCAGCCGCTGTTTACTTCAAGAACGAGCGCGGCTGGAAATTTTCCGAAGCTCAGGTGCGCTACTGGTGGAAGCAGCGCACCGCTATCAAGGCCGCGCTACGCAGCCGCCTGAGTGGGGCGGGCGCTAAGCCACGGCTCTCCGAGATCGAGGATATCCTGTTCGATCAAGTGCTATTTCGCCGGTCTGCAAAAGAGAAAGTCTCTCGCGATTGGATTCGCGACGCTGGGCAGCGGCTTGCCGCATCTGAGCTGGGCGATACAGATTTCGTTGCGTCGGACCGCTGGGTCAACGGCTTCATGCGTCGGTATGGGCTGTCGCTGCGCCGCACCACCAATCTTACCGTGCTAACCGATGACGTGTTGACCGACCGGGCGGTAAGCTTTCTAAGCTATCTCACGTCACGCATCGATGGGCTTAGCGACGATCACACCATCCTGATGGACGAGACGGCAGTCTACTTCGAGGACCCGCGCCGCCAGACGGTGGACCAAGTTGGAGCTCGCCACGTCGTGCTAAAGTCTACGGGATTTGCTTTAATGCGGGTGACGGCTGTGCTGGCCGTCACGGCAACCGGCCGCAAGCTGCCCCCGCTGGTTGTTTGGAAAGGGGCCAAGCAGGATGGCAAGATTGAGCGCTACGGCAACGTCTACGTCGTAAACCAACCCAAGGCATGGGTCGACTCGGCGCTTCTCACTCGTTGGCTGGATCTGGTGGTTCCGCCCATTTTCGACACGTGCACGCAGGGAAAAGCGCTGGTCTGGGACAGCATGCGTGCACACATCTCTAAGATGGTGAAGGCTCGGTGCGCCGCGAAAGGGGTGCAGATGTTCGTCATCCCAGGACGACTGACACCCTACGTGCAAGCGGGAGATATCGGGATCTACAAGTCGTTCAAGGACAAACTGTCGCCCATCATTGACAGCTGGAAGAAGTCTGATGCTGTGCTCTACACTCGCGGAGGAAATCCAAAGCCGCCATCGGTTGAGACCGTGGCGAACTGGGTGAACGTCGCTTGGCGCGATGTTCCAGCTGACGTCGTTGAGCGCTCGGTGGCAGCAGCTGGGTTTTCTCCAAGATTTGGAGATTGGCATGTGGCGCGACACGACGTTTACGGCGAGCTCTTTTGCTCAAAGTGGAACTAGTGGCAACTCGTTTTGAGCTCTACGCTCCACAGGAAATCTGTATTTATTAGAACATCCAGAACAGTGGTCTATCCATAAACTTCAAAGAGGAAGTCAAAGCAGCTTACAAAGAGCGATGCGAGCTAGGCCTCTTCTCCATCTTTTTCACGCAAGAGTTATTAGTTACACAGCTGGACCAACAAAATACGAATGATAAAAACTAAAGAAAAGCCGGGGGGGGGGGGGGGGGGGGCTCATTATTTGAGATTGACGCTTGTGTTTGGATCGAAGATTTTGATGAGCTTTTATCCCATTCCTAAATTCAAGGAGCTTTGGTCCCAGAGGTTACTTATAGATTTAGCCGATTTTTGAAAACCGTGCGAGAAATCACTTTGAGCTTATTCAAGTGAGGTTCCAGATTCACGCAGTGGAGCGTCCCCGTTGGGTGCAGGGGGTGAGTTGACGAGGCTGAACGAGGCTCGTAAGGATCTTATTACCGTCAGGTTGTGACAAGCTCCAAGACAAGCACAAACGAGTTTTTTCTCATTTAAGGATTGGCAGGATGGCTGGAGCTAGTTGAAGCCCGGCTTCCATTTGGAGCTGAGCTACGGCAAACTGTTGCATCTCAACACAACGAAAGGGCATTTAGCTGCTGGGTGGTCACAGCGAGATGACGAGAGTTTGAAACGGAACTTTCCCGGCTTAAAAAAAAACAAGCCCAAGCCAACTGGTGATCCTGACTGCCCCGATGAGGTGCGGAAGGCTAAACGAGTCTTTCGGATGATTGATGACGGTGCGCCGTGACTACTATGTACGATGATGATTCTGAGCACCATGGAAGAATGCAGGACATGAGCTCGGCTATTACTTTTGAAGGTACCCTGACCAAGACTGTATGCAAGTAGATGAGGAATCGTTATCTCCAACTCACGGCAGCAGCACCAGCGACATGGATGCTGCTACTTTGAGCTCTCCTGCTCGCCAGCCTTCGACTCATTCAATCGTGAGTCCGCCGCCAGCTAGGCTGCCATTCCAAGCAATACCTCGTTCAAGTTTAATCTCTGTCGCCCATCGAAAAAGACCCAGGGTGGGATCAGGCAAAGCCAACGCGTGGGATCACTCATATTGAATGAAAGCTATGTAGTCTGAGCGTCGAGAACTAAACTATATCGGTGTTCATAGAGTGGCAACCACTTCAACCCGCAAACACCAAAAAAGGTGTTTTGCACCCCGTTTGAGTACCAGCACAGAAAAACGATGCTTTTTTTTTTTTACACTTGCATTGAGCTTTAAGAACAGTGCCTCTCACGCGCGTGTGCCGCTGGAGCGAGCTAAAAGCAGATACTACACTTGCATTGAGCTCTAAGAACAGTGCCTCTCACGCGCGTGTGCCGCTGGAGCGAGCTAAAAGCAAGCAGTGTGTGCGTCGGTGTACCAGAAACATCGTGCTCATCGTCCATGGGGCCCATTCGGGTAGACCTCAGCATCTTAAACTCGTTGAACACAAGCTGATACGCTATCTGAGAAATAAATGAGTTGAATTCGACAATTGCAGATGTGAGGCACCCGGACTGCGTAGCTTCGTACTTGTACGCTCGACACGCGTCGACGACTACCATGCCGAGCAAAGTAGCGTACAGTCGGTGGAGCCATTGCTGAGTGTGCCACGTTCTTTTAAATTCTAAGCATCTTTGTCTGTAGTGATCATTAACGTCTATCACTGAGAATTGTGAAAAGAATAGCTCGATCATTTGAGGCATTTGGATGCGCCGCTCATACGGCAGTGTTTTGACACGATCTCCTTCCACAATCAGCTTGTGTCGTGCCCATAGCTTCATAGCGTTCCACTTTATTTGTAACTATACCCCATTTTTCCTGGCATCCTAATTTCACCGTCCATGTCATGAGTGTCTTTGCAAGGTTGTGCTTTTTATAGAGAAAATCGCAGACAAGCCAGAGCAGCTTCTACAGAGCTATAGGTCGACGTGCTGTTAAGGGATCGCACTGAAATATATATTTAGGACGCATGAGCGTGATGATTTACCTATCAAACGGAAAGATACGAGTGCACTGTGGGTTCCAAACACGCACACAGCTCCTAAACATAACCGCCTTCAGTTACCAGTACCATTGTCCCACAACGAGTACGCGTACAAACTCTCCCACCAAACGACGGCGTAAAAGCGAGCACCACACTTGTCCGGTCTGGAGGGCATAAACGTTTTACCAGCCGAACGCGCTTTGGTGCGCACACTGTTTTCATCGAGGCTTATTGTCTTCGTTGGTACGGCACGACGGCAAACTTCTCCTAAAGTGCCTTATCAGACGCCTACTACTACGAATACTATCGGTACCAGGTGGACCCCTGGTTAAAAATAATACACTTCGGCTTTCGGTCCGCTCAACGGATTACATACATTGGCTGATCTTTTGGCGATATATTCTGCAGGATTCTGAAAGAGCAACGCGGTGGTGCAGTGACAAACCACTCTGCCATATACTTCTTTGGGTACTCTGTCGTGGTCGTTTTGACCATGCCCGTAACCTATAGCCCACACAGTCGTTCTAGTTGAACAAGCATTCTCAAAGACGCAAAAGCACTGTTGGCCACGGTCGTACGGCCACAACCTTTGTACGGCTCAGCAACACGAAAAACCACAGCGCACAGCGGTTCCTTCACCAAATTGAGCATGTAAGGCTACTGTCTTTGGCGGAGGACTCCTTCTAGGTCACGAATCATCATCAGTTATTGATTTCAGTTCTGCCCCGATGCCTTCGGGCTTGCGTGGTATATTTGTCTTATGTGGCATGCCATCGTATCAATACTTTGGTTCTCGTCCTTATAACGAAGACATACATTCATCAAGGCACAAAATATCTCCAAGAAACACCACGGCAAGGCGACGCTCGTTGAACGCACATACAATTGGCCGAATTGGTCTCCATGGATCATCAGAAATTGTGGCATCTGCAAATGACAAAGCCGCCGCAATGTTTTCAAAGCTGTGGCGGGACATTTTGAAGCGCTCACCATTTAGGAGCGGTGCCTACGAACCCCTCGGGAACAGCTCACACGCAAAGGACCACGTCTTGGTTCTACTGTCATGGCTAGACGGACGCCTAAACAACGCAAACAATGACCTTCACCGATTTGACGCTGACGCGTTGCCTCCAACTTCGTGTTTGTATGCTGGAGAGTGGATTGAAGAGTTGACTAGGGGCGGGCACATAAGATAAAAGTATTTGACAAGCGACCGTTCTCCAAGCTGTAATACTAGGGGCCACCTCAATGAAGTTTTTCGTTTTTGAGCAAGCATCGCCGGATCCACAAGCTCGTCGGCACAGTAGCTCCAAGCTCGACCATGAGCGAGGTCTTACCGTCGTTACAAGAGTTTGTATGCGTACTCGTTGTGGGACAATGGTACTGGTAACTGAAGGCGGTTATGTTTAGGAGCTGTGTGCGTGTTTGGAACCCACAGTGCACTCGTATCTTTCCGTTTGATAGGTAAATCATCACGCTCATGCGTCCTAAATATATATTTCAGTGCGATCCCTTAACAGCACGTCGACCTATAGCTCTGTAGAAGCTGCTCTGGCTTGTCTGCGATTTTCTCTATAAAAAGCACAACCTTGCAAAGACACTCATGACATGGACGGTGAAATTAGGATGCCAGGAAAAATGGGGTATAGTTACAAATAAAGTGGAACGCTATGAAGCTATGGGCACGACACAAGCTGATTGTGGAAGGAGATCGTGTCAAAACACTGCCGTATGAGCGGCGCATCCAAATGCCTCAAATGATCGAGCTATTCTTTTCACAATTCTCAGTGATAGACGTTAATGATCACTACAGACAAAGATGCTTAGAATTTAAAAGAACGTGGCACACTCAGCAATGGCTCCACCGACTGTACGCTACTTTGCTCGGCATGGTAGTCGTCGACGCGTGTCGAGCGTACAAGTACGAAGCTACGCAGTCCGGGTGCCTCACATCTGCAATTGTCGAATTCAACTCATTTATTTCTCAGATAGCGTATCAGCTTGTGTTCAACGAGTTTAAGATGCTGAGGTCTACCCGAATGGGCCCCATGGACGATGAGCACGATGTTTCTGGTACACCGACGCACACACTGCTTGCTTTTAGCTCGCTCCAGCGGCACACGCGCGTGAGAGGCACTGTTCTTAGAGCTCAATGCAAGTGTAGTATCTGCTTTTAGCTCGCTCCAGCGGCACACGCGCGTAAGAGGCACTGTTCTTAAAGCTCAATGCAAGTGTAAAAAAAAAAAAGCATCGTTTTTCTGTGCTGGTACTCAAACGGGGTGCAAAACACCTTTTTTGGTGTTTGCGGGTTGAAGTGGTTGCCACTCTATGAACACCGATATAGTTTAGTTCTCGACGCTCAGACTACATAGCTTTCATTCAATATGAGTGATCCCACGCGTTGGCTTTGCCTGATCCCACCCTGGGTCTTTTTCGATGGGCGACAGAGATTAAACTTGAACGAGGTATTGCTTGGAATGGCAGCCTAGCTGGCGGCGGACTCACGATTGAATGAGTCGAAGGCTGGCGAGCAGGAGAGCTCAAAGTAGCAGCATCCATGTCGCTGGTGCTGCTGCCGTGAGTTGGAGATAACGATTCCTCATCTACTTGCATACAGTCTTGGTCAGGGTACCTTCAAAAGTAATAGCCGAGCTCATGTCCTGCATTCTTCCATGGTGCTCAGAATCATCATCGTACATAGTAGTCACGGCGCACCGTCATCAATCATCCGAAAGACTCGTTTAGCCTTCCGCACCTCATCGGGGCAGTCAGGATCACCAGTTGGCTTGGGCTTGTTTTTTTTTAAGCCGGGAAAGTTCCGTTTCAAACTCTCGTCATCTCGCTGTGACCACCCAGCAGCTAAATGCCCTTTCGTTGTGTTGAGATGCAACAGTTTGCCGTAGCTCAGCTCCAAATGGAAGCCGGGCTTCAACTAGCTCCAGCCATCCTGCCAATCCTTAAATGAGAAAAAACTCGTTTGTGCTTGTCTTGGAGCTTGTCACAACCTGACGGTAATAAGATCCTTACGAGCCTCGTTCAGCCTCGTCAACTCACCCCCTGCACCCAACGGGGACGCTCCACTGCGTGAATCTGGAACCTCACTTGAATAAGCTCAAAGTGATTTCTCGCACGGTTTTCAAAAATCGGCTAAATCTATAAGTAACCTCTGGGACCAAAGCTCCTTGAATTTAGGAATGGGATAAAAGCTCATCGAAATCTTCGATCCAAACACAAGCGTCAATCTCAAATAATGAGCCCCCCCCCCCGGCTTTTCTTTAGTTTTTATCATTCGTATTTTGTTGGTCCAGCTGTGTAACTATCATAACTCTTGCGTGAAAAAGATGGAGAAGAGGCCTAGCTCGCATCGCTCTTTGTAAGCTGCTTTGACTTCCTCTTTGAAGTTTATGGATAGACCACTGTTCTGGATGTTCTAATAAATACAGATTTCCTGTGGAGCGTGGAGCTCAAAACGAGTTGCCACTAGTTTGTTCGATCTCAGCATCAAGCTCAGCGTCTCCTCGTCCGATGCCGTGCTAGGGGCTGCATTATCAGAGCATATCTCGCGTCCAGATGACTCTAAATCAATCCAGTCTGCTCCGTCAACACCGTTCAATAGCGATCTCCATGGTGGCAATGTTGGGCGTGTGCGGAAGTACGTTCGAACGGTTGACTTCAATTCAGATTTTCAAATGGGGCCAGACTCTACCATTGCACGACGTAACACTCAAAGTGCGCACTGAAATTTAAACGCGATTGCATATCCTAACTGTATTTACTATTGCAGTGTATATTGGATTCTCGAACCTGGGGGATGTTTTAGCGCCAAAGCTTGCAGCCATGGTGTAGGCGACCTCATTATTAATTTGGCATCATGCCAGGCAACAACTACAGTTGCTACACGCTCCATGTGCGTGCATTCGTGCTGCGTGTCGCTAAAGAAGGCAATGGCTGGAAGACTGTTGCATCACGTGGATGAAAGGACAGAATGGCGCTGGATTAAGGCAGCCATGGACACCGGTGACTACAGCGGCAAGCAAACGCTGCATGGTGACTTGCGAAAAAAGCTCGTGGATACTCACATCGACTATCTAATCGCCGAGCTTACTAAGACCCCGGAGATAACGCTCATTTGAATGGTAGAGCTTGTTGAGCAAACGTTTGGTGTGATCGTCAACCGTGAAACAGTGATTTATGCTCTCGGCGCATATGTTCACGTTAAGAAAGTTGCACCGTGATGTAGTCAACCGCAACAGCTGCAGCAACAAGTGAAATGCCATGATTATGTTGTAAATTTTACGCGGCTTTTAACAGGGCTATCTAGGCCAACATGGCGAGGGTGAGTACAGGTAAAAACAATAATTTGATTGCGGTTATCTAGGACTAGCCTACCATGAGTTCGGCACCTCTACCGCCCACCTTGCAACAAGTTTATTATACGGGCGCTCCGGCACATTCGAGCGTTGACCACGATAAGTGAGGCTGTGCTGGTCCTCCACAACGATTCATGTCGCAGCCGCGCCAAGAACGTTTTCAAGTTAAATGCCGCCGAAATGCTTAAACTAGGATCGTACTCGCCTATGTAAAATCAAGAACGTTTTCTCGATCCCCAAGAGCGCTATGAAGTACTTTCTTGTGCGGCAGTGACCCGCGGTTCTCTCTGTTCCGGACGTCGTAACCATCACGGTGCCGATGCGAGACGGGCGAACGCATTTAATCGTCTACGTTTTTGTTTTTGGTATTACGCGGCCTCGAGAATTCAGAACGAGGTCAGAAACTCTGAATGAGAATTCTCACTCAGAGCTGGCGTGTGACCTTGTGAATCCCTTTTTGGTCGTTTATTTTAGGTGGACCGACTTTCACTGTTCGAGTTCCGTTGACACCTAACAAGGTGTTGGAAGTGCCTAGTGCCAACATACTCCTTTGAGTGAAGCACGTACACAGCTGAAAAGGTTAGACTACAACGTTAGATCGCCCTTCAGATCACCAAAACATACACAAAATACAGAGTTCAAACTACCACAAATATTCAGCCGATACAGATTCTCCCAGCCCCTTAAGCGGTGGGTCTATGCCAGTCTCTTCAACGGTATCTGTTCAAGATACTGACCAGTCTGGACGGCCTCTATCACGCGCACCACCCTCAACAAGGAACAATCAAATCAAGCACTACCGTTGAGAAGTAATCGGTCAACTAAGGCGAGGTCGCTACAACACTCAACGATAAGCAGTTAATATGAAATGGGGTAGCCGTTCAGAACGAACACACGCAACTTGAATATGGATCGGATCGGCCGATCACTTCGGGCGGTAAGCAGACGGTTTGCGCTCGGAGCGGACTTGAAGTTTTTGGGAGTCCACATCACCGGGCTCACGATTCTGGTGAGACCTTGGACGTCATTCCTGTGCCCTCTCTCCGGAATTGATAGGGGTAGCTTGTCCGTAGTATCGGGCGGCGAGGGAATTGGCGCTATTCGTGCTGTTGATCTCTGCTTGCAGAACAACAACAAATCCACAAACGAGTGAAAAAACGTTTATGAATTGCTACAGTTGTCGAATTTCGGTGAGTGACAAGAAGTGACTATAATTTCTTCCGGTCGCCGCCTGACCGGACTCACCTGGCGATTGTGATTGGATGAGCAGGGGGGTATCCATTGTGGCGTGCAAGCGGCACGCTGAGAACGAAGTGGATGTGGCGACACTGGCTGGCTGATACGCACCCAGGATAAGGAAGAATATCGTAAAGTTGCCGATAGTGTAGCTTCATCTCTGTTAATCTATGCAAGCTTTGCTCAAAAACGGTCCGGTCAACGCTATATTGGCCAACGGGTGAACCGTTTATTTTAATATGATCGTTTAGGGTTAGGGGTAGCTCCTACCGACAAACGGCCAACGTATTTGCAGGCAGACGTTTTCAAATATCTAATCGAGGCATACCAACCACCAGTTTGGCGCATATCACTTTCGTATTTGCGCTACTGCCGACAGAAGACTGAATATTACTATGGGCTTATAAGACCTCGCTCCTGTAAACTCCCAGAGAGCGCAGCAGGCTGCGATGAATGCTTTCGGACGATTTCTGCTGACAGAAAATGGTACCATGGAATTTATCGCGACGTGCCTCCTCAACGACGATGATGGTTCAGTGTTTGTGAAGCTAATGGATCGGTTCGCCGTGTACTTAGCTTTCGCGGGGGAGGAGGAAAACCCCTAGCTCGAAACTCCGTGATGGGCTATTACCGCCACGTGAAAACACGCTGCTTGATTTGTATCCCACGCACCGATCTGCTATTGAGACGAAACTGCTAAAAATGGCGAAAACACTTGAGCGGTACTGTCTGAAGAGAAGCGAAGGAGGTGTAGTTAAGAAAGTGCCTGTTGCACTAAACAGGACCTTTGAATTCTGATGATGCACTTTGATTTTTTTTTCTGTTCCGTCGTTTCTTTTGCCAAGCATTAAAAAAATTACGTGTTTCCGGTGGTAGCCAGCAAACGACCCCTTTGCTTTATAAACTTGCTGAGCTCCTCTACATTGAACAGATTAAAAGCCTGCTCAGCGATCCAAAACCTTAGTGCGCTTTGTTGTTATTTGCTGCGAGCCAGCAACGTCGTCAGGTGCTGTCGAAGCTTCCAAGTGCCATCGGCAGACTTCTCAGCAAACAGCGAGAGCGACAAATACCCCCCCCCCCCCCCCCCCCCCCGTCAAGGTATTGATCGTCTCAATAAGAGCTAGTAGCACTACCCACTGCTCACATGGGTTAAAGAGGTGACTAGAAGCGGAATAGCTTGTTTATAATGTTGTAATGTTGGCGTTTCCTGCTTTCCAGGTTGAAGAACGAGAGATCTTCGCGCACTAGTTTCCCTGCAAGTGTGACTGAAAGAGGTTTGACAACGTTTTGGATGGACGAAAAACGTATCAACGGCCGGGTTCGAACCGGCGACCTTCTGCGTGTAAAGCAGACGTGATAACCACTACACTACGCTGATGCTTATATCTCCAGTTAATATTGTAGAACTACTTATATATCACAAATATTTCTGGGAATTGTTCAACAGCTTTATTTTATGCAATCGTATACTTCATTTCTTGCAATACGACAAGAGGCTTTAATCATCCATTCTTTTGGTTTTGTGGATCTTGCATCATAGTCTAATGATTCGTTTCCTAAACAAGCAGCTTGATATGAATGGCAAGCCCAAAGAAACGAGATGTGTAACTGTTTATTACACCAACTATACTTGTGACCCCATTTATGGCAGCTAGATGTTATACATGCGTCCGAGTGCCGAAAAGCTAATATCAGCAAACAGTCACTAAATCATAGTCAACTCAAATATTGTTGACGAAATTACTGTAGTTTTAGTTTTCTGTGTACGGTCTACAGTATTTATTCGATTTAGGTCGCGACCAGTTGCTTCGCCAAGCTACTTGTTGTCTGCGCTTCAAAGGTCGCAAATCATGGTATTGGAATATTATTGTATTGCAAAATCTGTGTTTTTGTTGATGTTAGTTGCTCATTTTCAACTTGTACAATGCCTGTACACTTGTGGGAGAGGGCTAATCTCTGGTTCCTGCTATGAAGCTGTAGGAAAATGTTTGTCTGGAACTAATCATGTAATGACACGATGGCCGAGCGGTCTAAGGCGCTGGTTTTAGGCACCAGTCTTCGGGCGTGGGTTCGAATCCCACTCGTGTCACTTTTTCACGGAAAAATCCATGCTCTCTATCAAGGAGGCGTCGTCGAAAAGAGAAAGCAGAGCTTGCTGCCTCACGTTATTAAATAGAGAGGTTTCGCATCGCAATTCCATTCCCATTCAGACGGCAAAATACATAGAAGAACCAGCGAATTCAGAGGACTGGGAACGCCTCTCACATTCAATAGTTTTCACTGGCTGTGATGCGGGTCGATGAAGAAATTTTGCTTCGGCATATGATGAAGAAGACGTCATCCAAGAGGAAGAAGCTGCTGTATCTCGTGCTGCTTCACAACGGAGCGATTGAGCGCCCTCTCATCCCCAACATCGTATTCTCCCTCGCAAGCTTCACCGACGCTAACTGCGAGCTAGAGTTCCGCTTTGACATCAGAGGGCTGCAGCGCCTCTGCGTTCTGCTTCAAGTACCTGATGTGGTCATCACAGCTCACAGGGACCGAGTTATGGCTATAGAAGCTCTCTGCACCATGCTACGACGGCTCGCTTATCCTCAACGCTTATACGAGCATCTCCTACGCTTTGGACGATCGCGTGCAGCACTTTCACGAATATTCCTTCACATGGTTGAACACGTTCATGACAAGTTTTCTGAGAAGATTTACTTTGCTCACGATTTAGTGGTGAAACGAATGGAGCTATATTGCGCAGCTGTCCATGAAAAAGGAGCACCCGTCGACACCGTGTTTGGTTTCCCGATGGAACTAAGTTACGCGTGTGCCGCCCGTCTCCTCGCCCAGGAGCCCCTGGTAAGAATTTACAGAAGTACTGCTACAGTGGCCACAAGCGCTGCCATTGCCTCAACTACCAGGCGGTCACTGCACCTGATGGCATGTGCATCCACTTTTGGGGGCCGATGGAGGGGAGACGGCACGACAGTGCCATGCTTCGTGAGAGCCGATTGCTGAACTACTTGAAGAATCATGAAGAGCTTTTTGGGGGGGGCTTCCTCTACGGCGATCCCGCTTACGGTGTACAGAAATTCATCCTCGGCGGATACAAGAGAAATGTAAGCAATCCTTTTGAGCATGCTTTCAACAAGCAAATGAGCAGTGTGAGAGAGTCAGTCGAGTGGAATTTCAAGTGTCTGAAGACACTGTGGGCTTTTGTCGCGTACCAACCGCAGCAAAAGATTGGTCTCTCGCCTGTGGGCACATTTGTGAAGGTCGCAATGCTGCTCACAAACTGCCACAATTGCTACTCAGGGGGCAATCAGATAGGTAGTTACTTTGGACTGCAGCCGCCAACGCTAGACGAGTATCTTAGCTAGACATCTTACGAGTATCCTAGCTAGCTTGTACTACTATTCTATACCACCTGATTCGTTCATCATACCTAGCTTCAGCATCATTGCATACTTCTCGTTTTCTAGTTTGGCCAGCTCCAGCTGATGAGCTCGGGCTGCTTCGCGCTCTGCACGGTCTTCATGCTTCTCTCCTCACGCTCCTGATCGCGTTCCCGACGGCGCTCTTCAAGCTCTTCTAAGCGCTCAGCCGCTTTCTGCTCACGCTCCAACTCGTTGTCCTCACGAATCAAGTCGTACACAGTGTACTTCAGCTTCTTTTTCGTAGCACTACCGCCGTCGTTAGCCTCGGCGCGCTTGCGCATGCGCCCCACAGCTTCATCCCGCACACTCTTAGCAATAGTCTCCTCTGCCAGAACCTTCTCCCTTTTACTTTCAGCCTTGCTTGCATCTTCCCTAGCCTTTTCGTCGACTAATAGCAGTGCTTCATCAAGTAGTTGCTTGCGGTCTTTGTAGTCTTCCGATGCACCGGACAATGCTGTTGACTTGTTGTCCCAGTGTCGACGAGCCTGGATTAAGGAGGCGAAGTGGGCCTGAGCAGCCTTGCCCTTAATCTCTGTCTTTGTGAACCCGTCTACCGTTCTGATCTTCGCGGCCAACGCTTCCCATGCATCCATGAGAGAACCTCTCGCCGAAGCAAACGGTGTGTCCGCTACTACCTGGCGGAGCAAGATGATGTCGTCAGAGATGCTGAACTTCTTGCGCTTGGGCGGTTTGGTTGGCGCTGGGCTTGCAACCCCTGTCGATGTGCCAGATGAGCTGGTAAGCAACGTTTCGGGGGGAATCTCACTCACAAAAGCTGCTCTAACTTGTCTGGACAACGCCGCAGCAGCACCTTCAGCCACGACGCGTCCTTCTGCTTGCCCTTGCATCCCCTATTGTCTTCGTTAACGCGGAACTGAAAATGCTACAGCTGAACTAAGGCACAGCCTGGGAGAGGCTGCGTCTGCTCCAGGTTGGGCGAAGCGACAAACGCGCTTGGGCGCACCGCAGCACAGGGCAATGCCTATATCAGCGACAAACAGAAAGGTTAGTGGACAAGCATATTTCCTCGACAGTTGATTCGATGACTTACCATCTGATTGTGAATGGACTAGGCTGCGAAATCATAAAACAACTGGTCCACTCAGCTCCTACGAGAGCTGCCACGCATCTGACTGGAACAGGAATTTCCGGTTGGCGAAACCTCTCTAATGTCTCAAGAAATATGGTAAAGGAACCCCGAAGTTTTAGTTAAATGAGCTTACGGAATTTCTATCCTTTGACGTTGTAGACCTTTATACTTTTTGCTATGAACGCTTTTTAAAGCTTCCCCTTGTAATATATGAATGGTGTTGACAACAGCAACAATTAAATGGTAAGGCCCTTGTTCAAGTGGGGAACGCGTTCCTGCGTGAGAACATATTAGGGTTAAGACAATCTTGACTGGACGAGAGCTCACGCCTCAGCACGGCGTGCCACGAGCTGTCCAAGTGCAAGCTTCAGCAAGCCTCGTCTGACTAGTTTCCACCCGATGCTCCCCGACGTGCCCGCTCGCGACCTGCACCCGAGTCTGCTCGCAAGCCTTGGCGTGTGGCCCGATGCTGCTTGTCTCGGCGCCGCACAGCACAGTGGATAGCTGCCCCCGTCCCCCGCCAGCACCGTACCAGTCCATGTATTAACGACCTGGCAACAGCCTGCTGCGCCAACAACGACGCCTACCATCTGGCTGCTGCCACAGTCAAGCAGCTCACCCTCACCTGCAGCTAGCAGCTCACCCGCACCTGTTGTGAAAGCTACAGAAGCAGCTCCGGCTGCAACGGAAAGCAAGAACAAGGCGAAGTCGAAACGTAAAGCAAAGGAAGAGGCCAAGAACCAAGTCAAGCGCGTCAAGTGGACGAACAAGATGGTGGGGGAGCTGCTTCGACTGCGCTTTATGACGGGGACGTCAAGCGTTGGCTAGAGGCTGCTGACACCAAAACCAAGAAGCGCAACGACCAATCGCTCTGGAATGGGTCGGGTTGAGGAAAAGGTAAGTTTCTGGCATTTTAATATCAGCATTTTAATTTAATTTTTGTTTTCACGCTGTTGTAGGATCTCTAGCTACGTGCTCCCTCCCCTCTCCTCCCCCACCGGAAAGCATTTGCTGGCGGATGCCGGCAACAAAATCTGGGGCTACATGCTGACTCCGTTTTCGGAGGCAGACGCTATGCAAGATTCTCGAAAGCGACGATACAATAAGGCCCATTTCAGGACTCGGATCGTGGTAGAGTGTGCCTTCGGGCGTTTAAGAAACCGCTTTCGCGTATTGCTGGGGAAGCTAGAGCAGAAGACGTCAGATCGCATTTGCAAAGTTGTTCTGAGCTGTGCTGTCTTACATAACATGCTTATCCTTGCGCGGGACGGATTGCCAATTCATGGCGAGGACCCGCAGCTACAAGATGCCTATGCCCCGGTCAGCGAGGATCCAGTCGAGAGAGAGCAAGCAGTTTGTCACCAACAAATAATCGCAAAGCGCTATGACATAGCAGACATTTTGATGCGTCGTAGCTAGCTCACTATATTTGTTAGCAGTCAATCACAAATACAATGGGCCACTCTAGCATTTTTACTGACGCTGCCCTAGCAGCTCACGCAGCAGCTGCAACTGCATCTCCTGGAACCTGCGCGTCTCTTCGTGTTGCTGCTGAAGTGCCGAAGTTAAGGCTCGGAGCTGGCCGTCTGCAGCCGAGCGCGCTCCAAGAGAAGACGCGATTGCTTCCATTCCACCTTGCAAAGCTGTGGCGAGCTGGGCAACGGGAGCAGGCTTTTGCTTGAAAACTTCTTCCTCCGCTAATTCTGCAGCATCCTCCATGTTGTCGCCATCGTCCTCGTCAATAGCAGAGTCTAGCAAAGTATCGCCACTAATGCCTACACGTCCTCCGAAAGCATCATTCAAATGGCCCAAAGGCCTTCGTCCATCTCGCTAATACGAGCTGAATTTCCAGTTTTCTTTTGCTCTCTCTTCTCCTTACGATAGATGCACTTCAGCTTCCTATACTTCAGCGATACCTGCATGCAAAGGATATACATAGTTAAATACGTTAGTGATAACAGGCAAATACGAACAGAGCAACATACATACCTGGTCGTGGTTGAGTACCATACCAAGCGCTTGGGAGAGTACACTGGCAAAGTGCTGCCACGCTAGCGCCTTCTTGGTTTTGGTGTCAGCAGCCTCTAGCCAACGCTTGACGTCCCCGTCATAAAGCGCAGTCGAAGCAGCTCCCCCACCATCTTGTTCGTCCACTTGACGCGCTTGACTTGGTTCTTGGCCTCTTCCTTTGCTTTACGTTTCGACTTCGCCTTGTTCTTGCTTTCCGTTGCAGCCGGAGCTGCTTCTGTAGCTTTCACAACAGGTGCGGGTGAGCTGCTAGCTGCAGGTGAGGGTGAGCTGCTTGACTGTGGCAGCAGCCAGATGGTAGGCGTCGTTGTTGGCGCAGCAGGCTGTTGCCAGGTCGTTAATACATGGACTGGTACGGTGCTGGCGGGGGACGGGGGCAGCTATCCACTGTGCTGTGCGGCGCCGAGACAAGCAGCATCGGGCCACACGCCAAGGCTTGCGAGCAGACTCGGGTGCAGGTCGCGAGCGGGCACGTCGGGGAGCATCGGGTGGAAACTAGTCAGACGAGGCTTGCTGAAGCTTGCACTTGGACAGCTCGTGGCACGCCGTGCTGAGGCGTGAGCTCTCGTCCAGTCAAGATTGTCTTAACCCTAATATGTTCTCACGCAGGAACGCGTTCCCCACTTGAACAAGGGCCTTACCATTTAATTGTTGCTGTTGTCAACACCATTCATATATTACAAGGGGAAGCTTTAAAAAGCGTTCATAGCAAAAAGTATAAAGGTCTACAACGTCAAAGGATAGAAATTCCGCAAGCTCATTTAACCAAAACTTCGGGGTTCCTTTACCATATTTCTTGAGACATTTAATAACGTGAGGCAGCAAGCTCTGCTTTCTCTTTTCGACGACGCCTCCTTGATAGAGAACATGGATTTTTCCGTGAAAAAGTGACACGAGTGGGATTCGAACCCACGCCCGAAGACTGGTGCCTAAAACCAGCGCCTTAGACCGCTCGGCCATCGTGTCATTACATAATTAGTTCCAGACAAACATTTTCCTACAGCTTCATAGCAGGAACCAGAGATTAGCCCTCTCCCACAAGTGTACAGGCATTGTACAAGTTGAAAATGAGCAACTAACATCAACAAAAACACAGATTTTGCAATACAATAATATTCCAATACCATGATTTGCGACCTTTGAAGCGCAGACAACAAGTAGCTTGGCGAAGCAACTGGTCGCGACCTAAATCGAATAAATACTGTAGACCGTACACAGAAAACTAAAACTACAGTAATTTCGTCAACAATATTTGAGTTGACTATGATTTAGTGACTGTTTGCTGATATTAGCTTTTCGGCACTCGGACGCATGTATAACATCTAGCTGCCATAAATGGGGTCACAAGTATAGTTGGTGTAATAAACAGTTACACATCTCGTTTCTTTGGGCTTGCCATTCATATCAAGCTGCTTGTTTAGGAAACGAATCATTAGACTATGATGCAAGATCCACAAAACCAAAAGAATGGATGATTAAAGCCTCTTGTCGTATTGCAAGAAATGAAGTATACGATTGCATAAAATAAAGCTGTTGAACAATTCCCAGAAATATTTGTGATATATAAGTAGTTCTACAATATTGACTGGAGATATAAGCATCAGCGTAGTGTAGTGGTTATCACGTCTGCTTTACACGCAGAAGGTCGCCGGTTCGAACCCGGCCGTTGATACGTTTTTCGTCCATCCAAAACGTTGTCAAACCTCTTTCAGTCACACTTGCAGGGAAACTAGTGCGCGAAGATCTCTCGTTCTTCAACCTGGAAAGCAGGAAACGCCAACATTACAACATTATAAACAAGCTATTCCGCTTCTAGTCACCTCTTTAACCCATGTGAGCAGTGGGTAGTGCTACTAGCTCTTATTGAGACGATCAATACCTTGACGGGGGGGGGGGGGGGGGGGGGGTATTTGTCGCTCTCGCTGTTTGCTGAGAAGTCTGCCGATGGCACTTGGAAGCTTCGACAGCACCTGACGACGTTGCTGGCTCGCAGCAAATAACAACAAAGCGCACTAAGGTTTTGGATCGCTGAGCAGGCTTTTAATCTGTTCAATGTAGAGGAGCTCAGCAAGTTTATAAAGCAAAGGGGTCGTTTGCTGGCTACCACCGGAAACACGTAATTTTTTTAATGCTTGGCAAAAGAAACGACGGAACAGAAAAAAAAATCAAAGTGCTGCGACACCTAATCACAAGAGGAAAACACGCCAAACAGGCCACCAATTCAATCTAAAACTCAAACTCGACACACACCAACAAAAAGCTACACAACAATACAGTTCATCCAAAACAAAACAAAAACTACAAGTGCCAGCCTAGAAAGCTCAGAGCAAATACATACCACACCAAGGATACTCATACTAAAGGAGCAATGGCGGCGGCAGTTCGAGTGTGGTGCAGCATCCAAGTGGTGGAGCGGGTAGCGGTGCGTGTGGTGCGTGCCGTGGTGCGTGTGATCAGTGCGGTAGCGCTGTGTGGTGGTCTGTAGAGCGTTTGTTTTTTTGTGGGCGGTTTGTACTGTTTGGAGTGGCCTCGTGGTCTAGTGGTATGATTCTCGCTTCGGGTGCGAGAGGTCCCGGGTTCGATTCCCGGTGAGGCCCCGTCTTTGCTCCTTGCGCTTGCTGCCTGTAATGCTTTTTGCCGACCGCCTCATGGCCCAGCGACGAGCTCTATGGCCTGCCCATCGGATCCGCTACCTTCTAGGCCGCGCCGCGCAACGGCCGAGCGGCTGCTGACGTTCAAACAAGGCCTTCCAGACGACGAAAGACCCCATCGTGGGAGGCCAGTTGGCGATGCAGCTGCAGGAAACAACGGGCTGTGCAAGCTGCTGTGTGTGCGCGCACGGCAGGCTGGCGTCTCTGGCTTGCAGCTGAGCACGCCACGGCGGTCTGCAGACGTGCTAGTGGCGCAGGGAGCGGCGGTGAAGAAGGGCATATTGAGGTGGCGATGGCGGCGGCAGTTCGAGTGTGGTGCAGCATCCAAGTGGTGGAGCGGGTAGCGGTGCGTGTGGTGCGTGCCGTGGTGCGTGTGATCAGTGCGGTAGCGCTGTGTGGTGGTCTGTAGAGCGTTTGTTTTTTTGTGGGCGGTTTGTACTGTTTGGAGTGGCCTCGTGGTCTAGTGGTATGATTCTCGCTTCGGGTGCGAGAGGTCCCGGGTTCGATTCCCGGTGAGGCCCCGTCTTTGCTCCTTGCGCTTGCTGCCTGTAATGCTTTTTGCCGACCGCCTCATGGCCCAGCGACGAGCTCTATGGCCTGCCCATCGGATCCGCTACCTTCTAGGCCGCGCCGCGCAACGGCCGAGCGGCTGCTGACGTTCAAACAAGGCCTTCCAGACGACGAAAGACCCCATCGTGGGAGGCCAGTTGGCGATGCAGCTGCAGGAAACAACGGGCTGTGCAAGCTGCTGTGTGTGCGCGCACGGCAGGCTGGCGTCTCTGGCTTGCAGCTGAGCACGCCACGGCGGTCTGCAGACGTGCTAGTGGCGCAGGGAGCGGCGGTGAAGAAGGGCATATTGAGGTGGCGATGGCGGCGGCAGTTCGAGTGTGGTGCAGCATCCAAGTGGTGGAGCGGGTAGCGGTGCGTGTGGTGCGTGCCGTGGTGCGTGTGATCAGTGCGGTAGCGCTGTGTGGTGGTCTGTAGAGCGTTTGTTTTTTTGTGGGCGGTTTGTACTGTTTGGAGTAGCCTCGTGGTCTAGTGGTATGATTCTCGCTTCGGGTGCGAGAGGTCCCGGGTTCGATTCCCGGTGAGGCCCCGTCTTTGCTCCTTGCGCTTGCTGCCTGTAATGCTTTTTGCCGACCGCCTCATGGCCCAGCGACGAGCTCTATGGCCTGCCCATCGGATCCGCTACCTTCTAGGCCGCACCGCGCAACGGCCGAGCGGCTGCTGACGTTCAAACAAGGCCTTCCAGACGACGAAAGACCCCATCGTGGGAGGCCAGTTGGCGATGCAGCTGCAGGAAACAACGGGCTGTGCAAGCTGCTGTGTGTGCGCGCACGGCAGGCTGGCGTCTCTGGCTTGCAGCTGAGCACGCCACGGCGGTCTGCAGACGTGCTAGTGGCGCAGGGAGCGGCGGTGAAGAAGGGCATATTGAGGTGGCGATGGCGGCGGCAGTTCGAGTGTGGTGCAGCATCCAAGTGGTGGAGCGGGTAGCGGTGCGTGTGGTGCGTGCCGTGGTGCGTGTGATCAGTGCGGTAGCGCTGTGTGGTGGTCTGTAGAGCGTTTGTTTTTTTGTGGGCGGTTTGTACTGTTTGGAGTAGCCTCGTGGTCTAGTGGTATGATTCTCGCTTCGGGTGCGAGAGGTCCCGGGTTCGATTCCCGGTGAGGCCCCGTCTTTGCTCCTTGCGCTTGCTGCCTGTAATGCTTTTTGCCGACCGCCTCATGGCCCAGCGACGAGCTCTATGGCCTGCCCATCGGATCCGCTACCTTCTAGGCCGCGCCGCGCAACGGCCGAGCGGCTGCTGACGTTCAAACAAGGCCTTCCAGACGACGAAAGACCCCATCGTGGGAGGCCAGTTGGCGATGCAGCTGCAGGAAACAACGGGCTGTGCAAGCTGCTGTGTGTGCGCGCACGGCAGGCTGGCGTCTCTGGCTTGCAGCTGAGCACGCCACGGCGGTCTGCAGACGTGCTAGTGGCGCAGGGAGCGGCGGTGAAGAAGGGCATATTGAGGTGGCGATGGCGGCGGCAGTTCGAGTGTGGTGCAGCATCCAAGTGGTGGAGCGGGTAGCGGTGCGTGTGGTGCGTGCCGTGGTGCGTGTGATCAGTGCGGTAGCGCTGTGTGGTGGTCTGTAGAGCGTTTGTTTTTTTGTGGGCGGTTTGTACTGTTTGGAGTGGCCTCGTGGTCTAGTGGTATGATTCTCGCTTCGGGTGCGAGAGGTCCCGGGTTCGATTCCCGGTGAGGCCCCGTCTTTGCTCCTTGCGCTTGCTGCCTGTAATGCTTTTTGCCGACCGCCTCATGGCCCAGCGACGAGCTCTATGGCCTGCCCATCGGATCCGCTACCTTCTAGGCCGCGCCGCGCAACGGCCGAGCGGCTGCTGACGTTCAAACAAGGCCTTCCAGACGACGAAAGACCCCATCGTGGGAGGCCAGTTGGCGATGCAGCTGCAGGAAACAACGGGCTGTGCAAGCTGCTGTGTGTGCGCGCACGGCAGGCTGGCGTCTCTGGCTTGCAGCTGAGCACGCCACGGCGGTCTGCAGACGTGCTAGTGGCGCAGGGAGCGGCGGTGAAGAAGGGCATATTGAGGTGGCGATGGCGGCGGCAGTTCGAGTGTGGTGCAGCATCCAAGTGGTGGAGCGGGTAGCGGTGCGTGTGGTGCGTGCCGTGGTGCGTGTGATCAGTGCGGTAGCGCTGTGTGGTGGTCTGTAGAGCGTTTGTTTTTTTGTGGGCGGTTTGTACTGTTTGGAGTGGCCTCGTGGTCTAGTGGTATGATTCTCGCTTCGGGTGCGAGAGGTCCCGGGTTCGATTCCCGGTGAGGCCCCGTCTTTGCTCCTTGCGCTTGCTGCCTATAATGCTTTTTGCCGACCGCCTCATGGCCCAGCGACGAGCTCTATGGCCTGCCCATCGGATCCGCTACCTTCTAGGCCGCGCCGCGCAACGGCCGAGCGGCTGCTGACGTTCAAACAAGGCCTTCCAGACGACGAAAGACCCCATCGTGGGAGGCCAGTTGGCGATGCAGCTGCAGGAAACAACGGGCTGTGCAAGCTGCTGTGTGTGCGCGCACGGCAGGCTGGCGTCTCTGGCTTGCAGCTGAGCACGCCACGGCGGTCTGCAGACGTGCTAGTGGCGCAGGGAGCGGCGGTGAAGAAGGGCATATTGAGGTGGCGATGGCGGCGGCAGTTCGAGTGTGGTGCAGCATCCAAGTGGTGGAGCGGGTAGCGGTGCGTGTGGTGCGTGCCGTGGTGCGTGTGATCAGTGCGGTAGCGCTGTGTGGTGGTCTGTAGAGCGTTTGTTTTTTTGTGGGCGGTTTGTACTGTTTGGAGTGGCCTCGTGGTCTAGTGGTATGATTCTCGCTTCGGGTGCGAGAGGTCCCGGGTTCGATTCCCGGTGAGGCCCCGTCTTTGCTCCTTGCGCTTGCTGCCTGTAATGCTTTTTGCCGACCGCCTCATGGCCCAGCGACGAGCTCTATGGCCTGCCCATCGGATCCGCTACCTTCTAGGCCGCGCCGCGCAACGGCCGAGCGGCTGCTGACGTTCAAACAAGGCCTTCCAGACGACGAAAGACCCCATCGTGGGAGGCCAGTTGGCGATGCAGCTGCAGGAAACAACGGGCTGTGCAAGCTGCTGTGTGTGCGCGCACGGCAGGCTGGCGTCTCTGGCTTGCAGCTGAGCACGCCACGGCGGTCTGCAGACGTGCTAGTGGCGCAGGGAGCGGCGGTGAAGAAGGGCATATTGAGGTGGCGATGGCGGCGGCAGTTCGAGTGTGGTGCAGCATCCAAGTGGTGGAGCGGGTAGCGGTGCGTGTGGTGCGTGCCGTGGTGCGTGTGATCAGTGCGGTAGCGCTGTGTGGTGGTCTGTAGAGCGTTTGTTTTTTTGTGGGCGGTTTGTACTGTTTGGAGTGGCCTCGTGGTCTAGTGGTATGATTCTCGCTTCGGGTGCGAGAGGTCCCGGGTTCGATTCCCGGTGAGGCCCCGTCTTTGCTCCTTGCGCTTGCTGCCTGTAATGCTTTTTGCCGACCGCCTCATGGCCCAGCGACGAGCTCTATGGCCTGCCCATCGGATCCGCTACCTTCTAGGCCGCGCCGCGCAACGGCCGAGCGGCTGCTGACGTTCAAACAAGGCCTTCCAGACGACGAAAGACCCCATCGTGGGAGGCCAGTTGGCGATGCAGCTGCAGGAAACAACGGGCTGTGCAAGCTGCTGTGTGTGCGCGCACGGCAGGCTGGCGTCTCTGGCTTGCAGCTGAGCACGCCACGGCGGTCTGCAGACGTGCTAGTGGCGCAGGGAGCGGCGGTGAAGAAGGGCATATTGAGGTGGCGATGGCGGCGGCAGTTCGAGTGTGGTGCAGCATCCAAGTGGTGGAGCGGGTAGCGGTGCGTGTGGTGCGTGCCGTGGTGCGTGTGATCAGTGCGGTAGCGCTGTGTGGTGGTCTGTAGAGCGTTTGTTTTTTTGTGGGCGGTTTGTACTGTTTGGAGTGGCCTCGTGGTCTAGTGGTATGATTCTCGCTTCGGGTGCGAGAGGTCCCGGGTTCGATTCCCGGTGAGGCCCCGTCTTTGCTCCTTGCGCTTGCTGCCTGTAATGCTTTTTGCCGACCGCCTCATGGCCCAGCGACGAGCTCTATGGCCTGCCCATCGGATCCGCTACCTTCTAGGCCGCGCCGCGCAACGGCCGAGCGGCTGCTGACGTTCAAACAAGGCCTTCCAGACGACGAAAGACCCCATCGTGGGAGGCCAGTTGGCGATGCAGCTGCAGGAAACAACGGGCTGTGCAAGCTGCTGTGTGTGCGCGCACGGCAGGCTGGCGTCTCTGGCTTGCAGCTGAGCACGCCACGGCGGTCTGCAGACGTGCTAGTGGCGCAGGGAGCGGCGGTGAAGAAGGGCATATTGAGGTGGCGATGGCGGCGGCAGTTCGAGTGTGGTGCAGCATCCAAGTGGTGGAGCGGGTAGCGGTGCGTGTGGTGCGTGCCGTGGTGCGTGTGATCAGTGCGGTAGCGCTGTGTGGTGGTCTGTAGAGCGTTTGTTTTTTTGTGGGCGGTTTGTACTGTTTGGAGTGGCCTCGTGGTCTAGTGGTATGATTCTCGCTTCGGGTGCGAGAGGTCCCGGGTTCGATTCCCGGTGAGGCCCCGTCTTTGCTCCTTGCGCTTGCTGCCTGTAATGCTTTTTGCCGACCGCCTCATGGCCCAGCGACGAGCTCTATGGCCTGCCCATCGGATCCGCTACCTTCTAGGCCGCGCCGCGCAACGGCCGAGCGGCTGCTGACGTTCAAACAAGGCCTTCCAGACGACGAAAGACCCCATCGTGGGAGGCCAGTTGGCGATGCAGCTGCAGGAAACAACGGGCTGTGCAAGCTGCTGTGTGTGCGCGCACGGCAGGCTGGCGTCTCTGGCTTGCAGCTGAGCACGCCACGGCGGTCTGCAGACGTGCTAGTGGCGCAGGGAGCGGCGGTGAAGAAGGGCATATTGAGGTGGCGATGGCGGCGGCAGTTCGAGTGTGGTGCAGCATCCAAGTGGTGGAGCGGGTAGCGGTGCGTGTGGTGCGTGCCGTGGTGCGTGTGATCAGTGCGGTAGCGCTGTGTGGTGGTCTGTAGAGCGTTTGTTTTTTTGTGGGCGGTTTGTACTGTTTGGAGTGGCCTCGTGGTCTAGTGGTATGATTCTCGCTTCGGGTGCGAGAGGTCCCGGGTTCGATTCCCGGTGAGGCCCCGTCTTTGCTCCTTGCGCTTGCTGCCTGTAATGCTTTTTGCCGACCGCCTCATGGCCCAGCGACGAGCTCTATGGCCTGCCCATCGGATCCGCTACCTTCTAGGCCGCGCCGCGCAACGGCCGAGCGGCTGCTGACGTTCAAACAAGGCCTTCCAGACGACGAAAGACCCCATCGTGGGAGGCCAGTTGGCGATGCAGCTGCAGGAAACAACGGGCTGTGCAAGCTGCTGTGTGTGCGCGCACGGCAGGCTGGCGTCTCTGGCTTGCAGCTGAGCACGCCACGGCGGTCTGCAGACGTGCTAGTGGCGCAGGGAGCGGCGGTGAAGAAGGGCATATTGAGGTGGCGATGGCGGCGGCAGTTCGAGTGTGGTGCAGCATCCAAGTGGTGGAGCGGGTAGCGGTGCGTGTGGTGCGTGCCGTGGTGCGTGTGATCAGTGCGGTAGCGCTGTGTGGTGGTCTGTAGAGCGTTTGTTTTTTTGTGGGCGGTTTGTACTGTTTGGAGTGGCCTCGTGGTCTAGTGGTATGATTCTCGCTTCGGGTGCGAGAGGTCCCGGGTTCGATTCCCGGTGAGGCCCCGTCTTTGCTCCTTGCGCTTGCTGCCTGTAATGCTTTTTGCCGACCGCCTCATGGCCCAGCGACGAGCTCTATGGCCTGCCCATCGGATCCGCTACCTTCTAGGCCGCGCCGCGCAACGGCCGAGCGGCTGCTGACGTTCAAACAAGGCCTTCCAGACGACGAAAGACCCCATCGTGGGAGGCCAGTTGGCGATGCAGCTGCAGGAAACAACGGGCTGTGCAAGCTGCTGTGTGTGCGCGCACGGCAGGCTGGCGTCTCTGGCTTGCAGCTGAGCACGCCACGGCGGTCTGCAGACGTGCTAGTGGCGCAGGGAGCGGCGGTGAAGAAGGGCATATTGAGGTGGCGATGGCGGCGGCAGTTCGAGTGTGGTGCAGCATCCAAGTGGTGGAGCGGGTAGCGGTGCGTGTGGTGCGTGCCGTGGTGCGTGTGATCAGTGCAGTAGCGCTGTGTGGTGGTCTGTAGAGCGTTTGTTTTTTTGTGGGCGGTTTGTACTGTTTGGAGTGGCCTCGTGGTCTAGTGGTATGATTCTCGCTTCGGGTGCGAGAGGTCCCGGGTTCGATTCCCGGTGAGGCCCCGTCTTTGCTCCTTGCGCTTGCTGCCTGTAATGCTTTTTGCCGACCGCCTCATGGCCCAGCGACGAGCTCTATGGCCTGCCCATCGGATCCGCTACCTTCTAGGCCGCGCCGCGCAACGGCCGAGCGGCTGCTGACGTTCAAACAAGGCCTTCCAGACGACGAAAGACCCCATCGTGGGAGGCCAGTTGGCGATGCAGCTGCAGGAAACAACGGGCTGTGCAAGCTGCTGTGTGTGCGCGCACGGCAGGCTGGCGTCTCTGGCTTGCAGCTGAGCACGCCACGGCGGTCTGCAGACGTGCTAGTGGCGCAGGGAGCGGCGGTGAAGAAGGGCATATTGAGGTGGCGATGGCGGCGGCAGTTCGAGTGTGGTGCAGCATCCAAGTGGTGGAGCGGGTAGCGGTGCGTGTGGTGCGTGCCGTGGTGCGTGTGATCAGTGCGGTAGCGCTGTGTGGTGGTCTGTAGAGCGTTTGTTTTTTTGTGGGCGGTTTGTACTGTTTGGAGTGGCCTCGTGGTCTAGTGGTATGATTCTCGCTTCGGGTGCGAGAGGTCCCGGGTTCGATTCCCGGTGAGGCCCCGTCTTTGCTCCTTGCGCTTGCTGCCTGTAATGCTTTTTGCCGACCGCCTCATGGCCCAGCGACGAGCTCTATGGCCTGCCCATCGGATCCGCTACCTTCTAGGCCGCGCCGCGCAACGGCCGAGCGGCTGCTGACGTTCAAACAAGGCCTTCCAGACGACGAAAGACCCCATCGTGGGAGGCCAGTTGGCGATGCAGCTGCAGGAAACAACGGGCTGTGCAAGCTGCTGTGTGTGCGCGCACGGCAGGCTGGCGTCTCTGGCTTGCAGCTGAGCACGCCACGGCGGTCTGCAGACGTGCTAGTGGCGCAGGGAGCGGCGGTGAAGAAGGGCATATTGAGGTGGCGATGGCGGCGGCAGTTCGAGTGTGGTGCAGCATCCAAGTGGTGGAGCGGGTAGCGGTGCGTGTGGTGCGTGCCGTGGTGCGTGTGATCAGTGCGGTAGCGCTGTGTGGTGGTCTGTAGAGCGTTTGTTTTTTTGTGGGCGGTTTGTACTGTTTGGAGTGGCCTCGTGGTCTAGTGGTATGATTCTCGCTTCGGGTGCGAGAGGTCCCGGGTTCGATTCCCGGTGAGGCCCCGTCTTTGCTCCTTGCGCTTGCTGCCTGTAATGCTTTTTGCCGACCGCCTCATGGCCCAGCGACGAGCTCTATGGCCTGCCCATCGGATCCGCTACCTTCTAGGCCGCGCCGCGCAACGGCCGAGCGGCTGCTGACGTTCAAACAAGGCCTTCCAGACGACGAAAGACCCCATCGTGGGAGGCCAGTTGGCGATGCAGCTGCAGGAAACAACGGGCTGTGCAAGCTGCTGTGTGTGCGCGCACGGCAGGCTGGCGTCTCTGGCTTGCAGCTGAGCACGCCACGGCGGTCTGCAGACGTGCTAGTGGCGCAGGGAGCGGCGGTGAAGAAGGGCATATTGAGGTGGCGATGGCGGCGGCAGTTCGAGTGTGGTGCAGCATCCAAGTGGTGGAGCGGGTAGCGGTGCGTGTGGTGCGTGCCGTGGTGCGTGTGATCAGTGCGGTAGCGCTGTGTGGTGGTCTGTAGAGCGTTTGTTTTTTTGTGGGCGGTTTGTACTGTTTGGAGTGGCCTCGTGGTCTAGTGGTATGATTCTCGCTTCGGGTGCGAGAGGTCCCGGGTTCGATTCCCGGTGAGGCCCCGTCTTTGCTCCTTGCGCTTGCTGCCTGTAATGCTTTTTGCCGACCGCCTCATGGCCCAGCGACGAGCTCTATGGCCTGCCCATCGGATCCGCTACCTTCTAGGCCGCGCCGCGCAACGGCCGAGCGGCTGCTGACGTTCAAACAAGGCCTTCCAGACGACGAAAGACCCCATCGTGGGAGGCCAGTTGGCGATGCAGCTGCAGGAAACAACGGGCTGTGCAAGCTGCTGTGTGTGCGCGCACGGCAGGCTGGCGTCTCTGGCTTGCAGCTGAGCACGCCACGGCGGTCTGCAGACGTGCTAGTGGCGCAGGGAGCGGCGGTGAAGAAGGGCATATTGAGGTGGCGATGGCGGCGGCAGTTCGAGTGTGGTGCAGCATCCAAGTGGTGGAGCGGGTAGCGGTGCGTGTGGTGCGTGCCGTGGTGCGTGTGATCAGTGCGGTAGCGCTGTGTGGTGGTCTGTAGAGCGTTTGTTTTTTTGTGGGCGGTTTGTACTGTTTGGAGTGGCCTCGTGGTCTAGTGGTATGATTCTCGCTTCGGGTGCGAGAGGTCCCGGGTTCGATTCCCGGTGAGGCCCCGTCTTTGCTCCTTGCGCTTGCTGCCTGTAATGCTTTTTGCCGACCGCCTCATGGCCCAGCGACGAGCTCTATGGCCTGCCCATCGGATCCGCTACCTTCTAGGCCGCGCCGCGCAACGGCCGAGCGGCTGCTGACGTTCAAACAAGGCCTTCCAGACGACGAAAGACCCCATCGTGGGAGGCCAGTTGGCGATGCAGCTGCAGGAAACAACGGGCTGTGCAAGCTGCTGTGTGTGCGCGCACGGCAGGCTGGCGTCTCTGGCTTGCAGCTGAGCACGCCACGGCGGTCTGCAGACGTGCTAGTGGCGCAGGGAGCGGCGGTGAAGAAGGGCATATTGAGGTGGCGATGGCGGCGGCAGTTCGAGTGTGGTGCAGCATCCAAGTGGTGGAGCGGGTAGCGGTGCGTGTGGTGCGTGCCGTGGTGCGTGTGATCAGTGCGGTAGCGCTGTGTGGTGGTCTGTAGAGCGTTTGTTTTTTTGTGGGCGGTTTGTACTGTTTGGAGTGGCCTCGTGGTCTAGTGGTATGATTCTCGCTTCGGGTGCGAGAGGTCCCGGGTTCGATTCCCGGTGAGGCCCCGTCTTTGCTCCTTGCGCTTGCTGCCTGTAATGCTTTTTGCCGACCGCCTCATGGCCCAGCGACGAGCTCTATGGCCTGCCCATCGGATCCGCTACCTTCTAGGCCGCGCCGCGCAACGGCCGAGCGGCTGCTGACGTTCAAACAAGGCCTTCCAGACGACGAAAGACCCCATCGTGGGAGGCCAGTTGGCGATGCAGCTGCAGGAAACAACGGGCTGTGCAAGCTGCTGTGTGTGCGCGCACGGCAGGCTGGCGTCTCTGGCTTGCAGCTGAGCACGCCACGGCGGTCTGCAGACGTGCTAGTGGCGCAGGGAGCGGCGGTGAAGAAGGGCATATTGAGGTGGCGATGGCGGCGGCAGTTCGAGTGTGGTGCAGCATCCAAGTGGTGGAGCGGGTAGCGGTGCGTGTGGTGCGTGCCGTGGTGCGTGTGATCAGTGCGGTAGCGCTGTGTGGTGGTCTGTAGAGCGTTTGTTTTTTTGTGGGCGGTTTGTACTGTTTGGAGTGGCCTCGTGGTCTAGTGGTATGATTCTCGCTTCGGGTGCGAGAGGTCCCGGGTTCGATTCCCGGTGAGGCCCCGTCTTTGCTCCTTGCGCTTGCTGCCTGTAATGCTTTTTGCCGACCGCCTCATGGCCCAGCGACGAGCTCTATGGCCTGCCCATCGGATCCGCTACCTTCTAGGCCGCGCCGCGCAACGGCCGAGCGGCTGCTGACGTTCAAACAAGGCCTTCCAGACGACGAAAGACCCCATCGTGGGAGGCCAGTTGGCGATGCAGCTGCAGGAAACAACGGGCTGTGCAAGCTGCTGTGTGTGCGCGCACGGCAGGCTGGCGTCTCTGGCTTGCAGCTGAGCACGCCACGGCGGTCTGCAGACGTGCTAGTGGCGCAGGGAGCGGCGGTGAAGAAGGGCATATTGAGGTGGCGATGGCGGCGGCAGTTCGAGTGTGGTGCAGCATCCAAGTGGTGGAGCGGGTAGCGGTGCGTGTGGTGCGTGCCGTGGTGCGTGTGATCAGTGCGGTAGCGCTGTGTGGTGGTCTGTAGAGCGTTTGTTTTTTTGTGGGCGGTTTGTACTGTTTGGAGTGGCCTCGTGGTCTAGTGGTATGATTCTCGCTTCGGGTGCGAGAGGTCCCGGGTTCGATTCCCGGTGAGGCCCCGTCTTTGCTCCTTGCGCTTGCTGCCTGTAATGCTTTTTGCCGACCGCCTCATGGCCCAGCGACGAGCTCTATGGCCTGCCCATCGGATCCGCTACCTTCTAGGCCGCGCCGCGCAACGGCCGAGCGGCTGCTGACGTTCAAACAAGGCCTTCCAGACGACGAAAGACCCCATCGTGGGAGGCCAGTTGGCGATGCAGCTGCAGGAAACAACGGGCTGTGCAAGCTGCTGTGTGTGCGCGCACGGCAGGCTGGCGTCTCTGGCTTGCAGCTGAGCACGCCACGGCGGTCTGCAGACGTGCTAGTGGCGCAGGGAGCGGCGGTGAAGAAGGGCATATTGAGGTGGCGATGGCGGCGGCAGTTCGAGTGTGGTGCAGCATCCAAGTGGTGGAGCGGGTAGCGGTGCGTGTGGTGCGTGCCGTGGTGCGTGTGATCAGTGCGGTAGCGCTGTGTGGTGGTCTGTAGAGCGTTTGTTTTTTTGTGGGCGGTTTGTACTGTTTGGAGTGGCCTCGTGGTCTAGTGGTATGATTCTCGCTTCGGGTGCGAGAGGTCCCGGGTTCGATTCCCGGTGAGGCCCCGTCTTTGCTCCTTGCGCTTGCTGCCTGTAATGCTTTTTGCCGACCGCCTCATGGCCCAGCGACGAGCTCTATGGCCTGCCCATCGGATCCGCTACCTTCTAGGCCGCGCCGCGCAACGGCCGAGCGGCTGCTGACGTTCAAACAAGGCCTTCCAGACGACGAAAGACCCCATCGTGGGAGGCCAGTTGGCGATGCAGCTGCAGGAAACAACGGGCTGTGCAAGCTGCTGTGTGTGCGCGCACGGCAGGCTGGCGTCTCTGGCTTGCAGCTGAGCACGCCACGGCGGTCTGCAGACGTGCTAGTGGCGCAGGGAGCGGCGGTGAAGAAGGGCATATTGAGGTGGCGATGGCGGCGGCAGTTCGAGTGTGGTGCAGCATCCAAGTGGTGGAGCGGGTAGCGGTGCGTGTGGTGCGTGCCGTGGTGCGTGTGATCAGTGCGGTAGCGCTGTGTGGTGGTCTGTAGAGCGTTTGTTTTTTTGTGGGCGGTTTGTACTGTTTGGAGTGGCCTCGTGGTCTAGTGGTATGATTCTCGCTTCGGGTGCGAGAGGTCCCGGGTTCGATTCCCGGTGAGGCCCCGTCTTTGCTCCTTGCGCTTGCTGCCTGTAATGCTTTTTGCCGACCGCCTCATGGCCCAGCGACGAGCTCTATGGCCTGCCCATCGGATCCGCTACCTTCTAGGCCGCGCCGCGCAACGGCCGAGCGGCTGCTGACGTTCAAACAAGGCCTTCCAGACGACGAAAGACCCCATCGTGGGAGGCCAGTTGGCGATGCAGCTGCAGGAAACAACGGGCTGTGCAAGCTGCTGTGTGTGCGCGCACGGCAGGCTGGCGTCTCTGGCTTGCAGCTGAGCACGCCACGGCGGTCTGCAGACGTGCTAGTGGCGCAGGGAGCGGCGGTGAAGAAGGGCATATTGAGGTGGCGATGGCGGCGGCAGTTCGAGTGTGGTGCAGCATCCAAGTGGTGGAGCGGGTAGCGGTGCGTGTGGTGCGTGCCGTGGTGCGTGTGATCAGTGCGGTAGCGCTGTGTGGTGGTCTGTAGAGCGTTTGTTTTTTTGTGGGCGGTTTGTACTGTTTGGAGTGGCCTCGTGGTCTAGTGGTATGATTCTCGCTTCGGGTGCGAGAGGTCCCGGGTTCGATTCCCGGTGAGGCCCCGTCTTTGCTCCTTGCGCTTGCTGCCTGTAATGCTTTTTGCCGACCGCCTCATGGCCCAGCGACGAGCTCTATGGCCTGCCCATCGGATCCGCTACCTTCTAGGCCGCGCCGCGCAACGGCCGAGCGGCTGCTGACGTTCAAACAAGGCCTTCCAGACGACGAAAGACCCCATCGTGGGAGGCCAGTTGGCGATGCAGCTGCAGGAAACAACGGGCTGTGCAAGCTGCTGTGTGTGCGCGCACGGCAGGCTGGCGTCTCTGGCTTGCAGCTGAGCACGCCACGGCGGTCTGCAGACGTGCTAGTGGCGCAGGGAGCGGCGGTGAAGAAGGGCATATTGAGGTGGCGATGGCGGCGGCAGTTCGAGTGTGGTGCAGCATCCAAGTGGTGGAGCGGGTAGCGGTGCGTGTGGTGCGTGCCGTGGTGCGTGTGATCAGTGCGGTAGCGCTGTGTGGTGGTCTGTAGAGCGTTTGTTTTTTTGTGGGCGGTTTGTACTGTTTGGAGTGGCCTCGTGGTCTAGTGGTATGATTCTCGCTTCGGGTGCGAGAGGTCCCGGGTTCGATTCCCGGTGAGGCCCCGTCTTTGCTCCTTGCGCTTGCTGCCTGTAATGCTTTTTGCCGACCGCCTCATGGCCCAGCGACGAGCTCTATGGCCTGCCCATCGGATCCGCTACCTTCTAGGCCGCGCCGCGCAACGGCCGAGCGGCTGCTGACGTTCAAACAAGGCCTTCCAGACGACGAAAGACCCCATCGTGGGAGGCCAGTTGGCGATGCAGCTGCAGGAAACAACGGGCTGTGCAAGCTGCTGTGTGTGCGCGCACGGCAGGCTGGCGTCTCTGGCTTGCAGCTGAGCACGCCACGGCGGTCTGCAGACGTGCTAGTGGCGCAGGGAGCGGCGGTGAAGAAGGGCATATTGAGGTGGCGATGGCGGCGGCAGTTCGAGTGTGGTGCAGCATCCAAGTGGTGGAGCAGGTAGCGGTGCGTGTGGTGCGTGCCGTGGTGCGTGTGATCAGTGCGGTAGCGCTGTGTGGTGGTCTGTAGAGCGTTTGTTTTTTTGTGGGCGGTTTGTACTGTTTGGAGTGGCCTCGTGGTCTAGTGGTATGATTCTCGCTTCGGGTGCGAGAGGTCCCGGGTTCGATTCCCGGTGAGGCCCCGTCTTTGCTCCTTGCGCTTGCTGCCTGTAATGCTTTTTGCCGACCGCCTCATGGCCCAGCGACGAGCTCTATGGCCTGCCCATCGGATCCGCTACCTTCTAGGCCGCGCCGCGCAACGGCCGAGCGGCTGCTGACGTTCAAACAAGGCCTTCCAGACGACGAAAGACCCCATCGTGGGAGGCCAGTTGGCGATGCAGCTGCAGGAAACAACGGGCTGTGCAAGCTGCTGTGTGTGCGCGCACGGCAGGCTGGCGTCTCTGGCTTGCAGCTGAGCACGCCACGGCGGTCTGCAGACGTGCTAGTGGCGCAGGGAGCGGCGGTGAAGAAGGGCATATTGAGGTGGCGATGGCGGCGGCAGTTCGAGTGTGGTGCAGCATCCAAGTGGTGGAGCGGGTAGCGGTGCGTGCCGTGGTGCGTGTGATCAGTGCGGTAGCGCTGTGTGGTGGTCTGTAGAGCGTTTGTTTTTTTGTGGGCGGTTTGTACTGTTTGGAGTGGCCTCGTGGTCTAGTGGTATGATTCTCGCTTCGGGTGCGAGAGGTCCCGGGTTCGATTCCCGGTGAGGCCCCGTCTTTGCTCCTTGCGCTTGCTGCCTGTAATGCTTTTTGCCGACCGCCTCATGGCCCAGCGACGAGCTCTATGGCCTGCCCATCGGATCCGCTACCTTCTAGGCCGCGCCGCGCAACGGCCGAGCGGCTGCTGACGTTCAAACAAGGCCTTCCAGACGACGAAAGACCCCATCGTGGGAGGCCAGTTGGCGATGCAGCTGCAGGAAACAACGGGCTGTGCAAGCTGCTGTGTGTGCGCGCACGGCAGGCTGGCGTCTCTGGCTTGCAGCTGAGCACGCCACGGCGGTCTGCAGACGTGCTAGTGGCGCAGGGAGCGGCGGTGAAGAAGGGCATATTGAGGTGGCGATGGCGGCGGCAGTTCGAGTGTGGTGCAGCATCCAAGTGGTGGAGCGGGTAGCGGTGCGTGTGGTGCGTGCCGTGGTGCGTGTGATCAGTGCGGTAGCGCTGTGTGGTGGTCTGTAGAGCGTTTGTTTTTTTGTGGGCGGTTTGTACTGTTTGGAGTGGCCTCGTGGTCTAGTGGTATGATTCTCGCTTCGGGTGCGAGAGGTCCCGGGTTCGATTCCCGGTGAGGCCCCGTCTTTGCTCCTTGCGCTTGCTGCCTGTAATGCTTTTTGCCGACCGCCTCATGGCCCAGCGACGAGCTCTATGGCCTGCCCATCGGATCCGCTACCTTCTAGGCCGCGCCGCGCAACGGCCGAGCGGCTGCTGACGTTCAAACAAGGCCTTCCAGACGACGAAAGACCCCATCGTGGGAGGCCAGTTGGCGATGCAGCTGCAGGAAACAACGGGCTGTGCAAGCTGCTGTGTGTGCGCGCACGGCAGGCTGGCGTCTCTGGCTTGCAGCTGAGCACGCCACGGCGGTCTGCAGACGTGCTAGTGGCGCAGGGAGCGGCGGTGAAGAAGGGCATATTGAGGTGGCGATGGCGGCGGCAGTTCGAGTGTGGTGCAGCATCCAAGTGGTGGAGCGGGTAGCGGTGCGTGTGGTGCGTGCCGTGGTGCGTGTGATCAGTGCGGTAGCGCTGTGTGGTGGTCTGTAGAGCGTTTGTTTTTTTGTGGGCGGTTTGTACTGTTTGGAGTGGCCTCGTGGTCTAGTGGTATGATTCTCGCTTCGGGTGCGAGAGGTCCCGGGTTCGATTCCCGGTGAGGCCCCGTCTTTGCTCCTTGCGCTTGCTGCCTGTAATGCTTTTTGCCGACCGCCTCATGGCCCAGCGACGAGCTCTATGGCCTGCCCATCGGATCCGCTACCTTCTAGGCCGCGCCGCGCAACGGCCGAGCGGCTGCTGACGTTCAAACAAGGTCTTCCAGACGACGAAAGACCCCATCGTGGGAGGCCAGTTGGCGATGCAGCTGCAGGAAACAACGGGCTGTGCAAGCTGCTGTGTGTGCGCGCACGGCAGGCTGGCGTCTCTGGCTTGCAGCTGAGCACGCCACGGCGGTCTGCAGACGTGCTAGTGGCGCAGGGAGCGGCGGTGAAGAAGGGCATATTGAGGTGGCGATGGCGGCGGCAGTTCGAGTGTGGTGCAGCATCCAAGTGGTGGAGCGGGTAGCGGTGCGTGTGGTGCGTGCCGTGGTGCGTGTGATCAGTGCGGTAGCGCTGTGTGGTGGTCTGTAGAGCGTTTGTTTTTTTGTGGGCGGTTTGTACTGTTTGGAGTGGCCTCGTGGTCTAGTGGTATGATTCTCGCTTCGGGTGCGAGAGGTCCCGGGTTCGATTCCCGGTGAGGCCCCGTCTTTGCTCCTTGCGCTTGCTGCCTGTAATGCTTTTTGCCGACCGCCTCATGGCCCAGCGACGAGCTCTATGGCCTGCCCATCGGATCCGCTACCTTCTAGGCCGCGCCGCGCAACGGCCGAGCGGCTGCTGACGTTCAAACAAGGCCTTCCAGACGACGAAAGACCCCATCGTGGGAGGCCAGTTGGCGATGCAGCTGCAGGAAACAACGGGCTGTGCAAGCTGCTGTGTGTGCGCGCACGGCAGGCTGGCGTCTCTGGCTTGCAGCTGAGCACGCCACGGCGGTCTGCAGACGTGCTAGTGGCGCAGGGAGCGGCGGTGAAGAAGGGCATATTGAGGTGGCGATGGCGGCGGCAGTTCGAGTGTGGTGCAGCATCCAAGTGGTGGAGCGGGTAGCGGTGCGTGTGGTGCGTGCCGTGGTGCGTGTGATCAGTGCGGTAGCGCTGTGTGGTGGTCTGTAGAGCGTTTGTTTTTTTGTGGGCGGTTTGTACTGTTTGGAGTGGCCTCGTGGTCTAGTGGTATGATTCTCGCTTCGGGTGCGAGAGGTCCCGGGTTCGATTCCCGGTGAGGCCCCGTCTTTGCTCCTTGCGCTTGCTGCCTGTAATGCTTTTTGCCGACCGCCTCATGGCCCAGCGACGAGCTCTATGGCCTGCCCATCGGATCCGCTACCTTCTAGGCCGCGCCGCGCAACGGCCGAGCGGCTGCTGACGTTCAAACAAGGTCTTCCAGACGACGAAAGACCCCATCGTGGGAGGCCAGTTGGCGATGCAGCTGCAGGAAACAACGGGCTGTGCAAGCTGCTGTGTGTGCGCGCACGGCAGGCTGGCGTCTCTGGCTTGCAGCTGAGCACGCCACGGCGGTCTGCAGACGTGCTAGTGGCGCAGGGAGCGGCGGTGAAGAAGGGCATATTGAGGTGGCGATGGCGGCGGCAGTTCGAGTGTGGTGCAGCATCCAAGTGGTGGAGCGGGTAGCGGTGCGTGTGGTGCGTGCCGTGGTGCGTGTGATCAGTGCGGTAGCGCTGTGTGGTGGTCTGTAGAGCGTTTGTTTTTTTGTGGGCGGTTTGTACTGTTTGGAGTGGCCTCGTGGTCTAGTGGTATGATTCTCGCTTCGGGTGCGAGAGGTCCCGGGTTCGATTCCCGGTGAGGCCCCGTCTTTGCTCCTTGCGCTTGCTGCCTGTAATGCTTTTTGCCGACCGCCTCATGGCCCAGCGACGAGCTCTATGGCCTGCCCATCGGATCCGCTACCTTCTAGGCCGCGCCGCGCAACGGCCGAGCGGCTGCTGACGTTCAAACAAGGCCTTCCAGACGACGAAAGACCCCATCGTGGGAGGCCAGTTGGCGATGCAGCTGCAGGAAACAACGGGCTGTGCAAGCTGCTGTGTGTGCGCGCACGGCAGGCTGGCGTCTCTGGCTTGCAGCTGAGCACGCCACGGCGGTCTGCAGACGTGCTAGTGGCGCAGGGAGCGGCGGTGAAGAAGGGCATATTGAGGTGGCGATGGCGGCGGCAGTTCGAGTGTGGTGCAGCATCCAAGTGGTGGAGCGGGTAGCGGTGCGTGTGGTGCGTGCCGTGGTGCGTGTGATCAGTGCGGTAGCGCTGTGTGGTGGTCTGTAGAGCGTTTGTTTTTTTGTGGGCGGTTTGTACTGTTTGGAGTGGCCTCGTGGTCTAGTGGTATGATTCTCGCTTCGGGTGCGAGAGGTCCCGGGTTCGATTCCCGGTGAGGCCCCGTCTTTGCTCCTTGCGCTTGCTGCCTGTAATGCTTTTTGCCGACCGCCTCATGGCCCAGCGACGAGCTCTATGGCCTGCCCATCGGATCCGCTACCTTCTAGGCCGCGCCGCGCAACGGCCGAGCGGCTGCTGACGTTCAAACAAGGTCTTCCAGACGACGAAAGACCCCATCGTGGGAGGCCAGTTGGCGATGCAGCTGCAGGAAACAACGGGCTGTGCAAGCTGCTGTGTGTGCGCGCACGGCAGGCTGGCGTCTCTGGCTTGCAGCTGAGCACGCCACGGCGGTCTGCAGACGTGCTAGTGGCGCAGGGAGCGGCGGTGAAGAAGGGCATATTGAGGTGGCGATGGCGGCGGCAGTTCGAGTGTGGTGCAGCATCCAAGTGGTGGAGCGGGTAGCGGTGCGTGTGGTGCGTGCCGTGGTGCGTGTGATCAGTGCGGTAGCGCTGTGTGGTGGTCTGTAGAGCGTTTGTTTTTTTGTGGGCGGTTTGTACTGTTTGGAGTGGCCTCGTGGTCTAGTGGTATGATTCTCGCTTCGGGTGCGAGAGGTCCCGGGTTCGATTCCCGGTGAGGCCCCGTCTTTGCTCCTTGCGCTTGCTGCCTGTAATGCTTTTTGCCGACCGCCTCATGGCCCAGCGACGAGCTCTATGGCCTGCCCATCGGATCCGCTACCTTCTAGGCCGCGCCGCGCAACGGCCGAGCGGCTGCTGACGTTCAAACAAGGTCTTCCAGACGACGAAAGACCCCATCGTGGGAGGCCAGTTGGCGATGCAGCTGCAGGAAACAACGGGCTGTGCAAGCTGCTGTGTGTGCGCGCACGGCAGGCTGGCGTCTCTGGCTTGCAGCTGAGCACGCCACGGCGGTCTGCAGACGTGCTAGTGGCGCAGGGAGCGGCGGTGAAGAAGGGCATATTGAGGTGGCGATGGCGGCGGCAGTTCGAGTGTGGTGCAGCATCCAAGTGGTGGAGCGGGTAGCGGTGCGTGCCGTGGTGCGTGTGATCAGTGCGGTAGCGCTGTGTGGTGGTCTGTAGAGCGTTTGTTTTTTTGTGGGCGGTTTGTACTGTTTGGAGTGGCCTCGTGGTCTAGTGGTATGATTCTCGCTTCGGGTGCGAGAGGTCCCGGGTTCGATTCCCGGTGAGGCCCCGTCTTTGCTCCTTGCGCTTGCTGCCTGTAATGCTTTTTGCCGACCGCCTCATGGCCCAGCGACGAGCTCTATGGCCTGCCCATCGGATCCGCTACCTTCTAGGCCGCGCCGCGCAACGGCCGAGCGGCTGCTGACGTTCAAACAAGGTCTTCCAGACGACGAAAGACCCCATCGTGGGAGGCCAGTTGGCGATGCAGCTGCAGGAAACAACGGGCTGTGCAAGCTGCTGTGTGTGCGCGCACGGCAGGCTGGCGTCTCTGGCTTGCAGCTGAGCACGCCACGGCGGTCTGCAGACGTGCTAGTGGCGCAGGGAGCGGCGGTGAAGAAGGGCATATTGAGGTGGCGATGGCGGCGGCAGTTCGAGTGTGGTGCAGCATCCAAGTGGTGGAGCGGGTAGCGGTGCGTGTGGTGCGTGCCGTGGTGCGTGTGATCAGTGCGGTAGCGCTGTGTGGTGGTCTGTAGAGCGTTTGTTTTTTTGTGGGCGGTTTGTACTGTTTGGAGTGGCCTCGTGGTCTAGTGGTATAATTCTCGCTTCGGGTGCGAGAGGTCCCGGGTTCGATTCCCGGTGAGGCCCCGTCTTTGCTCCTTGCGCTTGCTGCCTGTAATGCTTTTTGCCGACCGCCTCATGGCCCAGCGACGAGCTCTATGGCCTGCCCATCGGATCCGCTACCTTCTAGGCCGCGCCGCGCAACGGCCGAGCGGCTGCTGACGTTCAAACAAGGTCTTCCAGACGACGAAAGACCCCATCGTGGGAGGCCAGTTGGCGATGCAGCTGCAGGAAACAACGGGCTGTGCAAGCTGCTGTGTGTGCGCGCACGGCAGGCTGGCGTCTCTGGCTTGCAGCTGAGCACGCCACGGCGGTCTGCAGACGTGCTAGTGGCGCAGGGAGCGGCGGTGAAGAAGGGCATATTGAGGTGGCGATGGCGGCGGCAGTTCGAGTGTGGTGCAGCATCCAAGTGGTGGAGCGGGTAGCGGTGCGTGTGGTGCGTGCCGTGGTGCGTGTGATCAGTGCGGTAGCGCTGTGTGGTGGTCTGTAGAGCGTTTGTTTTTTTGTGGGCGGTTTGTACTGTTTGGAGTGGCCTCGTGGTCTAGTGGTATGATTCTCGCTTCGGGTGCGAGAGGTCCCGGGTTCGATTCCCGGTGAGGCCCCGTCTTTGCTCCTTGCGCTTGCTGCCTGTAATGCTTTTTGCCGACCGCCTCATGGCCCAGCGACGAGCTCTATGGCCTGCCCATCGGATCCGCTACCTTCTAGGCCGCGCCGCGCAACGGCCGAGCGGCTGCTGACGTTCAAACAAGGCCTTCCAGACGACGAAAGACCCCATCGTGGGAGGCCAGTTGGCGATGCAGCTGCAGGAAACAACGGGCTGTGCAAGCTGCTGTGTGTGCGCGCACGGCAGGCTGGCGTCTCTGGCTTGCAGCTGAGCACGCCACGGCGGTCTGCAGACGTGCTAGTGGCGCAGGGAGCGGCGGTGAAGAAGGGCATATTGAGGTGGCGATGGCGGCGGCAGTTCGAGTGTGGTGCAGCATCCAAGTGGTGGAGCGGGTAGCGGTGCGTGTGGTGCGTGCCGTGGTGCGTGTGATCAGTGCGGTAGCGCTGTGTGGTGGTCTGTAGAGCGTTTGTTTTTTTGTGGGCGGTTTGTACTGTTTGGAGTGGCCTCGTGGTCTAGTGGTATGATTCTCGCTTCGGGTGCGAGAGGTCCCGGGTTCGATTCCCGGTGAGGCCCCGTCTTTGCTCCTTGCGCTTGCTGCCTGTAATGCTTTTTGCCGACCGCCTCATGGCCCAGCGACGAGCTCTATGGCCTGCCCATCGGATCCGCTACCTTCTAGGCCGCGCCGCGCAACGGCCGAGCGGCTGCTGACGTTCAAACAAGGCCTTCCAGACGACGAAAGACCCCATCGTGGGAGGCCAGTTGGCGATGCAGCTGCAGGAAACAACGGGCTGTGCAAGCTGCTGTGTGTGCGCGCACGGCAGGCTGGCGTCTCTGGCTTGCAGCTGAGCACGCCACGGCGGTCTGCAGACGTGCTAGTGGCGCAGGGAGCGGCGGTGAAGAAGGGCATATTGAGGTGGCGATGGCGGCGGCAGTTCGAGTGTGGTGCAGCATCCAAGTGGTGGAGCGGGTAGCGGTGCGTGTGGTGCGTGCCGTGGTGCGTGTGATCAGTGCGGTAGCGCTGTGTGGTGGTCTGTAGAGCGTTTGTTTTTTTGTGGGCGGTTTGTACTGTTTGGAGTGGCCTCGTGGTCTAGTGGTATGATTCTCGCTTCGGGTGCGAGAGGTCCCGGGTTCGATTCCCGGTGAGGCCCCGTCTTTGCTCCTTGCGCTTGCTGCCTGTAATGCTTTTTGCCGACCGCCTCATGGCCCAGCGACGAGCTCTATGGCCTGCCCATCGGATCCGCTACCTTCTAGGCCGCACCGCGCAACGGCCGAGCGGCTGCTGACGTTCAAACAAGGCCTTCCAGACGACGAAAGACCCCATCGTGGGAGGCCAGTTGGCGATGCAGCTGCAGGAAACAACGGGCTGTGCAAGCTGCTGTGTGTGCGCGCACGGCAGGCTGGCGTCTCTGGCTTGCAGCTGAGCACGCCACGGCGGTCTGCAGACGTGCTAGTGGCGCAGGGAGCGGCGGTGAAGAAGGGCATATTGAGGTGGCGATGGCGGCGGCAGTTCGAGTGTGGTGCAGCATCCAAGTGGTGGAGCGGGTAGCGGTGCGTGTGGTGCGTGCCGTGGTGCGTGTGATCAGTGCGGTAGCGCTGTGTGGTGGTCTGTAGAGCGTTTGTTTTTTTGTGGGCGGTTTGTACTGTTTGGAGTGGCCTCGTGGTCTAGTGGTATGATTCTCGCTTCGGGTGCGAGAGGTCCCGGGTTCGATTCCCGGTGAGGCCCCGTCTTTGCTCCTTGCGCTTGCTGCCTGTAATGCTTTTTGCCGACCGCCTCATGGCCCAGCGACGAGCTCTATGGCCTGCCCATCGGATCCGCTACCTTCTAGGCCGCGCCGCGCAACGGCCGAGCGGCTGCTGACGTTCAAACAAAGCCTTCCAGACGACGAAAGACCCATCGTGGGAGGCCAGTTGGCGATGCAGCTGCAGGAAACAACGGGCTGTGCAAGCTGCTGTGTGTGCGCGCACGGCAGGCTGGCGTCTCTGGCTTGCAGCGGAGCACGCCACGGCGGTCTGCAGACGTGCTAGTGGCGCTCCCAGAGCGCCACGAAGAAACGAGTAGTTTGTTCTTCGCGGGCAGCCGAGTCCGCCAAGTTAGTGGAGCCCTTTCGACGCATCTTTTGCCACATGTCGCCGAGTTACCCTATAAGCGTGCTTAACCGAGTCTGAGCAGATGCTCGAAGCCGAGCTTCTCCGAGCACAGCAGGTGAAAAGAAGAACGGCAACTGCGGGAGGAGCAAGCGCAAACGCTGACACGGATGACGAGGATTGTACACATCCGTGAAAGCGCGAAGCCCGTCCAACGTCGAGAACGTAGGCGGGAACGCAGGACTTCTTACCAACGACCTCCAACCGAACTTGGCCAGTCTGATATTTCAAGATGCGTTTCCAGCAGCGCCCAGATCCAAAGTGAAGGAACGGTAACTTGCGCAGCCGATTCATCTGGGCTGTCATGCGAGAGTCGCGTGACTGCCTGTAACGCACGAGTTCGAAGCTTGGACAGCGGGAGGCGTAACACCGGCGGTAGCACTGATCCATTAGTAGCTCCAGCCGAGTTCGGCGACTGTGGAACACTGGCCAGAGCCTTGCCAGCCGAGCTCGCCGCCAAGCCAGCCAAGCCCGGCTGAGTTGGCGCTGAACCGTTGGTCATAGCGGAAGAGATGGTCACCGAAGAAATTGTCGGGGCGGCTGGGCGAGAACGTTGTGTAGCGTGCATGGAACGCTTCGCCGGTTTGGACCGCTCGCGTGCCGCCGAGGATGCCCTACGCTTAGACTTCTGGAATCGCCGACTTGTGGACGGAGGACGAGGTGGTGAACGCCCACGCGCTAGGTAACTCTGCTCCTTCCCTCGAGGAGGAGCACGTAGCGAGCTTGATGTCCTCGGCGGACTCTTAGCTGAGCTTGAACCCTCGTCAACTTCCGACGCACGAGCCGAGCTCGACTCCTTACTCGGGGCCGAGTTGTCTGACAACGACAGAGGATTAGACTGCGTCCCGGTCAGCAAATCGTCACTCAACTCGCGCTCAGCCGAGCTCGAGCGAGGCCCGAGAACATTTCGGTCAGACGCGAGAAGGTTTTCCAATAGCTGGGCGTTCACGCGCTGGGCCGTCGCAGCGGCGGCACGAAGATGGCGACCGGACGGCGACGTCAACGCAGCCGAGTTCGCTGGAACGGCCGGGCGAGTTGGACCGGAGCTTATGGTAGCCACCGAGGTCAGCAGCACGTTCGACGCTGAGCTCCGGCTTGAACCTTCAACAGCGTTCTGGGACGAACTTCGTCCGGGAAACGTCAACAAGCGGGACACCGAGGGCGCCTGGAAGCCCGGGGGAACCAAAGAAGCTGATACAGCAATGATAGCCGATATGGTTGCTGGCAAGCTCGAGCCAACCGACACCGCCGATGTTGAGGCGGTTGATACAGCCTAGCTCGAAGCTGTGAGCACATATGAGCTCACGACACTTTGCTCAGCCGCGTTCGCGACAGCTCGCGCAGCCGAGCTTGACGTACCCGGCGTAGCCGAGCTCGAAGTAGCTGAACTAGGTGGTCCTATCGTAATGGTTGGAGGAGCAGCACTCACAACAACAGGTTCAGCCGAGTTGCCAGCAACTGGTCCAGCTGAGCTCAGCCCTTCGGAGGAAGCAGTCGAGCGTGACAGAAAATTTGCTGAGCTGGAGCTCGGCTGAGAAGACACCACCGTGAAAGTGGCTCTGGTGGGGATGTCGATGGAGTCACGAGCTCCAAAGTCAATCGACATGTCCACATCTGAATCCGAGTCATCCTCTGAGCAAGCGGCAATTGGTGGGACCGTTGCGGAGTGTAATACCAAACGCCGACGAGTCTTTCGTGGACCTCGCCGAGTTGCCTGGCGCAGTCCATCACCCTCTGAGAAAGTTTCAAGCACTGGATCCGGGCCCAGAAGGGCATTCACCTCATCGTAGCCTTCCTCTCCAGGAAGAGGTCGGGAATACGGCTGCGGTGGGGGTCCAGACGGTTTGCGACGACGAGGGCCAGCAGTAGTAGCCGAATTCGGGTGAGCGTAACGCCGGAGAAGCTCAGACGGAGTCAATGAGGACAACGGAGCTCGGCGGAGTTGGTTAAGAGCGCGTGCAGGTCGTCGCGCGCGCGTGGGAATTTGAGAGACATCTCCAGCTGAGTTTGCTGGTGGAGTATCGGCGGTACTAGCTGCTGAGTCAGCCGAGTTAGACGTTGATGGAGCCGAGGCAGCCGACTTCGCGCGACGAGGACCGATCGTCAGTGTCAAGGTACGGTGCTCATCATCAGGAATAGTCATGGCCTCTGGAAACCAAGCTGCCAGCGTCCGACACAAACGCGCATTGAGCTCGAGTCGGCTGGATCGAGGCCAGGCACGGCCAGACCACCTGCAGCGGCGACCGCCATATGAGGGTCGTGCATCGGCACGAAACCCTGACGCTTGATGATCCGCTTCTGGCGCAAGATAACAGCGCGCTGGTCAGCGATGATGTCTTGCGCAAGACGGGGAGGTTGACTGCCGCCATCGCCGAGTAACCGAGCCGACTCCTGCAACTGCTCGAAGTGCTTGGTTGCCACGCCTTGAAGAGTCAGGTACGCAGCGTCCCGCTCCCGGATCGATCGTTCCAAGACCCGGATCTGCTCGTCACGGCTCAACACTTGCTGACGGTGGGACTCGGCGAGGCAAAAAGCCGAGTCGAGCTTGGCCTGGTTGTTTTTCTGCGACTCGGCCAGTGTTGCGTCAGAGGACGCCACCACACGCCGGTATAAGGCAACGGTACTCGCCGACCTTTTGGACCCTTCAGCCAGAAGCTTACACCACGCTTGCCAGCCGCTTGTTCGGTCTCTGTGCTGGCTTTCTCGGCGCTGAGCGGAGGGTGGAAGAGTTTGCCTATGAGCTCAAGTTACCTGACAGGAGTGGTTACAAGTTCTATCCGGTAGTGCACGTGTCACGGCTGAATGCGGTCAATGAGTTTGAAGACCGACCGAGGACTGAACTAGCACCAGGGGTGACTGAGAAAGCCCGATTTGATTTCGACGAGGAGTTGCTGCCCGAGGATAGCTGGGAACCAGACAGATTAGCGGGCGAGTATGAAGTCGAATGCATACTAGACGACAGAACACCTCTCTCGACTGGAACAGGACGGGCTGTCAGAGAATTCAAGGATAAATGGGTTGAATATGGCGAACCCACCTGGGAGCCGGCGGCGAATTTGTTTTGTGGCGGACTTCTTTATGACTATTTCCGCGCGAAACGCCAAGATCAACGGCTCCAAATGGTCCAGGTGGCAGAGAGACCTGACAGAGGGGTCAAATTGAAATGGAACTGTGCGAGAGCGAGGTGTGACTCTCGATGACAGATAAAAAAAGGTAATCACACTACTATGTTGACCGACGGCCGCTCGGGCTGCACGTGCCCCGAGCAGTGGAAAATAATTTACTATGCAAAAATTGCCTTCCCACGATGTGGAGGGCGAATTTATATTTTTCATGATCAAGAAAAGGAGATTCAAGCTTGCATAACGTTATTGAGGGCTCTGAGTTACTTTCGATGGACATCAAATCGACTAACTACGCTGTAACACCAAGAACGAGAGTTGACATGCATCTGGAGAGGTCCAACGAGGCCTAGGGAGATGCCTTAGTGGCTGCACCAGCCAAGTCGGACAAATTCAGTCTTGGGCGACTTGATCCGGCGGGCGTATCAGCAACCGAGGCATCTGAGACACCACCAGTGAACGACGCAGTACTTGCGGTTCCGAAACTTGTAGCGAGCAACGAGTCGAGCGAGCCAAAGGACGATCTGCAACAAGCAGACAGTAGGTATTTTGGTAAACGCCACACAAAACATCTCATGGAATTCGTGATAGAGGAAGCTCAAAATAGCCTACTAAAGTGGCGTTTTTGATTGCGTGTGGTGCTTTCGTTGTGCACTGAGCACCTTTCCGGCAGCCAAATCAGTGCTGCCATAAAACAAGCACTTCAGATTAAAAAATTTAGCCAGGTGCTATTACATGTTAGGAGCAGTACGTCCTACAACAGCCGTGGAAACGCAACGATGGGATGTGATTTGATTGAGAAATTTTATTGATGTCCGTATTAGTAGTTCATATCCAGATCCAAGTCGTGATGGGTCGAGGGAAGGGCAGACAGGCTGGATACAAGACACGAGCCACTTTAGGACGATACCCGTGGCGATAAGGGTAACCTTGCGGGCTCAAATTGGAGCCACATTAAGCTCATGATGACTTGATAGGCCCATATCCAACTGGATCTGGATATCCAGGCAGGTCCGCCGCCATGATGGTGGTTGTGTAGATTGCGTGATATAAAAAAAACAAGGGTGAATGTGTTTGCTGGTGGATGCATAAACGCGATGTAGACACTAGCTGTTGGAAACACATTGCAGAGACCCCGTGGATGAGATGTAGATCAGGTGGACCGGATCTGGCCCCGGGGGCTATCGTGATCTGGCGGTTACTTCCCGCGTCTTGGTTGATCTAGCATGGACAGCGGCTGGGACGATGCGTAAAAGTAAAAAAGACATGATGCCATCAGGATTGGGTTGTGTAATAGTTGAAGAAAAAGGAAAAGATCAAGAATAGGATACGATTTTACCATGAATCAGAACCAAAATTGTCTTGGGCCACTCAAGTGCTTCGCCATCACCAGGTAACGGTTCGACATTGGCCCTACGCGACATTTGAAGTACAGATATAGTAGATCTAGCGTTGGTTTTGATAGCTGGATAATACTTTAAAACTAGATCACCTAGTCACTTACCTTACACGCGCAGATCCAGAATGACGGAGTTTGGCCGTCGGATTGTCGACAACAACAACCCCAGCGTCATCGGAGGCGCCAAGCAAGAGGAAGGGAACCCTAGGAAAGGATAAACACACCCTACAAGGCAACCCCACGGCCAGATCCAAGCTCGAGTAAATCGCTTTGGATCTGGATCTATCGGACGCAGAGCAATACTTCCGCGCTGCTCCTAAAACGTGGACTGTCATGCGTCACGCAGCTTCCACATTGCCGGCCGTCTACGTATCACACGGCGTATGCGTGGCTCTCGTCGCCATACTCCGTCTTCGGTAACGCGTGTGCACCATCGTCGTCGTGCACTCTGACTATCGTCACTGCAGGGGTATCATTCGTCTCAACTACCAAGGGGGACATTTTCGGATTTCATGTCACGCAACAGATTCGAGCATATCATGGCAAACCTACATTTTACAGATAACGCAGACGTTCGCGCCACGACGGATAGAGCGTGGAAAGTTCGCTCCGTCATCGACACGCTGCAGGAAACGTCCCTCCTGGATACAAGGAGCCACCCGTTCTCTCCTTCGACGAAGGGATTTTGCCTTCACGCAATAGGAACAACCCGACACGACAGTACCTCAAGGCGAAGCCGCACAAATAGGGAACAAAACTGTTCTTGACGTGCTGCTCAAAGACAGCATATTGCCAGAGGTAAAGACGATGCAAGTCCTTCAAAAGGACTCGCTTTTTTTTTTGGACTAGATCAACATGTTGTATCTGAATGCGTATTACTATGTTATCCCTGCCAGCACTTAGACTTGAGGTTTATTGTGGAAAGGCTCAACACGCAGCTGAAGTGGGGAATGTACCGTACCGGAAAGCCAGCTATCGGCTGATCCCAACACTGGCCCCGCTGCAGTTATTCGAAACCTTAAAGCTGTTCTGCCTCCAATTGAAGACAATGTTTACTACTTAGTTGTGACTGATCGTTTTTACACGTCGGTGCAACTCGGTTTTCAGTTGTTGCAGCGGAATGTGTACAGTATTGGTACAATTACGGGGGACAAGTTGGGTATCCTCAAGAAATCGTGGAGAAGAACTGGAATCGCCCAAAAGCATACCCCATGGAACAGTACGAATGGCCGTCGCAAAAAATTGTCCGCTCATGACTGGTTAGTGTGGTGGGACCGCAAGCCGCTTTGTTTTTGCCACAGGGGCAAGCCACGAAATGAAAACCTGCAGTAAATTACTATTATTCCAGTTGGTTTTGATCGGCACTAACTGTTTATGTTGTGTAGGTCGGCGTACACGAGGTAGCCGTGGTAGGCGAAGCGCTATTCCTTGCCCTTGTATGGTGCGCGATTATCATAAGTGGATGGGTGGAGTTGATATTCACGATCAACTCCGTCTCCAGCGCTACTCAATTCCACTTCAAACCTGGTGCAAGAAATACTACAAGTCAATATTTATGGGACTACTGGATGTGGCTATCGTGAACGCGTACATTGTCTTCAGTGAGGCCCAAAAGAGAAGTGAGGCGAAGCCAATGACACATGCGGAGTTTTTGCTGGAGCTGCATGCAGAGATGCTTAAGATGACTGAGAGGGATTTCGAAGAACGCGTAAGTCCACACGTTGTACCTGGCACATGTTGTCTGTATGGCAGCTGAGTGTGAGTGCTGTGCGCTCAGATACAAGTTGTACCTGGCACATGTTGTCTGTATGGCTGCTGGGTGTGAACGCTGTGCGCTCAGATACAGGTTGTACCTGGCACATGTTGGATGCTAACTATTTGGTCGGTGCTAATTGTTTGTGTGACTAGGTTGATTCGACTACTACAAGCGACTCTGGAGGACTTGGTCCCTGGCGGCTGAGCACGAGCCACGCGAGAACCCTGACTACCAACATATCGGGCAGCGGCGCGGCACAAAGTACTACTGCGAAGGCTGCAGCAAGTCGGACAAAGCTCGGTACGTGCACATACCGATGAGTGTGCTGTGAGCCAAACTAATCATGAGTGCATCCAGGACGTATCTCTGCAATAAGGTATGGCCTCATTACCCGGGGAACACAATGACCTGTTTCCAGATTTGGCACTATCAATGGGATAACGGCAACAAGCGGCCACACCCACGGTGTGGGCGTGACACTCAAAATCGAGCGTCCGGTGGAAGCGCTGGAGGAGGAGCAGCAGGAAAGCGCAAGCGTCAAGCTCGAGGTACAGACGATGAGGTCAGCGAGGAAGACGAGGAAGAGGATGCAGCAGAGCGCCCCCCATCAAGCAATGCTGGAAGTGATGATGAGATCAGTACCGGGCAGGAATGCGAAACTGACTAGGTGGAAAGACTGATTGAGGAAGGAATACAAAGTTACGATGCGTACATTTTATATTTGAATGCATGTGATTGGTTTTTGGATTCGGGTAGTGACCGGGCATGCTTCGCTTCTTTACCTGCTTTGTCTAGTCTCTTGATAAAAAGGTCACTCCGATAACCCTCCAAAGTCGATATCATGGGGTCAGATACAGCATGAAAGGAGTCCACATGTTGTACGTCCAGCGTTAACAAAGCATTTGAAGAGAGCCCGCGTATCGCGTTTTTTCAAAAACGGTACACGTACTTAAGTGAGACCATAGTAAAACTAAATAAAAAAGTCTGTAAAAGTTGGATAGGACAACATGAATCAGATTTCGATTAAATTACGAGAAAAAGGGCTTGGGCGCTGGGGGGGGGGGGGGGGTTAATACCTTTCCCGAGAAGAAACTTTGCCATTGCAGCTCCAGTCATCCGGTCAGTTTTGCCTTCGTACTTGTTGAGCATTTCGGTTCGGATTAAGCGGATCATCTCGTCGATCTGCTGTGTCGTATTTCGCGGGTCTTTGTCAGGACGAGCGATGGTCCCTTCAGCAACAGGGCGACCAGAAAACCCGACGTTGTTAAGATGGTTGTGGCAGAAATTGGCCTTCGTCAACTTTCATTCACCGGCGACACCACTGACGTTGAAGAAAAAGGGACAACTGATAGCTTCTTAGTCAGCTTCCGTGTCGAAGAACTGCTGGGCGTTCAACTTCTTGCAGACGTACTTGGCATTACCACCGCCGTGTTTACTGCTGAATCCCGCAACCTTCAGCTGAAATCCGCGAGACTTGGCGAATTCCTTGCAGCGAGCTTGAATGGCCTTTTCAGAACCGTGAGTCTCGATACCGATATTGTCCGTACGACTGTAGGCGACGCCGTAGTTATCTATATTTCGGTCAGTCTGCTGAATGACGACGTTCGGCCGAAGGAGCCCTGTAGCGATAGCTGAAGTGAGGTCTCCAGCTTGTAGTATGAAAGGGGCATTCCCATTGAACGGGGCCTTCCTTGAGGCAGCCGTGGACAGCGAACTGGGCTGGAATAGTTGACTTGTACCAACTCGGAAAGTTCAGCAGTCGTGTTTAAATGGATAATGGCAACGAACGAGTTGAACGGAGAAGTCCTCGGCATGTATTTTTACCTACGTTTCCGGGCTGTAACGCCATAATGGGGGATTCTCGAGTAATGATTCAAATGCGTAATGCGATGGTGCTTAATGCGATGGTACCATGAGACTAACTCAACATCCAGTCGCATTTTGATGCTACAAACTTGTATTCTTGCGTGTCCTTTACTTTCGTTATTTCTAATAGCATTGTAATACTGGTTACAGTATTTACATTTAGTACAACAAAAATGTAAAGATTAATATTATACGTCTTCACTGAGGGCAGCCCAACAAGGGGCTCTATCACAATCCCAAAAGCAGATCTCAGTGCTTAGCACTGAGATATGGAAATCTTTTTTGTAACTGCGTTTCGCACTCCTATGTCCGATCCACGACAATAGGTATAAGGGACCTGGATTGGTACCATGTACCTGTTGGCCGCCCCTCGGACGACTGACCGTGTCACTCTTCACGACCCAGGATCCCAGCACCGCAAATCGGCGCCTAATAAGGGGTCGATCTTGAAGCGACACTTGAAGTGACCCTGGAGCCACTCGGCGACTGGCATCGTGGACCTCGCGCCGCCGCCATGGGGCAGCTGCTGGGCAAGGCGACGTTCCTCAAGGCCGCGACCCCGTTCTTTAATGGTAGGCGCCGCGCGTGCCGTGCGCCCTCCGCGTCTCACCTTGTGCGTCTGTGCCGCAGCCTCGGAGCGCGACGTGAACAAGCTCTGGGAGAGCTTCAACGACGTGGCCGAGGGCTTCGGCCTGAACCAGGACGAGCTGCTGGAGATCTGCCGCTCCATGCAGCAGACGCTCGAGATCCACGCGCGCAGCGACATGGACCAGCTCAGCGCCGCGCTCTTCACGGCGCTGGACACGGACGAGGTGCAGCTGTCGCCGCAGCAGATTTTTTTTTTTCCTTTGCTCTACTGACGTGCGCTCGCTTTCTGCGGTGTTGCTGCTCAGAACGGACTGGTGGACGCCCTCGAGTTCCTCGGCACCATGGCCATGATGTCCGCCATGCCCGTTCCGCAGAAACTCACATGTACGTGTGCTGCTTTCCCGTCCACTGGACAAGTCTCACGGGAGCTGCGTTGGTTCTGCTGCAGTCGTGTACAATTGCTACGACTTCAACGAAACGGGCCAGCTGTCGCTGGACGAGCTCACGTTGGCCTTCAAGTCGACTCTGACGGGGCTGTGCAAGCTCTGTGTGGGCGTGTCGTGCCCGACGGAGCTTGTGCTGGAGGACCTGGCGCAGCACGCCTTCCAGAAGGCACAGAAGCCCGGTGTTGACGAATTCCTATCGCTGCCGGAATTCCTACGCTTCTCGGACACGACGCCTGAGGTGACGTCGTGGGTGGATTACTTTGACTCTCCAGGCGAGTACGTGGACGAGCAGGACGGAGATGATAGCGACGCGGAACGTGAAGCCGCTGCGGGACTGTTAGTCCCTTCAGCAATGGATGACGAGATCGTCGCCAGAAAGAGAGATGCAAGCCTTCCGTTTGATGCAGCGGCTCCATATTTTACATCAGACAAATTGCTTTCACGACGCCCCTGGCAGCTGGCAGTCGCCAATGCCACCCCCAGCGCACCACCAACGATTGACCCGCGCATGCCTGCGGCCAGTCTCGAGTTGGAATGGGTTTACGGATACAACAGCGACCTACGCAATGTTGTACACTACGTTTCTCCTGCTGAAGCAGTCTACCCTACTGGCAGTGTTGTTGTCGTGTACGACACTGTAGCGCACCGACAGCGATTTGCATGCCACCACTCGGGCCTTGTTCAAGCTGTAGCCATGCATCCTGTTGATCGACGCGTTATTGCGACGGGCGAAGCTGCATTGCAACCAAAAATCGTGATTTGGTCTACACAGACAGTAAGCGAAAGCGGATCTGGTGGCGGGGGTGGAGTTCTTAGCGTACTTCGCGGGTTTCATCGCCGTGGTGTATCACATTTGGCGTGGATGCCAAACGGTCGAGCACTTGTGACTATCGGGCAAGATGAGTTTCATTGTGCTGCCGTTTATCAGTGGGGGAAGGCGTCTACTCCAGCGGATGGAAATGGAGTGACCGGCGACGCTGCAGACTGGAGTAAACCAGCTGAGTTAATTTTTGCTGGCCGCGGAGGTCGCGAACCTGTGCACGCCCTGACAGTATTACACGGACCATCAGGGCAGTCACAATTCGTGACGGGTGGACGAAGGCATTTATTTTTTTGGACTCGTGAGCGAGATGCACGCTACTCAAGTCCTAATCCGCTTTTCGCACGCCTTCCTGGTGTATTAGGCCGCAAGGCCAAAGTGCAGACAATTTTGAGTTTGGCGGCTTTACCAGGAGACACGCAGGGAAGTGGTGCCATTGCAGGTACAGCTCGGGGACAGTTGCTGCTATTTGAAGGGCGAAATTGTGTGCGTGTGCTATACGCTCACGCAGCAGCAGTGACAACGCTTTTTGCCTTTGGTGGTGGAGTGCTAAGCGGCGGTAAGGATGGTAAGGTTCGAATTTGGAGTCGACGACTAGAACCGGGTGCTCAATTCGACTTGGTTGCACTTGGTAGTTCAGCACCTCGTGTGCGCAGTCTTGTTGCTTCTCCCGATGGTGGTGCGAAGCTGCTGATTGCAACTGCGGGGGCTGAAATCTTCGAGATAGCTTCGAGTGATGGTGCCAATTTACACTTTGGCCCTGTAGTATGTGGTCATGCAGCATTTCAGCTTCATGGGCTTGCCATGCATCCATTACGACGAGAATGCTGCTCGGTTGGAGATGATCGTACTGTGCGCGTGTGGGATCTCTCGGCTCACCGCCAGCTACGTATTACCGCTCTCGACGCCCCAGCTCGAGCGTGTGCGTACTCACCCGACGGTTCTAGTATTGCTGTTGGTCAAGGTGCTGAAGAAGATGATGATGAGGAAGTCTCAGTAGCTACGGACCCTGACTTATTAGCCTGGCGACGGCGACAACAGCCTAAGTTGGTCAACCCAAGCAAACAAGGGGCCTTCGCAGTGCTGAATGAGTCATCGCTGGCTGTAAAATTCGAGGCAAAGGACTCTAAGAGATCTATTCGGACGATGCGGTTTTCTGGAGACGGGCTTACATTGGCGGTAGGTTCGAGTGACAACTGCATCTACTCGTACCACACGGCAGACTGGGCTTCCAAAGGCAAGTGCCGTGCTCGAGACGCTGGTGTAATTATTAGCACCTTTGATTTCTCTACGACTGGAGAGCATATCATGGCAAACGCTCGCAATCGTGGCGAGATGGTATTTTTTGAAAGCTCTTCAGGTGTTGAAATCACACGCGTTGCCACTCTGAAAGATGTGGAGTGGTTGTCATGTTCATGTCCGTACGGATGGGGTGTTCAAGGTGCATGGCCGACGCACAAGGCTCAGGCGTATGAAATATCAGCGGTTGATCGTTCTCCTGGTGCGGAGACGCCAATGCTCGTTACCGGAGATACACTAGGTTCGCTGCGTCTTTTTCGATACCCGTGTGTAAATCCAAATTCACTGGGGCAGGTTGCGCGTGGTGCCGCTAGCACGATATCGGCCGTACGGTTTACTGCTGACGGAGCCTACGTCGTAGCTAGTGCACAAGACGAACGCTGTATTTTTCAGTGGCGCGTTGAGCGCGAAGAAATTGATCTCGACGGTGGAATGACCAGCAATGCCGACGCGGACGACGTCCCAGCCACTTCTGATGACGAGCGAGAGGTAAGTCACGGACCAGAGCGGTCTGCTTTCGAAGAAGCTGTCTCTGTGGGAGATTTTGCGCTTGAATTGTTGGCAGAGAGACTACAGGACCCAGTCATCAACGAGGAAGATGAAAAGGAGGAGGCAGGGGGAGAACCATCAAAGTCCAGCTCTGTTCCACCTATTGCTACCGCACCACATCCATCCAAGCCGTGGGTTAGTAGCAGCGTGCCACCTTCAGACGCACCAGACGAAAATGACTTAGAGCTCTCGACTGTCCCTAGTGACAGCTTAGAGCTCGAATGGGTATATGGTTACCGCTGCCACGATGTGCGCAATAACCTTTTCCTGACGCGTGCTAAAGGTCTAATCGTGTATCCTGCGGCAAACGTTGTTGTGATACTGGACAGCAAACTCTGGCTGCAGCGTCACTTTAAGCAGCACACAGATGAAGTCACGAGCCTCGCCGCACACTTTGGCCCAAGTGGAAAACCTAGTAATGCAGCTCAAGAGATCGCAGCTTCTGGGCAAATGGGGCGTTTCCCTGTTATCCATGTGTGGCGAATCGATTCCTTGGAAGTACTAGCATCACTGCGCGGATTTCATCGCCACGGTATTGCAGAGCTCCGTTTCAATTCGGCCGGGAACCTGTTGGCCAGCGTTGGTCTGGACGATCGCAACTCACTGGCACTATATGACTGGAGAAGTGGCGTGTTATTGGCACATGCGAGCACGACATCGGTGGGCCGAATACTTGGCATGAGTTTTCAGCAGGAGGCTGCAGCTGAAAACGCCGCAGCGCCACCTGATGATTCAATACCTCCTACTGAAGTTCCTGTGACACCTGTCGTGATTGTGACCGTAGGTGTGAAGTCTGCAGCCTTTTGGCGGCTTGCAGCAGGTCAGACTCTCGTTAAGAAGGACGCATTATTAGGACGCAAAGGCCGCCAGGGAGGTGTGCCTCCCTCTTTCCTGAGCGTCGTGTGCTGCGGGAAGGATGCAATTGCGGGCACAGTAAGTGGAGACCTGTTTCGTTTTAAGGGTACCGAGCTCTCCAGCATTGTACCAGCGCACACTCGAGGTGTGGCAGCATTATACAGTTCGTCGGGAGCCTCAGGCGGGATTGCAAGTGGAGGGCAGGATGGTCTAGTGAAACTATGGAGTCCAGATTTGGAATGCCTAGCCGAATTTGGAGAGTTTAATGCAGCAGCTCACCACGCAATACGCAGCGTGTTCTGGGATTCAGCTCGAGAAATGCTACTGGTAGGAACTCGAGGAAGTAGTATTCACCTCCTTTCGTCCCTAGATGGAACCCCACTGGGCATAAAAACTCCCGATGGCACTCCTGTAACTTCTCTAGAGACCCATGCTCGCGGTGAGTTGCATGGTCTTAGTGTATGCTATGCTAAGGCACGAGGCTGCACTACAGGTGATGATGGCGTACTTCGCATTTGGGACTTAGCGCACCATCTTCTAGTACTCTCCAACAAGCTTGACACTAGCAGTCGTGCGTGCGCATATTCTCCGGATGGAGATTTCATTGCTGTGGGATTGGGAAGTGGCGGAACTGGTAGGCGCCACAAAAAGGATGGAAGCATGCTTGTGTTTGAAGATCGTGGACAGAGCGTGGAGCTCGTGTACGAAACACGCGATACCAAGCAATCCGTAACAGTCTTGCGCTTTTCTCCTGATGGTCAATCACTTGTGTGCGGGGCGTTAGATGGCTCCGTGTACATTTATGACGTGCCTAGCAACTACACGAAGCGTGCTGTTTTCTCTAAGCATAAGGCACCGATCACCCACCTAGATCTGGCCAGCGATTCTCAGTACGTGCGCAGTAATTGCCGAGGTTTTGAGTTGTATTTCGCGGACGTTACTACAGGCTCGCACGTGGCCAGCGCTACAGCACTGCGCAATCACATTTGGGACACCTGCAGTACAATTTACAACTGGTCAAATCAGGGAGTTTGGCCAGTGGCACCTACGGGACTTGGCGATGCCGTCAAACGGGAGATCACTTGCTGTGCCAGCTCACTGCCCGGCGCTCCTTATCATGGAAGTAATGCCATTCTTGCTGCAGGAAACTCCCATGGAGCAATCAGCATATTTAAGTATCCAAGCTTTGTTCAGGGAGCTGGTGCTAAAACATACTATGGGCATAGTGGTGCCGTTGCCCAAGTGGGATTTTCCGGCGCTGGTGGAGCTCTTTGCATAAGCATCGGTCGCTCAGATCGCTGTATGCTTCAATGGCGACGACTTTATGGAGCAGGTAATGGTTCTGACGCAGTCGCAAATGGAAACGCGAGCATAATGAAAGATCCTGAGGACGACGCAGACCTAGATGCTGAAGGACGATTCTTGCCTGAAGCGTTCATTAATGATGGTGGAGGCGCCCAAAGCGAGGTCAAACCATTTGTGAGTGCCATGTTGCCACCATCAGGTGACGTACAGGAGCCTAGTGAGGCGGATGGAGTTGCTGGACACCGAGCGTTCGAGCTTGAACACATTTTTGGTTTCCGTGCCCACGATGTCCGCCAGAATGCCGTGTATGCTCGACCCAAGCGAATTGTATACCCTACTGGATGCGTTGCAATAAGCTACGATCGACGTGAGCATCGACAGCAGTTTTACAGGGGCCATACACGCCCAATTTTGTGCATGACGGCGTCACCTTGTGGTGCATTTGTGGCTTCAGGGGAGATCTGTGCTCATAGCTTCGCGCATGAGCGACCTCGCATCCACGTTTGGGAGCCAGCTACATGCACACGGGTGGTAGAGCTCAGTGCTTTCCACAGTAAAGCTGTCACCTCTTTATCCTTCAGTGCATCTGATGGGAGATTGTTAGCTGCCGTCGGACAAGATGAGTTTCACTCACTAGCAGTCTATCGATCGGCGTCAGGGAAGTGGTTTGACGGCGCATTATATGCAAGCTCTCGTACTACTCGACATTCTGTGTTTTTTGTTTGCTTCATTGAGGACGCTCAAAGCGCAGGGGGCTGCCGCATAGTATCTGGAGGTGATGACCACGTACTGTTTTGGAAGATGACAGCACCCACACTTACCGCGCGTGATGGCGTTTTTGGTGCTCGAGCCCAGCGACAGCCAGTTCTTTGTGGCGCCTCAATGGGTGGGCTTGTTGTTACAGGTTGCGCTTCAGGCCACCTTTACACATGGGAGGCTTGCGCTGTCGCTCGAGTGATTCCTGCACACACAGGAAGTGTCTACGCTATCCACGCAACGTCTTTAGGTTGTGCTACAGGCGGTCGTGATGGACATGTAAAACTGTGGGCTAGAACGACATTGAGCCCCTTAGCTGATTTCGATGTGGCTGGGTGTCATCCAGCACCACAAAATGCAGCCGTGCGCTCGCTCTGCTGGGATGTCGCTGAAGATCGTCTGCTACTCGGTACAAAAGGTGCCGAGCTGTTCGAGTTGTCTCGGCTCACCGGAGACGCGATCCTAGTGTCGGAAAGCCATTTCGACCGCACCGTTCAGCTGCAAGGGCTTTGCGCACACCCGTTGCGGCCAGAACTAGTCGCCACAGCAGGTGGCGATCACACAGTTCGTCTGTGGCATTTGGAGAAACGCTGCGTAATTGCCAAGACCGCGCTGGATGGTGCGCTGCAAAGTGTAGCTTACTCTGCCGATGGCAAGTGGCTGGCTGTAGGCTTTGGTGGCTCCGCAGAGGCCAGCAAAAACAGCCATAAAGACGGCGCGTTCGCAATTCTAGACGGCCAAACACTCGAGTTGCTACACGAAGGCCGAGACAGCAAACTTAGCGCGCTCGACATGACTTTCTCGCCGGACCTGACGTTGCTAGCACTAGCGTCAGCCGATCACTGTGTGTATTTCTACTCAACGCTCGACCACTTCTCACTAAGATTCAAATTCTCCAAGCCTAGTGGCCGGGCTACTCGCTTGGACTTCGCTGCAGACAGCAGCATGGCGCGTATATCGAGCGATGCTTTTGAGTTGCTGTTTGTGAGCACGATGGATGGTAGCCACATTACGTCGGCTGCGAGTGCAGCGGATGCAACATGGGCATCGCACAAGTGCCTTTTTACTTGGGCTGCCCAGGGCGTTTGGGATATTGCTGGCAAGCCAGACGACCATGTCCGCGCTCTGGCAAAGGCAAACACGCAGGAAATGTTGGCTGCAGCTACTAACCAGGGTGAGATCCGCGTGTATAACACACCGTGCCTTTCCAGACACACAGAACAGCATAAACTTCTCGGCCACAGCCTCAATGTGGCCAACGTAGCCTTTACTTGTGATGACTCGAGGCTAGTTTCCATCGGTGGCAACGACAAGAGTCTCTTCGTATGGAAAGTGAGCAGGTAAACACTGGATAACGAAGGAGTTGTGGCCAACGCAAGTTGGCTTGGCAAAAAAGGTTTACCTTCACTTCAGCATGCAAATCTAATCAAACACACAAAAACACATTCAAAAACAAAACAGGTTTATTGCGGCCTACTTCAATGCTACCGTGTAGTCGCGAAAGAAAAAACAATGCTCAACGCGAAAGAGACTGCACCCGAGGTGCGAGTTAAACTCAAACATTGTCGCAAAGCTGGTCCTTAGGCCTGAGTGCCGTTCGAGTCCGGAGGAGGTCCCCACGACCCACTGCCCATAGGACCGTTGCCTGGTGGCCCCATCGAGTTTGCCTTCGCGACTCCTCCATTCGCAGTCATGGTTGAGGCGGCGTTCACACTCTTAACCATCGTCATGTCCACGCCGACTGAGATCCACGCAAAGATGCCGTTTTCCACCGTGCTGCCGAGCAGTGTGTACTCCATGACAGGGTCGAAACCAGTCGCCGCCGACTCGTTGTAGATGTTGTCTTTAGCGTTGAGAGTGATTTCCTGGGTGTTAGTAGCGTACGCTCCCGTGGCTTCCACTTCGGATATGAGGTCCTGATCGAAGAAGAGCTGGCCGACGTGAGCACCTACCCCACCCGAGTAGGTGTTGTTCTTGAGCACGGTGCCATTGTACGAACCTAAGATGTGGATGTGAGTGGTGCGTCCCGTGTAGTGACCAGGAAATGCTGACGTGAAGGACACGACGCCATCGACATCCGTCGGTGCGAGCCCACGGAACGCCGTATTGTTGATGTTGGAAGCGTCGGATGCGTCACCATTGCCGCTGGACACCACACCAGAGTACACGCCGGTAGCATTACAGTGCCAGAAGTCCACGTAGAGATTGCTCACGGGTTCGCACGTGTTCACGTCTACGAATTGTAGCTCCACGTAGAGGCTGACGCCCTCTTGACCCTCAGTGACATCCGAGCGGATGAACTCGCCGTTAACGTAGTACGGGCCCTCTGTAACCTCCGGCTCAAGGACGCACTTCACGTCACTCCCGAAGAGAACGCTAGAATTCACGTTGTTGACATCGTCGATTACCAAGCTGGATTGGTGCTCCGTCGTAGGAGCTGGTGTATCAGCCTCCGTCTGCGAGACGGCAGCATAGCCTCCAAGTCGGCGGCGGGCTTGTAAGCCCTCGACTGTGGCTGCGCGACGAGCAATGTTACGCTCCTGTAGCTTGCGCGCCTGAGGCGAGTTCTTGCAGGCTTGCAGCGAGCGGTGGCTGTCAGCTTGGAAGAGTCGGCGTTGCGCGAGCTCCATGGCCGACAATGTGTGCGGCTGCTGGCCAGGGTGGGCAGATGCTGCCATTGCGGAGATGGCCAAAGTGGCGAGCGAGACGAAGGTAGGGAATCGAGCCATCGCAACAAGAGCTCCGTGAATGATGGCGACGTCAAGTCTTGTGGGTGGCGAGTCTTGTGGAAGGCAAATTGCAAAGTGAGGTGGTGCAGACGCAGCAAACGGCGTGGGTATTTCCCACAAGAATCCTCGAAACGCGGTCCGTGTTGGTGCTACGAGCGGCGGTCGTACGGTCTAGCGTTTAACGTCCGTTGTCCGATTGAGGTGCAAACGACTAAGATGTTGGTGGCATGAATTCTTGCTACTAGATCGGCTATTGCCAGTCTGGTGGTGCAGCTGGGACGGTGAGGATAGCTCGAGATCAGATCGCTAGAGGATGGCATTGTCAAAGTTGAAGCTGTTTGGGAGTATTTACCCGGCGTAAAAGTCCCCGCCAGCTGGAGTTTAGTGTGTTAGTCGCTACCACGTGGTCACCACCAGCCACCAGTGGTGGTGCCATCACCGTTAGTCGAGCAGAGAGACGGCAATGCGAGTACGGACAGATCCGGGCGCTCCATCTCGGATCCGATAAGCCTCTACAGCTCGCATCTCAGGATGTTTAGCTGTTTGCAGGTCCGGTGTGGCAGGGAGATACTGGAAAGCCTCGCCGTGTCCAACAGCGCGTTGGTAACGAGGCACGGATCCAGTTGGTTATGCTAACGGCAGCGGTTGTACTTCGGTGTTAGTAGTTATCCGTTCGTGTGTGTGGAGAAGATCGGGTGCACCGCGAAATCGCGCGCTAGCTTGGTGCAGGCTGCATCGTGGGTCTCTTATGGATCTGCTGGGAGGAGCAGATCTAAGCCTAACTACATGCGCTGCATGGTAGTTGAGGTGTGTGCTCCTTTTTCATCCTTTTTGGGGTATAAGGTTATGAATACATTGTTTTGATGACATGGTCAAAGATCTGGCTGTCTTGGGCAATTGAGCATGATCCATAAGTGACCGAATGATGCAGCCTGCACCATGCTAGCGCGCGATTTCGCGGTGCACCCGATCTTCTCCACACACACGAACGGATAACTACTAACACCGAAGTACAACCGCTGCCGTTAGCATAACCAACTGGATCCGTGCCTCGTTACCAACGCGCTGTTGGACACGGCGAGGCTTTCCAGTATCTCCCTGCCACACCGGACCTGCAAACAGCTAAACATCCTGAGATGCGAGCTGTAGAGGCTTATCGGATCCGAGATGGAGCGCCCGGATCTGTCCGTACTCGCATTGCCGTCTCTCTGCTCGACTAACGGTGATGGCACCACCACTGGTGGCTGGTGGTGACCACGTGGTAGCGACTAACACACTAAACTCCAGCTGGCGGGGACTTTTACGCCGGGTAAATACTCCCAAACAGCTTCAACTTTGACAATGCCATCCTCTAGCGATCTGATCTCGAGCTATCCTCACCGTCCCAGCTGCACCACCAGACTGGCAATAGCCGATCTAGTAGCAAGAATTCATGCCACCAACATCTTAGTCGTTTGCACCTCAATCGGACAACGGACGTTAAACGCTAGACCGTACGACCGCCGCTCGTAGCACCAACACGGACCGCGTTTCGAGGATTCTTGTGGGAAATACCCACGCCGTTTGCTGCGTCTGCACCACCTCACTTTGCAATTTGCCTTCCACAAGACTCGCCACCCACAAGACTTGACGTCGCCATCATTCACGGAGCTCTTGTTGCGATGGCTCGATTCCCTACCTTCGTCTCGCTCGCCACTTTGGCCATCTCCGCAATGGCAGCATCTGCCCACCCTGGCCAGCAGCCGCACACATTGTCGGCCATGGAGCTCGCGCAACGCCGACTCTTCCAAGCTGACAGCCACCGCTCGCTGCAAGCCTGCAAGAACTCGCCTCAGGCGCGCAAGCTACAGGAGCGTAACATTGCTCGTCGCGCAGCCACAGTCGAGGGCTTACAAGCCCGCCGCCGACTTGGAGGCTATGCTGCCGTCTCGCAGACGGAGGCTGATACACCAGCTTCTACGACGGAGCACCAATCCAGCTTGGTAATCGACGATGTCAACAACGTGAATTCTAGCGTTCTCTTCGGGAGTGACGTGAAGTGCGTCCTTGAGCCGGAGGTTACAGAGGGCCCGTACTACGTTAACGGCGAGTTCATCCGCTCGGATGTCACTGAGGGTCAAGAGGGCGTCAGCCTCTACGTGGAGCTACAATTCGTAGACGTGAACACGTGCGAACCCGTGAGCAATCTCTACGTGGACTTCTGGCACTGTAATGCTACCGGCGTGTACTCTGGTGTGGTGTCCAGCGGCAATGGTGACGCATCCGACGCTTCCAACATCAACAATACGGCGTTCCGTGGGCTCGCACCGACGGATGTCGATGGCGTCGTGTCCTTCACGTCAGCATTTCCTGGTCACTACACGGGACGCACCACTCACATCCACATCTTAGGTTCGTACAATGGCACCGTGCTCAAGAACAACACCTACTCGGGTGGGGTAGGTGCTCACGTCGGCCAGCTCTTCTTCGATCAGGACCTCATATCCGAAGTGGAAGCCACGGGAGCGTACGCTACTAACACCCAGGAAATCACTCTCAACGCTAAAGACAACATCTACAACGAGTCGGCGGCGACTGGTTTCGACCCTGTCATGGAGTACACACTGCTCGGCAGCACGGTGGAAAACGGCATCTTTGCGTGGATCTCAGTCGGCGTGGACATGACGATGGTTAAGAGTGTGAACGCCGCCTCAACCATGACTGCGAATGGAGGAGTCGCGAAGGCAAACTCGATGGGGCCACCAGGCAACGGTCCTATGGGCAGTGGGTCGTGGGGACCTCCTCCGGACTCGAACGGCACTCAGGCCTAAGGACCAGCTTTGCGACAATGTTTGAGTTTAACTCGCACCTCGGGTGCAGTCTCTTTCGCGTTGAGCATTGTTTTTTCTTCTTAGCTTCGAACATCCCTGCTAAAGTCCTGGTAATACATGCTTGGTTAGTACTTCTCAACCTCACTAAGTACGACCCCAGCTTGAAGCGCTTCAAGCACAAGCGGAGAAGACGACGATGGGGCGCGTCTTCGAGGTGTACGTGGACAGCGCGCGCGTGTTCCGCTGCGCCAAGTGCAGCGCGCACCTGGCGCGCCACGAGGACATCATCTCCAAGAACTTCCAGGGCACCAGCGGCAAGGCCTACCTCTTCGACGCGGCGTGAGTGTCTTGTCCCTCTGTCGGCGCCGCGGCCTCTGACTCCGTGTCGTGGCAGCGTCAACGTGTGCACGGGGCCGCCCGAGGAGCGCGTGCTCATGACGGGGCTGCACGTGGTGCTGGACCTGTACTGCAACACGTGCTGGAGCCCCGTGGGCTGGAAATACGTACGCCGCTGCCGCCGCTCGCTGCGCCGGGCGCTACTGACTCTCGGGCTCTGTTGCCTGCACGCAGAAAGAGGCTCGCGAGGCGTCCGAGAAGTACAAGGAAGGCAAGTTCATTCTCGAGTTAGCCAAGACGGACCAGCTGCCCTGACAAGGAGCAGGGCGGGGCTTACGTTGTCGGCGCGGCCGGGACACTACAGCAACAGCAGCGCGGACGACACACAAGCAGCACGCACAGTGAACGCAGCCACCTCCTCCGCCTCAGGCCGGAAGGCTTTAGTGATTATTCAAGTGGGAAGTACTCTTTGTTCATCCATACAGCACCTTGTATCCGTGCTCAGACGTCGCTCACCTACAGGAACCCGCTCGTGTAACGCTGCTGCTCCAACTCGCGCAGCGGGTAGTAGTGGGCCTGCACTTGGTTCCCGCCGAAGAACCGGCCGTGCAGCGCCTGCTTGGCCTTGTGGGCGCCAGCTGCATCGTCAAACAACACAAACACGCGCACGTGGTCTGCCAGCTCGTGGATCTCCACCTTCCTGACGATACCAAACTTGCCACACTCGCCACGCACCTCATCTTCCAGCTCGTCGTCCACTTCGCCGCGGTTTACAAGGTTCATCAGACAGAGGCTGCATCTCTCGTCACTGTCTGCAACATCCTTAACGGCTTCGACGTCGTCCACTGCAAAACCAGCCGTCTTCTTGGGCTCTTCCACAAGTCCGTTGGATGCATTGGTCGTAGCACCTGGGCCTTCACGCACAACCTTGTCCTGACTAGTCGCGAGATTGATCAGCATAGCGGCTTCACTGGCTTTGCCCACTTTCAGCGGCTGGCCAGCCAGCTCGAATCCGTTCATGTGCTGAATTGCACTCTGTGCGAAGCTCTCCTCCATGAATTCCATGAATCCGTACCCACGGTGCTGTTCAATTTGCAAAAGCGTAAGTCCGGGCGAGTTCCTTTCGCTACGATGACTTGCTTCTCCTTACCACTCCAGATTCGAGGGGCGACACGGCCGCCATTACGCACGAGCGGATTGCTCCGAAAGGAGAAAATATACTCTGCAACAAACACACCGAACGCGATGTTCAGCCACACCACCCGGTTAAAAGCATAGCTATCTATCCAAGCACGTACCTCTAAGTGTTGGCTGTTCAGCTCGACACGAACGTTCGCAATGTAGATGCACTTAGTTGGCACACTATAAAGCACGCCGTGAAAACTAGTCAGCTCTGTTAACCCTCACCGTCGCTCATTCGCTCATTCTAACGCGTACTTTTTAATCGCTTCCTGCCCGATCGAAAGTGAGTCGTTGGGGTTTGTGTTTCCACGATGAGGCCGGCCAACCTGCAGGGTACTCGCGCGTCAGCCACATTCCACGTCTTCCGGATACCGAATCCTGCGACTTACTCGCATCGCTCGGTTGGCAAGCGGCGTCCCATTGAGCACTTGCACCGCACTCTCCGCCGCCAAGACGTCCTCGTACTCCAAGAAGCAGAAGCCCTTGGATCGCGACGCTCTACCACGCAGCACGTCGTCAGCAGGAAGGGAATACAATCTCCACAGCCTCCTCCTCTCACCCCGGCTCGAGCGACAAGTCGATGGAATGGATCGCGCCGAACGGCGCGAAGGTGCTGCGGATGTCCTCCTCCTTCAGGTCGTAGTACAAGTTGCCGATGTAGAGTCTGCGCGCCAGGTCGTTGGGCGACACCTTGGCGCTCGGCAGGTTGAGCGCCAGCAGACTGGCCTGCGCCAGCGCGCGCGCGCGCGCCGCCTGCGCGTCCAGCTGGCCGCCGGCCCCCTGCAGCAGCAGCACGAGAGTGAATGCGCCGCTCGGCCTCCGGCTGCGCGGCTGCCGCACGTACGATGAGCGGGCGCGCGACCGCCGCCTGCAGCTGCTCGGGCGCCGTCTTCTCCTGCACGACGCTGCTCAGGCGCTTGACGATGTCGCTCAGGGCTGCGCAGCACAACGTTAGCGTCTTGCGGGCGGCTGCGGGCCCCGCGGGCGGCACCTTTGGGGCTGGCGGTCGTCCTGGCCGTGCACGGCTGCTCCGCGTCCTCGTCGCTGCCCCAGCGCGAGCGCCGCGGGCGCTTGGGCCGCTCGCGCGCGGCCTCCGCCTCGTGCGAGCGCTTCGTCGGCGACATATCGGTCGAGTTATTGAGAGTGGTGTCCGACACACCACTTTGAATGGATCGACCAATCACAAGAGAGACGACTGGCGAAATGGCATGTAGCCATGTACTACGAAGACAGCGCACATGTATTGTTTGATCAGAATTGCCCCGACTTCTCGCCTACCTACCTGCAAGCATTGCAGACTCCAGACCGATTTCCTTCAACGCTTACCACTGGTTTGATCGGCTTGTTCGTCGGCGAGGGGCCAGGAAGTTAAGATCGAGCTACTTTCTACCTACCACGCCCTACAACGGGCTTCGCCCATCGGCCCGGTGTTGACATGCTCCCCACAACGGCCTACCCGCGAATATCCTCGCGCGGGTTCAGCAAACTGCGACGCGACACGGAAGACGAAAACGGCGAGAACTCGTCCTCGTCGTCTGCGAACGTGGATAGATTCTCGGCGCCAAGGTTTCCGGGAGCGTTGATTTCATCCACGTGGAAGCCACCGCCATTCTCGACCGCGGTAGGTGACTCGATCGAGCTAAGTCTCGTCAACCGACGGTTCATCTGCATGAGCGTGCGAGGGGACACCATACCATGCGCCAACTCGTACAACTCGGCATTCGTCAAAGTACCGTTCTGTGCAGCGGCCGCCGCAGCTACATTCGCACCGACATCGTTCGAGCTGCTGCTATTTCGTGATGTGAGGTGGAACAGATTAAATGGCTCCACTTCTGCGTGCGCGCCGCCATGAGCTTCAAAGCACTCGCGGCAGTGACGGACCGGGTGCAGCAGCCCCACTTCAGGAATCGACATGCGCTGCGAGGTACACTTTGCACACATCCACTTTCCACAACGCTTGCACGAATGCGGCCGGCGGAAGAGCTTGAATGGTGTGTGGCAGCCCTGACAGTGAGTCACGGTCTTTTTGTCTGGTTTCTTGAGTTTCTGGGATAGCACCGAATAATCGCGGGCCATCTTCTGAATTGTTTCTGCTGCGTTAGACAACAGGTCCTTCCACAAGTCACGATCTTCTAGCTTGGTGACACTGAAATGCATCTCTTTTGCTGATACCTTGTTGTCTTCATCGCATTGCTGGTGATCGTAGGCAGTAATGTACAAACCGTGATGACCCACTGACGTGTGGGTTTCATCCTGACCGTGAGTGTAGCGACTGCGGACGGACAACGGGACGATCCATTTCCACTGAATAGCATGCGTCTCATCCACTTCACTCGGGTAGAAGTACCACAACTTGTGCGACACATACTCGTACACAACGAGCGCTTTTTTCCATTCCCGAACACCATAACGTTCCTTAAACAAGTAACCAAAAGCACATCCGTCGCCCTCTAAGAATGAGGATCCGAAGCCATGTGCAGTAGAATAGCTGGGCCGGCTGATCTGATTGATGATATCTTCTTGGAACGTGGGAGGAGTTGGCGCTGATGCTCCAAATGGAGGCGTCGTCGAGTTCGAGACATCGGCAGGGGAAAGCGCCGGTGGTGTTCCCACTGTCAAGATGCAGCTGAGGGGATCCTTTTTGGTCATATCATCTGAAGCTTGCACCAATTTTCGCCATACTGGATTCAATTTCATATCACATTGAATACGCTCCTGGCTCCGGGTTTTCGGGTCCTTGTAACACATTTTCAGAGCCTCCATAATCAACTTCAAGTTAGAAATGGCGTCGGTACCCGCCATGCTGTCGTACTCCTGTTCCCCGTTAGTATTTATCGTATCTCGGTTAAGGTATACCTTGCACAGCAGCGGCGCCAATTTTGCGTCTGGACCTTCCGTCTGTAGAATACGTCCAATGATCGGACACTTGCGAGAGCGTTTGCTCTTGAAATCGCCAATGCAAAACACTAACATTTTGGTAATTTCACCCAGCAACAGATTCCACATCGGGTACTTCTCATAACACGTGATAAGCGTGGTAATAACGTGGGCACCCACGAACATTCGATCCAATCGCTTCGATTCATTTGACAGCACAGAATTTAGACACTTCACAACAGACCACAGATGATACCCAGAAGCTCTACGGGTGTTGAAAGTGATCACTTGTTTCAAGAACACCATGAGCTCGTGTCCTTTTCGTTCCATACACGTAATTAGGCACTCACGCAGGCGGCGATACTCACGCACGTTGCTGCGCCAGTCATCGCTACAGAAAATTTCCAGTTCGTTTAAATCACCATCGATCACTGCCTGCAGCAGTGTAATCCAAGCCTGCTTCTCTTCTTCGGAGGACGCAGCAAAGTATTCAATCGATTTCACCTCCATCGTTGAGGCGTCACTGTCCGCTGCTCCATTGCGCCGTTGGTGGTGCACCATAGCATTTGCAGGCGTCACAGCAGCGTTGTGAGAAGCCGATGCGTTTTTAGTTGCATCAGGCATTTTCTTCTTCACAGTCACGCTGAAGCCAAACTCGTGCCAGTCCGAGCTTTGCACGTTCTCCATCTCATCAAGAGTAATCACTGACTGATTGCCCAGGTTCGGGGTGAACGCTTGGTCAAGGCTAGAAGATGATCCTGTCTGATCTTCACGCAATGCTGTCATACGCAGTCCCATCATGCAATTTAAGCTCACTTGGCACAGCTGCAGTTCATTTTTGAGCTTCTTCTTTACCAGCAAATTGCCCTTGCGCATTAAATGCGTGGAGCACAAAAAGTTAAGGCAATCGATGCCTACCGTCGCTGCTGAGTTACCACCTGTGTTCCGTGTATCGGTAAACTCCACCGTTTCAGTCAGTTCAAAAAGATGCATGAGCATTGTAATGCATGTCGGGCGCGGATGTCCCTGTGATAGCAGCATCAACGATTCAAGTGAAGCCGCGCTTCCACGACGCTCTCGTGTCAGTGGTGTACTCCAGAACGTAAGCTCCTTAATCATTTGCACGAAGAGAAGTTCCAAGGCTGCTTGGTGCTCCTGCATGAACAAATGGATGAGACGTCGAACCTTGCGCGACGTGTACTTGCGCAACGCGGAGTTGGCTGTCTCACGTGAGGCACCGCAAATGGAGACGTACTCATCTTGACCTGTCACCTTATCCAGCGGAATGGTTCTCGCGGAGATTGCTACACCGCGTCCTGTCAAATACGGAGCGTGAACGATCTCACGCAGCAACAGGAACGTGTTTTCAATGCAATCACGCTCGAAGGCGTTGCGTGGAGGGGAAAAGGTCACCTGTTTCTGAATCAACTTCTGCAGCATGTGCGTCTCGAACAGCGACGTGATGGCCTCCTCCGAGTGCTCCGCGTAGATGAGGTGCAGCAGCAGCGTCCGGATGTCATCATGGCCGATGTTGGCCAGCAGCATGTCCACTGTCGCCGGGTGGTCCGCCAAGAAGTGCAGGATACACGCTCCTTTCTGCCCTCGAATCGCGAAGTACCGCAAGATTTGCGACGAAAAGTTGGCCGAGTCGTGGCTGAAGATGCCGTACATGGCCATCTGGTTGACCTCGGTGGTGAGTGGTGCGGGGATGCCCGTGTCATCCGGCTCGTCCGAGTCGGAGTCGTCGTCGCGTTCTGTCACACCTGAAATCTCGGCGCTGTCTCGCTGCGTCTCCCCATTCTGCTTGGCTGCAGTCTCCAGCAGCTTGGCGTCCCCGTTGGCGGGCGTCCGGGGCGACGGCAGCGGGGAGACGCCCGCCCTGCTGGCATCGGCGTCGGCGCCGAGCGAGGACCTGGCCGAGGACTTGCGTCGTCTGGCGAGCTCGTCCTCGTCCCGGGCCGCAGTCTCCTCCTCGTGCTCGGCGAAGCTCTCCTGCAGCGTCTGCGCGCCGTCCTTCTCGAAGACCTGCACGGCCACCTGGATGAGCTCCTCGAGCTCGGCCACGGAGGCCTGGCGCTCCTTGCGGCGCAGCGGCGTGTCGCACTTGGAGGAGACGCCGTCGGCCTCGCGCTGCAGCGTGTCGAAGATGGAGTCCCAGAAGTCGGCGCAGTTGTGCGCGCGGCCGGGCTCGCAGGCGGCGATGGCGTTGACGGCGCCGCCCACGACGATGAACTGCGCCGCCATGGCGCGCGTGTGCGTGGGGTAGGAGGCGTCCAGCGCCAGGCGGATGAACTCCAGCGTCTTCTCGCGCGAGAACAGGATGCCGCGCAGGCGGCTGGTCATGCGCTTGAACAGCAGCTCCAGCATCTCGAGCGAGAAGCTCTCGTTCAGCAGCTGCGCGAGCGAGTAGCGCTCGCTCATGAGCCCGTCCACGAACTTCTCGATGTTGGCGCGCACCTGCTCGGCCGCGCGCTTGCGCTCCTGCTGGAACGAGGCCTCGCTGTGCGTGGGGGACGAGGGGCCCGAGCCCGGCGGCGTGGCGGCGCCCTTGTCCAGCATGGCGCTTTCGACTATGGCCGGTGGCGGCAGAGCCCGGTACCACCGCCGCGCGGTCAGGCAAGCGGATAGGCGGGGGATGCGTTGTTGCAGGGCTGAGTCTGCGTTGGGCAGAGCAGGAAGATGATTTGGAGAGGACCGAGAGGCGGAGGGTATCGGAAGACGCAGGCTTTGAACTGTCTCTCGCCAGACAGGTGCACTCGGTTCGGCGGTCGCCGCGTCGCGCGCCGAGCCACTTCAACCGCCGCAGGTGAGCGGACCTGGTCACGTGCACCTGGTGCCGCCGAGCCTGTTGCCGCAGCGTTGGCGGCGGTGGCGGCGTTTATTGCGTGGACAAATGACTGCGTGTCGTGATGGATTGCGCCGGCTTCGCGACACGCCGCTTGCCCACTGCCGCGTCACGTTCCGACGCCGAGTTGTCACGGCCGGCGCGCTCAACGCGCTCGGACGGAGCGCTAAATCGGTGCAGGCAGCGAGTCCGTTTCTGCAGTCGTCCGTCATCGCAGGAAACCCACTCGCGGGCGCACCTTGAAGCAGTTGAAGTGCCGCAGCACCGGACGCCATGGGCAACATCTGCCACGCCGGTCCGCCCGCGCTGGGCGCCGACGCCAAAAAGCCGCCGACGGCGCGCGCCAGCGGCGGCAAGGCGCCGCCCTCCTTCGGCAAGGACCCGACGCTCAAGCGCGAGGACTTCCTCTTCTCCAACATCCAGACGGCGTCGTTCCTGGCCAAGCTGCCCGGCAGCATCAACGGCCAGCAGTTCCTCGTGGAGGACTGCCACAACTGCGACATCTTCGTGCTGGACCACTGCACGTCCGTGCAGATCGACGCCTGCGTCAACTGCCGCATCGTGGTGGGGCCCTGCGAGAGCAGCGTCTTCCTGCGCGACTGCAAGCGCTGCACCGTCGTGTGCGCCGTGCAGCAGTTCCGCACGCGCGATTGCGAAGACGTGGACGTGTATCTGTACAGCGCCACCGGTGGGTCACGCTGGACGCAAGTGCCGCCTGAACTTGACCGCTGACCCCCTCGTGCCTTGCTGCGCAGAGCCGATCATCGAGACTTCCAGTCGCCTGCGCTTCGCGTGCTTCCCGCTCACCTACTTCTCTCTGCAGCAGCAGTTCCGCCAAGCCAAGTTCTCGCCGTGGAACAACAAGTGGAGCGACGTGGGTGTTAGGCTCCAAATTCAGGCTTTGGGATGCTCTGCTGACTTTGCGCCGTGTAGATATTCGACTTCACGCCCGACCACGGAGGATGGAAGCCGCTGCCCATGCACCCGCACGAATCACCGCTGGCTGACATGATGCCGGAGAAAGAGAACAACGGCGCCAGGTCGCTCTGGAAGATGCCGTCGTGGACGGCGGAAGAGTTGGGGCTGTCAGTAGACCTAGGACAGTTGGTAGTGCCGATCACCAATGGCCTTTGTGCGAGAAAGGAGGATGCCCAAACTGTGTTTGTGTGCTTTGCTGCGGTAAGTACAGATTGGACGTACTCGGCTGAAGGCACCAATTCTAAAACGTATTCACCACTCCTGTTTCGTAGCCTAAAGATGCGAGCATGATGGAATTTGTGACTGCGGTAGCGACAGCTACCAAGAAAGTTGACGAGACCAGCGGCGCCACCGACGATCCAACACTGCTCATCCAAACAAGGCAAATGAAGCTAACGGAGGAACAGGCTTCAACTCTTTTTTCGGACAGCCGTGCTCTCATGAAGGTATGCGTACAGCTGAGTACGATAGCTTGGTATCCCAACTGGCTCCTGTATATTCATGCTTATCAACGTGTTTGTCTTCTGCAGAATGCGGTCGATGCTGCGAAAAATACGCCCGGTTCCGTTATAATGGAATTCCAGGGGCCACTGTCCTACCAGCACGTCACTGAAACTTTACAAGACGCTCGATTTGCTGCGGAGGCCTCGACTAAGGACAGCATTTTCGTATCCAAGGATACGGTGACGGCATTGTAAGTTTCTCCTGGTCTCCTGCGCTGTGGTTTTATTAACAAAGTTTGTCGTTTTGCTAGACGTTCGAGCGATCTCGTGTTCCGACAATGGAAGCCTGTCGTTTGATCTGGTCGCGCTGCGTCGAACGGGATAGCCGGATCGCCCAAACGATCCCAACTCTAAAATATTTTTTATTTGATTTTTAGCTCGGCAACAGCTCTGTGTTGCTGCTTTATTAATATCCGTAAGGAGCTTCTTGGGCAGCATAAGCAATAGTCTAATACTTATTCATTAGTAAGAAGTTTGCGGACTGCGTCACGAGGTTCGAATCTTCGTCTTGAAATTCTGTCACATGAGAGAGCAACAACCACCATTGAGCTGCTGCAATGCACGAGCTGCACTCTCCCTCTGCTGCTCACTGCCACTCTTCCCCATGGCTTTTAGTAACGGCACGCTTCCTTCGCGAACAAGCTCTGCACGGATCTTTTCATTGCTCTTCGCAAGAGTCTCAATTGTTTCCACGGCGTACACCTTTTGTTGCTCGCTTCCACTCCGAAGAAGTCCAACGAGTGGCCCAATACCCCCTCCGCGTGCTATCTCACTTCGGCCTTCGTCGCTGTGAACAAGGTTTCCAAGCCCACTCGCTATTAGTTCCTTTTGCTCGTCGGTTCCGGTCTGCATAAGCTTGAGAAGAGGTGATACACCACCCTTGCTGACTATCTCGGATCGAGCTGCATCGTTGGTAGACAGGTTCATCAGGATTCTGACTGCGCCGTCCTTTTGGTGGTCCGTTCCAGACTGCAAAAGGTCGATGAAGGTCTTCACGCCACCTTGATTCACGATTTCCGTATGGACTTCATCACCAGTGGTGAGGTTCCGTATAGCGCTTATTGCGTAGTCTCTTTGCTGGTTGGTTCCAATGCGTGCAAGTTCTAGTAGAGAGTCAACGCCTCCAGAGCGTGCAACAGAAGCACCGATATTAACATTGGAGGAAAGGTGTGACAGCGCGCCTACTGCACAAGTCTTTTGTTGTTCATTGCCACTCCATGTTAGCTCGACGAGCTCAGCGACACCTCCTTCACGAGATATTTCTTGTCTTGCTTCCTGATTTGAGGCAAGATTCATGAGAGCACCAGCTGCGTAACCCTTTTGTGAGTTTGTTCCAGCTCGTAGAAGCTTGAGAAGCGGAGGAATACCTCTTTTGCGAGCAACCTCAGCACGGGATTCATCAGTCTCAAGAAGATTTACCAATGCAGCAGCGGCAGTCTCTTTCTGTTCTCCGCTTCCGACCAGCAAAAGAGCAACCAACATAGAGATAGACTTCTCCCGATGAATGACTGCGTTGTTCACATACTTGGAAACAACAAGACTTTCTAGTAAGGCGGTAGTAGTCTGCTTTTGCTGAATTGTTCCCAGTCCTGTAAGTGCGATCAATGGTTCGACGCCTCCTTTTCGAACGATCATTTCGTTAGCCTCTTTTTGAAGAGCAATGTACTGCAATGCGTACGATGCACGGTGCTTTTGCTCGTTGGTTCCAATTCGAAGTAGCCCCACAAGTGGATGGACCACTTCAGCGCGCATGATTTCAGCCCGAATTGCTTCATTTCCCCATACAAGACTTCCGATCACTTCTGCTGCCCACAACTTAAGTGTACTATTACCACTTTGAAGGAAAGAGGCCAGAGGCTGTGTCATTTCAAGCCACAACTTCTGCGCGTCACTTACACTCTGCCAAAGTGCGACGAGAGGCTGCAGAACTGCAACGTCGCGGAAAATGCCTCCGAGTCCTCGTGTGGCAATGCACGCACACCGGATGACTGCTTTTTCTTGTTCGTGATCGCTACCAGTCTTCATACAATTAACCAGTGATGAAAGATCTTTTACTGGAGCTTCTGGGACTGAAGCTCGAAGTGCATCAAACTCAGGTCTTGACAACTTCGAATCGAAAATCGCTGACCACTTTAGGCACTGCAGCGCGTAAAGTTTTGTGTTGTAAGTGCGGCCATTTTTCACCAAGTCAGTTAAGATATGAATTGCATTTGCTTCATACATGACTGGGCGGTCTTCATCCTTGACACAAAGTTGGACGAGCTGCAGCAGCATTTGCTCCTGTTCACCTTTCTCTTGAGTGGCCATGTTGTCAAGCAAATCCACAATCATGTCAATATCGAGCTGCGGCCCTACTGCGCCTGGCGAGATATCTTCTCGTAAGCTTGGGGTGCCGCTGGTGGCAGCTTTCTTGTTGCTTTGAAGCAATGTCCTGCCTTCATCACCTGAAAGAACTTTCAATTTCGCAAGAACCTGTGAAAGGCCGATACGTTGTTCCGGGTCCGCATTTGTCATTGCCACAACAAGCTCCCAGGCCTCTGTCGACATATGAGCTGGCTTCTCGGGAATTTCACCATTCCTGAGTTTTTCATGAACACTGTCATCATCTAGGAAAGCAAAAGGAGGCTCTCCGCTCACAGCCTCAATAATGCACATAGCGAACGAGTACACGTCCGAGGCGAATGTCGGAGCTTTTTTCATGCACTCGGGAGCTCGCCAACGCAAAGCGCCTGCAGTAAACGCCGCTTCTCCTTCTGTTTCGGAGAGGACCGAGGAAGTCTTCACAGCACTCAACCCGAAGTCTGAAAGCTTGGCTCGACCATCTGCACCTACAAGAATGTTGTTGAGCTTAAGATCACCGTGCACCACACTTTTCTTGTGAATGTACTCTAATCCAAGACCGGCTTGGTACAATAACCTCCACATCTGTGGCTTGTTGGAGCTTGAGCGAGAAAGATACGAGCAAAGGTCACCGTGAGTTGCATCCTCGCAAACAATAAATGGGGGTGTGCTGATGTGAGAAGCACCAAGTAGTTTGGCAACGTTTGGATGGTCAAACTGGTACCAAATATTCATCTCAGCTTCAATGTTTTGTCTTGTTCTCTCGTCGACCTCGACACCATCAACTAGGAAGCACTTGACCACTACGTTTGTGTCTGCACCCCACACTCCGCGGTGCAAAGTAGCAAATGAGCCACGAGCAAATGGCTCGGGGTTAAAATGAATTTCGTACGGCGGCAGGAACCACGGAGGCAGCTTCGGAACAGAAGTCATTGATGCTCGAATGACAGTCCCCATCATTGTCTTGAGAAGTTTTGTCATCTCAGGACTCTGCTGCTCTGATCGCTGCTCTGTTTCAAACTTGAGTGTCAATATCGTCTCAAGCTGCGATCGCGTGTCTTGGAGCTCTTTCAGAACAACTTGAGCGTCATCAACAGAGCTAGCCATCAATTCTTGCTGGATTCGTTGGTCAGCTTCCAATACTTGCTTCCAGTTCATCACAGCATCAGCATTAGTGATGTTAAGGGTTTGGCAGAGCACGTCAACTTCCTCGTTCATCAAACGCAGTTCCTCCGTCATCGCCTGATGCTTCATGAGGCGGAACACCAATTTCTTTCCCCGATAGCGCTCGACATGGAGTAAAGCCTTGGCTACCACAGCAACGTACTTGTCGAGTGCATCGGGCGGAGACAGACGTTTCTTTTTTTCCATCTTCTTAAGCTCGTCAAGTATTCCCTTCAGTCGCTGGTGAAGTCGTCTGCAAGCATCTTGAGACTCGTGCATCTCGCCGCATAGTTGGCGGATAGTGGAAAGTGCCTGCGCTACGGTGCCTGCCCCAGGAACGGCTAAGTCGGCCAGGCCACTCATGGCGTAGGCAAATTACGATATTGGGTCAACAGGGCTGAGGCTTGTTCGAGGTACAGGCGGCCAAAGTGGAAATGTCGATTCTAAGATAAATGAAGGGACTTCAGATAAATACCTGGTTCATCGGCAAAGCCATGGCTCCAAACTTTCGCCCAGAGCATAATATCAGTTCGACGGACTAAATGAGACGCCGAAGACGAGTTGCTGAGGCTTATTACTGCCGCCAACAGAACAATATCGCTTTTTATTTCTGAAAGATGCCGTTGAGCTCAGGTCCAGGATGGCAGAACAGGAAACGAGGAAGTGCCAAGGTTAACCTTAGCAACGTTCACAAATTAACAGCGGCTAGTTAGAAACTTCCCATCTTAAACTGTGATGCAGCCAGTTAAACTTTTGATCCAGGAACCATCTTACTCTGCTTTCTGTAGGAAATGCTAGGTACCAGTAAGGTAGTTGCACCACTCTTTGCATCTTAGCAGATCGAACCGAAGAGTAGAAATGTCTCTCTGACAACTTCCCTGAACGACCCATGCTAAAACTGGTTTACGTGAATCCTGTGATACAAAACACAAAAGGTGGGCTTCATCAATGACTTTATCGTGAAAACAATTCTAGAAGGCCTCGACACTATTGCAGCGTTCACTCCAATTCGCTTTCAAAAACGAAGACATATACATTTACAGAACTGCACTTAGCAAAATACGCCTACAGCTCTTTGACATCCTCATACACAACCCATTTCTGCCCTCGACGGTCAATGCCGATGGCTGGGGCTTCATGCTTTTTCTCTTCTTCTCCACTCGAAGAGCTCAGTTGTCGCTGCTGGTTTAAATTATCCATCGCCGCCTGGTGGTTGGCACGAAGGCTGGCGGGTGACGTGGGGCCGGCGTTCGGCAGTCCAGCGTGACTTCGACTGGATGGTACGCTCTCGCTGCCAAAGCTTCGACCGCTGCTATCTCCGTCGGAGCTTCCCACTGCCATGCCAGTAGTGAAATGACCGCCCGTGATACCGCTGGCACTGCTTTGCTCGGCGCGGCGCGTTGTCGTTGTGGTCTTAGTTGTCGTTCGCTTGCCCTTGGGGGGTAGCTTGGTACGAACCACCTGATGAGTTACTTGGGGTGAAGACACTATCATCTCGTGAGCTGGAGCAAGTGCCTCGGCAGCGGTGGGGTGTGAACTGGACGAAGCACCTGCACCAACACTCGAAGAGGCGACCTTCGTCGTTGTAGTCGTGGTCGTAGTTTTCTTCGTGCGCTTCCCCGCAGCATATGCTGCCGCTGCCGATGAAGGCACCGCGATACTTTGATTCTGCTGGACCGCTTGACCGGATGAACGCAAGTTCACAATCGTGTTTGCGGGCGCCGTGCGAGTGGGGGAACTGTTGTTGGTGCTGCGGGTACTGAAGTCGAACGAGTTTCCAGGTCGCAGCATCGACGAGAACGACGCGTTCGAGCTGCGGTCCTGCACGAGCTGCTGCAGGTACACCACGATCTCGGAAGCGCTAGGACGCTCTTCGGGGTCGGCGCGGAGACAACGAGCTGCCAATTCCAAAATCGCAGGCGGGCAGTCGTCCGAGAAGGCCGGGCGCTTTGCACCGCGAGCAACAAGTCGAAGGATCTCGTTTTCCTGAACTTTGCCCTGAGGAGGGTGCTGCGCATTCCAGTACGGGTAGTCGTCCGTGTCAATTTCCGAGAGCACCACACCGAACGAGTAAATGTCGGCACGCTCATCGTAGTCGCGACCGAGAAGCACTTCCGGGGCGATCCAGAATGACGTACCGATGCCCACCGTCATGTGTTCACTACCATCGTAGAAGCTGCGTTCCCGTGCAATGCCGAAGTCGCTGAGCTTGGCCTCCATATCGGCGTTCAGTAGCACGTTCTTCGCTTTCAGGTCTCGGTGAATCACTGTCGGACTGAGTCCGTGCAGGTAGGCCAGCGCCTCAGCGATATGCAATGCGATGACAGTCTTGTGAGCTTCCCACGTGAGGCGGTAGCCACGGCGCTTAAAGCGGCGAGTGACATCGCGTAGGTCTCCACGCTCCATTAACTCCGTCACCGCCGACAGCTCGGCAGGTGTAGTCCAGCAAGCACCGATGAACTCCACAATGCGAGGGTGGTTCAGCCCCGAAATGAGCGAGATCTCACGCACGAATTGCTCTACTTGCTCACGCTCGACGTCGCGTTCGTTGCGGATTTTCTTCACTGCAACCTGTCGTCCACGGTAGCTGCCAACGAACACGAGCCCAAAGCCGCCGCGGCTAATGCATCGACCGAGTGTCACCTCGCCGTAGTCCAGTCTGCAAGAAGCCAAGACCGGGTTGCTTGCAAGACTCACACCCAGTGCAGTGTCCTCGCTATCAACGCTGTTGCCATGAGATCGGCCGTACCCGGGGTATGCTCCAGCACCAACTGCACCAGCTCCAACTGCAGCGGGGGCGGCTACAGCGGCATCGCGGTTTAGTGCGTCGCCGAATGCAGCGTTTGCGTTCACCTTGGGCGTGCTAGGCTCAACAGCTTCGGGCGACACGATGGGACTGCTTTCGCGTTCGCGGTTGTGGCGGCGACGCTGCCAGATCACTAGCAGAAGCAGGAAAAACACGATGATCGCACCTGCAATGAGCCAGTAGCCCAGTAAGCCGAGCCCGCCGCCATTATCATCACTGCTTGAACCGGACGACCGTGACGAGTCTGGCACCGCAGCGGTCGAGGCACCGAGCACGCAGAAGGTCGTGCCGTGAGCGGATTGCCATGCACCATCCTCACAAGTCGATGCAGCACCTGGTTGATCTGCCGTGAAGGCCGTAAGTCCTTGGATCTGCTCGAATTGCTCCTGGCTCACGTTAAAGTCCTTGATATCGTTGCCCTGAATGTACAGCGCCTCCAAGCTACTCGAATTTAGTGATCCCGCAGGGAACACTGCTAGCGCGTTGTGGGACAAGTTAAGCTCCTTGAGGTCAGCTCTACCCACGTACTCGGTGTTGATGTTGTTCGAGGACAAGTCGAGGTACTGAAGCCAGCTCCAGTCTCGCGTGAAGCTGTTACCCAGCGTCGAGATGTTGCAGTTTCGCAGCGTCAGATTTGTCACGGCAACAGGCACGAAGTCCGAGTTGTTCTCCGCCACGGAGCTCAGGTCGATGTTGTACAGCGAGAGCGTCGAAATGTTCGTGGAGTTGGTCACCGACCGCACAAGGGTCAGCGAGGAGCCCGAGGCCACGCGATTTTCATCGATGAAGGTGATTTCAGCAGGTGAATTTCCAGTGCCTTCAATTTCCAACGTTTCCAAGCTAGAAGACACCCAGATCGGGCGAATAATGTTAATCGCTAGCTCGTCCGAAGATGTCAGCGTTGTTGAACGCGTAGTCGTGCTGGTCATCGAGTTCCACGACTCGGTGGTGACGTGGAAGGACCACGAGCTGGCGGTCTCGCTGTAGCCCGTGATACACGTGCAGGACGCGTTTAATGCAGTAAGCTCATCCGGGCAACCGCCATTCGGCGTCTCGGTACTGGAACGAGTCACCAGTGCAGGAAGACCATCGCACACACGGCGAGATACACTGGACGCCGTGATTGAGCTCGTTGAGCCTACAACAAGCTGTGTTTCTTCATCGCGGAAGTTGCTCTTGAACCAGCTTGCTAGCGAGGAGGAGGAGGAGGAGCTAGATGAACTAGAGGATAGTGCAGAACTTGTGCCGCTCGTCGACATAGTAGCTGAATTGGTAGATTCTTCCGACGACGTTGCTGCTGAAGTAGTGTCCGTGGTACTGCTACCCGCTTGGCTGTCGCTTGTGATTCCATCAGTGGCTTGCGATGAAGTTGTGGTCGTTGAACTTTCTCCAGAAGATGCTGTGGTGACACCGTTTGTCGACGAGCTAGTTGTAGTAGTTGTTGTCGCGGAGTTTGCGTCGGCCTTCGACGACGTGGTCGTAGTGGTAGTGGATGCACCGGTCGCTGAGCTGGTAGTGATACTCGAGGCCGCTCCAGCGCTAGATGCTGCAGTTGCTGTAGCACCACCATTCGTAGACCCGGTTGTTGTAGATGTGGTTGTTTCTTCTCCGCTTGTTACCGAGCTGGCAGCATCTCCTTCTGTCGTGGTAGTGCCGGTGGTGCTACTTGTACCGGTGGTGCTACTTATACTTGTCGCTGTCGAAGCCCCCTCTATCGTTGTTCCGGTTGAAGATGATGTCGTGGTTGTGGAAGTTGACGTCGAGGTTTGTTGGCCTGAGCTCTCAGCCGTATTTGCTGACGTCGTCGATCCACTTGACGTGGTGATCCATGTCGTCGAGCTACTAGCAGACCCATTCATGTCCGAGTCCGTATTGGTGGTGGTTGTTACCGTTGTGATCCCTGTAGCTGCATCCTTTTTCGTGGAAGTCGTTGTTGTGTTTACTCCATTTTTTTCGGTAGTGACTACGGTCACGGGTGACGCTCCGTTCTCACCTTCCGTTGTCGTTATGGTCGTGGTTAAGACGCTGCCTGAGGTTGCTTCTGTCGCTGTGTTACTCGTGCTGGTAGCGCCGTTGGAGTTTGCTGTGTTCATGCTGCTAGTCGACGCCGTGCTGCTACTGGCGTTCGCCGCACTGGTACTCACGGTGGTCGTGGTAGTTGTGACGGTAGTGATCACTTCTCCCGAAGATGTAGTCTCCTTCATCGTGGTCACTGATGTAAAATCTGACGACGGCACTGAGGCGGCCGTCGAAGTGGTGGTATCTGTTGTACTCTCCGTTGTCGTTGTGACGGCGGAAGCAGCGCTAGTATTCGTGCTGGCCGAGCTCCCGGTCACGGAGGAGGTAGATTGTAAGCCCCGCAGCGACACCATCGCAATCGGCTGTGGTGCGAGAAGGACTCGGGCGGGAGACTACGCCGTTAGACGTGAAATGCAGTTGTGATCGCTCGCCACGCTGCATCCCGGACAGCCCCGAGCTGCATGCAGCTGCGTCTGTCAGGCAGAAGAAAGGCCGCGAGGAAGGCGACAGCTTTCGCCTCTGTGGTGGAGCTTCCTCGCTCAAACACCAGAGTCCATACGAAGCTTCCACGCGCCTGGCCGAGCAATATAGGGGCGGTGCATTTTCGTGGCGAAGGCGCCCCGAGGCTGCAGTAACGTCAATTACTGCAACAGCCCTCTGCACTCTTGACGCGTTTTGAGGCGGCGCGCATCCGTGAGTGCCATGGTCGACTTGAGGCACTCGAGCGTTTCGCCCGAGCTCTCGGGGCCACAGGCGCGCTGTGAGCGGCGCCATTCTGTTCAGCCAAGGACCGGCTTTCGGTGCCGCGTCCAGCTACAAGTGGCGCTACAAGTTGGTGTCGAGTTGTTGCATCGCAATGGACACGAACACTTACAAGCGTTAGCGCGGACGGGCTCATATTGGTGAGGAAGCATGGGGCGCTTGCAGTCCGGACACGGGGGGTCTTCCTGAGTGATATCTTCCGTTCAATTAGTAACCGTGTCAGCGCTCTTGGTAGCCGGCACAGTCCGACGCCAGGATAGTTTATTTTGTGCGTGAATGGTGAATTACTGGGGCTTTTGGCGATCGGGAGTGGTAACCACACAGCCATCTCATTTGGTTTCCTCTCTTCGGAAGGCAGCGGAGTTGAGGCGAAGTACCACGAACTAATCGGCACTAACGCGCATGAATTGCAGTTAGTTAATGAGGAACAAGCTCAACAAGACACCAGTTAAAGTGCTAGGCACGCGTATCTTAGCAAGCTGTCGGACTTTCGTCCTTCAGCCGTGTGGGGTCCTCGGTGGAAACTCGGTGCGTATAGAGACTGGAAAGGCCTGAGCCACATAGGCTCAACCTGACCCAGCGACGACGTGCGCGAGGACAGCCATCAATGCCAACTGAAACCGAATGCGCAGGAAAGATCAAAATTCTGGAAGTAGGAAATGCGTTGCTTCGGTGAAGAGAACCCCACTGCAGAGTAAGCAAACACAACTTAGTGGTGGACAGGCTGAAGTTGGAATCGAGCACTAGCGAGCAACATTGGCTCACGGTGAGCCGCTCACCATGCAACCGCCACGATCAGATGCCAATGAATCACTCCTGTTGAGGGAAACTATCACAAAACGCTACGCCACCAATTTACAACACCAGTTCCAGTCAAGTAACTCGACAGGATAAGAAAACCAGTTTCAGCTAATCGAAAACGAAATGTCATTAGCTTGTTTTTATTTTATTGCAACAATACTACAGTCTGCGGCTTGTGGCTACGTATCTTTACTACTTTTTGGTATCCGCTAGACCTAGCAATTCGGCACCTTCTGCACGCTGTATTGCAGCTCGAACGTCTTCGTCTCGTGACAGAAGCTTTAGCGCATTTGTAGCGAACATATTCTGTTCATCGGTCATCACCAAGTGTTCAACAGTACCTTCGCGTAATATTTCAGCACAGGTAGTTCTATTGGTACGAACCACATTCCCAATCGTTATGGCAGCGCCAATCTTTTGTTGTTCACTCCATCTCGAAGTAGCATAACTAGATACCCAATCACTCCTTCACGAACAAACTCGATGTGGGGATTGGTGAATAGCGCTCCTACAGTACGAGCAGCGCATTCTTTTTGATCGTCGTTTTCCGTTTGTAACAGTGCAATGAGCAGTTTAACAGCTCCTTCACTCGCAACTCCTTGCAGACATCGTTGTTCTTCGTGTCAAAAGTACCCATCACTGCCGCCTTTTTAAAGTCCGTCCCGACGCGCAGAAGGGTGATCAATAGCGGAATCGCACCTTCGTACACTATCTCTTGGCACTGAATGACCTAGCCTGCCCAGAGGGCTAGCCTGCCCAGAGGGGCAGGCTAGGTCATTCAGTGCCAAGTAACGAAGTGCACACACTGCATATTCTTTCTGTTGGGCAGGTCCTTTTTTCAGAAGCCAAACGAGAAGAGCCACGCTTCCTTTACGCACGATGTCAGCACGAACTTCCTCATTGACTTTCACCAGAAGCATTAAGGCACACGCAGCATTCTCTTTCTCACGATCTGATCCCCCCTTATAATCGCCGAAAGCATGCTAATGCCCCCTTCATGCGCTATTTTAGCACGGCTTGTATCATCGTTGATGGCAAGAAGGTTTCCGAGTGCAGATGCAGCAACGTTCTTCTGTTGATTCGTTCAGACCGGAGTAGCACAACCAGCGGAGCGGCAGCTCCACCACGAACAATATCTAAGTGAATACAGTCCCAGTTTCTTGCTAGATTTCCCAACACACCCGCAGCGTAGTATTTTTGTTGATCCGTCCCCGATTTTAGGATAGATACAAGAGCCATAATACCTCCTTCACGAGCAACATCCGCCCGAGCTGCATCGTTTGCTTTTGTGATAGTCATCAGTGCCTTGGCGGAACTCTCCTTCTGCTCATCGAGTTGCAATCGTAGTAGTTCAACAAGTGCTGCGATGCCGTTTTCGCGTACGATCTCAGCCAGAGGTGCATCTTTTCCCGCGAGTTTGTGAAGTGCGCATGCCGGATAGTGCTTTTCTTCGTCACTTCCAGCTCGCAGTAGTGCCATAAAAAAGGAAACACCCCCATTTTGCTCAATATCAGTTCTAAGCGCGTCGTTGGAGGCACAAATGCGCACGAGCGTGCATGCCGCGCTCTCTTTCTGCTCCTGCGACCCGACAAGAACCAAAGGCTCGGCCAAAGTTTCACGAGAAATGTCAGCAGGGTCCGAATACGTGACGCGAACGAGGTTCTCCAAGGCAGATGCTGCTGCATTCTTTTGCTGCTGTGTTCCATTTCGGAGAAGAGCAACCAGTCGAGAGATTACGCCTCTTCTTACCATTAAATCGTTTGCTGTACTATTGAGGGCTAGATTTCCTAGCGCATAAGCCGCTCTTCTGGTCTTGTGTTCTGACCAAAACAAGTGCCACAAGTGAAGCAACGATGTCATTCTTCGCAATATTGGCACGAGTTGTGTCGTCATCTGCAGAAGGTTGCCCAAGGCTTCGGCAGCCCACACTTTCTGAGTGTCATTTCCTTGAAGTAGTACCACTAAAGACTGAATTACTCCAGCGTCGTTAAGTTTGCCGCCATCACTTCTCGAAGCAATGCATGCACAACTTACAACCGCTAGCTCTTTTTGCTAATTATTCCCACTCTTTAAATCTGCCACAACCGCCACAAGTTCATCAGTTGAAATCGCTTGAATGCTATCTCGAAGTGCATTGAACTCGGGTATAGTAAGCATAGAGTCTGCGTTCGTGGACCACCTCTTCAGTTGCGGACTTTGATACGGAACTAAGGCCGAAGTCAGATAGTTTCGCTTGTCCTTCCGCACCCACAAGAATGGTGCTGAGCCTTAGATCACCATGGACTACGCCTTTATTGTGGATGTAGTGCAGTCCAAGTGCAGCCTGGTAAATCAACCGCCACATTTGTTGCTTGTTGCTTTCCGAGCGAGCGAGGAACTAACATAGATCACCGTTTGATGCAAATTTGCAGACAATAAACTGTGGTGAGCTGACGTGCGAGGCACCAAACAGTTTAATGATGTTTGGGTGGTTGAAAATGTACCACAAGTTGATTTCCACCTCAATTCGCTGCATGACGCACTCTTCCACTATTGTGTCATCATCAACTAGAAAGCGTTTGACTGCTACGATTGCACCACTACCCCATACACCACGATGTACAGATGCGAATGAGCCTTGAACAAGTGGCAATGTCTCGAGCTTAATTTCATCTGCCGGAATATACCATGGTGGTAGCCTTTGTGATTGTAGACATAGCTAAACGCATCAGCTCCATGATTTCCGCACTGTGCTGTTCGGCCCGCATCTCAACCTCGTATTGAAGGGCCATCATGGCCTCTTATGAGCCCTGGGAGATTGGATCTCGCGCATGACGAAAGAGGAACTAGCAACCACAGCTCTCATCGCGTTGAGACACGTGTCTTGGTCCGTATCCCACCGCTTCTTCCATTCCCCACTGCCAGGAATGTTGAGGCTTACGAAAGCCGCGTCGATTTCCTCGTTAAACATGGCAAGCTCCTCCATCGTCGCTTGATGCTTAATGAGGCGAAAGGCCAGCTTGCGACCTCGATTGCGCTTCAGAAAGTCGACGTACTTGGCCACAACGTCGACGTACTGAGTGATGGCACCGCTTGGCGGAAGTTGGTGCATTGGTTCCAGCCGTGCAAGCTCCCTGAAGACTTTGTCCAGGCGGAGATATATGTCTTTGCACACCTCTTGGGCTTCGTTCATCCCACCCGCAAAGGTGGAGAACAGTGGAAAGGACATGGACAACCGCACCATGTCCAGGGACGACCACGTCTACTAGCATGTTGCTCTTTGTGGAGATGCAGTCAGACAGATCCGAAACCTCTTTCGTCTACGCGTTACCGGTAACCACCGCGCACAAGTTGAAGTCGCTGGCGGTTGCAGCCAGTGAGCGTGGCGCGCGCTTTTCCCCCAATCGTCTGGCGCCATTCTCGCGCCACGCGCTGCTACTGGCCGAAACCCCGCCCCGGGTTTGAAAATCCGAACTCCCCTTGCCCCAGGCTTCCGCGCGCGAAGGCCGCCAGTGCCAGCCCCGCCCCCGACAGCATGGAGCGCACGCGCAGCAGCTCGACCGCCGGCGACGCCGCGCGCAAGCGCAAGCGCGGCGCGCTGCAGGACATCAGCAACAAGAGCGCGACGGCGGCGCCGCGGCGCGCCAAGGCCGGCGACGCACTCAAGCCGCGCGCCTCCGCGCGCCTGGCCAGCGTCAACTCGGCGCTCAAGAGCTCCATGGCCTCCACGGCCGCCAGCAAGGCCAAGAAGCGCGCGCCCGTGGGCCGCAAGGCGGAGGCGCGCAAGAAGCGCAAGCTCGAGGGCGCCGAGAACCAGCCGCCGCACCAGAAGATCCAGACCAGCATGCTGTCGTTCCAGGCGCCCAAGGCCAAGGACGCGGACAAGGAGAACGTGGCGCAGGCGCAGGTGGAAGTCAAGCAGGAGGTAGGTGCAGACGCGGCCCGCGCGCGGGAGACAGGGAGCTGACGATGCTGCTCGCAGGTCAACAATCAGGTGGAAGCCGAGCCCGTCAAGGTGAAGGAGGAGGCAGACAACCAGACAGAACAAGTGCAGGTGCAGGTGAAGCAGGAAGCCCAGAGGGAGGAGACGCCCGAGACGCAGGAACCCGAACAGACCGCGCCGCCCCCGCCCCCACCGGTACCACAGCGGGACGAGTATGCGCCTCGTCCGTACAAGTTCACGTTCGACCACCGGAGCTCCTGCTTCGACGAGGAGACGTACGCTGCGTCTGTGCGGGATATCGACGCGCCGTCCGCCACGCTCAGCTCGCACCACGCGAAGCTCGTGCGGGAGCTGGACACCTATTACAGGAAACACGAGACCAAGTACCTGCCAGAGGCCGATTACATCGGCACCGTTCAGCTCGACATTAACGAGAAGATGCGCACCATCCTGGTCGATTGGCTCGTAGAAGTCGGAGAGGAGTACGAACTCGACTCGCAGACGTTTCACAAGGCGGTACGTTGCTGCACCCGCTGCAACCACGAGGTTTTGCTTTCTCATTCGGTATTCTGCTTTTATTTTTTCCCAGGTGAATCTTGTGGATCGCTGCCTCAAGAAGATTAAGATTAACCGCAAACAGTTTCAGCTGCTAGGGTGCGCGTGCATGATGATCGCCGCTAAATTTGAGGAAGTGTATGGCCCGAACGTTGAGGAGTTTGTTTACATCTCCGACCAGACATATACCGCAGAAGAGGTATGTCTTGATAACGACTGCTTTGTTGCGGAATCGTTCGCTCACTCCTATGATGGATTAATTAGATGCTCGACATGGAGGCTCAAGTGCTCAATGCGCTCGAGTACCGGGTGGCATCGACCACGTGCTATGGATTTATGCATCGTTACATGAAAGCTGGGTGCACGACGGACAAACAGAAGTCGCTTGTATCGGTGAGTGTGCTTGCGTGCTTCGTTGTGCTAGTGTCAGTTTTTTCTTACTGATGTTTGCCTTTTGCAGTATCTGTGCGACTTCGCGCTGTTGTTTTATCACATGATTAGGTTCAAGCCTTCGAAATTGGTAGCTTCTGCCGTATACCTTGCCCGCTTAATGACGGGCGAGGCTGAGGCGTGGACACCTACACTGCACCACGTTACCCAGTACAACCCACTAGAAATTCAGGACTGCGTGGAGGAGCTCTGCCGTCTTCACACAATTGAGGCCCAAGTGGTCAGCACTCAGCGCGACAAGGCAAAAGCTGTGAGCGAGAAGTACCTGGCGGACAAGTTTCACGCTGCCAGCACCATTCCTGCCTGTGGGAAGAACAAGCTGGCAGAGTCGTTCTCCCATTACGCGTCTTCCTAATAGGTCCGTTTGGGAGTTGGTAGGCGGTGCCCTTGGTCCTCTGGGCATCTGCCGTTTGATTCCTTACAACCAGAACGCAGTATCGACCAGGCTGGCACACGACTTAGATCAAGCACCAACGACAATTGCCTGCAGAAGCGTCCAGGACCATTGTAGCACCAACAGGAAGCTGGCTCCCTCGTATTATTGTCATCATTATAGGTCAGGTTACATTCTCTTTTCCCTTCGTCGCTCTCTTTGCTGCATTTCCTGAGCTTGAGGCCATCGGTCATCTAACGCGTGATGCAATGAATGATGACACGGCTACGTCTCGTGGCTGCTATCGTCATCAACACGTCAAGCGTTGCAGCTAAAGCGATCGCTGGATTTGCGTGGGCTCCACGCTTATTGGCTATGCAGCAGTTTGTACACCTGGCATTGATTCCGACTGATAAAGGTGTGGACCACATATCCGGATAGCGTATTTTCCTTCTTGGTCGACAAGCACCAACCCCACTGCGATGGCGGACAAGCAAAAACCTCACGAAGACGTGCTTACGCGGCTCGTACGCGACTTGGAAACGAAGAAGACTTTGCTCCACGTCAAGGACTATCCTGGAGTGGAGCTGGAGCAGTTGAATCAGCACGTGAAGAAGGTCGGCCCATTGGTGAACCCTGTTTTTGGAGAGCAGCCGGCGTTCTTCGACGAAGGCCGCTTCGTCCCCTTTCGAGTGGTAGTCGGCAACGAGAAGGTGGTAGCCAAGATCAGTAGAATTTTGGATGAATGGGCGACGTGGTCTGGAAAAGGAGGCAGAGTAACAACCTCTCAAGGAGCGTTCATTTTCGGTACTGACGTTCGAATGCCACGGTTTTTGCGCAAGCTTTTTTTTCACTCCGTCGTTTTCGTTTTCAATCATTGAACAACTTCATGTCGTTTGCTTTGCCACAAAGTTGTTAATAGCCAAATTAAATCCATCCAGGATTAACCTTAAGGAGAAAACAACCTTCCTATATGAGATTGTCTGATCAGCTTAAGCAATAAATACTGCAGACAGCAACAGGGGTGAAATCGGCCCTGGAAGGGCAATCGACTTTGTGGCAAAGCAAACGACATAAAGTTGTTCAAATGATTGAAAAGGAAAACGACGGAGTGAAAGAAAGCTTGCGCAAAAACGTCACCAACTAGTGAGCAAGATTCACACACTAACACACGAAAGCCACACACCAACTAGTGAGCAAGATTCACACACTAACACACGAAAGTCACCAACTAGTGAGCAAGATTCACACACTAACACACGAAAGCCACACAAAGTTGTCGCAGCATGGTGGTGACTTTGAAAATCGTTTTTGGTTTTGAAAGAGATCGAAAGGCGATGCTACAAAAAGAAAGCCAGGTGACTACAGCAAATCTACATATCTCCATTCAGACACTCAGTTGCAAACAACACCGTGGAGTAGGAACAAAAGTGAAAGCGCCAGGAAGAGTCTCAGGAACAAACCTCGCTGTTGCAGCACTGTCATAAATCTGTGACGTCCCTTACAGCTATCTCTACAATGGCAAGTAGCGAGCCAAACTCTGCACCTTTTCATTTTTAAAACGGCAAATTGCGAGTTCAAAACAAAATGAAAAATCAAAACTGCAAAACTCGAAGAGCTGGCCCACTGGCATCTCCTTTATCTGCATGGCTTGCGTATGGATCCTTCATCGTGTCCATTGTGAAGTTGAAGCAGATGCAAGGAGTGATGGCCTCGCCGACAAGAAGCTCTGACGCCGTCGCTAGGTATCCATCTCGGTGCATTTTTGATAGCCGACCATAAGCTTATGGTAGTATGTAGAAGAGCATTTTTGAATTGGATTGAGCATGCACGCGTCGGTGCAAGCACACCAAGCGCCATGGTCCATTAGTTTTGGCGCGAGCCATCCTTGCACTGTACCCAAGTACGAAGTAGATACTCGCATTCAATGATTTTTGACAAGGGTGCAGTTTTGATTTACATGTTGTTGTCGAGTTGCCGTTTTGAAGTTGAATAGGTGTCAATTTAGCTCTCGAAAAGCAAACCAACGTATATGTATCCACGATGGAAAACTTACTTTAAAACTGCAGCTACAGCTACAGCTTCAGTCTCAGTCGCAAGACCAAAATTTGTACTGTCATTTAATGACGATGGTGCCATCCGGTGATCCGGCAATTTCGTTCGAGGCGCGCCGCGCTTGGATAGCCTCGCTACGAGTTGCATTACATTGGATTGCCAATGCGGATGAGCACGCCGTCCTTAACTGAAGCAAGACCAGCTCACTAAATCATGCGGGTACCGCGACGGGCTTCAATTCAAGTCCGCTCCGGCGGTACCGCGCTTTGTCGCCCGTGTGTCCTCGACGCCGTTTAACAGCGCGGACCAGCAGCTGTCCGACTTAAATCACTGCGCCACTTGCCTGCACGCTGGGCTGCAGACCAGTGACTGATGTCGCCAGCAGCTCTCCATCGAGTGGAGCGGCACCATCTCAACGCGAGTCTGGCGGTGCCACTGGCAGGGCAACACCCATCTCTTCCGGTCGCTCCCTGCTGTCGCAGCCAGCCGGCGTCCGCGTCGGCGAGGGCTTTCCCTTCAACCTGCAGCTTGTGGCCGGGCTTCTGCTTCTAGAATGGCGCGTCCTCCGTCCAGAGCGACCACCTGGTTCGCCACGCACTTCAACGAGTCAAACGAAAGGCGACAGACGTTCCCGGACACAGGAGTCAGCGCGCGTTGAGTGGGCACACTGGCCGGACAAACGGGACAGGCTCGGCCGGACGCGTCCCCTCCGAACCTTCCAGAAGTCGTTAGGCTTGGCGTTTGTATGCGGCCGCTTCCACGATCTTTCGCTTGCTAAGCCGGGCGCGTGGAGTGCGCCACACAACGCCCCTTTCCTCCCCCTCGGGCCTCACCCTCAGCCAGCCAGTCTCGAACCCGCGCAGTCCACACATAAGCACAGGGGAGGAGAGAGAACACTCGCCCGCCCGATACATTACCAGACCATAGAATAAGCAGCATGTTCGGCGGCGGCTTCGAGAGTTTCTTCGGCGGCGGCTTCGAGGGCGGCCCGGGCGGCCCGTCCAAGCCCGTGGACAACAACAAGTTCTACGAGGCGCTGGGCGTGCCCAAGACGGCCACGGCCGCGGAGATCAAGAAGGCCTACCGCAAGCTGGCGCTCAAGAACCACCCGGACAAGGGCGGCGACCCCGAGCTCTTCAAGACCATCACGGTGGCCTACGAGGTGCTGAGCGACCCCGAGAAGCGTGAGCTCTACGACCAGTACGGCGAGGAGGGCCTGCAGAACGGCGGCGGCGGCGCCGACGCCAGCGACCTGTTCAGCCAGTTCTTCCGCGGCCAGGGCAACCGCCGGCCGCGCGGCCCGCAGAAGGGCGAGGACCTCACGCACCCGCTCAAGGTGTCGCTCGAGGACCTGTACAACGGCAAGACCGTCAAGCTGGCGGTCAACCGCGACGTGCTGTGCAGCCGCTGCGAGGGCCGCGGCGGCGCCGAGGGCGCCGAGAAGACTTGCGACACGTGCCAGGGCCGCGGCATGCGCGTGCAGCTGCGCCACATTGCGCCCGGCATGGTGCAGCAGATGCAGAGCGTGTGCCCGGACTGCCGCGGCCAGGGCAAGAGCATCCGCGAGAGTGACCGCTGCAAGGCCTGCAAGGGCAAGAAGGTCACGAAGGAGCGTAAGGTGCTCGAGGTGCACATCGAGAAGGGCATGCGCAACGGCCAGCGCATCACGTTCTCCGGCGAGGCCGACCAGGCTCCTGGCACCGTGCCTGGCGACATTATCTTTGTGGTGCAGGAGAAGGAGCACGCCACCTTCCAGCGGAAGGGCGGCAACCTCATTATGGAGAAAAAGATTAGTCTGGTGGAGGCCCTCTGCGGCTTCGAGATGATCGTGGAGCACTTGGACGGTCGCCACCTACACATTAAGACCCGGCCTGGCGAGATCATCAAGCCCAACCAGTTCAAGGCCGTGCACGGCGAGGGTATGCCTACACACGGCAACCCGTTCGTCAAGGGCCAGCTTGTCATCCTGTTCAAGGTGCAGTTCCCCGAGAGCGGCAGTCTGTCGGAGAAGCAGCTCAGCATGCTCAAGAGCACGCTGCCTGCTCCCACGCCCCTTGTTCCTGTCTCGGACTCCGAGGAGTGCTTCCTGTCAGAGTTCGACGCGGAGGCCGCCAAGGCCGAGCAGCAGCAGCGCGAGGCGTACGACTCGGACGAGGAACGTGGCGGCCAGCGCGTGCAGTGCCAGCAGCAGTAGGAGATTTCTCTCTGCGTGCATGAGAGAAGGTTAGACTCGGCAAATGACGAGGGCGCTGTGTGCGGTGGTGTGTTGAACGCGGGGGCAATCCGCTGGGAGCTGATAATCTGGCTAACGGCCCTCTCGCGATCACTGCACCAGTGCTCCCCAGTAGCAAACCATACGTTAAGAAGAAGAAAGAGAGAAAAATCCGAAACATCTTACGACTTGCTGTTTGCTTTAGCTAGGGCAAAAGAACTGCAGGAAGCCTTCACGCAGCAGAAGGAGAAGTGCCTCATAATTAATCAGTCTTGGCACGATTAAAGAGAAGGTGACGAGGTTTAGGACCCTCTGAAGCCAACAGCAATAAGACATGCGAACGTAAGGTTTCCTTCCGACGTTTTGTCCTGTCAACAGCCTAAAAGTCCACTGGACGCCCAAGCTTGATTAGAAGACATTCCGTACGAAGACCGGAAACCATAGCATATTCACTGCTATCATCCTAACCTGCAGACTATCACAAGCAGTAGCAACTCAAAAAGAAAACAAGGAGAGTATTGGGAAACCGCAAATGGGAACGTCTTGCATTGATTCTTTACAGAAAAGAGCTCAACACGAGTCGCTTCCACTCCCCGGCAAGGAAGAAAGGTCACGCTAAACTGGCGTCCGCTTCGTGGCACCTTAGGTCACCACTCAGCGAAACGCGCAGCCTGGGAAAGCGTAATGGGCTTCGCAATCCAGTAGCTTACTCGTCGACGGTGTCGTTCTGGAGGCCCTTGAAGCTGGCCACCTGCACGTGCTGCACGAGCGTGTAAAGCTTCTCCTTGGCGTCCTCGTCGTCGTTGCGCTTGCGCGACAGACGCACGCGCACGCGGTAGGGCACGTTGCGCACACCCTTGGACCAGATGAACTTGTTGAGCTTGGAGTCGATGCGCACGTCCTGGGTCTTCATGGTGACCTGGGCGAACTTCTTGATGGCGCGCACGGCACGGGCCGCTTTCTTCTTAAACACACTGCGGGGTCACAAGAGGAAGCGCAGCAAGTAGCGAGAGCACAGCAGAGAGAAAGTCAAGGAAGTCTCCAAGGTGGGAGCTACGGCGAACCGAGAGGGGAACATGCACACGCAGAACATGCAGAGGGGGTTGAAAAAGGATACCATCCGTGCAGACGCTTGTGCAGGTTGATGGTGTAGTCGCGGGCGACCACGTCCGGCGAGCGCTTGGTGTTGCGAGTCTTGGTTTCCTTGACCATGGTGAGTGTTCCTGGTGAGCTAGCTTTTCCCGAATGTATGGGCCCGCGGACTGGCGGAGGGAGCGAGCCAAGCCCAGCCAGTCGATCGCAGATAAGACCGGTTCGTACCGGTATGCGCGAACCGCTCCTTTCCGCGTAAGTACGAGGATAAGTTTTCGTGGTGTGGTTTTTGCCTTCGCCTAGGTGCGAGAGTTGCGCAGCCATCTCGGATATTGAAGTGGATGGACTTGTTGCCGTTGCTACCGCTGGTCATCGCCTCGGCGGTGCGGGACGTCGCTGCTCGGTGGTGCGCGCTGGGTTGCCGCGCTGGACTTGCGGGGAAGGGCGAGAAACGGTGCTCGGGCGATATACAGCCACGGAAACGGCCGTAACGAGCTCAGTCCGAGGGCAGCGTGGCAGGATCCGCTGTTCTTCGCCCGGGAACGACTGGTTCGCAGCGCCTTCCGCTTCGGGAGGAGCGTGACGGCCCGTCCCCCTCGCCGCAGCGTGCCTCTTTCACCCGAGAGAAGCTCGGGCGCCCACTTCAGCGGTCTCCGCCTACGACGCCTCGGTTGCAATGGAGCAGGCACCGCAGCCAGCGCCCAAAAAATTGACGAGGCGAAAGCCGCCGCCGCCCGTTACCGCAGCAAGCATTCGCCGCTCGAGGCCGAGCGCGTCGCCACCTTCACTTTCGCGGCGGCGCCGTCCGTTTCCTGTGTCTCAGTGAAAAAAGGCGTTAAACGCTACGTGAAGGAGCAGCACCGCTTTGGAGGCCAATCCGCGCGCGCGCTCCATGAAAACGGCCGCGAGCGTTATGCCCCGATCCAGCAAAACTGCCTGCTCCTCGCGGCAGCTTGCCTGGCTTGGCCTGCCGAGCCTGCAGCGGCTCGCTGCGCGCTCACCTCATTCCCGAACTTCCACGGTCTCGAGCACACTCTCATCAAGCGCTATGGGCTGCAGTCAATCCAAGGCGAACGACGTCGTCATCGAGCCGATCACGGCGCCGCCGTCCGAGTGCGGCAAGGCCTCGATGGACCTGGCCTTCACCGAGATCATCGTGGATGACCACGAGGAGACGAGCACGAGCGTCCCGCCGGCGCCCGTGGAGGAGGAGGCGGCCGAAGAGGCCGCTGTCGAAGAAGAGCCTGCCGCTGCTGCTGATGCGGCGGAGGAGCCGCTGGTTGAAGTGGCCGAGGAGCCCGTGGCCGAGCAGCCCGTGGCCGAGCAGCCCGTGGCCGAGGAGCCCGAGCTTGAAGAGCCCGTGGCCGAAGCAGAAGTCGTGGAGGAACCGGCTGTCGAGCTGGAACCGCCGGCCGAGCCCGAGGTGGAGGCCGAGGAGGAGGTCGAGCTGCAGGAGGAGAAGTCCGCAGTGGTGGAGAAGTCCGCTGCGACGAGCGTGAGTGCCCCCGTCTGGACGTTTGTCGCCGAGAAGGTCGTGTTCACCGTCGGCATCGCCTTCTTCAACTTCACGGGCTCCAACAGCGAGGGCGAGGACGTGCACCTGACCAAGCGGTACTCCGAGTTCAAGGTGCTGCACGCCGAGATGGCCAAGCTCATGGACCGGGAGGAGCTCCCGGGCATGCCCGGCACGTCGTTCCTGCAGGGCCGCAACGACAAGGCGCTGCTGCAGGAGCGCGAGACGGCGTTCGTCAAGATGCTCAACGCCATTGCGCAGCACCCCGAGGCCGCGCAGAGCGCCGCCTTCGCCGCCTTCCTGGCGTAGGCGCGCCGCGAGCATACCTGCCATCGGTAGTCTAGGTATAGAGTAGGAGAGCGAGCCGCGAGAGGCCGACAACACCAGCACAGCACAGCGCCGACAGCGGCGCCTATCGATATGAACCATAAGCTTGTACAAACATGTAACCATGATCACCCCCGCGGCACCGCCTCATCCGGTCGAGTTGCAGTCGCGCCGCAGCGCGACCAGAGAGAGTCGGCCGAGCCGAAGCGCTTGGCGCGCTTCACCCACAGACGCCTGCGCGCTGTGTGGCCGCTTGCCCCCAGCGGTGAGTAACGCGCTGATACGCTGCGCCGACATGGCGGCGCGCGCCGCACTGGGATAGGATCGGGGCCGGCGCAGATGGCGCCGAGATGGAGCTGCAGATGGCTTCGAGATACGCGGTGCCACCTCTACGCGCCGTGGGTCTCTGCCGTGGCGCCGGCCGACTTGCTGGCTGCGAGCTGTTGCTGCTGAAGCTCATTCCCGAATTTTCTCGGCCCTACTCACTTCGAGTCCTCCACCTGTCGATCTTCCAGCATGGGCTGCAGTCAATCCAAGTCAACCACCGACCAGGTGGTGGAGCGGGTGTCCGTCGACACGCCTGCGGTCGAAGCTCCGGCCCCGGAAAGCGTTGACGCACCGGCGCCCGCGTCTGCTGTCGAGTCTGCTGTCGAGGCACCGCCGGCCTCAGCACAGGAGCTGCCTCCTGCACCTGCCTCTGTTCCAGTTGAAGCTGTCGAGGAAGCTCCCAAGACAGAGGAGCCTGCAGCAGAAGAGGTCGCACCTGAGGCTGCCCCAATCGAGGAGTCCGCTCAGGAGCCCGCAGCAAGTGAAGAACCTGCAGCGGCAGCTGAAGCCGAGGAGCCCGCGGTGGAACCTGTCGAGGAGGCTGCCGCCCCCGAAGAACCTGTACCAGTTGAAGAGGAAGCGCCAAAGACGGAGGAGAAGACCCAAGAGGCTGAGCCAGAGGAAGCTCCCGTTGAAGCTGAAGCCCCGAAGTCGGAGACCTCAGTTGAAGAGGAGGCGCCCAAGTCCGAAGCTGCAGAGGCACCGATGTCTGCAGCAGCAGAGGCACCTGCAGAGGACGTTGCAGCAGAAGCACCAAAGTCAGCTGAAGCTCCTGTCGAGGAGGAAGCACCAGTAGAAGAAGAGGCACCAGTGGAAGAGCCTAAGTCGGAGCCAGAGGAGATGTCTGCCCCTGCTAGCGAGGTAAAGCCGGTGGAAGGTGGACTGACCTTTAAGGCGGAGGAAGTGACGTTCAACGATAAGGGCGTCGCGTTCTACAACTTTGATGGCTCTGACGCCAGCAACCCGGCCAACGACGTGCATGTGTCGAAGCGGTACTCCGAGTTTAAGGCTCTGCACGCGCAGCTCTCGCAGCAGCTGGCAGACAACCAGGACAACATGGCGTCGGACCTTCCTGCTTTGCCCAAGGCCTCGTTCCTGCAGGGTCGCAAGAACAAGAAGATGCTGCAGGACCGCAAGACGCAGTTCGCAGCTCTGCTCAACGCGATCGCAGCCCACCCGGTGGCATCGCAAAGCGACGTATTCAAGGCGTTCTTGGCGTAGATCTAGAGCTGCAGCTAGAAGAAGCTTTCATAACACTTTTATTCTGCGCAATGTAAAATGTATCATGCCTTTTACTAAAAGCTTGCTGAAGCAATCGTAGTAACGAAAAGTTGGAACGACTGCTAGTCGTAAGAGGCTTCAAACTCTTTTCTAACATCTTACGTTGCAAGCATTAAAAGGTCAGAGAGCTGCAGAACCAGTTCCTCGAGATGCAGCGGCGATACGCGTTGCCATATCGTGCGTTGCTTCTACCGCTCGTGCTTGCGCCGCCCAATGTGGTGGGATTCAGCTGGCAAGCCTCGCCGTAAGGCGGTGCTGGCCATCAGCACTCCGTCTGAGGCCTTCTGCCGTTGCATGAAAAACGGCGGTGGCCACCTGGCGGGCTTCTTAACAGTAGTAAGGCTCCAGACGGCGTTCGTAATACCATTTTCAGAGAGCGGGCCCGTAAGAAATGCAGATATACTGGCGGGGGAGAGTGCATGTGCTAAATGGAGACAGCCGGCAGTCCCTACGTGTGGCTCGCCGCCATGTGTAGACAGCTCGGTGAGAAATTGACGCGTGCGCTGCGCCTCGACGGCAGACGACCCACCAGCGAAAAGGAGCAGGCGCGACGACGGCACCACGACCAGCACCGCTCATTCTCCATTCTCCACGGTCTCCCTCAAGTCACTTGCCTGTCTTCGAGTCCGTACACCTTTCACTTCACCTACTCTCAACTATGGGCTGCACTCAATCCAAGACGAACGAACAGGAGGTGGTCGACCCGAACGTCGATGTCACGATAGCTGCGGTTGAGCTGCCCGTTGAGCAGAACGCTACGACGGACCAAACCGAGAACCCGGTAACGGAGACTAAGAAGGCCGAAGTAGAAGTGCAGCAGGCCCTGGCTAAGGAAGAACCAACTGTGGAAGTGAAGACTCCTGACTTCGCCCTTCAGTTTGTTCCCGGCGAGGTCAGTTTCAACGAGTACGGCGTCGCGTTCTACAACTTTGACGGCTCGAACCCTGCCGACCCGAGCCAGGAGGTGCACGTTTGCAAGCGGTACTCGGAGTTCAAGGCCATGCACGCTGAAATTTCCAAGCTGATGGCCAGCGAGAAGAACGTCAAATCCAGCGACCAGGACAAGTTTCAGACGTATCCTGCACTTCCGTCAATGCCCCGCGCCAACGCGGTGACGTACGTTCTCGGTCGCGGCAACCAGAACGTTGTGAAAGAGCGTGAGGCGCAGTTTGTCAAGATTTTAAACGCCATTGTGCGCCATCCTATTGCGTTCCAGAGCAAAACCTTTACGGAGTTTGCGGCTTAAATGACTGGATTCACTTCTTAGAGGCCGATCGAAGGCTCGTGTCAATAAATATACTCACCTTAGATCACATCCGGCTTCGGTGTTTTAGTTGTGCTTTAATCGACCACCTTATGTGCGCTGTATCCAAGGTGTCAACTGCCTCGAGTTGAAAGTCTAGACATAACTGGCGTGAAGCAACCCAATGGCCAAAAGCCAGGTTTTTGCTGTTGGTAGCTAGACCAAGCCCTTTCCACACATGCGCGGTAGAAGTCAAACGAAATTACATTAATGGGAGCTTATGCAATGACCTCAATCCGAGGAGAGGCGGGTCTTTTCTTGCTGCGTGGCGTTCTCGATTCTTCAAGAACGCCACGCGGCCTGCAGCCAGCGGGTTGGAGTACCGGTATGAAACCGGTACGTACTAACATACCGCTTGAAGTGGAAAACACAATTCCCTCGCTGCGCTATGGAATACACCTTTTCGGCACTTTGCCGCTTGTGCACCGGCGTTGCGTCGAGTGCATGTGCTTCTTGACGAACTAGTAGGCAGCACTGCGCACGCGTTAGCGTGGCTGGCCTATGCCGTCTGGTGCTTGTGGATTGACACCTCTAGCCCGCAGGAACAAGGGAGAGAGAGGTTCAGATGGAGACCGGATTCCAAACGCGTACTCTGCCAATTGGTCTAGGTAACACGATGGTGGTAACATCGTGCCAGGCAAAATGGACACGCTACCAACTCGCACGGTGACCTCAGTTGAGAACTTGCGCCAAGTCTGACAAGCTAGCACTTAAGCACCATGGGCTGCGTGCAATCCTCGACAAATAATCAGCTGAGGATCAGTGGGCTCGTGTTCTCCGTCACCGAGCTGTCGATCGCTAAACGCCCTGGAGGACCTGACGTCGGCCCCATTCGCGCTAGCCCAGGAAAAGTCGAGCGACTTAGCGGTGGATCTACCCCAGGCGAGTCGGACGCAGAATCGGAGCTAGCAGCCAAACCGAAAAGGCTCCCAGTCGGTGTTATCGTCTTCTCAGTCGTCAAAGTCATAGCGAACGAGGACGGTGTCATATTCTATGTGTTCAGCGGCACAAGCTCAGAAGAACCCACCAACGAGGTAATCATTTCCAAACGATTCTCCAATTTCAAGGCACTGCACACGCAAATCTCGGAGTTGATGGCCAACGAGAGGAATGTGCCCCTCGACCAGCAGCACTTGTTTGAGACACACCCAGCACTACCGGAGCTGCCCCAATCGAATGCGTGGACGTATCTGCGAGGTCGCAGCAACGAGAAGCTTTTGGAAGAGCGCGAAGAGCAGTTTACGAGGATCCTAAACGCCATCTCGAGACATCCTGTGGCGTTCCAGAGCAAGCCGTTCACTGACTTCTTGCTCGCTTAGCTATTCGATCCTGTACACTCATTGTAGTTCATTTATGGCGCCGCCAAAATACAGAAGGCATTCTTCACACGAAGACCTAGTTGACGTTGAAGTGACTTGCAGGTTTAAAAATGGCATAAAACCGCACCTACAGTTATGAGGCACCGTATGCTAAAAGAAACCAACGCTAATGCGCGTTACACTGCGACACACACTGACGGCAGTCTCCACCGCATCAGTACGCGCTCAGCAAGTTTTGCTGAGCAAGACCATCGTTGCCAATTTTCACTGACTTCAGTCATCGCATGAAGCAGGATGTCTCTTTTGGCTCAATGTTTTATTTGCTTTCCAAGCTAAACCGCTCCCCAACTGATCTGGCAGAGAATATGGCTACATTTGGTAGAAATTATCGTCAACGGTATGGACACTTGCCGTACTCAGCAGCTCAGCACCTGCGCGACGCCGCTCGCCTGCTGTCCATGCAGAAAACATATTCTCTTTTGCGCCTTGTGTCTCACCAGCTCGCAGTTCTCGCTCCGAGCGCCGACCGCCTGTCCGAGCGTCTCCACAGTCTCCAGTATCTGGCACCACGAAGCTGCCGGTGTCTCGCGCCGCCTGTCCATTTCGATCGCCAAGTGGCTGGCGCAGTCAGTTTGCAGCGCCCGGCAGCGCCAATTACAGCCGTCCTTCTAGCAGAGCACGCGTCCCGCATTGCAGGTCTTCACCATGGGCTGCAGACACTCCAAGGACGTGACGCTCGTCCATCGCACCAGCAGCGTCGCGGTGCCTCTTCGGCCCACGACGCCGTCGTTCCACGCGCAGGACTCGAAGCTCTGGGCGTCCACCAGCGGGTCCCAGGCTAATGAGTTCCGAGAGGAGCTCCCGTCCTTCGTCGTGTCGGACAGCGCCGATCTGGTGGGCAGCTCCGATGGCGAGCCCGTGCACGGCATGGTCAGCGCCTTCACGTTCTCGTTCATCCAGGCGTCCGAGCTCAGCAGCAACTCCAGTCTGAGTCTCAGTCTCGACAGCTCGCTGGTCTCCGACGAGCAGACGTCGCCCGGTCCCCCGGAATCGCTCACGTTCGCCATGACGGGCGACCCGATTGAGCTCACTCCGATACCGGAAGAGCGATCCGGTCCAAGAGAAGGCGTCGAAGCCTCGAACAGCACCACGGCGGAGCCTCATGAAAGCGCGGCGGATGCCCCTAGTGAAAGTGGAGTGACAGAGCCGGAAGGCGAGTCGTCGCCGCCAGCAGCAGCGCAGGTTGTGGAGAGCAGTGCGGCGAGCGAGTCCGCAGTGACCGAAACGAGCGACCTGTTGGTGAACGAGCTAGACGCGTCCGGAATCAGCCATCGCAGCGAAGAAAGCAGCAACAACACCGGAGACACAAGGCGCTCCGTGGCTGTGTCTGAGATAAGCGAGGGCGGAGAGTACATGGTCACGGAGACTGGTGCCGTCGTCCGCCACGAGACCGCAGTTGCACCCGTTTCAGAGGTCTCTGCTGGTGAAGCGGAAAGCGATTCCGTTGAGCGTGAATCGATCGAAGCTGTCGCTGCGGCGATTGTGCAGCAAGTTGTCGACGACGCCGTGAGTGCAGCATCAAGCGACGGCGAGGAGCAGCGTGACCGTCCAGACCTCGCTGCAATGAGCAGCATGCAAGTGGAGCCATCAAGCACAGGCATCTTCTACCTCAGCAAGACGCAGCCATTAGACAACGCACCGCTGCCGAGCTCCCGCGCCCCGATCTACGCCATTGTGGGTACGTCCACGGACAAGGGCGTCGTGCTCTACCACGTCCAGCTCCTGGACGAAGTTACGGACAGCGCCAAGTGGCCTGCGCCACTGCCGCGCCGCTATTCTAGATTCAGCGAGATGTACTCAAAGCTGAAGGAGACCAAGCTCCCTGCCGCCGACAAGCTGCCGAAGCTGCCTCGCGCCGGCGTGGTGCACTTTGTGCGCGGTCGACAGAGCAAGAAGACCATCGAGGAGCGCCAGCAGCAGTTCTCCAACGTGCTGCGCTACATCGCCGAGCACCGAGAGCTGCACGACAGCGCCGAGTTCCAGAGCTTCTTACGAAACCAGTGAGTCATCAATGGTGAACACCATTTTCCTTCCACCCCCGAGCACAGCGCGATTTGCTGTACCAATCCACCTAGTCGCGGGCGTTAGTCGCCCCGTTAGTCTTCGTAGCGGTGCCCCTGCAGCGAGCGCAACGCAGCGTATGAACAGACCGTTTTGCCATTTAGCCAACGCAACACGTCGTTGAACTTGTCTGCCTGATTGCTGCTGATACCCTCGTCTCGCCGTCGTTTCTCGGCGTGAGGACTGGTCTCTGGCTGCTCGGTGCCAACTTGTCGGCGCAAATCCATCGGGTTCCAGTTCGGCAGCCCTAAAGTGCTCCAGCTGTCGCGTGGAATGTCCCCGAGCGCGTAGCACGGCAGAGATCTCTTCACCGTCCCGCTGGCTGCGAGCGCAAAACGCAATCGACCGCTTCGAAGTCGAAGCTGCCGCTCGACTACCAATTGCACAGATCCTAGCTCGAGATCCTGTCGGACGCCTTTGTCCCTGACGGTGGGCAAGCAAGCAAAGTCTCCGATAACAGGTTTCGACGGCGCACAGTTCGATTGACACCTTGGTTCAAGGTCGGGCGCTGCAATGAGCACCGAGGAGGCTACGGCGACGCACTTGGGTGACAAGAACGAAATGTCGGAAGTGGACGAGGACACTCGCACAGAGTCGTCGGAGGGCAGCAACACGCAGCCGCAGTGGACAGCGAACCCTGCAGATTCGGAGGACGAATTCGTAGACGCGATGGAGCCACCGTCGTCGACGTCCGGGATGTTAATGACTTTTGATGGCGCGGCGCCACCGTTGTCGGGGGTGTACGAGGACGCGGTGGAGGCTACGATAGAGCAGGTGGTGGCAGCGTTGGTGTCGACAAGCTCAAAAGGATCAGGCGGAGGAAGGCAGTCCACGATTCATGAAGAGGAAGAGGGCGAGGATTTAGACGATGCAGAAGATGCAACGGAGGCCGAGGTCGTGGCGGTCGTCGAAGGGATCGTGGAGACTACCGCTGCCGTAGCAGCAGAAGGCGATGCATCGATGGTTGAGTCGGAGAAAGTGGCGGTACCTGCCGACGAATCCGCTGAAGGTGAAGGAGGCAATGTCCTAGAGGAGCAAGAAGTTTTGAATGAACCAGAAGAACCAGTAGAACAGGACGAAGAAGTTGAATCTGTCAGTGAGGAATATGCTGCTACTAAAGCTGCAGACACTGAGGCCCTTGAAGAAGAATCCATCGCTGGTAAGCAGGATGAAGAAGCACAGGAAGAAGTGTCAGTCCAGGAAGTCATTGACGAAAATCAAAAAGAGTATGAAGCACATGGAGATGCCACCGACTTTGCTGCAGGCGGCAAAAGTTCTGACGAAGAGGTGGAGCAAGTTACGGAGAGCTATGCTGACGACGAGGTTGTTGATGAGGAGGAAACTGAGAATGAACCTGTTGATGAAGATCCCCAAGACAAACAACCAAACTCGACAGTAGAGGAAGAAGTCTCGATTGCTGAGGTCGACGAAGCAAAAGAAGCAGCAACAAGTACTGAGGTAGTTGAGGATGATACTGCAAGTATTGGGATCGAGATTGCAGCAGAAGCTGATATCGAAGACGTAGGGGAGGAAATTGTAGTTGAGGCGTCTGCACCTGATGATAGTGCTGAAGACACCGCTGCAGTTGAGAGCAAACCCCCTGTGGTTGTAGAGAGTCTTGCCACTGAATTTACCGCGGAGGAATGTGTAGCTGAAGCTACTGCGGATGAGGCTCTTTCTCTCGACGTTACCACTGAGAAACATCCTGGTGCAAGCGAAGAAGTAGTCGAGGAAACTGAGGCGACAACTGTGGAAGACGCCACAGAAGCTGACCCTGTAGTAGACAATGATATTAATGTTAGTGGAGCTGGAGTATCTAGCGAAGCTGAACCGGAGTCTGTTGCTGAGGAGGATGCAGGTGATGCGGCTCGAGAAAGTGAAGAAGCTGCAGCTGAAGATGTTGACGAGGCTGAAGGTGCGGATGAAGAGAAGACTGCAGAGACACCTGCAGTTGAAGCCGATACTGAAAGAATCCCGGTCGGCAATGTAGAAGAAGCAATCCAAGATGATCGCACAGCGGCGGAAGAGGTTGCTAAACTAGAGTCTAGTGCATCTGCGGTCGATGTTGTTGCAGACGAGCAAGTTAATGAAGCCGATGAAGACTCGGTAGAGAAGACGAATGCTCCGCTGGATGTTGAGGTGACCGTGGCCCAGGTGACAAATGAACTGGTTGAAGCTGTTCAAGCGGAAGAGGCTCCGAAGGGTAACATATCGAAGAATGATAAGGATCTCGTCGAAGAGGAAGCTTGCCAACTCGAAGCCGGTGAAGACGCCGATGAAATTGCCGCAAGGAAGTCTGCAAAGGAAGGTGTCGAGGACGGTCTTGAGGAGAAGCCAGCAGTCGAAGCTGCAACTGAAGAGGTCTCTGTTGACGAGGCCACGGAGACCATTAATGCCCATGAGCAGGATGCCAACGCCTCGCCAACCAGCAGGAGTGTGCCAGAAGAGGATCCTGCAGATAATAATACGGAGCACCTTGAGGAGGCCGCTGGGGTCGCTGTGGAGCAGAACCCAGCGGAGGAAATGATCGAGTCTGCCCTGATGGTCAAGGACACCGCCGATGGCTCCCGAAGGAAGAGCGGCGACGATAACCAGCAGCATGCTGATGTGAGCCTGTTGCCGAGACTTGCTCCGTCGTCTAGGACCACCACCACTACGACCATCGAGCCGTTCATCCTCAGCTCCGAGAGCAACGAAATGCTCGAAGTTCATCTGCCGCCGCAGCGATGGACGTACGAGGTTTACGGCTTCTCGATTGAGAAGCGTGTGGTGTACTATCACATTCACAAGGTCGACCGACGGACTGGCATTCGTGAGCCGCCGATTCTCAAGCGCTACACAGACTTCAGCGATCTCCGACTAAACCTGGCCGACACTTGCCTGCGCGCCGCGATGGACATGCCCTGGATTCCGAGGCCTCATCTCGGCACGTTGCTGCGCGGTTACAAGAGCAAGAAGACCATCGAGATCCGCGAAAAGGCTTTCCGAGCGCTGCTCAGGTACATTGTGCAGTACCCGGAACTCCACGGCAGCGCCGTGTTCGAGCGCTTCATCACGACGAGCCGAGCGACAACAGGTGCAGGGTGGATGTAAGACTCGACAAACTTGTAAATCTAAAGTGCAGTGAGCTTAAAGCTGATGATCTCGTGCTGTCCGTGCACCGCCATGCACGCCCTACACGCGAATTTTAGCACAAATTTTCTGGTCGTCAGCTTAGCGTCTATCCGCCATGTGCAGGTGACTTTGGTGTCTCAAGCATGCCATAGCTCGGGCATGCGCGCTGCAAGGACCATCTGCAGCGGCATCTGACACCTTAAACGAACTCTCCCGCCCTCACGATCGCAAATCGAGAACCTGTTAGCCGGAGGCTCGCCTCAGTCTGCTGGCATTCCGCATCCTTCCACCCAGAGCGAACATGTCGGTGGCCTCCTGGTACTATTGCAACCTCAGCGACGACGAGTTCTCCGTTGCGTCGGCGGTGGTTCCTGTCGTCCAAGCTCGTCAAATTGCTGCCCAGCTCGAGACAAAGCTCCCGGCGGTGAGATCCGAGTCGCCGTTGGCGGTTGGCGCGGAGGTTGACGATGAACTGGCCGTGGGCAGATCCGCGTACGTGTTGTCGGCTTCATTCAATGCTACGCCCGAGGTGAAGATGACAAAGAAGACCGAGGTGACTGCCAAGGAACCTGTGGTGGAGAAGGCTACGCCTGAGCCTGCCATGCCTGCAAAGGTTGAGAAAGCTGTCGCTGAGCCAGCAGAGGTTGAGACCGTCAAGGTCGAAGCTGTGGTCGAGACGGTACCCTCGCAAATCACTGCTGAGCCTATGGCAGTTGAGGAAGTGGCTCTGAAAGAGCAGACGATGCCCGAGGAAGCTGCTAAGGCTGCTGCTGAAGAATCAGTGCCTCAAGAGGATGTTATTGAGACCGCTGCAATCACTGAAGTCGTGGAGAATAAGGCGGCTGAGGTCGTTGCTACTGAGAACGAGGATACTTGCAAAGAAATTGCTGATCAAGTTAATGAAGTTGCCAAGGAAGAAGTCGATGCTGCTTCGACTGAACAGAATAATAACGTTGAAGAGCCCGTCGAAGCTGCTGAGGCAGTAGCAGTTGACGAGGATGCTGAGGAGTCGAAGGATGTCGAGGAGGCTACGGAGTCTGCTGCATTTACGAATGCTGTTGTCGAAGACACGGCTGAGGAAGCTGAGGCTGTTGTCGAAGTGACCACTGTCGTGGAGGCTGTGCATGACGCTGTTGAGACTGTCGCTGTTGAGGAGAAGGTCGATGAGCACGCTGTTGAGACCGTTGCATCTCAAGCAGCAGTAGATGAAGAAGTCGTATCTGAGCCGATTGCGACGGAGGTCGTTACTGCTGCAGAAGCGCCGGCTTCTCCAACACTGTCAAGTGAGAAGACAGAAGAGAAGCTTATTGACAAGGCAGACGACGTTATGCTCGACATGATTGCAGAACCTCGCAAGCTTGTCACTCGGATGCCGTCGATTCCAGAAGACGAGGAGAGTGCCGCCGTAGTACCAGAAGAAGAAGACGAACAGGTTGTCGCTGAAAGTACTGAAGACGATGGTCCGAATGCGGAGTCGGCCGAGACTCCTGTTGTAGAGAAGGCAGAAATGGTCGCGGAAGCAATCGAAGTAATCCCGACTGAGGAAACTCCAGCAGCTGTAGCGAAACCTGCCACGGACGACGAGTCGGAGACACAGTCCGAGATTTCGAAGGCAACTGCGGTTGAAGCGGTTGATCCTGCTCCTGCCAAGAAGGTGAAAGAGGAGCCAGAATCCGAGATCGAGGAGACAATGGTTATTGACGCTGACCTTGCAGCAAAGGAAGTTGCTGCGTCCGAGGCTAAAGCCCAGGCAGCCTCCTCTTTTAGCTTTATTCCAGAACAACTACGCAACAACAGCTACGCGGTCTCATCCGTGGCTGTTGCATTCGCTACAGCAATTGCAGCAACACTGGTTGCGCGCAGGTAGAAGGGAGCAGTGTCCACCATTTTCATAGAATTCGTCAAGAGATTAGTTTTCTCGTGTAACTCTTCATCCTGAGACCTGAGACTCTGCCTGGAATACTTTCATGGAAAAATTTGTCTCCAACAACTACAAACATAAGTCTAGGTCGCTTCATCTTGATCAAGATCTACCCATAGTAACACACGGCGCTAGCCAAGCAACTTCAAAGTACAGGTCGAGTTGAGCAGTTAAGCCTCCCGTCTTTAGGCTCCGCGCCGCAGGGATGCACATCACCATTATGTTGATCTTGTCGTCACTGCATTCTCGCTATATTTTTTCGCGGCGAGACACTCTTGATGTCTTAATGTGGCGCCATGCTTGAGGACACTAGTGAATTCGCGGTACTCTATCTGCTGGCACCGCAGTCGGCAGAGAACGCTAGCTGTGCTCCATAAAGCACAACGCGTGTTTATTCTAGCCACTTGCTACAACTGGGACCAGTCTCCAAGTTGCGCCTCCCTGCTCGCACGCATCTGTTGTCTCAATAGTCAACGTGTAGCGAGCACGACACCTGCTTTCAATTTGGCTGAACCAGCTGGAGTTGAGCGAGATGTCTGTCCACGCCTCCATGCGGCTGGAGCGGATGTCCGACTTGACCGTCCATGCCACCCAGCCGAGAGATCCGAGCAGCAGAAGGCTCATTATCCAATTCCAACACGAAGCAACAGATCATAGCGACTGATTGTCAACACCAACACCAAGACTACCAAACACCAGCACGAGACCAACAAGATGGCGTCTACGAACCTGCAAAAAAGCAACAACAAGAACATGAATGTGGCTAAACCCCGTCTTCAGAAGAACGTTAGCACCAACAATGCTTCAAACTCCAAGCGCAGCAGCCGTAGCAGTTCCGCCACAGTAGAGACAGACGACGATAGCACAGTTGACACAACCATGGACCGGTGCGAGTTCTTCCTTCACCGCTCCAGCTTCAGTGACGAAGTGGCAGGGATGGCAGCACTTGGCTGCGGATCACACACCGGGAAGAACACACAGACAACACAGATCCAGACACACAATGTAGCAGATGCCGTTTTAGTTAGTGAAGTGACGACCCCGACCACGTCGGACGAGCTGGAAGTGGTGACAACGCTGTACCAGTTGCTAAGTCAGATTGAAGAGGACGCAACACAAAAGCCAGAGGACTTCGTCGACCTTGTCAACAAATCTCTTTCAGAGTCAGCAGCTAAAGTTGTCGAGGAGGTAAAAGAGGCCTGCATTGATGAAGTCAGCGCTGTTGTAGAGATGAAGGAGCAAGAGACACCTAAGGAAATCGTGACGGAAATCGTGAAAGACATCGTCTCTGAGTCTGTAAACGAGATTAAGTCTGACAAACCAAGTGTCGGAAAACTGGAGCTTGACCTAACTGCCGGCAGCAAGGAGAAGACCAACAAGAATGTCGTCGTTGCTGAGAACTGCGCTGACAAAGCAGCTGACCTAGCTGAGCCAAAGTCTGATGTTGAAGACTCGGCTGAAGAGGCTTTAGCTGTCGATACCGTGTCAGAGCACATCGCCTTTGATTCAGAGCGGTGCGAAGGTGTGGCCTCAGATATGCCTGCAATCGTGGCATCGCTTGCTTGCGCCGGTGTATCCCTTGTCACGGATATCGTTGCGGTGGCGAATTTAAGTTCTATTGACGAGACTCAGCACGATAACCTGTCGGTGGATGACAAGACTGTGGAGCCTGTTATTGTTACAGAGGCATCGAACTATAAAGTTAATCCCCCGGTTGTCGAAGAAGCAGTGATGGTTGCTAAAGAAGTCCACGCGGATGTAATTGTCAAGGTTCTTCCTGTAACTGAGGTCGTCTCTGTAAACCTTAATGTTGCTGATGTCGACGTTGCTTCCGTTACTACTGAAGATGCTAAGGAACCTTCTGGTTTAGCTTTTGAAGAATCGTTGACAACGGAGGTGGAACCGATGGGGGCTACTAGTCTTGCAGTCAGTGATGTCGCCTTAGACATGCCTCAAATTGTATCTTCACTGGCGTTTGGAGCCGTTCCCGCGTCGGCGGCCGCTACCATTTCCAGCAGTAAGAGCGAGAACAGTGTCTGCGATGAGGACGAGGCCGCTCAGACAGCGGTCGAAGTTGCCGAGATTTGTCTTGCTGAAAACGAAGATTCAGTGAAGGAAGTGCTTACTGACGAAGAAGAGGAAGTTATTGACGAAAATATGGCCGCAACTGTAGAGGAGGTTTTGAGCTTCGCGTCTGAAGAACAGCGAGATTCCTTGACTCTAGATGTCAGCGAGGCTACAGAAGAAGTTGTTGCTAATCTGGACGTTGCAGAAGTGGTCGAAGATACAACTGAAACCGTTGTGACGCAGCCAGAAACATTTACTGCCGAAAGTTTAACGGAGAGCAATGTGGTTAAGGCTGCAGCAGTCAAAGATGAAGTGGCTCAAGAACCAAGCTCTGGACGATGGTTCAGCAAATTGTTTCGCAAAAAATCTGCAAACCAAAACAACAGTCTATCAACTAATGACGTTGACGACACCGTATCCACTGGCATTGTCTCTAAAAAAGCCGCTGTCGAGGAGGTTGCCACCGAGGCGGTCGTTGCGGAGGAGCCTGCCGCCGAAGCGCCTGTGGCCGAGCCCGTAGCTGAGGAGGCCGCCACCGAGGAGCCTGCTACCGAAGAGCCCGTCGCTGAGGAGCCTGCTACGGAGGAGCCTGACGCTGAGGAGGTCGCCGTTGAGGCCGTCGCCGTTGAGGCCGTCGCTGCCGAAGAGGTTGTCGCGGAGGAGGTCGCGGTCGAGACGGTCGCCGCCGAGGAGGTCGTCGAGGAGGAGGTCGCCGCTGAGGTGTCCGACGAGATCGTCGCTGCCGAGGAGGTCGTCGCCGAGGAAGCGGTTGTCGAGGAGGTTGCCACCGAGGCGGTCGTTGCGGAGGAGCCTGCCGCCGAAGCGCCTGTGGCCGAGCCCGTAGCTGAGGAGGCCGCCACCGAGGAGCCTGCTACCGAAGAGCCCGTCGCTGAGGAGCCTGCTACGGAGGAGCCTGACGCTGAGGAGGTCGCCGTTGAGGCCGTCGCCGTTGAGGCCGTCGCTGCCGAAGAGGTTGTCGCGGAGGAGGTCGCGGTCGAGACGGTCGCCGCCGAGGAGGTCGTCGAGGAGGAGGTCGCCGCTGAGGTGTCCGACGAGATCGTCGCTGCCGAGGAGGTCGTCGCCGAGGAAGCGGTTGTCGAGGAGGTTGCCACCGAGGCGGTCGTTGCGGAGGAGCCTGCCGCCGAAGCGCCTGTGGCCGAGCCCGTAGCTGAGGAGGCCGCCACCGAGGAGCCTGCTACCGAAGAGCCCGTCGCTGAGGAGCCTGCTACGGAGGAGCCTGACGCTGAGGAGGTCGCCGTTGAGGCCGTCGCCGTTGAGGCCGTCGCTGCCGAAGAGGTTGTCGCGGAGGAGGTCGCGGTCGAGACGGTCGCCGCCGAGGAGGTCGTCGAGGAGGAGGTCGCCGCTGAGGTGTCCGACGAGATCGTCGCTGCCGAGGAGGTCGTCGCCGAGGAAGCGGTTGTCGAGGAGGTTGCCACCGAGGCGGTCGTTGCGGAGGAGCCTGCCGCCGAAGCGCCTGTGGCCGAGCCCGTAGCTGAGGAGGCCGCCACCGAGGAGCCTGCTACCGAAGAGCCCGTCGCTGAGGAGCCTGCTACGGAGGAGCCTGACGCTGAGGAGGTCGCCGTTGAGGCCGTCGCCGTTGAGGCCGTCGCTGCCGAAGAGGTTGTCGCGGAGGAGGTCGCGGTCGAGACGGTCGCCGCCGAGGAGGTCGTCGAGGAGGAGGTCGCCGCTGAGGTGTCCGACGAGATCGTCGCTGCCGAGGAGGTCGTCGCCGAGGAAGCGGTTGTCGAGGAGGTTGCCACCGAGGCGGTCGTTGCGGAGGAGCCTGCCGCCGAAGCGCCTGTGGCCGAGCCCGTAGCTGAGGAGGCCGCCACCGAGGAGCCTGCTACCGAAGAGCCCGTCGCTGAGGAGCCTGCTACGGAGGAGCCTGACGCTGAGGAGGTCGCCGTTGAGGCCGTCGCCGTTGAGGCCGTCGCTGCCGAAGAGGTTGTCGCAGAGGAGGTCGCGGTCGAGACGGTCGCCGCCGAGGAGGTCGTCGAGGAGGAGGTCGCCGCTGAGGTGTCCGACGAGATCGTCGCTGCCGAGGAGGTCGTCGCCGAGGAAGCGGTTGTCGAGGAGGTTGCCACCGAGGCGGTCGTTGCGGAGGAGCCTGCCGCCGAAGCGCCTGTGGCCGAGCCCGTAGCTGAGGAGGCCGCCACCGAGGAGCCTGCTACCGAAGAGCCCGTCGCTGAGGAGCCTGCTACGGAGGAGCCTGACGCTGAGGAGGTCGCCGTTGAGGCCGTCGCCGTTGAGGCCGTCGCTGCCGAAGAGGTTGTCGCGGAGGAGGTCGCGGTCGAGACGGTCGCCGCCGAGGAGGTCGTCGAGGAGGAGGTCGCCGCTGAGGTGTCCGACGAGATCGTCGCTGCCGAGGAGGTCGTCGCCGAGGAAGCGGTTGTCGAGGAGGTTGCCACCGAGGCGGTCGTTGCGGAGGAGCCTGCCGCCGAAGCGCCTGTGGCCGAGCCCGTAGCTGAGGAGGCCGCCACCGAGGAGCCTGCTACCGAAGAGCCCGTCGCTGAGGAGCCTGCTACGGAGGAGCCTGACGCTGAGGAGGTCGCCGTTGAGGCCGTCGCCGTTGAGGCCGTCGCTGCCGAAGAGGTTGTCGCGGAGGAGGTCGCGGTCGAGACGGTCGCCGCCGAGGAGGTCGTCGAGGAGGAGGTCGCCGCTGAGGTGTCCGACGAGATCGTCGCTGCCGAGGAGGTCGTCGCCGAGGAAGCGGTTGTCGAGGAGGTTGCCACCGAGGCGGTCGTTGCGGAGGAGCCTGCCGCCGAAGCGCCTGTGGCCGAGCCCGTAGCTGAGGAGGCCGCCACCGAGGAGCCTGCTACCGAAGAGCCCGTCGCTGAGGAGCCTGCTACGGAGGAGCCTGACGCTGAGGAGGTCGCCGTTGAGGCCGTCGCCGTTGAGGCCGTCGCTGCCGAAGAGGTTGTCGCGGAGGAGGTCGCGGTCGAGACGGTCGCCGCCGAGGAGGTCGTCGAGGAGGAGGTCGCCGCTGAGGTGTCCGACGAGATCGTCGCTGCCGAGGAGGTCGTCGCCGAGGAAGCGGTTGTCGAGGAGGTTGCCACCGAGGCGGTCGTTGCGGAGGAGCCTGCCGCCGAAGCGCCTGTGGCCGAGCCCGTAGCTGAGGAGGCCGCCACCGAGGAGCCTGCTACCGAAGAGCCCGTCGCTGAGGAGCCTGCTACGGAGGAGCCTGACGCTGAGGAGGTCGCCGTTGAGGCCGTCGCCGTTGAGGCCGTCGCTGCCGAAGAGGTTGTCGCGGAGGAGGTCGCGGTCGAGACGGTCGCCGCCGAGGAGGTCGTCGAGGAGGAGGTCGCCGCTGAGGTGTCCGACGAGATCGTCGCTGCCGAGGAGGTCGTCGCCGAGGAAGCGGTTGTCGAGGAGGTTGCCACCGAGGCGGTCGTTGCGGAGGAGCCTGCCGCCGAAGCGCCTGTGGCCGAGCCCGTAGCTGAGGAGGCCGCCACCGAGGAGCCTGCTACCGAAGAGCCCGTCGCTGAGGAGCCTGCTACGGAGGAGCCTGACGCTGAGGAGGTCGCCGTTGAGGCCGTCGCCGTTGAGGCCGTCGCTGCCGAAGAGGTTGTCGCGGAGGAGGTCGCGGTCGAGACGGTCGCCGCCGAGGAGGTCGTCGAGGAGGAGGTCGCCGCTGAGGTGTCCGACGAGATCGTCGCTGCCGAGGAGGTCGTCGCCGAGGAAGCGGTTGTCGAGGAGGTTGCCACCGAGGCGGTCGTTGCGGAGGAGCCTGCCGCCGAAGCGCCTGTGGCCGAGCCCGTAGCTGAGGAGACCGCCACCGAGGAGCCTGCTACCGAAGAGCCCGTCGCTGAGGAGCCTGCTACGGAGGAGCCTGACGCTGAGGAGGTCGCCGTTGAGGCCGTCGCCGTTGAGGCCGTCGCTGCCGAAGAGGTTGTCGCGGAGGAGGTCGCGGTCGAGACGGTCGCCGCCGAGGAGGTCGTCGAGGAGGAGGTCGCCGCTGAGGTGTCCGACGAGATCGTCGCTGCCGAGGAGGTCGTCGCCGAGGAAGCGGAGGAGCCTGCTGCCGAAGAACCTGAGGCTGAACCTGAGGTTGAGGAGGAGGTTGAAGAAGTTGAGAATGCCCCTACTTCCGGTGGTTGGTTCAAGGACTTGCTGTTCCGCAAGAAGTCAACGCCGAAGATGCCAAAACCTGCGCCGGCCTCAGTTGCTGTTGAGCCAATTCGCGAGACGGACGACGTTGCGGACGTTGCAGCTGAGACGGATGCGTGTATCCATGTTGCGCGTGACGAGGTTGAAGTCGCAGACGAGTCGCCTGTCCTCGCCGCTGATTCAGCCGCCACGATGGACACTCAAATCGCCGAGAGCGGCCAAGAAGGTTCTGCTGCCATTCCCCAAGTTCCCGTCGAGGAGGAAGGAGCCGCATCGGAGAAGATCGCGGCGGTTGACGAGGCTGCGGAGGTCGAGAGTGTGCCTGAAATGGAGACTGCGAGCGTCGAGATCGAGCACCAAAAGGATGCAACTCAAACGGCGGTGAGCAACGCAACGGAGCAGGAGTCGACGTTGAAGACAGAAGAGGTCGAGGGCTCCTCGGACACCGACAGCTCAGAGGAGGCCAAACCGGAAGTGAAGGAGGTGGAAACGGAGCTGGAGCCGGCCACGGTCGAGCAGTCCACTGAAGAAGTGGTCAAAGACAACGTGGATGAGGTCGCTGAGGAGGTGGCTGAGCAAATTGAGGACAAGACATCGGACGACGAACCTGCTACAGTCGAGCCTGAGACTGCTGTAGCTGAAGCTGCCGAGACCGAGATCGTCACAGCTGATGTTGTTGAGGATGCAGCAACTGAGACGGCTGAGAAAACTGTGGCGGCCACCGAGGCTGTAGAGGCTACTTCCATTGAGGTTACAAAGGAGGAAGCTGATGAGCCTGCTACGACCGTGACGGAAGAAGCTCCTGAACTCGAGCCTATTTCATCCGAGAAGGCAGGAGTTGCTGAGTCTGAGCCTGTTGTTGAGGAGGTTGCTATGCCCAAGGCAGAGGAAGCTGCTGTTGAGTCTACTGATGAGTCTGAAGTGGATGTGCCGACTGAGGAATCTGCCGAGATTGAGGTTACCACGGAGGACAATTCTGTGGTGGTTGCTGCTACTCAGGAAGACGCGACAGAAGAGAAAGCTGCTACTGCTGTTGTTGAGGAGGAATCTTCCGTCGAAGACAAGGCTGCGGACACTGAGGATGACGACGTTGTTAGTGAAGATGTGTCTGAGAAGGAGGATGCTGTCGTCGCAAACAAACCTGCTGTAGAGATTGCCGAAGTGAACGCACCAACGAACGAGGAGGCAACGACAGAAAGCATGACTGATTCCAACCCCGCTGATAGTGTCAATGCAGCTGCTGAGGAGGAGAATGCAGTCAAAACTGAGCCTGCCGTTGAGGAACCTGCAGAAGCTACTCCCACTGATACGGAATGTGCCGAAGATGTGAACACAGCAGAGGGCACCGAGCAAGCCACAGAGCAAGAGGAGCCCGTCAGCGAAAACAATGGCGAGGTCGAAATCTCGGAATCGGACGTTACTGAGGAGAACGCTGTAGAGGCCGAAACCACTTCATCCAACGAGCAGGTCGCTGAGACGGCCATTACTGATGACGTTGCTCAGGAAGCTGAACCCGCTGAAAAAGAATGCACCGAGACTGCGGCTGAAAAAAGCGATAAAATCGATACTGATGCTGAGACTGCTGTTGAAGAAGCCAAAAAGGCTGTTGAAGATGCTGCACCGGTTAAGGTCGAAGAGATCACTGAGGAAGCCTCTGCTCCTGTTAAGGGCGTTGAGGTTATTGATGCCGTCGCTGATGAAGAACTTAAACCAGTCGAAGCAACGCCTGTTTCAGAATATGCTCCAGTCAAGGAGAATCCGATTTCTATGAAGGTTGCTTCACCCCCTGTCAGCGAGGAGAAAGAGACGCCAAAGCCCCACCAGAAGTATGAGGTGGACACGAAGCCAATTAGCGCTGTGGCAATGCTGATCGGTCGTTTTGAGAAGATTGCTGCTCGCAATGCCGCTGAAGCTGCCAGCTCGCGCACCTCTTCTCGTGTTTCTTCACCGCTGCCATCGCCGCCTTCGACTAGACCCCGCGGAAACGTGTTTGAGACTGCAGCAAAGAACATTGAGGCCATTGAATCCAACGACAAGCCTGCTGACGAGAAGCCATACGTTGACCCGGTTGAGGAGAATGCAGTTACTGAGGCTGTGGTAGTAGATGAACTCCCCAAGGTTGATGAACCGATCGACGAGACTTCCGCTGCCGAAGTAGCTGTGTCTAAAGATCCTGTCGCCGCAGCTACCACTGAGGAAACTGCTTCGCCTGTCGTGGAGGCTGTTGAGTCAGCTGCAGCCGAAGAACCTGTTGCTGAAGTCGTTCCTGAGGCCAAAGAGGACACCGTTGAAGAGGCATCTGTTGCTGAAGTGCAGGAGACTGCGATTGAATCGGAGAGCACTGAAGAGACCCCTGCAGCTGATGAAGCTCCTGTGGCTGAACGCGAGATGACAGAGATGGAATCGACTGAGGCTGTTTCTGTAGACGCTCCTGTTGTCGACGAAGCTAGCGCTACCAAAGCCGAGTTGACCGAGACCCCCGCTGAGACCGAGGAATCGGACAAGAAGGCTGAAGCTGAAGAACCTGCTCTTGAGACGACTGAGGAAGCTGAAGTGCAAGTGCCTGACGCAACTGAGACTGTCGACGAAGTGTTTGCTTCCGACAATATTGTGGACGAGGAACCCAGTCGTGAGACCCAAACGATTACAACAGCATACGAAGCGGTCGAGGCGTCGATCTTGTCAGTAGATACCCCAGAAGACGACGCACTTCGGAACGACGAAGGAGCTGAAGCTGCAGAAGCAGTGGAGATCGTCGAACCTGCAGTGGAATCAACTCCTGAGGCTGTGGTGGCCATTGCTGACTTCACAACTAACGAGGCAGTTGAGGCTTACGTTCCTGAGCACGAGGAACCTGAGACGGACAACCATACTGAAGAGGACCTGAGCGAGCTGGCGTCTGCGACGAAGGAGACGCACGCCGCTCACGAAGAGTCCAAGGAGTCGCAATCTGGGGGGGACAACCAGACTGAGGAGCCTGAGTCGACGGAGAGGAGAATGTCGTCGATCTCGCCTGAAGCTCCCACCGTGCAGACCGATGATGCCGCGGATGCGATCGAAGCAACCGCGAAGGCTACCGTGGAAATGGCCCCCACTAGTCAAGCGACGAAGGCAGTCGCTGACGACTCCACGGCAGCAGAAAGCACCCCCGAGCGCGATTCCACCCAGCTCCACCCCCACGAGCACGTGACGTATGAGATCCTCGGCGTCACGCGTGCCAACAACGTGATCATGTATCACATCTACACTGTCAACAGCGCCACGGGCGAGCGATCCATGTCGATCCCGAAGCGCTACTCGGAGTTCAAGCTGCTGGACGAGCAGCTCCGAGCCATGGATGTGCCTGCTGCGCACGAGCTGCCACTGCTGCCCAAGCCCAGCGTGGGCAGCTTCCTGCGTGGCCGGCGCAGCAAGAAGACCATCGAGATGCGCGAGAAGGCGTTCGGAGACTTCCTGCACTACATCACGCAGCACGAGGAGCTGCACGAGTGCGCCGTCTTCCAGCAGTTCATCGCCAACTAACGCGGCGGTGCCGAAGCGAACAGCGCGGAGGATCGGGCGAGAGGAAGCATGCGTGTGTTGTATGTATATAGCTAGCGATATATGAGACCCCAACCAAATGTACATTTTTCCCTGCACCCGACACTCGCTCGCTTCAAGTTGAAGTTGCCTTTACCTACAGTTCGGCCGTCGCCGACATACACTTTTGTCGTCCGTCGTGCATTAAATGGCCTCAGCACCGACCGCAACGTTCCAACAGCGCTTGCAGCCCATGAAGCGGCGCTCGGCTCAGCGTGCGATCGCCCACATCAGCGCGCGAAAGGCGGCGACGCTGCCCGCAGCAACTCATTTGTCCGACGCCCGTCCTATGCAGAGCGGGGACCGCGGCGTGTCTCGCCGTCGCGTTGCGCGGCGCAGTGCATGTCAGCGCCCGCTTCAAGCGCATCAGGCCGAGACCGCGGCGGGCCAAGCTCCATCGAGCTTCAGGCGCCCAAGCAGCTTGAAGCTTTCGGTGTGCAGACTGCAAGAGAGCAGTGAACCCATGTGGATAGTGCCCATCGCCGTGACGTACACTCGGCGTGACGTTTCGCGGCAGAGGCGGCGGCCGGCGCAAGCAACGCACCTGCCTGCCCTCTCGGCGCGCCGCGGCGCCGGCAGCGACGGCAACGCGGTGAATTTTTGCGCGCCGACGCGGCCGCGAGTGTATCAGCGCAGCCATGAGAAAAATGCCGCGTTGGCGCAAGCACGGCGGCAGGAAGCGCCCCGCGAGGCGCTTTTCCCGCTGGAAACGAACGGATCCATCTGCTTTCAGAGGGATCCCCCTATGCTGATGTCCGTCTGTGCCGATAGCCGCGTTTGTGGCGCGTCCCAACTATGCAGCGTCTACCCCGAGCCCCGCGTGTTTGTAGCAACGCGACCGGCTGCGATAGCCTGTACCATCTTATTCCCATGATCAGCATCTGATATTGAAGGTCTGACAGCGACGGGCCAGCTGTCGTCACGCCGTTTGTCAAGCCGGAGCCGCGCCGCACTCGGTCATAACCAGACTAACCGCCCGCCGCGCAAGTGCCTCGAGAATGGGGTGCAGCCAGTCCAAGCCCGCCGACGTGACGGCGCCCAAGGCCGCAGAGCCCAAGCCCGAGGAGGCGACGGCGGAGCAGCCCAAGGCCGAGGAGACGGAGGCCCAGGAGGCAGAAGCGTCGACGGAGAAGGCGCCCGAGCCCAAGAGCGAGGAGGAGCACGCGGACGAGGCGCCCAAGACGCTGGAGCCCGTGTCGCCCGTGCTGGACGCGCCCGCCACCGAGCAGGCGCCCAACTCCGCGGCCGTGGACGTACCCGACAGCGTGCGCGCCAACTTCTCCAGCTTCAACATCTCGTTCATCGACCCGACGGTGAGCGCGCCCACCAGCGCCACCACGGAGCCCAACGTGGCCTCCTCCAAGGTGGCGGTGATCGCCGAGGAGGCTGCTGCTGTCGAGAAGGAGGCCCCGACCTCGGAGGCGGCCGAGCCCGTTGTGGCTGCGGAGCCGGTGGAGGGGAAGGCCGCTGTAGAGAAGCCTGCTGAGGAGAAGGTCGAGGAGTCTGCTGAGATCGTCGCGGAGCCTGTCGTTGAGAAGGCCGCTGAGCCGGAGGTTGCTGAGAAGACTGAGGCTGTAAAGGAGGTGGAAGAGCCGGCTGCGACTACCGAGGAGCCCGCCGCGACTGTCGAGCAGGCAAAGGAGCCGGTTGCTGAGCAGCCTGCGACTGTCGAGGAGGTCGTGGCCACGACGAAGACCGAGGAGGCCGTCGTTGCCGAGCAGCCGACGGAAGTTGCGGTGGAGCAGGTCGTCGAGAAGACCGAGGAGCCTGCCGTTGTTGAGCAGCCCGCTAAGGTGGAGGAGGCGGTTGCTGCCGTGGAGCCTGTTGAGGAGAAGGTAGCGGTTGAAGAGTCTGCTGCGACTACCGAGGAGCTCGCCGCGACCGTCGAGCAGGCAAAGGAGCCGGTTGCTGAGCAGCCTGCGACTGTCGAGGAGGCCGTCGCCACGACGAAGACCGAGGAGGCCGTCGTTGCCGAGCAGCCGACGGAAGTTGCGGTGGATCAGGTCGTCGAGAAGACCGAGGAGCCTGCCGTTGTTGAGCAGCCCGCTAAGGTGGAGGAGGCGGTTGCTGCCGTGGAGCCTGTTGAGGAGAAGGTAGCGGTTGAAGAGTCTGCCGCGGTAGAAGAGGCTATTGTCGTGGCCGAGGAGCCTGTTGCCGTCGCCGAAATTGAAAGCGCCAAGGAGTCTGCCGCTTTTGAGGAGACTGTTGCCGCTGTTGAGGAGGCTGCTGCAGTGGAAGAGCCTGCTGTGGTTGAGGAAGCTGCTGCTCCCGCCGAGGCTGCTGCCGTCGAGGAACCTGCTGCCGCAACTGAGGAAACTGCCGCCGTCGTGCAGGAACCCCTCGCTGTCGTCGAGGATCCCGCTGCTAAGGTTGAGGAGCCGGTTGTCTCGGTTGAAGAGGTCGTCAAGATTGAGGAGCCTGTCGCCAAGGTTGAGGAGCCCGCTGCTAAGGTCGAAGAGCCTGTCGCCAAGGCTGAGATGCCCGCTACCAAGGTTGGGGAGCTTATTGCCAAGATTGAAAAGTCTGCCACCAAGGTTGAGAAGCCTGTTGCCAAGGTCGAGGAGCCCGCCGTTAAGACCGAGGAGGCTGTCGCTAAGGTGGAGGAGCCTGTCAAGGTTGAGGAACCTGTCGCGAAGGAGCAGGAGACCGCTGTCAAGGTCGAGGAGGCCGTCGTCAACACCGAGGCGGCTGTCACTGAGGTTGAGGAGCCTGCCAACGAGGTTGAAGAGACCGTTACTAAGGTTGAGGAGCCCGCCACTAAGGTCGAGGAGGCCGCTTTAAAGACGGAGGAGTCTGAGGCCAAGATTGAAGAGCCTGTCGCTAAGGTCGAGGAGCCGGCTGTTAAGTTTGAGGAACCTGTCACGAAGGTCGAGGAGCCTGCAGCCAAGATCGAGCAGACTGCCACGAAGGTTGAGGAGCCTGTCACGAAGGTTGAGGAGCCTATCGTTAAGGTCGAGGAGCCCGCTGTTAAGGTGGAGGAGCCTGCAGCCAAGGTTGAGGAGCCTGCCACGAAGGTGGAGCCTGTGGCCAAGGTTGAGGAGCCTGCCACGAAGGTGGAGGAGCCTGTGGCTAAGGTCGAGGAGACTGCCACAAAGATGGAGGAGCCTGTGGTTAAGGTCGAGGAGACTGCCACGAAGGTGGAGGAGCCGGTGGCCAAGGTTGAGGAGACTGCCACGAAGGTGGAGGAGCCTGTGGCCAAGGTTGAGGAGACTACCACCAAGGTGGAGGAGCCTGCGGACAAGGTAGAGGAGTCTGCTACCAAGATTGAGGAGTCTGCTACCAAGATTGAGGAGGCTGTCGTTAAGGTTGAAGAACCCGCTGTCAAGACTGAGGTGCCTGCCGCCAAGGCGGAGGAGCCTGTTACTAAGGCATCGGACAACCAGGCCGAGGTTTCTGGGGAAAATGAGTCGGATGGCAGCACGACATCGGAGGACGGTGCTGAAGCAGAGGACGCAGGCATTGAGCAGCCTAACACTGCTGAAGAGCCTGCGGCTGCCTCTGTTCCGGAGAAAAAGGAAGTAGCCGAGCCCCAGACCGAGGAGACGAAGCCTTCCAAGGAGCCCGTGGCGTCCAACTAAGTATGAAACCCGCTGAGAAGCGAGCGCTGGGACCAGTTTTAAGGTCCGATTTCTTTTTGATAAAGTGGGGCCAGCGATGATGTTCTCCGCCACCACGACGTAGATACAAATGTAGGGACTGTAGTTCATGCATATAGACAACAAGTTTCTTTTCCTCCAGGGTTGTGCCAACTGAGACCAGCGGGATAGGATTTTGTAACGGAATGTGACGAGCCAACAGGACAAGCGATAGTCGTGATCGATTCAAATGGTCTGCCTACGCAGCCCCTGACGTTGCTAAGCGAGATGACCGAAGAAGCCGTTCGTTCTGGTGGTGTGATGGAGGCTCGTCGGAGTTGGACTCGTCGGTGCTACCGTTGATTTCGTCGTCGCGACAGGCGGCCGACATGGCGTTTGCGCGGCGGCGTAGCAAGCTGCCGTAGCCTAAGGAAAGCGTCTGCGAGAAATCGCGCTGTTTGATGGACTGCCACAGCTTTGTAGATAGGTTGGTAGCCGCAAGACTGATGCAGGAACGTGGCGGCTCCTCAGACCGAGCACAACGTGTGATAGCACCCCGTAGGAGAGCAACGAATTCGTTCTTCTTCTGCTCACTCTCACAGTGCACAATATACTGGCGAGCCGTACGTCGCTGTCTCCGCCGAGATGGAAAAGTAGCGGCAGACGCATCAACGCAATTATCTTCTCGTGCATCGACCGCAAGTTGTGACATACTTCTTGAAAGAGAATATCGTCTCTTCACTGGCCTTTTGAGTGTGCTTGGACTAAGGTTGTGGCAGTTGCAGCGGCCGGTTTTCGATGCCAATAGAGCAAAAGATCTTACACAAGTACTGGGTTCGTTACTATCGCTCTCGTTTGCTTCAATCACTGTTGCGCAAGACAAGCAAATGTGGCGTCGAACTCGCAGGCGGAAATTGCTTTTGTGAGCGATTAGCAGTGCGTCGGAAAGGAGAATGACCCGTTGGCGATCCTTGTTGCGCTCGCGACCATTAGAAGTTAAGCTTTCGCGCAAGGCGGATGCTTCCCTATTGCTCTCATTGTTGTCTCCCCCAAGCAGCTCTATTTCACTGTTCACACTTGTCGAAACACAATTTTGCTGACACTCGCGTTTTCTTGACAGTCTAGTTGTATGTAAGTGAAGGGCTCGTGCTAAACGAGCTCGTCGATCCATCACCTGCACGGCAGCTGGCATTTCGCAGAGGAGTGTTCGACCTGGGCGAAGCAAATTTAACTTTGCAGCAACCTTGGCGTTGTCGATGCTATTATTGATGCTTACCAAGCGCACGTTGTTCTCTGCATCACGAACTCGAGCATTTACAAGGTCGGACACTCGCTGAACGCTCTCTAGAGCTTGCTGTGATAGAAGAGCTTCTTCTGGAGTTGTCGCATTCTTAACCAACGACCGAAAGAGCAAAGAGTATCGGCAAATGCGCTGTACAGGCTTGATAAGATCGGATACGGCGTCGAAGGGTTGATTGTTGTTATCTGCTTGAGATAACGTAAATGCGTCAAGAAGTTTTGCGTGCGACTTGAGTTCCTCGGTCGCTGGTAGGTAATTCGCGCAGTACAATGCGTACACCTTCATGTACTCAACCGTGGAAGCAAAGGCCTTGGTGACGCGAGTTACTGCTTCTAGTGGCCTCGATCCAGAGCTACCGCTTGTGTTAAACGCGTTTGAGAAGTTAAAAAATCGACGCGGCGGGGGAGGCTCCATAAGCTTGTATAGCTCGGTGTGAGCCCCGACGATAAAGTGCGCTGCGCAGCGAAGAGCTGAGAACGCTGGCAGCTCCTCTTTCGTCTTGATGTATTGGTCGGCGAAGGCAGCCAGAGGATCCAAAAAGCGATCCACCAGCGCGGTGATGTCGGAGACGTAGTCTTTTTCAGTAGCCGTCATCTCGGAGCAGATACGCTCGGCAGTGGTCCAGTTGCGCTTACTCGGACAGTCTAATTCCTGTAAGTGACGCAGGAAGCGAGGCGATCGCTCATCATACGTCATCTTGGCAAGCCGCATTACCTGCGGTGTGCGCGCTACAGTCATCTCGCTGATCGGCAGCTTCGGCGGCACCACGGACTCCAACATCGTCATCTGTCAGCAACAGAAGTACGAAAGGAGTGCTCCACCCAGCAACGTCTCGCCACGAAACGAATGATGTTCAATGTCGGACTTGACGTCGAGAGATAATCTGCCTTGGCGTCGACCTTCCTTAGCACGCAGCGGCAAACATACGGGCGAAAGCTAACGTAACTGAGCCGCGGTTGAAGCCCATGGCGAGCGGCGCGCGTCTCTCCGCATATTTTTAGGTGCACGTAGCGGCACGCCTAGTGTTCCGCGCTTAGCTTCGCTATCTTATGCGTTGACAGTGCGGGCAACGAGCTCCTCGAGAGCAAGGCGCTGGAGCATGGGCTTCACCAAAAATATGCGCGTATCTTGATCGCCGTTGACTTATAAATACTGCTCTCCGCGGACACTCGCATTCACAACTCAACGGCAGACAAACTTGCGTGTTGATACGCGGCAGCGCTCACTTTGCCAGTGCGAGATCAAGTGCACTTCAACTTGCACCACACCTGGCTCCAGCCCACATGGCTACCCCTGTCGAACCCGTTTGTCCACACCAGCTGTCCCTCAGTCTGCTCGTGTCCCATTGGCCAAAAGCCCGTCCCGCGTCTCCTCCAGCCATCACTAGGTCATCGACAGCATGGGGCGCAAGCAGGCTCCTCCGCGGCGCGGCGTGAAGCGCCAGGGCGCGACGGCGCAGGCTCTGCGCGGCGGCAAGAGCCAACTGGGGCAGCAGAACCGCTCGGCACCCAAGAAGCTGGCGGGCAAGTCGCAGAGCGCGCACAAGCTGCAGCAGAAGCGCGAGCAGCTGCGCAGCCAGCAGGTCGGCCGCCACCGCGGCGTCGTGTCGGGCCTCAGTCTGGCGGAGCTGGCGGGCCGAGCGGCGCAGAGCTCGCAGCAGTTCGAGCAGAGCCAGACGCAGCAGAGCGACAAGCCGGCGGGCGACGAGCTCGTGATCAACGACGCGTCGCGCCGCGCGTACATGAAGGAGCTGCGCAAGGTGGTGGACAAGGCCGACGTGGTGCTGGAGGTGTTGGACGCGCGCGACCCCATGGGCTGCCGCACACTAGACATGGAGGACGCCATCGGCAACCGCCACGGCAAGAAGCTGGTGCTGGTGCTCAACAAGGTGGACCTGGTGCCGCCGCACGTGCTGCAGCCCTGGCTCAAGTACCTGCGCGGCTTCTACCCGACGGTGGCCTTCAAGGCCTCCACGCAGAACCAGTCCAAGCACCTCAGTGCCAACTTCGGCCGCGCAGATAAGGCTGCCGGAGAAGCTGTGAGTGGAAGTAAAGCGGTGGGCACCGACGCCTTGATGCAGCTGCTGAAGAACTACTGTCGCAGTCACGGCGTGAAGACTGCGATTACAGTCGGTGTGATCGGATACCCGAACGTGGGCAAGAGCTCCGTGATTAACTCGCTGAAGCGCAGTAAGGCGGCGAGTGTGTCGAGCACGGCGGGACACACTAAGGTCATGCAGGAGGTGCACATTGACAGCAAGATCAAACTGCTGGATTGCCCTGGTATCGTGTTTGACCACTCGGACTCAAGCGCTTTGCTGCTGCGTAACTGTATCAACACCGAGTCGATGGCGGACCCGGTTGGAGCTGTGCAAGTACTGTTGACACGCTGTCAGCCAGTGCAGCTTGCGGAGCTGTACCAGATGCCTGTCGATGCAGTCTCGAAGTGCTTTACGGACGCGGTACAGTTTTTGGTGCTGGTGGCTCAGGCAAAGGGGAAGCTGGGCAAGGGAGGTATTCCGGACCGCCAGGCTGCTGCTCGCATCGTGCTGCAGGACTGGAATCGCGGCAAGCTGCCGTACTTTACGCCGCCACCGGACACCAGCGTTCAGGTTTTGGACACGCAGTTGGTGTCGTCATTCGGCCAGGAGTTTAACGTGGCCGATGAGGATCTCAACCCGACGAGCATCTTCTTGCCAGACTCGGACGCTTCCAAGGAGATAAGTGGCCCGCAGTGCTCGATCCCAGTTGCAGCTAGCGGTAACGGCGACGTGGCTATGGCATCCGAAACGACGAATGAGCCTACGCCCGCCTCCGCTCGCATCAGTCAAATGCTCGGCGATTCCGACTCGGACTCGGATTCGGACATGGAGTCGGACTCGGAGATGGCAAACGACACTGCTGAGACAGGAGGCTTCACGCTACCACACACGGCGCTGTCGACACAGGAGCTGGCAGCCAAGTTGGCCCAGGACGCTCTGAACCCGCAGACGGCCTTGGCGGCACGACGGAAAGCGAAGCAATGGCGCAAGCTCAAGCGCCGCGCTGCGCGCCAGCAGCTGGGCGCGGAGGCCGAGAACTCGTTCAGCGAGCAGTTTGGCAGCATCGTTGGCATTGCACCTCCTACCTTCACGAATCCTTTCTCGACGCAGTAGATCGACACTTTTGTTCATACAGGTCTTAGACACATAATGGTATTTGATTGTTTTCTTTGGCTTCCTTCGGTCTGCTGCGGCTTAATGCAGCTAGAAAATCGCGATTGCATTACTCAAATGTTGTGCCCATGGACACGTGGTCGTAGCTCAGTCCTGATGGCTCAGCTTAAACGCTCTCTCTGCCCTTGCTTGTTTGCTCTCTTTACATTCTGGGAGACGTGATCACCGTCGGAGATTTAAGCGCATTCGGAGGCGTCAGTGCCATCTCGTACTCGATGCTTTCCCTACGTTCGCGCGCTGTGGCGGGGGCTTCTGTCAAGTCCTGTTGCTGGGCTAGTTTCCTCTTCCTGGCGTAGACGGCAGCGACTGCGACAACGGCAACGAGAGCCACTGCTGCAGCAATGCCGCTGATGGCACCGTCCGATATTGTCGAGGAATTGTTGGCTTCTCCGGAGGAGAGCGACACTGTGGATGAATCGGCAGCAGCGCTTTCCGCATCACCCACCTCTGTTTCGTCGTCGTCTCCAACCTCTGCGTCCTCGGAGCCACTGTTCGACGAGCTTTCATAGGCCGTTGTGGCGGCCGGGGTCGGCGTGGGCGTCGTCGTCTTTGTCGCCGCTGGCGTGGCAGTCGGCGTCGTCGTGTTGGTCGCCGCGGGGGTCGGCGTGGGGGTCGACGTCTTGGTCGCTGCGGGGGTCGCCGTCGGCGCTGTGGTAGTAGCCGCCGGCGTGGCCTTCGGGGCTGTGGTCGTGGCGGCCGGCGTAGCTGTCGGCGCTGTGGTGGTAGCGGCAGGTGTAACCTGGGGCGTGGTGGGCGCGGGCGTGGGCTTCTCGCCGCAGTCGTAGAGCTCGCGCAGCTCGGTGGTCTGCACGAACCAGCTCTCGTCGTAGTCCTCGTTGCCGTCGAACGAGCCCGAGCCGTCCAGGTCCACTGTGTCCTCTCCGCTGTAGTCCCACGTCTCGCACACGCTCTCGACGACGCCGTCGCAGCCGACGGAGGGCAGCACGCAGCCCCAGGTGTCGCCGTTCACGAGCTGGCACACGGCGTCCTCGGGCGCCACGCAGCTGCCGCCCTCGTAGGACGGCAGGTACGAGTGGCAGTCGGCCACGGCCACGTCGCCCGCCTTGGGGCAGCTGAAGCCGGCGGGCTTCGGGCCCGAGCCGGCGCACAGCGCCGTGGCGCTCACGGAAATGTCGTACGTGGCGTCGCGGCACACGCTCACCTCGATGGCGGCGGCGCCGCTCGCGCCCAGCGCCGCCAGCAGCGGCAGCGCGCGCATGTGCTTCATGTTGGTTTTGTACCGCGCGGTTTCAGCGGTAACAGTGCGGGGATCAGGCCCAAAGCGAGAATGAGGCGTCGCGTGCCAAAAGCGGCTGGCTGGGATAGTCGGACCGCTCTTTGAGGTTTCCGGCCCAGTGTCGCCAGCGGTGCCACTATCAATGTGGCGCGCTCAAATTTTGGGGCGCAGGTGCTCGGCGCGATTTTGGCCGAAAAGCGGCCAGCTGGCTGTGCGTCGATCTAGTGCGCAACGCCGACCGCTACTGCTGCTTGGGTTGGGTTTCAGGCCGCTCTGCAGGTGTCAGCGAGCGTGAATCTGCTGCGGCCGACCTGCGCGGTCTCGCGCGGACACCGAGGCCGACGAGTTCGTCAACGAACTGCGATCGTCCATCAAAAAGCGTCGGTTTCGGCCCCTAGCCCGCGATGGATTTCGGAGAAACAGAAACGGGGCGGAAATAGTACTTAAAAGCAGCCCATTTTAATGACAATTTGGGCTCGATGTGCCGCCGTCGCGGCGTCTGCTTGGCTGGTCGGCGAGTGTCTTCGCTTCGAGACGCGCTGCTGGGGCCCGCGCTCGATTTGCAGACCAGACTGCATCGCTTCGATGCACGTTTCGCTCGCCAGCGCATTTCCGTAGTCGGTGGACGCACGCGACTAGGTCACAAGTCGTGGCTCATGTCTACCGTTCCTTTCGAGCGCACAATGGCGTCTCGATCCCACGATTGTTCCGACGTGCGAGAGCGGGTGCGTTGGCCTCGCGGGCGCTACGATACGATTCCAGGCGGGCAGGCCTTCGCGAACGACCAGTGTTGGCATTTTTACTTTTACATTTTTACATTTTTACGTTAGAAGTTTTTTTTGCATTATTAATAACATTTTACAGAGAGCTTTTGCATTGTTGACGTACAAAGATTTGTTGAAGGGAGGCAGTGCCTGCCCTCCTTCGCATCTGCTCTACCGTCGTGGACGACCTACTTCCATCGATGGAGCTCCTACCCGGGCTGCAAGATGACGAGCCAAAACGTGGACGCCCACCAGGTGCTATCGGTATGAACTGTTATCGGCTCAACGAGAAAAGCAACAAGTCGATGTGGTGGACTGTGTGCAAGTATTGCTACGCAGCACTCATAAGTGCTGGATCAACCGTTCCATTCCATTTCCACTCCATATTCGGGGTCGAAAGGAAGCTTGGGAAAAACACTTGGCTGAGTGCTTGTACTACGCTCGAGTAACAGGCAAGCCAGCGCAGAGCGATGAAAATCAAGCTGGAACGAATGAACAAGCACAAACAGACACAAACCAACGCACTTCACCCCGGTATTCACGCCAGTTGAATTAATGATCTTTTGGCGTTTGCTACTAGAATTTCAAGCGGAAGCGCTGCTTCCAGACACTTTCGTGGAGCTTCTTTCATTCAGGCGGTTGCTCGTCTTTTTGAATGCTCGCTGTGGGATTCCAGGCGCTGTGCCCCATCGCCATATCATGGGCGGTCGTGTTCTTAACGAGTATGCAGAGCAACATCCAATTGAGCAACGCAACAATGTTAGAAAGGTCCAAGATCGGAGTGGTGGAAGAGTAAATTTCCTTTCGGATGTGTGGAAAACTACAGCAAAGCAACACGTTCTGGGCTGCATGGTTGCCTTATTTGGTTGTGTAATGAACTACGGTTTGCGACCTGCAGGGGATCGCCATGACGGGCTGGCCATTGCTGAGCAAATGGAAGTGGTGATCGAGGAGCTGTCTGCGTCGGGTTGGAATGTGGGCGCTGTTGTGACCGATAATGCAGGTCAATGTGGACGTGCTCGTCGCATTTTGGCGCTCCGATATCCAAAGATTCCTTTTGTTCACTGCTTTGCTCATGATATTAACAATCCTGTGAAAGCTGTCCTCAAAACCGTTTTCAAGCGAATCTCAGCGGATGCGGCAGGTGTGGCTTCGTTTTTGAATACTTCAACTTCAAAGTGGCTAGTACGTGCAGTCAAAGCTATGGATAAGCGCTATGGAGCTGCGTTTGCTATTTTTACGCTTTGCGAGACTCGTTGGAACTCTATGCAGGCTTGTTTTGCGTCGCTCCTACGCGCACAAGGAGCTCTGGAAGATATGGCCTTCTCGTATCGAAACAGCAGCGAAATGAATACTCAGCTTCGTGTCCTTGGTGATCATGAGTTCTGGACGAAACTCGAGACTGCAGAGAAGATTGTTGGCCATTGTGCAGCGCTTCCTTTCGTTTACAGAGAGATGAAAGACAGTGGCTGACGTTGTTATTTCGTACATGGAGATTTATCGTGGCTTTGCTTGCACCGAGTTCAGCGACCCGCTAACTGACCTTGTTGAAGTCCGCTGGAATGATTGCGAACAACCTTTATTTATATTAGTTTTTTTTCTTCATCCAGAATACGTGCTACAAGCACGGCAATTGCCACCGACCTTGCTCACTGAGCTTGACGATGTGTGCCAAATCGCACAATACTACTATCGCCGACTAGTTGATGATAATGACAGCGGCCTGCGTGGTGAAATGTTCAGCTGGATTCAAGGCGAGTACACGACATCTCGCTGCGTTGACTTCGGCAAAGACGCAGTGACCACGTTTTGGGAGTACGAAAGAAAATCACAACACGAAAGCAAGCTGCCAGTGCTTGCACTTACGATTTTGTCAATTGCTGTAAACACAGCAACGTGTGAACGCCTCTTTAGCGAGCTTGCACTCATACTCACCCCGAAACGAAATCGTATGAGCATTAAGAAGACTGCGAAGCACCAGATCATGCGCCAATTCGTCCGCGAGACAAATCGGTGCGAGAAAATAATGCCGACGAGCTCCCAGATATTACTGCGGACGATAGACCCACGCCAGCGACCTTGCCTCGCCACTCCGCAGAATTCTGCTCGGACTACTCCAGCTCGTACAACACCAGCAAATCCAACACCTGCACCAGCTGGAACACCAGCTCGTGAGCTCGAGGTATATTTGCTACTCCTGACCGGCATGTTCAAGAGCAACTTCAGTCAACACCACTCGCTCGGGTCCTCTTTTCCGAACAGCAAGACGTCGGAGCGGTTGAAACACGTTTCCTAGGGCAGCGAGAAGCTAGTACGCCAATATGCCAAACTCCTGTGGTCACGGGATCCGATCCACCAGATACGCGCGCTTCCTCCGGCTCATCAGCAGCATTTTGTCCTGCTAGAGGACGAGACTGAAGATAAACTGGCAACTGGGCTCGATACTGTTGCTCTCAGGGACCAACAGATGGATGAATATCTGGAGCACTTCGACTGGGAGGAGATTGGAGAGTATGGAGACGAAGACACGGTTAATATGTCAAGCATTATCTTGAATGCTCCAAACAATTGTACAAGTCCTACCAGCAATGCGAATGACAGCGAAACCGATGCTGGTTCCGATAGCAGTGCCGGTGAGGGTGCTTCCAACCACAGTGGGAATCCAAACGAGAGCAGCAGAGTTGAAGCAGACACCAGGGTAGCGTCTAACACCACCGCTGTCAATAACTCGTCTCTTACAACGGCACGGCTAGGGTCTTGTGCAGATTCAATTTCCATGGCGAACAAACAACCTTACCCTCCTGAAAAAAAAGAAATGACCCAGCTTTTCCACAAGAAAGATTTTCTAACAGGGATCCGAGCACGAAAGACAAGTTTGGCGTCGCTGGTTAAGCCGCCGTAGATTGATTGTATGCATACTGGAGCAAGAAGCTTGCCAGAATCCACAAACTTCTCGGCATTGTCATATGCAGATATGTGCCTGATGGCTTGCCTTCAGCACCCTCAATTTAAGAGTAAAAGCCTAATAATAATAAAGCACTTCCAATCGCACAGACATACCTTTCAGAAACATCTTTGCATTGCAGCGACAGCCTCCGGGCCATTCCCCAATTTGCCACCCACCGCTCAAGATGACCCAGTCTAGATCTGCATCCCCGTCGTGTCTATCATCCCGGGTATCCGCGACGCCGTGCGCCACCAACTTGCAACTTCGACAACTTCGTCACCAGCAGCCAAACGCTACCAGGCGTCCGAGCTCGAGATCGTGGACCTGCCGCTGCCCGTCGTCATCCCCCCAACGCCAGCAACAACCACCAGCCCAAAGGCGCTATCGGCAAGGCCGCACCCACCACACCCGAGTGGAAGCTCGACCCCACGCAGCAGCATCCTCGAGGACGCCGAGGTGCTCTTCATGGACGCTCACCTGGCCGCGCCGCTGCTGCTCGCTCCCAAGACCAACCTGCCGTTCGAGCTGCAACACCTACTCAAGAAGGTGCAGTGGGTCCAAGGCACCTACGCCGGCGTGGACTCGTATCACCAGTTCCCGGACGCGCCGGCAGACCCGGGCTTCACAGTCTCTCGCGCCGGGGAATCATGCCCACGGCCCTGGCGCAGTTCGTTTCGGCTACGTGATTGCGCTCGAGCGCAAACTCTTCGAGGCGAAGGAGTTCCAGCCGAAGCGCGTCTTCGGTCGCTGGGAACTCAAGTACCGGTCCTTTCGCCAGCTCACGATCGGCATCCTCGGCGTCACTGCAGCGTGATCTTGGGCGCGTCTACCGCGGCACGCGGCGAGTCCACCCACACGAAGTGCTTCTTTCAGGGCAGAACCTCCGCTCTGAGTATCGAACCCCTTTCCCCGTTTTAAATCGGTTTCTTTCATTATTACAGAGGTTTTCTCTTAATTTAAGTAAAAAGCCAACACCATCGGAGCCCACTCTCGGCGCTCGAAATAGGAAAATGGGCACTCTGATCTGTCACAGGCGGCGCTACTGTACTTTCTAGTAGTCAGCGTTGCACTGCAGAGTTCAGCACAATCACAGATATCCACTGGCAATTATTCAGCACTTGGCATCTCGGCGAGCGCTTTCGATGGCGCCGTCGGCGTCGTCGCCTCTTGGATCGAGCTCCGCTCTGCAGTTGCAGCCCAGGCTGGCGTCTTATCTGCTGCCGAGCGCGGTGCCAGTTGCGGCTGCGCGAGCTGAGGCAGAAGCTCACGGATACTTTCCGCGTGCGCACCTCGAACGCTGCTGTTGCGTTCGGAGATTCCACACGACTGGGCCATCAGCATGTTTACTGTCGACAGAATGGCCGGCTCAGTTGGGTACATGCGTGTGGAGTTGGTACCTGCCGAGTAGACGATCTCGCCCACCGCGTTTTGCTGTCGTGGATATTGGCGTTGGACACCTGCTCAAGCGGTGGATCGGCGCGGCATGCTGCGGTGGAAAGACAGCTCATTGAGCTTAAAACGACATTATTAATGGATAGGGCCTAGGTTGCTAGCGATGTGCGCATCCCAGCGGTCCTCGCTCGTTGGTCGAGAATATGTGTACACAGATATCAATCGTCGTCGACAGCAACAGCCTTCTTCGGCGAGTCCGCAGTGGTGTTCTCATCGACCTGTTCGTTGCCTGCAGACGCTGCATCTCCAGATGAGCTGCCCGCAGAGCTTCCCGCGGACGAAGACTTCCGTAAGTGCGGCTCCATCCTCGGCGTCATCATCTTCGCCTTCGTGCTCGCAGCTGTAGGCGTTGTCGCCGACTTTGCTGTCACTGCCGCTGGCGTAGGTGGTACAGCAGCACTGGAAGCGACTTCAGACGCATTTTCAGAGTCCTTATCACTCTCGTCGCCTTCGTCCGCCGAGACATCACCATCTTCCCCTTGTTCCCCTTCCTCTTCATCATCCACCTTCTCCTTCGTGCGTCTCTTCCTGGCGTAAGCAACCGCGAGGGCCACCACAATGATGGCGACAAAAGCCACTGCAGCGGCAATCACCGCCATGAGCTCGTCACTGAGGGCGCCGAAGCCCGTAACGTCTGCTGCAGCAAACGTGACTGTTGCCGAGTTCCCGGCTGCACTCTCGTCGTCTCCGACCTGTGTCTCTCCGTATGAACTCTGGCCGATTTCGACCTCAGCACTCGACGAGCCACTACACTCCGTCGGCGCCGGCGTGGTGGTCGGTGTCTCGGTCTCCGTGTCGTTGCTCTCGGTGGCTGCAGGGGTCGCCGTGGGCGCTTCCGTCACCTCGGCCGTGGTCGGGGCCGGCGTGGGCGTGTTGCCGCAGTCGTAGAGCTCGCGCAGCTCCGTGGTCTTCATGAACCAGCTCTCGTCGTAGTCCTCGTTGCCGTCAAAGGAGCCCAAGCTGTCCACTGAGTCGTCGCCGCTGAAATCCCACGTCTCGCACGCGCTCTCGACCTGCGCGGCGGCGGCGCAGCCCACAGACGGCAGCACGCAGCCCCAGGTGTCGCCGTTCACCACCTGGCACACGGCGTCCTCGGGCGCCACGCAGCTGCCGGCCGCGAACGACTGCAGCGTCGACAGACAGTCGGCCACGGCCACGTCGCCCGCCTTGGGGCAGTTGACGCCCGCGGGCGCCGCGCCCGAGCCCGCGCACAGCGTCGCGGCGTCCACCGCCAGCTCGTACGTGGCGTCGCGACACACGCTCACCTGCACGGCGGCGGCGGCGCTCGCGCCCAGCGCCAGCAGCAGCGGCAGCAGCGAAGACGGCGTCATGCTCCTCGCAGAATGCCGATCCGGATGTGACGCACTGAGATTTTCGGCTTTCGCGGGGTTCGGCCGCTGATTGGCCGCGCGGACCGAATGGCTACACTTGAAGCACTGGTTGAAGGCTGCAATAGGTGCGAGACCGCATCCATTTCGGACAGCGCAAACGTTGGCATAAGTTATCGCCGATGGTTTACTGCCTTCTCATCCGTGTGCGGCGGCACTGTTGGCGCTTGTCGGCATACCTGACGCGGCTGCTTCGGCCGATGCACCAGTCAGACCGCACGCGGCTGCAACTTTCGGGAGCTCTTGAAAGAACGGCTCCTCCTCGGCCTCGTTGTCGCTTGCGCCGATTATCTCGACCTCTTGAGGCTGCACGTCTTCGCCACTAGAATTGAGCAGGTCAATTACAGGCTGCTCTTTAAGTTCTTCGTCAGGTTCGATAGCGTCTACACGTTTGCGCCTCTCCGTTATGAGCTGGGTCATTACTCGGGCCATGTATTCGCACGCAAGTCGCTGCTCTTTAGGACTCGCAGGCAGCGAAGCATCAGATGGTTCACGGAGCTCTTTGCCAGCTTGTTGCAGAGCACCGATGTCCACCGCAGCTTCTGCGAGTTGCGCGACCGCTTCATTCATTGCCACAAGCGCCATCTCGAGCTCTTCCGCCGATTGGTCCTGCAAAAAAGCTAAATCACGCTGCCAATTAGGGAAGACTCGCTTGACAACGTCGGGCACTTCTGCATCGTGCGAGGCCGATTCTGGTGCTTGATTTGCGTCAACACTATCCGTGTTCTCGGAGTCTGCTTTCACTTCGGACTCGTCGTCGCGTTCCACATCAACGATACCCGCATCTCCATTATCGTCATCGTCATCCTCATTGTCGTTGCCAATGTCAATAATGCTCGTATCAAAATCTTTATCATCGTCGATGAATGTCCGAAGTACGCTGTTGCGATACAGCAGGGTATCTCGTTGTAGGCCAAAAAGCTGCTGGGAAGCGCGGGACCACATGGAGATCGCAGCTATTGCCATTAATTCTGTTCGCTTTTCTTCATCACAGTCTGTAGCTATTCCCTTCACTGGGGCATACCGCGCTGCCACGACTGAAGCCTCCTTGCTTTCGTAATTGATGCGTGGGTGAGCCTGGCGATTACTCGGGAATATTGTACTTAATGCCGCTTCCAGATTCAAGCATTTGACTACCTTTGCTGGTGGAAGCACTTGTGACTTTCGCAGCTTTTCTTTCGTCCTCTCTAATCTATCCAGCGTTTTCACGAGGTTAGCACGCCTCTTGGCAAGCTTTGCCATTTGTTCGTCGAGCTGCTCGAGCTTCTTTTTCGTCGTTGCAAGCTGTAAATCTGTTTGTTCTTCCTTGCTTAGCTTTGAAGTGGGGGCCAATGCAAGTGCTAATTCTATATCCTCCCCAGTGCCAACTCGCTTCCGCTTCCTCGGCTTTTTGGCCTTAGGTGCGGTAGCAATATCATCTCCGCCTTTGTCTGCTTTTAGTTTCTTCGTTTTCTTAGCTCGAGTAGTTCCAGCAGTAGCACTACCTCGTTTTCGTGCCTTAGACTTTGCACCTGTAGAGTCTGCAGTCTTGGCTGCAACTCGACCACCCAGGCACTTATTGAGGTGCGCCTGCTGCTCCAGCAGATCTAGTCGTCCTATCACAGCTCCACACACCGTACACGTCGCCTCTTCAGGAGTAAACTCAGCAACTCCTCCAGTTTTGTCTCCTTTTCCTTTTGGGGGCCGCGCTTTTCGCGGCACGCTCAGCCCAACACCTTCTCGTTTTCCCTCGTTTGTGTCTGCACGAACAACGGCAGTCTGTGCTACCTTTAATGGCAGCTCAACATGAGCTGGTTCTGTGTCTGGCTGATCAGCAGACGTCTCGCTCGACCCAGCAGCAGCAGAAACAACATCCGAGTTCTCTGCCAAAGCAGAAATCGGAGCCGAAGAGGACAGAACCGGCGCCTCCATCTCCTCCGCGGACTCTTCATCCAGCACGATCACCACTGGAGCAGCTTTCACTGACGGAGTAGCACTAGGTGTTAGTGCCGCAGTTACAGTATCACTATCTCCCTCCTCCCCGCAGCGCGGCCCATGCGCCACGTGCACGAACCGCAGACCGGTCCTTCCCACGCCGATCAGGTCCCCGTCCTTGAGCGCGAAGTCCTGCTGCGCCTTCAGCGGTTTGCCGTTGAGCTTCGTGCCATTCGTGCTCTTGACGTCCCGCAGTACGAGGCTGGCATCGCAGTCGCCCTCCGCCACGCGCAGCTCCGCGTGGACGCTGGACACCTCCAAGTCGCTCTGCAGCCGCAGCCAGCAGCGCTTCCTGCGGCCGATACTCAGCGGCGCGACACTAGAAACCGGTGACGCCTCGGTGTCGTGTGGCCGCCAGCAGTGGCGATGCACTTCGCCCGCGTGCGGCCCCCGCGTGGCCTCCAGCCGGAAGCAGGGCGGCGGAGACGGCGCCATCCCGCCAAGGTTTTCAAATGTTGCAGCTAAGTGCACCGCACCTAAGCGGGCAGTGTCGCACTTAATGAGATGTGTCGGATTGATGGTCGCATTTTCGACCATTTTTCAACGCTCAGCAAAGCGAAGTGTTGCAATGGGCTTAGTTGCATTTACGTGCAGAGTATCGACTACCGAGTGCATGCTAGTAAAGCTGTTTTGGTAGCGTTTGCAGCTTGACCATCGATGCCATCAGTAACACAAACAACAAGTGACAATATCGATGGTGGAAGGATATTACGCATCGCGAAACCGATTGTAGCCTAGTACACTATAATCAACCAAATGGCTGAATTTGCGTCAGGGGTACCGGCATAAACTCCACGGCCAGCACTTCTGCTGGGATTGTAGCAGAGACCGAAGCGTTGAGGGAGTGCATGGGTCGCACTGCCTCATAGAAGGCCACAGTGTTTCGATCTGAGAGTGATTTGACTGTGCAGCATACCATCTCGGCTTTTGGTGTGAGCAGCCCCACCTTCTTGTAAGCAAGCACCACCGCGACGAGTGACGTTGCTGGTTGAAGTTGACCATCACTTTGGTGCGCGACTGGAGAGTGCCCGGTCACTGTTCCGCGGTAGGTTCGTCTCCAGCACAACGCCACAACAAGCTCACCCTCGCAACTGGATACCACATATCTTCATATCCTAAAGATAAGCAACGTATTGTACTGAATTTTATTGCATACAAAACTTGTTCTGTAACCAAGTGGCCTGTAAAACAAATATGTAAATCGTTGTATGCATCAACGCAGGATCCCGTGAAAGGCGATCATTCGGGTCAGATAAGAGGACCTTGAGGACGCGTCCCTTGTCGCGGCGCCCCCCTTGTCCTCATTGTGCCTTGCGCCGGGACCCAAGCAGCAGACAGCGACCATGGCGGCGGAAGCGGAGGCGGCGCTCAACGCGCTCAAGAAGCTGGAGGACAACAAGACGTGCGTGAACTGCGGCAACTACAATCGCTTCGGGCACCAGAACATCTGCGAGAAGGTGCGCACCTTCGTGTGCTCCAACTGTAAGAGCGCGCACCAGAGCTACAGCATGCGCGTCAAGAGCGTGAGCATGAGCAACTGGACCATGGACGAGGTGGACGCCCTGCGCGAGCAGAACGGCGGCGGCAACGCGGCGGCGGCGCGCGTGTGGCTGGGCCGCTGGGACGAGACGCAGATGCGCAAGCCCACCAAGGACGACCCGCTGGACTACTACAAGCAGTTCATCAACCGCGTGTACAACGACAAGGCCTTCTACGACGAGGACGGCGTCGGCGTCGTCGGCCCCAGTCCCTCGCCCAAGAGCAGCGCCCGGTCGGCTCCAGCGGCGGCGGCCCCAGCCCCTGTCACCAACTTGCTGGACTTTGACGCTCCGGCAGCGAGCAAGCCGGCGGCCGCCAGCTTTGATGCGTTCGGAGCTAGCAGCTCCTCCAATGATGGATGGGGTAACTTTGCGGTGGCTCCGGCCCCGGCAGCTCCTGACAACGACGGATTTGCCGCATTTACGTCGGCTCCAGCACCGACGACATCGGGGAATGACGGATTCGCAGATTTTAGCGCTGCTCCAGCACCTGCGCCGGCTGCTTCTGCCAACGATGCATTTGGAGCCTTTACTGCGGCACCACCAGCTCCGACGTCGAACTCAAGCTCCAACTCGTTTGATCCGTTTGCTGCGTCGGGAGGTAGTGTGAATTCATCGACGAGTAATGGTGCAGCGCCATTTGACCCTTTCGCGCCTGCACCTACGAACCATAGCCAACAGCCTACGGCAAACATCATGAACCAGTTCAACGCAGCGCCTGCACCCAAGGACTTCAGTGTGTTCGATGGACTGTCAGCGCCATCGTTGGCGTACGGCACGCCTCAGGGAAACAACAACGGATACGGCCAGGCTCGCGGCCCTGCAAATGGAATGGGAATGCAAGGACACGGCCAGCAGCAGCAGATGCACATGGGTATGGGCATGGGCATGGGTATGCAGCACAAAATGGGCACGCAGCAGCAGCATGCTGGAGGTTTCCAACAGCAGCAGCAGCAGCAGCACTACCAGCAGCCTATGATGGGCGTCGGCAACGCGGGCATGAATATTAGCACGTACTTTTCTCCGAACGGAGTCGCAGCCGGCGGAAACCCTGGCTCACGCTCTCAGGGCAGAGATCCGTTCGCTGGCCTAGGACTTCCGCAGAAGTGAGCTGAAAGCGTATTCGAAGTAGAAAGCATAATGCAAATAGCTAACATGGGCTCTACGTAGTGGGGCCGACACTCGTACGATTGAATTGCACCGCACCATTCACAACAAGGCGACCCACGTCGGACCAGCACGAGTTCAGTGCCGCATTCCTTCTCGACAATTAAAGCACGAGGTGAGACGCACCCGACCAGCAACACTGGAAGGCTTCCGCCCGACGTCAAAAAAGAAAGTCACTTGAGATAATAGCGCAGCTCTGCCTGCTTTTCTCTCTTCCTCTGCCACGCTGTTAACAATACACCAGGCGACTGCAGCATCCGTCGCTCTGCACCTGACGCAGCGCAGGCCTACAGACCGACCACATTGAGTCGGAAAGGACGAGGCCTGCAGTCCACGTCGCTCTCAGCCTGCTTAAGTGGCCAGTGCCGTGGCCACCCCGTTGCTGCTGCCGTTGGCCGTGGCCTTGCTGGCCGAAATGGCCGGCTTGACCTGCGGCGGCACGAGCCTCTTGATCACGGCGGAGCTGGCGGCGCCGAACATGGGGCGGAACTGCGCGTAGAAGAAGGCGACGAACGGCACGTTGGCCAGCACCGAGTAGAAGTCGTAGTGGTCGGTGTGCGAGGCGATGCGGCCGTTCTTGAGCTCCAGCACGGAGAACACGCGCAGCACGATCTTCATGAAGCTCGGGAAGGGCTTGAGGCGGTAGACCATGGAGCTGTCGATGGTCAGCACCGTGGCGCCCGCCATGGAGCCGCGCACCAGCGTGGCCTTGGACGACTTGACGAACTTGGACAGCACGCGGAACTGCGCCTGGATGTTGTCCACGCCGCGCACCGACACGATGGGGTCGGTGAACACGGCGTCGGGCAGGTAGTACTTGGCGATGGTGGCGTCGCGGTTGGAGCTCACGTCGTAGAGCGACAGCACGTTCTCGGCCAGCTCCTGCGCGTTGCGGTTGGCCATCTTGTTGCGTCTGCTGCGGCGCTTGCTGGCGGCGGAGGGGGGCGAGTCGCTGCTGCTCGTGGTCGCCAGAGGGGGAATGCCTGATTCCTCTTCCGACCCACTGCGTCTGCTCCGCGCGGCTGTGATTCGGTTGTGAAGACTGGGCGTCAGACAAGCAGTTCAACGGAGAACCCTGGGACACGTGATGCTGGCGCGGTCTCCGCTCTCTGTATAAAGATAACTGGCTCCTACGCTCTGGTTTGTATGCAGACGCTTTGTAGTCTGATAAAGACTCTGTATAACGAAACCCTGTCAGATGTGTTGACTCTGAATTGGGAGAGAAGTGAGGAACGTACCAAAGCAGCGGTACACGGCGTCAAGTGTAGCCATGTGTCAGTGAATTGAAGTGGCGATGACGTCAGCGCCGGCTGTAGACGAACAGCCGCTCACGAGCGCAGGTAGATGCCCGAGGAGCTGTGCACGTTCACGAGCGCGACGGCCACCATGAAGACGGCGAGGAACGAGTCGTCCTGGTTGAAGTGCTCGAGCTTGATGCTGCGGCGGATCTCGAGCGCGGACGCCACAAAGTCCACGAAGACCTCGAGCACGAGCTGCAGCGCGGTGATGCTTCCGTTAGTCCAGCGGCTGCTGGTACTGCTGCTGCTGCTGCTGCCGCCGTGCTGAGCTGGTACTTCGGGTGTGATCCGAAGAAGAAGAGGATTCCGTACGAGCAGCCCATAGCGTTGTACTCCGCGTACATGTCGGAGTACGCTTCGGCAGCGTGCAGCGACCGCAGCCGATGGACTCGGTCTTGGATAGGGTCGATCATTCGCAGCGAAGACGTAGTACGCGACTGAGCAACGGGAACGTGAAAGATTTTCATGCCCGGAAATATCGAGTCTGTGGACGGATTTGGGGATGCTGAGCCCTGGTCCGACGCACCAACCACTGCACGTATTCCGTTTTCGTTGCGCGAATAGAAACCTCAGCCAGAGCGAGCATCAACGAGCCCGCAACTGTCATGGACATGCTGTCCTGACACAGCAATACCGTCCGAAGCTGTGTATCGATCAGTATCGTTGGAGCTGCCAAAGTAATCGCCATCGTGCGCGTGTTGGGAGTTCGCCGTTACTTGAACAAAAAAGCTCTTCGCAAGCTCCTGCAGTACAAATCTAAGAGAAACACTGCACACAGCGAACAGCGCCAAGTCCCATTGAGTGTCAATTTTGATGGAGCTTACAATACGCACGTAAGCTGTGGCAAAAAAGCGGATATCATCAGCGGTAGGTCATGAACAAGCACACGAAAGAATCGCCGTCGATGAGGAGAGGAAGCTTTTTACTGGGATTCTCAGACATCCGCCGCTGGTGCCGCACTAACTGCTGGTGGGTTCGTACTTATCCCCGCGTCGTCTCCGTATCTTCGATAGAGATACCTAGATTGCACGCCAACAAATATGTAGAAGCAGGAGTGCGAGAAATATACGCTTGCTTTACTGCTCTCCACCAATGCGTGAGATAGAAAAACACAGCCTCCAGCAACAGAGAGCGCAACAACACTAAAACATGGTGAGGTCAGGCGCACCAACCTCCTCATCCAGTGAAGCATTGGTGATCGTGTCCCTATAACCTCTGCAACCCGCTCGGTGAGGAGCAAAGAAAGAAAAATTGATAATGTCGCGGCACAGAAAAAACAGTGAAACCCCAGCATTTTGGCCAAAAGAAACTCTTCATTTGATTGCCGGTCCGGAGAAAGCCCCGAAAACACATTTCCAACTGCGCAGCAGTACGCAAATGCCCAGGCGAGAACAGTACTGATAAACGAGTTGCGGAGAACTTTGCGAAGCGTGCGACTCGTCTGCTTGGTAACAAGGCACAACCATTATTAGGGATAGAGGAATTAGAAGCCTCTGGATGCTCAAAGCCAATTGATGGCATTGACGGCATTGTTTCAGCTTCAAATAAGTCGGATGAAGCATCACCTTCTTGCTACCGCCCTGGCACCGTCAACAAAAAGTAAAAGGGTCTGAGTGGTTTGCTTGTGCTAATGTTGTCCAAACGGGACGATGTTTTTGTAGCTCACACGTTTGTGGGTCATGGGGGAACGTTTACTGTTCATAGTTATTTGCACTATAAACAGTAAACGTTCCCCTTTTCATGATACGCATCCTCCAAACGTTACGAACGACCATATACGGAGATACTGCAAAGTTTATGGCGAGCAGCAAGGTGCAACCTCAATCCCAGCAATTTGCTTCATATCCGCCACACTCAGAAAGGCCCAGCCCCAATGTGAAGCCATGTCGAAGTGCAAGTATTTTTGCTTCTCGCTGGGAAACGTTATCTCAAACCTCATGCAAAGCAATGGGATTGCTACTCGCGTTTTGCATTTCACTCGGCAATGTTGCATCGAAAAGGACGCCAAATGAACAAACGTTCACCGGAGTTCGATGCAGTGAAAATTATGTGGTTTGACGCGTTCTACTGGACTATTGGACTTGCTACATCGGTGTATTATTGCCAGAGCGGTTTGTGTCACACCCCACTCAAGATAGGCTATCGTTCGTTCAAGTTTTGGCAAAACTCGCACCTCCAATGCTTCCACTTGTAGTGAGTGTGACGCTTATGAGTGTGGGCGGGGCTATCGGCATTGCTTCATTGCCAGTGGCCTTCCGCAAGTTTAGGCTCGAATTGTACTGGTCCTTTATTTGCTGTGCATTTTTTGTTGCTGCTATCGACACTCAAACGCGGCATTTTTACAAGATGGAGACTGTCGCAGGACAAATGCGAGAGCAGAGTCGTCTTCAAGCAAAACCGCCCAACTGAATACTAAGCAGGTAGTGATCATGTTTTTGCCGTGGGGAACAAGCCAAGGAACAAGAGAATCGTGAATTGGTGGAATGAGCAAACAAAATGCTGAAATGAGGTTTTGTCGCTCTACAAACACAACACATGGCAATCAATATTTGGGGGTACAGTTTTGTTCAGAGGCGGAGTCAATTTCGACCGTATAAACGTACAAACTGTTTACCTGCTGGTATATACTGCGCATCTTGCAGTTATCATATTCACATATCTCCTTGGACCACGTAACCTAAGAACTTTTTGTATGTGTAGATATAGCCAATGAAATGTGTAAGTTGGTTACGGAGACAACCATCATAAGAAAAGCAAGATAGGCACCGTTCGCGTTGAAACTTTCAAAATCTATTCCCAACTGAATTTCGACCGTGCTTGCCTCAAAATCTACTAACTCGATTCCAACTTGGGTTGCAATCGTTATAGGCTAGACTTCGTGATGTATGTTCGCTGTATCGCCCGTATCTTCAAGATTGAATCGAGGGTGAGCTCCGAAGAAAAATAGGATTCCGTATGAACAGCCCATAGCAATGTACTCGGCGTTCATGTCGGAATAAACCCCTGCAGGCATGCTAAGCAAGTAGTTTGCGAGCTCGAGCTATGCTGTCCATTCCCAACGGTTGTGATCTCGAAGAGGGTGAAACAATGGCGCTCTTTCCCGAAAATTGGATTAAAGAATCTGCCTGCTGTCGATTTTCTGGTTGTGGACATGCCAACACGTAGTGTGCCTCTAGACGTCGGACTTTGAATACGACTTGCAAAGTTTTCCCTATTCGCATGATGATTTCCACCGCTGCAAGCAGTAATAAACTGAATAAAGTCGATGATATGCTGTCTTGACACAGCAAAACTGTGCGTAACTGCTTATCCACGAGAAATGTTGGTACAGCAACAAGGATACCAATGCTGCGGTTGGCAGGAGTCTATTTTTTTCTATTTAAACAACATGCTTTAACAGCTTCTTAAAACAAAGCGTTTTGGCCTACACTTGCAATAGCAAATACTGCCAGATTCCATTGAGTTTGCATCAAAATTTTGAGTTCAAAACATGTGCGTAGGCTGCAGCGAGTAGTGAAAATACGCAAAACGGGAGGCTTTGACAGTAAACGTGGACAAATTGAGTCATGGAGGGAGACCTATTCCCTGGCATTGATCCTTCACGTCTAACTTTCTCCGTTCTCTTTCCTGGCCAGCGACGGTTTTAGTCTTGAAAGAAATTCCAAGTATGTTTGCTGCCCTGGTCTAGTGAGTTTACCAGCATCTTAGCCAGCGTCTTGCCTGCGTGCTCTGCGTTGGCATACCCCAAGGTTTTGGTGTCTTGTGTGCTCGGACGCCGCCCCGTGGCTTGTTTCGAGGGTAATGGAAGTACTTGATCATAGCGAGTCATTCTAAAGATTAAAAGCAAGCAGTCAAAACTTGAACGGCGAGTTGGACGAGCATTAATGCGATGTTAATTGTTCGTGTGTAGTAGAAGACATAGCTTCTCATGCCACACGGAAATAGGCTTCTATGAATACTAGCGTCTTTGGTACCGTCACCAGGATTATTTCAGCAGCGAAGCCCTTATTCCAGATACCTCGAGGAAAGAGTTGTAATAGACAATACTTGTTTATTGATGCTAGCACTATCATTGGCGATCACTTAGCTAGCAAGCCGGTCCAACTGCAGATGCGTTCGAAAGAAGACGATCGATCCATGCGGTCGCCTGCTGCTGTGTGCTGCCATCATTTGATGCATTTTCAGCATCAATTGAAGGATGCCGTGACGCCCATACCATCGCACAGGTGAGATTCCGTCGATCTTGAGCAAAGATGTCGGCCTGATGCTGAAGCAGCTCGCGCCATATAACCACATTCGATGCATAGCCTCGAGCTAGCACGTGCAATACGGTTTCCTGTTGAATATTGCGCACGCGCGCGTCAGCTCCGTGTGTGAGCAGTAACTTCACAACGGAATTGTATTCGTTGCGCACTGCGCCGAACAGCGCAGAGTCACCATCACTATTCACAGCATTTACATCTGCACCGTGCTTCAGCAATACTTCCATCACCGCACACTGCGTTGTCTCGTCACCTGCAGCGAAATGGGGCGCTGAGTGCTGACTCACAAATGCAGCGTCAATCAGAGGCGTGTTGCCATGTTCATCTCTTGCTTCCATGTCAGCACCAAACTTGATCAGTGCCTCCACAACCGCACAATTCCCATTTGGCGCTGCAAAATGCATCGGTGTAGCCTCGGACGCATTCTGAGCGTTGACGTCTGCTCCTGATGACAACAGGAACTCTACAACTGGTAGCGAGCAGTACGCTGCCGCCAAATGAAGTGGCGAGTTCCCTCCGGCGTCGCGCGCCTCCATGTCTGCTCCTCTCTCCATCAGCCATTGAACTGCGTCCAGTGCACCGTAGGTGGCTAACACGTGCATCGAAGTCTGCAACGTTGCGTTGACGTGGTCGACATCGCAGCCATACGTGATCAGCATACTTGCAGCTTGGTAGTGTCGTCCAAGCAGCGCCGTCGTCAATGGTGAAGCCCCGCAATCGTCTGGGGCGTGCAACGTGGCGCCCTTCTCGAGCACAGACTCCAGCAGCTCCAGATCGTCGGCCAGAATTGCCAAGTGCGTCACGGATCGTTGGTGCTCGTCTCGGAACGCAACGAGCTGAGCCGCCGGGAACTTCGCCTGCACCATCATCATCCCATCGCTGGAATCATCGTGTGCCATGCGCACGAGGCGGACCCACATCGACTCGTCACTTGTCGGCACGCGGGCCATTGGTGATCCCCCCATAAAGTCGGCAAACATCGACTCCATGATTGTTGCGGTACCGGAGACTTTCAAACTGAACGATCCCTGCTTGAGGTTCGCCGTGCATCGCTCACAAAGGTTTGATTGCGATCGACTCTATGCGTTGGACAAGTGCGTGTCTCTGGATTTTTACTCGAAAGGACCGGCTGGTGATTATGCACGAACAGCTCAACTTCAGTTTCGACAACAAGTTTACCACTGCAACGGAGGATGCCGTAAGCTTAACGAATGCACCATGTAGTACATTAACGTGGTCTCTAAGGGGGTCTAGGGGTACTCTAGATGCCATTTTATGCACAGGTTGAGCGGACGATGTAACATAATCAATGCAGTCCGTCCACTAGCGTACGCTAATAGAAAGAACGCGCGAGTTAACGAAATCCTAATGTGAATTCTCTGGCATTGTCAGAATTGTCACTTAACAAATGCGTCACTAGAGCAGGTGTAGTTATCTAAATCCAGTAGTTCTGAAAGTTCCGAACATGAGTACATTGTACCTAATCAACACTTTGAACGAGGGACCAAATTGTGTACCGTTTTGGCGGTACTCAAATAATAGTGTACCGTACCAAATATAATACCATCACCACCAGCCACCAATGACCAGAACCACAAATTTCTTGGTCGGCTCTCTTTATTCTGAGTTTTACCAGTCCCTACAAACCCCCAGCAGCCAAACCACTCCCAGTGAAGATGCCGTCGTCACGCATGCCCAAGTCAATGGCCGAGAAGAAAGAGGTCGTTCAGTGGATCGAGAAAAACGGCGGTGTGCCCAACCCAGCCGCTGTTTACTTCAAGAACGAGCGCGGCTGGAAGGTTTCCGAAGCTCAGGTGCGCTACTGGTGGAAGCAGCGCACCGCTATCAAGGCCGCTCCAGCGCTACGCAGCCGCCTGAGTGGGGCGGGCGCTAAGCCACGGCTCTACGAGATCGAGGATATCCTGTTCGATCAAGTGCTGTTTCGCCGGTCTGCAAAAGAGAAAGTCTCTCGTGATTGGATTCGCGACGCTGGGCAGCGGCTTGCCGCATCTGAGCTGGGCGATACAGATTTCGTTGCGTCGGACCGCTGGGTCAACGGCTTCATGCGTCGGTATGGGCTGTCGCTGCGCCGCACCACCAATCTTACCGTGCTAACCGATGACGTGTTGACCGACCGGGCGGTAAGCTTTCTAAGCTATCTCACGTCACGCATCGATTGGCTTAGCGACGATCACACCATCCTGATGGACGAGACGGCAGTCTACTTCGAGACCCGCGCTGCCAGACGGTGGACCAAGTTGGAGCTCGCCACGTCGTGCTAAAGTCTACGGGATTTGCTTCAATGCGGGTGACGGCTGTGCTGGCCGTCACGGCAACCGGCCGCAAGCTGCCCCCGCTGGTTGTTTGGAAAGGGGCCAAGCAGGTGGCAAGATTGAGCGCTACGGCAACGTCTACGTCGTAAACCAACCCAAGGCATGGGTCGACTCGGCGCTTCTCACTCGTTGGCTGGACCTGGTGTTTCCGCCCATTTTCGACACGTGCACGCAGGGAAAAGCGCTGGTCTGGGACAGCATGCGTGCACACATCTCTAAGATGGTGAAGGCTCGGTGCGCCGCGAAAGGGGTGCAGATGTTCGTCATCCCAGGAGGACTGACACCCTACGTGCAAGCGGGAGATATCAGGATCTACAAGTCGTTCAAGGACAAACTGTCGCCCATCATTGACAGCTGGAAGAAGTCTGATGCTGTGCTCTACACTCGCGGAGGAAATCCAAAGCCGCCATCGGTTGAGACCGTGGCGAACTGGGTGAACGTCGCTTGGCGGGATGTTCCAGCTGACGTCGTTGAGCGCTCGGTGGCAGCAGCTGGGTTTTCTCCAAGATTTGGAGATTGGCATGTGGCGCGACACGACGTTTACGGCGAGCTCTTTTGCTTAAAGTGGAAGGAGCGCATTAGAGAAAATGCTGACGACGTGAGCGACAGCGGAGGTGCCCTCAGTGAGGACTGTTTCGATGAGTTTACGATTTGGGACAGCGAAGAGTCTGTGTAGGACTAGAATTAGTGTACCGGTCCAATTTGAGTACCTTTTGGTTGCTGAAGGTATAATACAGGAATTGTGTACCGTATACAAATTGGCATTATCCGTTATTATGATCATGGTAGGTTTTATACACAATGCGGGACTGAGTTCCCGAGTTCCACAAAAAAAACGCAGCACTGTCTCTCTATATCTTCTTTCTCCTCTATACCCTACCCCCCTGTCTATAAATTTTAACATATATATTTAAAAGTATAGGAACTCGGAACCCGAGCACCAACAGACATCTTCTGTTGGTGCTCGGGTTCCGAGTTCCTATACGAGTTCCTATACTTTTATATATATTAAAATTTATAGACAGGGGGTATTTTTTAACATATATATTTAAAAGTATAGGAACTCGGAACCCGAGCACCAACAGACATCTTCTGTTGGTGCTCGGGTTCCGAGTTCCTATACGAGTTCCTATACTTTTATATATATTAAAATTTATAGACAGGGGGTAGGGTATAGAGGAGAAAGAAGATATAGAGAGACAGTGCTGCGTTTTTTTTGTGGAACTTGGGAACTCAGTCCCGCATTGTGTATAAAACCTACCATGATCATAATAGTTAATGCTACAGAATGTACGCTCACTTCCGACACCGCGGAAAACGCATATCCCTAGGAAAATGGATCAATTCGAGATTACTAGTTTTCGAAAATATCGTATATCCTGAGCAAATATATATATAGGGTTTGGAAGGGTTTTTTCGCGCGCGCCAGTTTTGCGTATTTGGTGGAGGCAGTAAGATGGGCAAGTGGATGACCATCGACAACAAGCGCTCCCTTATCCACAAGAATGTAGCAGACCCCGGAATGACACAGGTGCAGCTGGCGGAGTGGGCAAAGGAGTCATTCCGCTTGCCCAAGGCTCCTGCTTGCAATACAGTGTCCGACATCCTTAAGAACGCCGACACCATAATGAAGGAAGAGTATGGTAAAGGTAAGAGGCGAAAGCCACTAAAGGTAAAAGCTCCTGATATAGAAAGAAAGCTTAAAGACTGGGTGGACCAGGCTGAGAAGCGGGGGTTGTGTCTGAATCGTAAGGTTCTTATACGGAAGGCACAAAAGCTGAGGTTCGAAATTGGAGGGCCTGCTTTAGAAGTAGGTCTGTCGGTCGGTTGGCTAACTGCCTTTATGCGAAGACACGGATTGCGCTTTCGGTCCCGCCACGGAGAAGCAGGCTCCGCCGACTACGATACTGAACGAGAAGGGCGCCACACGCTTCACGAGCTTACCGATCTGTACGACCCCGCGGACACGTACAACATGGACGAAACTGGGCTAAACTACAGGGCCGCGCTCCCTCGCAGTGTATGTTGCTCTCGCCTCGCCGGAGTCAAGAAAGACAAGACGCGCATTACTCTCGCCCTCACTACGAATGCCGACGAGAGCGACCCCTTGCCGGTGCTGTTCATCGGCCGCGCAGCCAAGCCTCGCTGTTTTGGCAAGAAGTCAGCGGAGGAGCATGGCTTTTTGTATAGAAAGACGGACAAGGCATGGATGAACTCCAAGGTCTATCAAGAATGGCTGCTTAACCTGGACAAGGAGATGCGTGCTGCGCAGCGGCACATTCTCCTCTTTGTGGACAACGTGTCCTCACTCGCGCTCAAGGATCTAGTGCTGACCAACGTGAATGTTCAGAAGCTGCCTGCAAATACTACAACTTTTCTGCAGCCCCTCGATGCGGGAATTATCGCATCCTTCAAGGCCAGGCTCAAGACTATGCATATCGACAGAGCTATAGCTCTGTTCGACGCCGGGGAAGATGTAGATGGCCGCTCTGTTTACAAAATAGATCAGCTCCAAGCGATGCAGTGGAGTGACCAGCTGTGGAAGACAACGCCGGCGTCTAAAATCGCACACTGCTGGCAAAAGGCTGGTCTCGCTGTACCTGTCCGCGGAATCGAAGAAGACGACGCAGCCGAAGGCCAGTATGATGGTCCTGAGGACTCGAACGAAGACGAAGATGTAGTTGATCTATTAGCTAAGATTGCCTCAATCCAGCTTTAACATGCGCCGATACTGCAACATATTATACGTTACAGAGAAAGAACGCAACAGCTGGTGTCGGAAGTGAGCGTACATTCTGTACGTCGGTTCGGTGACATGGAACCGGTTCATATCAGGTTTAGGAACTTTACGCACTACTGAATTTTAATAACTACAATCACTCTACTGGTCCCTCGTTCAAAGTGTTGATTAGGTACAATGTACTCATGTTCGGAACTTTCAGAACTACTGGATTTAGATAACTACACCTGCTCTAGTGACGCATTTGTTAAGTGACAATTCTGACAATGCCAGAGAATTCACATTAGGATTTCGTTAACTCGCGCGTTCTTTCTATTAGCGTACGCTAGTGGACGGACTGCATTGATTATGTTACATCGTCCGCTCAACCTGTGCATAAAATGGCATCTAGAGTACCCCTAGACCCCCTTAGAGACCACGTTAATGTACTACATGGTACTTGTTGCAATCTCACGAAGGATACATGCCGTAAACGCCCTGGCTCACCTCTAGCAGACCCTCGCCGCAGGTTCCGACTTCTCGACGTTTGCATCGTCTTCGCTTTGCTTGGGATCGGCGAACGGCACCGCAGATTTGGTGACGAGCCCGGCGAACAAGTCTGCGGTCGGCTCTGACGCCGCTTGGTCCGGCGCGTCGTCCTCCTCGTCGGCAGCATCTTCGACCACCACCGCTTTGTCGTGGTGTTCGGGAGACTGTGCCTCGGCGTCGCTGCTTGCACCACTTGCTTGAGAACTGTCGCTGTTGGGCCGCTCGATCTCCGGCATACGCGGCTTTAGTCGATAAGCTTTGCTCTGTGAAGTCGGCGGTGTGGCGTCTTGGCCCCAGCTCTTGCCGACCTGGCGCATACTCTTCCTTCCTGCTGCGTGGTGCTGACTCCAGCGTGACACCGAGTCCGAGGTGCTGCTTCCCGTAAACAACCTACCTGTCGGGGTCTCGTCTGTCCTGTCGACAATGTGGCGTCCATTGCTGCAAAGGTCTTGCAGGTCCGCAAGCTTGAGCGGTGCCTTCTTCAGCTTCCCCATCAGCTTTGTTTCGACTGCTGCGACAAGCTTGTCCACCACTGCCATCGAGCACGCGTCGGCGTCTCGCATCCACGGATTGCTGGCTACTTCTTCGCAAAAGAGCTCTTCGAACGTCAAGAAGGCGAGCGAGAACAACAGGAAGAACCCGTCATCTCGCTCAAAGAGCTGCCAGAAGAGCGCATCGGTCACGGGAAACGGCCCAGGGTTACCACTCGCGTCCATCAGGTGCATCTTCAAGCTTAAGGAGCGCACGATGGCGACCGCCACCTTCGCGAACGGATAGCCCCCGCGACCCCGTCTCATCATGGCCGTCTCGGCTCGGTAAGTCTCGACGAAGAACACGAGGCACTGCAGGCCGAGCTCCCCCATCGGGTTCAGGTCCGCGGCCGGATTGGGGGCCGAGAACCCCACCTCCATCCACAGGTCGCTGACCAGCACGAAGCCCGGCATCTGGTGCTTGCGACGGAAGCCCGCCGTCCAGTATCGCTGCAGCAATTGCAGGTGCTGCTCAACGCAAAGAGCAGTTAGCTGAGACCAACGTGATCCACCACCACCTACGTTTTCGCACCTCCGGAGACGCCACAAGGCGTCTGAACAGTGCGCGCTGCATCTTGAACAGCACGAGCATCTCCTTGTCGTTGGGGCGTCGCCCTCGCTCGGCTTGGCTGAGCTCTCGTCCTGCAGCGTTCCCCATCGGATCCTCAGCTCGATGCAAATATCCAAATGGTTGATTAGCATGTGTCCCTCCAACCCGGATCCTTCGAGGGATTAGATTTGCTAGACTACCATGAGACCACTACAGCTACCGCAACACGCTACCCCTCTACGCCATGTCCTTGAGCTCGAACGTTATGAACTTCTTGGTCTGCAGGCGGTCCGCCAACTTGTGGCCGAAGGCGCTGGCCGGCGTGTAGAAGCCGCCCGGCAGAGTCGTCGACTCGCCGAACTCGCCCTTGGCCAGACAGAACGCGCACTCCGAGATGAGGCGCGACGTGAGGCGGTAGCCCGGGTCGCCCAAGCCGACCGTCTTAGCCTTCACTGCCAGCTTGCCGTCGTCCGAATAGCCGGCGGTCTCCGCGACGAAGTAGCCCTCCAGCATCGCCTTCTCCGAGGGACCCTGACCAGGAGCACGAGCCAGCCGCTTGAGCAGCGCACGCGTCCAGCCGAAGTACAACATCACGCTCAAAGCGACTGTGCCGAAGGTGGCGAACAACTGCATGAACAGGCCGCCGATGGCCATGCGCTCGTGGTACACGAACTTGCTGCCGTACTTGTTCTTCAGACGATAGTTGCTGCGGTGCACGACGGCCTGGTTCACAGAGCTACCGATAAACAGCGAGTGCCAGAAGCCCATGGTCTTGTCGTAGCGCACGGCAACGCCGCTAGTGTTGGGCTTCACCAACCCTGAAGCCTGCTTCTCCGCGATCGTCTTCTCATCCGTGAGAAAGAACGGATTGCGCGACGCGAGAAGCTGCTTGCTCGTAGAGGTCTCCATGATGGCAAACACCGAGGCCAGTGTGCCGCCGCTCGCCTCACCCTTCAACTCCGTAAGGTAGAAGTCCACCGTGCTCGTCGCCGAGTTCAACTTCTGCTGGATGCGGTCGGTCACCAAAAACGTCGTGAGATCCGACGGAATGCTCTCGAAGCCGCAGCAGTTGACCAGCACGGCGCCCGTCTTGGCCGCCGTAGCTGCGTACTTGGCCGTCATCTCCTCGATCCAGACGATCTCGCCCGTCAGGTCGCAGTAGTGCACGCCTTTCTCGGCGCACGCCTTGACCAGCAGCTCGCCGTAGAGCTTGTAGGGCCCCACCAGGGACACCACCACCTTGGTCTGCTGCACCATCTTCACCAGCGACGCCTCGTCGCCGCTATCCGCCACAACCACCGGGATGGCGTCGATCAGCTCGGGCGCCACGTCCGGCAGTTTGCTCTTGAGCTGCTCCTTCACCTGCGCCAGTTTGGCCTTGCTGCGGGCCGCCACGGCCCACTTCAGCGCCGACGGGTTGCTCAGCGCGGACTCCGCCTCGGCCGCCAGGTAACGCGCGACCAGCGAGCCTGTGAAGCCCGTGGCGCCGTACACGATCACGTCGAAAGGCTTGCTCATGACGAATGCAGATTGACAATGCAGACGAATAGCTCAGCTCAAGTCTCCGCTGACGTGAGGGGGCAGGCTTACTAAGCACCACGGCTTTTCGTCCAATGATAGAAGGCCGTGGTCGGTATTTCAACGAATCAGAGTTGGCAAGAAGATTGTTGACTCGACACTTTTGAACGACTTACCAAGGTGACGCCGCTGACGTCAGCGGTACTGAACCGGTACTGGATCGTTTTTTGAAGCTGAAGCGGACGCCTCGTCTCATGTTGCACGCCCGACGAGATGTGGACGTTGAGCGTGGCGATGCCGACCATGAAGAGCACGAGGAACACGCCGTCGCGGTTAAACGCGTCGAAATCTACGCCCCTGGAGATCTCCAGCGAGGTAGCCACCAAGTCGATCCCGAGCTGCAGCGCAATCGTGGCGAAGTACCCGTCGTTCATGAATGCGACCGTAGCAGCAGTGCTACTACCACTGCCGAGATCGAACAGTGTGTTTGACCCGAATAGAAGAAGAGGATGCAGTACGAGGAGCCCATGGCGATGTACTCGGCGCACATGTCGGCGTAGACCTCGGCTGCGTGAAGCGATAGCAGCTTCTGTGTAGTGAGATCTTCTGAGCGGGTAGAAAGCGGCGTCAAAGAAGAAGCGGACCGTACTAGTCCGAGCTTGGTTCTCTTTTTGTGTGAGCTAGACTTGCGGCCGGGTTTTTTAACAGTGACAACGCAATTCACTGATATGCGGCGAAGTTGATGTTGCACGTGACGAGTCTTCACCGCACGAAGCGCAATCTCAACCAAGCAGTACAGAGCTAACCAGTGTTGACGTAAGCATGGCACAACAAAGATGTCCTGAGCTGTGTGTCCACCAAAATCGTGGGTGCAGCTACGATGACAGCCATAGTCCGCATCGATGGCACTGTTGCCATCTTTCGAAGATGCCTTTTTGCCAATTCTTGGACAGACAGTTTGAGCATTATACTCAAGAGAGCAAACAGCGCAAAAGCCCATTGTGTCGTGACAGGATTGTATTGTACTATTTGGACGTAGACACCAGCAAACAGCGCGGATGCAGGTTCTGCAGTAATGAGCGCAGAAGCAAAGTTCGTGACGGCGAGCGAGGGGACTTTTTTGCTTGTGTATCTGATGAGCAGCTTGCCCGGTCTGACGAAGCTTGCGCAGACTTTGAGCTCGTCCCTTTACAGTTTGCAATCTGAAGATGTGGTAAGTGTACGCACCCGTGACAGCCATGACAAACAAACAGGCAGAACAGTCCAGTGCAACTCGGCTTTAAATTTGCGAAATGTGGCAGGTAGGCTCGCAATACCAGCAGTACTGATCACTGCAATGTGTATAACCATAGGGCGTATCAGTTTGGAGCTAATATGAAAGGGCGAAAGGTTGGACTGAGATGACTGGAAGACGAAGGTCTAAGGGATAAGTCTAAATACCGACTGAGCGAGTGTGAGCCCCCAGAAAAAAGTGTAGAACCACGTCGTTTTGACTGTAATAAACTCACTTCACACCACGTGAAAATAGGGATGAATGGTGAGGTATTTTCGTCAAGCTGTAATACTTTCACGTAGTCATCGGCACTAAAGCTAACTTTGCGCTGGTGTGGATGCTGATCGCTGAAAGGATATAATTGCACCCACCTTCGGTCTTGAACATCTATGGCGTCACGTCCACGTTGATCCCTGGTGTCTTGGCATCGGAGGATTGCCTGCCTCACCCAGGGGAAATCTAATTAAAAGCTCTGAACGCTACTGTAGTGTCCGCCGATTCAAAAATACCAGCGTAGTTAACGCCACTAGTGACGATATCGAGCAACAACAAACGACGAGCTCAAAGTCTCAGCAATGGACCGATGCAGTTGTCAACATCGCTGCGAAGGGATAACTGCAGCGGAGTATATTGGCCTCAACACATCTGTCTGTCTGCATCAGAGCACCCCGGCAGTGCGCAGCATCTCCGTGAGCTTGCCGGACTGGAACAGCGCCTGCACGTCGGTGCCGCCGCCGATGGACTCCTTCTTTATGAAGACGTTGGGCACCGTGCGGCGTCCTGCGGGCCAAAAGTCGCAGCCAGCACAGGTGAGCTTCAACCTGGCGTGACGCGTCCGTCGCCGCCATCGTACCTGTGGCAGTGGCCAGCGCGCTCTGGATGTCGGCGCCCGTGGGCACGTCGCTCTTGAGGTCCAGCTCCACCACGTGATACTCGACGCCGGCCTCGTCCAGCACGCCCTTGGCCTGCGCCACCGAAAGGCAGTTAGTTCTCCTGGTCTGACGCCGCTGCCGCGTCTCCGCCGACGCACCAAGTTGCAGTACGGACAGTAGCTCTTGCTGAAGACGGTGACGCCGTGCTCGGACGTCACGCGGTCCACGAACTCCGCCGCCGCGGCCTCATTCTCGCGCGAGCCGGCCGCCCCCATGTCGCCCTCGTTCGTGTACCAGCGAAGCGGTACAATCGCAAGCGCGAGAGCAGCCGGCCGCGCGCTGTCATTGGTTGGCCGGCCGCTTCTCCGCTGTCAGCAGTTATCCCCCAGAGCGCCGCCCCGCCCCGCCCCCAGCCAGTCAGCGACCGACCATGGACGGCGACGACAAGGACTTCCTGCGCGAGTGGCTGATCCGCAACCTGGAGCCGGTGTACGTGGCGCCCGCTCGCACGTGGCGGCGCGCGCGCAGTCGCTAACTCTCTCGGTGCCGCAGATGCGACGCCGACCCCGAGGTGCTGAGCAAGTACGTGCTGGCGCTGGTGCAGAGCGACCCGCAGAAGCCCGGCCTGCAGGACACGTGTGTGGCCAAGCTGGACGAGTTCCTCGGCGACGGTGCGTGCGCTGCAGCAGTGAGTCGGGAGACGGGACTGACGCGTTGGTGCCTATCCGCAGAGACCGCAGGGTTCGTGGCCAGACTGTTCAAGGCGCTGGCCGACGGCTCCTACAAGGCCAGCACCAGTCGCGCCAACAGCGACGCGCCCAGCGACGAGCAGCAGGCGCGCACCAACGGCCGCGACGACGACTACTCGCGGCGGCGCGAGCGCGCGCCCTCGGACGACGAGGACGAGCAGCGCAGGTATAGCAAGCGGCGTCGCGACGACGACCGCTCCAGAGATGGAGACAGCAAGCGGCATCAGGGAAGTCCCAGGAGAGATCGACGGCAGCCGTATCCGTCGCGTGACAGCATGCGTGGCGGACCGATGGGCGGACGGGGACCGGCGCCCTACGGAATGGGCGGCGACCGCCGTCGGAACTTCCCGCCGGAGTGGGGGATGCCGCCGCAGGGCATGGGCGGAATGTGGCCGCCGCACTTCCCGCCCCCTCGCGGTGCCGGCTACCCGCCGGACTTTGACCCGAGCGCGTACATGGCGGAGAACGGTGGTATGATGCCACCACACATGATGATGCCGCACCCGATGGGCGGCCGCGGCCAATACTACCCTCCTGGAGGTCGGGGAGGTCGAGGCGGCCGAGGAAACTATTATGCTGGACGCGGCGGCAAGGACGGGGAAAACGGCGAAGCGACCACTGCTAAGACGACGCTTCATGTTAGACATGTCGACCCCAAGTACGTCAACATGACCATGCTGAGCCTGCACTTTTCCAAGTTTGGCAACGTGGTGAACGTTCAGATGCGGCCGAGTGCAAAATGTGCTTTTGTTCAATACGCGACGGAGGAGGAGGCGAAGAAGGCTTTCCACTCGCCGCTCCCTGTGTGCAACAACCGTTTTATCTCTGTGAAATGGGCCAGACATGATGCTCAAAGCCCAGAGGAAGCTGCTACAGATCAGCCCGAAGGAGCGTCGAAAGAAGCGTCTGGAGAGGATGGTGCTAGTGTGAACGCTACTGAAAAGACTACAGAGGAGGCTGGAGCAGAAGGAGACGCTGCGGCTTCCATTCCCGAGAATAATATGACTGCCGAGGAACTGCGGGCAGCAGCATTAGAGAAGGGCCGTAAAGTATTGGAGCAGAAGCGCGAGCTGCTGGAGAAGCAGCGAGCATTGAAGAAACAGAAGGAGGCGCTGATTAAGCGGCAACTAGCACAGCAAAAGGAGCTGCTGGAGCGGATGAGCGCGAACAGTTCACAGTTTTCTATTGCGGAAAAGCGTGACTTGCTGAACAAGATCACAGCTTTGTCTGCGGAGCTGAAGGCGTTAACTCCGCGCCATTCAGCTACCTCGCCGACTGCTGCGGCCCGGCCAGCAGAGGAAGGCGAAGGAGGAGAAAACCTGAACGGTTTGAAGGCGGAGCTCAGTGCGTTGGAGGCCGAAGCTTCCGGAGGCCGAGGAGGTCGTGGTGGCCGGTGGTCAGCTGGTCGCGGATACAGAGGGGGCCGTGGTGGTCGTGGCCGCGGAGGTTACGGCCGCGGCTCGCATGCGCTGGACAACCGCACTACGATCGTGAAGGTGGCGAATCTGCCGGAGGAGGCCCGTGACCCCATTGTGTTGACGCAGCATTTTGGCAACTTTGGCGCTGTGGAGCGCGTCGTGATGGACGAGGCGGCACCCGGGCAGGGGTTCATCAAGTTCCAGGACCGCTATGCCGGCCAGGCCGCGTTGAACCACGGCAACGTGTTCGGCGACAAGCAGCTGGAAATGGGGTGGGTCGAGTCGCAGGAAGCCCCTGCCGAGCTCACGCGAAGCGACTCGCCGACAGCAGCAGCGTCTGCTGACACGGAAACTGGCGACGACACCGTAGCGGCGGCACCAGGCGACCAGGTACGATTTGCTTTGGCGTGATCAGGCAGACACGTTGCAGTTTTTGACTAACTGAGTTTTGTGCTGGATATTGGACAGGTCTCGGCGAGTGCGTAGCCCGCCTTTGCGATCCAACGCCGTCGTCACGCACGGGAGGAAGCACTGCAGCAGCAGCAAGCACGGCAAGCATACAGCGATGATATAGGATGCCTGCAACAATTGGCTAAATTACACAACAATTCAAGTCGAACAGTTTATGTCCCTCCAGTGTATTACGAGACTTTGGCGTGCCGTCAGCATTGCACGCTGTTATGCGGCCACCTGGGGCAGCGTGTGGCGGTCCCAGCGCTCTCTGCTGTCAGGCGCTGAAGCGTCCCAGTCTATCCGTATCCGCATTGAGACGGAGGCGTTGGTTCCGAGCAGCAAGATGGCCATGCCTGTCAAACACTTCTTGGGACACTCAGGGCCCCCATAATCGCCCCCACCGAAGCTCGCAGCGGTGGTCATCTGCGGTCGTCCACTTGCAGCGAGCAATGTCCAGTATCCAGGAGCTGCCGCGCAGCCCCGCGCGCAGCGGGATCGCGTGCATCGGATCCCGCGGATTCGTGCACTTGACCCGAATCCCGTGGCCGCCCTGATTACGCCTCCAGGACCACTCCAGTCGGGAGAAGCCAGTCGATTATGCGGTCCCAGCGATCCTGCCAATCTTTATGTTTGCCTATGTTTGTGCGGGATGAGTAGAATTACTTGACTATGCAACGTTGCCACATACAAAAGCGTGTCCTTTTAGCGATGCCCTGCGCATACCGTTTGGTTGTAAACGCAAGTGGTTGAACAGGGTATTGACTAATGACGGTGAGTACGAAATAGTACACGGTGCCTAGTTCTAAGGCGTCGAGTTGCCGCGAAAAAGCAGCTCGACGTTGCGCTGCGCTGGAGTAACGAAGTACGTTGTAGGGTTCAAGTGAGCAGGAGTATAACTTTTATCACCCGCACCTATTGGCGCGAGTCTAAACGAGGCGATATTTTTCCCGGTTAACTTTTTAGTTGATTCATATCCGCGCTTGCCCAACCTTTTGCAGTTGCAACCCGGACTGGAGAGGTAGTACCAACATACATAACTTTCAGAGCCTCCATGTCCGACAGCTGAAAGTGAGGCGCGTCCTGTCCAGAAGCAGTCGAGTTGGCCTCCTCGCACGCCGGAACGCACGCTCGAGGAAATTTGGCGATCTGTCCATAGTAGCGTCCGCAACGCTAGCGCAAAATAATGGACGCGTGGCAGCTAGCGCAGTGCGTTCTCCTAGGCGATCGCTGTCCACGCAGCGCTGCTTGCCCCGTGCGCCAGCAGCAGCGCCGACATCTTTGCATGTCACCTAGTCCTCAAACGCCGGTGCGACAGCTCAACGGGCTCGTTTCTGCATGCGCTTACTTCACATGATTACCCCAAAGCCGCTGCAACTGTCGTCACGAAATGACTGCCGCCGTTGGCCGCGCCCAGTTCGCCACCGCTGCGGCAATCTTTCGCGCACAGCGCCGATTACTCGGGCTAATTATACAATCGCCACCTCCCTTCCGCAATCGCGCTCAGTCGCCATTATTCCCCGGCACGCCTCCACCTCCGCCATGGACCGCCGCGCTAGCGACGCCGGCGCCGCGGACGAGCAGGCGCAGTACCACCGCCTGCAGCCGTCGCCCCTGGCAAGACGCAGCGAGCCGGCGGCGGCCGCGCCGGCCTTCAACCCCGGGCGCTACTTCCACCGCAACCAGACGGTGGAGGTGCTGCCGCGCCAGCCCCCGGGGCCCTCGGACCTGCCCAAGGAGCGGCCCAACTCCGAGCTCTTCCGCACGCTCACGTCCAGCCAGCTGCTCAACTTCCGCCAGCGCCTGCTGGACGACGACGTGAGCGACGCGCCCACGCGCGCAGAGCTGCTGAGCGGCGCGCGCGCGCCCGCCAGCGCGCAGCCGCCCGCCGCGCAGAGCTACTTCCGCAGCGATAGCTGGCGCATGTTCTACCGCAACCTGCCGCGCTCGCTGCGCTTCCGCCAGAACACGCGCTCCACCACCAGGTACATCGACCCGGCCAACGCCGCGTCGCTCCGCTCCCGCGTCCGCGCTCGACGCCAGGAGGAACAGGCCAGAAATGAAGGATTCGCCGGCCAGGGATCCCCCGTCACCGAAAGGGACATGACCGACTTTGAACGAGAGATGGCCAACGCTCAGGGAGCCCCGCAGACTGCCACGGACAACACCAGTGCCAAAACCGGCTCGGCTGGAGGACAGACCACGACACCCAACGCGAGCCACAAACTGCTCGGCAGGATGAGCAGCTTGATGTCGGTCGACTCGCACGGCGTGCCCGTCGGGCAACAGCGCAAGCAGTACAAGATCGTCAAGATTAACGACGCGAACAATGCCCCCAAACCGGAGCCGGTGGGGCCTCCGAGTGAAGACGGCGCCGAGGAAGGAGAGGAGTTCTTCGTCTCTAACGAGGTCAAGACGTCGCAGTACACGTGGTGGAGCTTCGTGCCCGTGTTTTTGTACCTCACCTTCCAGAAGACAGCAAACCTGTACTTCTTACTCATCGGCATCTTCCAGCTCATTCCGTCAGTATCTCCGACGAATGGTGTTCCGCTGCAGTTTTTGCCTCTTGCCATTGTGATTATCATTGACGCCATTTTCGCTGGCTATGAAGACTACAAGCGGCATATCGCCGACGATCTCGCCAACTCGGCCAAGACACGGGTATTTAATCGCCAACTACGCGAGTTCGAGGAAGTCGAGTGGCGTGAGCTGAAAGTGGGTGACTTTGTTAAGGTCGCTAACCACGAGATTTTACCGGCAGACATTATGATCATGGCTGTAATTCCCGCAGAGGGAGCACGTTCTGGCGGAAATATGGGTCTTTGCTACGTCGAAACGAAGAACCTCGATGGTGAAACGAATCTAAAACTGCGCGAAGCACCTGCACCCACCCGAAACGTGTTCATGAACGAGGAAGAGGCCGGATACATTATTCAAGGATACGTTGAGAGTGAGCTACCGAACGGTGATATTAATACGTACTCTGGTACGCTTTTCCTGGAAGAGAACCCGAATGGAGGCAACGAAGAGGGCGTTCCTCTTTCCCTGAAGAATATGCTTTTGCGCGGTAGTAAGCTGCGTAACACAAGCTTCGTGTACGGCTTGGTGGTCAACACGGGTGTCGACACCAAGATTATGATGAGCTCTGGCGACGAATTCCCCGTAAAAATTTCGTCTATTGACGAAATGACCAACAGACAAGTGATTGTTGTTGTTGTGATTTTGGTACTTATGTCTCTCATCGGTGCAATCGGTGATCAATTGTGGATGGACGACTTCAACATTCCGGAGTATTTGCATCTAGACAGCTGGAATGATAGTTTTATCACGGTATTTGTCTACTTTTTCACGACGCTAGCTTCGATGGTGCCGATCACACTGTACGTATCCATCACGATGGTGAAGGCATTGCAAGGCTACTTTATGGAGCGCGATCTTGACATGTACGATGAAGAAAGCGGCACCCCAGCAAAAGTTCGCAACATGCAACTTAACGAGCAGCTAGGTCAGATTTCGCACATATTCTCGGACAAGACGGGTACCCTGACGTGCAACAAGATGGAGTTCCGCAAATGCAGTATTGGTGGTCGGAGCTATGGTAAGGGAACAACAGCAATTGGAATTGCAGCGCGAATGCGCAGCGATTTTAAGGGCGAGCCTATTGTTGAAGAAGAAACTGCGGACGAGAATGACATCCCGCTTTTGGATGCGCGCATAGAGGCTCCAGCTCCTAATGTGAACTTTAAGGATAAGACGATGTGGCAGGATATGCAAAACAAGAATGACCCCCAGAGCAGAAAGATTGAAGAGTTTATGACGCTGCTTGCGTTGTGCCACGGAGTGCTGATTGAACGTATGGATCCAACAGAAGATGATTCCAACCCTCCCATTCATTACTCAGCGTCCTCTCCAGATGAGCTTGCACTTGTCTGCGGTGCCAAGTACTTTGGCTATGAGTTTGTTGACCGTGAGCCTGGAAGTGTTTCTGTCAAAAGACCTGACGGTATCGTTGACCAGTACGATATCTTGGAGGTCTTTGAGTTCGACTCTAACCGAAAGCGTATGTCAGTTATCGTTCAGCGTCGCAAGCGTGACGATGAACTTCGTCAAATGTCTGAAAGCGAAGAGGATGACGTGTGGCTCCTCACTAAGGGAGCAGATAGCATGCTTTTTCCGCGTCTGGCTCAAGTGTCTGATAACAATCTACAGATCCGTGAGGCTACTGTTAAGCACCTAGAAGCGTTTGCTCAGGACGGCTTGCGTACTCTAGTAGTTTGCGCAAGGAAAATCGATCCTCATGCGTGGGAAGAGTTCTACGCCCGCTATCGTCACGTGTCTGCTGACTTAAGTGAAGTTGAAGCTAAGTCTCGGGGCGAGCCTAACGCAATCGATGCGCTTCAAGACGAGTTGGAATCAAACCTGGAGCTGCTTGGTGCAACGGCAATTGAAGATCGGTTGCAAGATGGCGTACCAGAGACAATGGAAAGTCTCGCTAAAGCGGGGATTTGCATCTGGGTGCTGACTGGAGATATGGAGGAGACGGCAATTAACATCGGCTACGCGTGCCGTTTGCTGAATAACGATATGGAGCGGCATGTGATTAACTCGGCTAAATACCGGACCAAGGGCTCTATCCTTCGAAAGCTGGACAAGATATTCCACTCCATTCATGATGCTACCGATGACGCCTCCCGTACGTCAACGGTTGCTGCTCACTCTGTGTTGTCACCGCCGTCCGGTCAGGCTGAGCACGCTCTAGTTATTGATGGAGCATCGCTGAATTTGATCCTGGAAGATCCGCTGCACAACTTGCATCTTCTGCGCGTGGCGCTGCTGTGCAAGGTTGTGGTTGCCTGTCGTGTATCACCCCAGCAAAAGGCCCAATTGGTCGAGCTTGTAAAGCTGAATGTCCCCGAATCCCACACACTATCTATCGGTGATGGTGCTAATGACGTTCCAATGATTCAGAGTGCGCACATTGGCGTCGGTATCAGTGGCCAGGAGGGTTTGCAAGCCGTAAACAGTTCAGACTACGCTCTGGGTCAATTCCGGTTCCTCAGCAACCTAATTTTGGTCCATGGCCGCTGGAACTACAACCGCGTGGCGGCATTGGTCGTCTACACCTTTTATAAAAACATCGCGTACAACGTGTCCATGTTCTGGTACACCTTGTGGCCAACAGGATACTCTGGCACGATGGTTTACTCGGCGCTAGTTCAGCAGGGTTACAACCTTTTCTTCACCGCGCTCCCGATCATCGTGTTCTCGGCGTATGACAAGGACCTGCCCAAGAAAACCGTACTGGAGTTCCCGACGCTGTACCATGCGGAGGTGCGGAAGACAAGCTTTTTTACGCACATCATGTTCTGGAAGTGGATTCTTCTGGGAATCATTGATTCGGTTGGCATTTACTACGCTATTCTTGCAGTGGGCTGGAATATCGAGCGTGGAGGCAATTCACTTGAGTTCCTGTCGATGCAAACACTTGGCTGGACCATTTTGTGTATTGTAGTGAATGCGCGCTTCTGCTTGATGGTGAACTCGTGGGACATCTTGGAAATCGGCAGCATGGCGCTCACAGTCATTGTGCTTTACTTTTTCCAATATCTTATCGACCAGATCAATTGGTCTTACGACACGGATTCACTGCCGTGGCAATTTGGACGATCGCAGTTTTGGCTTGGTCAAATCTTTGCCATTGTCGCAGTTCTAATGAAGGATTTCTTCTGTGAAGGATGCCGCCGACGGTTTGTGCCGGAGTACTTGGATCTGGTGAAGGAGTCGCAGAACGAGAAATCTTCTATCTCGCGCGAAGAGCTTGCGGAGTTCAAGCCGGCGCAAGTCAACTACCTGAATCCGGAACTCGCCGGTATGATTGACTACCAAGACCGTCGTGTGCACGAGAGTGTTCCCGTTCGATTCACGGCGCCTGGCCGCTCGAAACTTTATACCGGCTTTGCGTTCGACCAACCGGCCAATATTGTTAACTGGATCCTCACTGGCACGAACAACTCAGGCGGTCAAAACCACCGCAAGAGCATCAACGCTGACGTACGTCACATCATTCTGAACTCTGATGACCCCGTCTTCTTCGAGAACCAGCGCTACCAGCCGTTCTGCGGGTACGGCAGCTCGTTCCCCGGATACCTTTTGCCGACAGACCGCAAACGCTGGAGTGACCGATCAGGAAAGATCAGCGCGCAGGCCATCCCTCTAGCTGGGCTCGAACTCAACCTGGATGTTCCTGGGTGCGACGCCGAAGGGTGGGTGTACGAGAACGACTTTGCTTTCTTCCCTTCGACGCCCCCGAACGAGAACGACGAAGAGGAAGAGGACATGGAGCTGGCGCTGAGCTCCACTGACATCCGAAGCAGCAATGGCACGTTCCTGTCGTCTCGAAGGAAAAACAAAAAGAAGAAAGCCAAGAAGCCGCGCCCGCACCACGGCTTCGTCCGCCGTCGCGAGTGGAAGCTCTCGGAGGAGTATAAGGCGCAAGAGGAGGCTCGGCGCGCCTCGAACCTCAGCAACATTTCGGCGGTGCAGGTTGACGATGACCACAGACAGTCCACGCAGTCTACATCATAAGATGTCGTGTTCGTGTATTACAGAGAGCAGCAACATGGCTCACCTAAACAACTAGTCTACTTCTACACAATAATAAAGCAACAGTTTTTGGCATGTACTATGCGGTTTGTCACGCTTTAAACACGTCGCCACGCTGATGCCGCACTCTACACGACACCCCAACAAAAAGAACAAACAAGTCAAGCAAGCCGTGATACGACACCGCGCTAAATGTAGCATGACATGGATGAGGTTGCATTTGTACAGAGGAAGCTTTGTTGTGAATAGGTTGCAACACTACTATGACAGTTCTGGCCGATCCCTACTCGACAAATTTCTTGAAGGCCTCGTTCTCCGCCAGAGCAGAGTCGTTGGCAATGGCGTTGAGTACGACAGCCAGCTGCGTTTCGCGCTCCTTGATGAGCTCCGGGTTGTGCTTGCCGCGAAGCTTGGCACCAAGGCCCGAATATGGCAGTGCCGGCAGCGACTTGGGGCTGCCCAGTGCGACCACTAAAGCCTTGAACTCGCTAAAGCGCTTCTTAAAGCTGCCCTCGCCTTCAACAGGCTCGACGAGGTAGAAGACCACGCCGGCCTCGTCGATCTCGTGGCCCGTGACCTTGTACAGCTCCTTTGCAGGCTCTTCAGGGGCGACCGGCTCCTCTGAAGTTGCGGTCTCCGCCTCTGGCTCGGCAGCGGCAGGTGCAGGCTCCTCCGCAGCCGGTTCCTCGACCTTGGGCTCTTCAGCCGCAACGGGCTCTGCCGGAGCGGCGTCGGCCTCGGGCGGGTTCGTGGCCGCGACGTCCTCGGTCTTGGATTGCGCGCAGCCCATGGTTGATAGATAGATGGCAGAGGTCTGGAAGCCGGGAGGAGACTTGGGGCGATCGAAGCGAATTCGATAGTGAGAAAAGTGCGGGGAGTGTCGGCGGCGCCGGGAGAGGCGGCCGCAGATGGATAAGCCGGGAGCCTCTACGGCCGCCTATGCGAAACACGCGGGGCAGATCGGGCTGGTTACTCACGAGCGCCGGCGTGCAGCTGACGCCGCGTGCGCCAAAGATACGACGGCGCAAGGCGCTTTCGGCGCGGCCTTCGTGGGTGAGGACCGCCACAATCGGCAACGCGCGGCGAGCGAGGCACAAGGCAACAACCTGCGGCGAGATATCGCCCGCGCGCCAAGATATGGGCAGTGAGAGATAGGCCAAGCGACTTACGGCGATATGTCGGCGGCCAGCTGCGAGCGTTACGCGCGGTCACTGCTGCCAGGGAGAAGCCCATATGTACTTACTTGCGCGCTTTATTGGAGACGCTATCGAGTGGGGTCGCTAAAGCCAGGTGCAGGTTGGCGCCAACCCATCCCTTCTTGGTCTGGCTCTCACCTTGAAGACAACGGAAATAGCATGCGGTGGTGCTCTACCAACATGGCTGGCCTCGATGGGGAAGGCGTTGCCGTCTAGCGCAAGAGATCGATGCGGCGACGGAGCGCAATGCAACGACAGATGCAATGGCCGTCGCGACGCGATTGCCTCACTAGAAAGAAGAGCTTGCCGAGAGAATCAACACGCTTTTGACAAATTTACTTATGACACTACCCAGGAACGTGGGTCGCGGCGCGCTACCGCCGCCTTCTCACACTGCTTGCCTCTCCTGACCATGCGCCAGGGACTCGCCTGCCACTTTCGCGCTTCCGTCTTGGACTTACTATTCATATAAGATACGGGGACAACTACTCCTAGAGCTCGAACGCCGAGTGCAGCTTGAGCAGCGTCCGCAGCTCGTAGTGCGCCACGCTCGCGCTCGGGCGGTCGTTCGCGTTGAAGCTTAAGCAGCGGTCGGCCAGCTCGCGGATGTCCTCGGGGCAGTTCGGGCCCAGATCGGGCTTCTCTTCGCTCGTGACCTTGAGGACGATCAGGGCGTTCGTCACGCCATCGAACGGCTTGACGCACGTGGCCAGCTCCGACAAAATCACACCGAAAGAGTAGATATCAGCGCTCTCCGTGTACCGCTCACCTCGCAGCACCTCGGGTGCGATCCACGCCATCGTGCCGATGCCGGCCGTCATCGTGGTATCTACTTGCCACTCGCGACTTATGCCAAAGTCGCTCAGCTTCGCCTCGTACGAGGCGCTCAGCAACACGTTCTTGGACTTTAGGTCACGGTGAATTATCGGCGACGGGAACGAGTGCAGGTATACGATAGCCTCAAGCACATCCAGAGCAATCGAAGCTTTAGCTGGTAGCACCGAGGAGTTCTGATACCAGTCGAACTCCTTCGGGTACATCTCTTGCCGCTCGTGCTGCTGCTTTAACAGCATGTCCAGGTCGCCGTTGGGCATGTACTCCATGAGCACAGCCATGTCCGAGAGCATACTCCAACTCACACCAATGAAGCGCACAATCTTGGCGTGCGAAAGCGAAGAAATTAGCTTAATCTCGTCGATGAATGCGCTGAGACACCGATCATCCGCAGCCTTCTCGGGCAGAATCTTCTTCACCACCACGGGGCGGCCTTGGTAAGTAGCGAGGAACACGATACCAAAGCCACCCTTAGCAATCGATCGTTCGATTTGCACGTCGTTCGCAGGCACGCGGTACTTGACCAGGGCCGACTCCATAGCCGTGCCGCCCATCATAGTCACCTTGCCGCCGCTGAAGATAGTGTTGAACGAGCTAGAATGGTGCTGGTTGCTGTGGTGGTGTCCTCCAGAGTGCGAGGCCGTGTCGATCAGCGTGTTGTTTGCGAAGAAGTTGTTGTCATCCATGCCTCCCTGGGTGATGTCCTTTGTTTGACGCACGCGGTACGTACGGAACGCGAACGCCGCAAGTGCCACGGCCAGCACTGCAGCTAAGCAGATCACAATGATGAGGATGGTGGAGTTGCTGTTGCTGCTGGCTACCGGCGTAGTAGTTGCGCTTTCTGCGCTCGATGACGTGCTTGACGAGTTACCATAAGTAGTCTGGAACAGTTCGTCCGAGATAACGCAAATGCTGTAGCCAGCAACGGCGACCAGCTCAGCTCCAGACGTGGAGCAGCTAGTCTGTGCGACCACTGCGTTGAACGTGTCAAGGTCCTTGAAAGTGGAGTAATCCGAGCGCGAAATCTCGAAGTTTGTGATCTCGTTGGTACCTAGATCCAACTTTGTCAGCGCGAGTGGGAACGACACACCTCGGATGGACTCGATGGGGTTTCCTGAAAAGTTAAGTGACGTGACACTCGACGGGAACGAGTACTTGTACAGCTCCGCAATCTGATTGTTCGTAGCTGTGATTTGCACCACGGTAGATGGGAACCCTTCCGGCAAGGACGTGATGGTGTTGTACGAGAAGTCACTGCGGCACAGAGAAGAAATGTCAGCGTATGTCCACCTTCAAATCTCACTCGACCAGATCGCTGAACGTACATGTACTGCAAGCTGTCCGGGAAGTTAACTCCGTCCAAGCTAGACAGCCCCGACTGAACAAGAGATAAATACTGAATGCTTTCCGGGAACGTCGCGCCGTCCAGGTTCGTCAACTCGAGGTTGTGAATGTACAGCAGCGTAAGCGACGAGGGGAAGGTCACGCTCGCCACGGACTTGATGGGGTTGCCTCCGAGGAAGAGCTGCGTCATGGTGTCGGGCAGACTCATGCCGCTGAACGACGTGATGTCGTTCCAGCTCAGGTCCAGGTACGTGACGGTGTCGGGGATGGCCAGCTTGCTGAACGTTGTGAAAGCGTTGGAGGTGAGCGTCCTGCAAAAGCAAACAAACGTGCGTCAGCCCCATCGCCTCCACAGTCCCTGGCAGCGCTGCGTACAATTTAGTGAGCTTGGTGAGGTCGGTCAGCGCCAGCGACGAGATGTTATTCAGCGACAAGTCTCTGCGTCCAGACAAAAGCGACAGAGTCAGTCAGGCGTCCCCCCGCGCGCGACACCTGCGTCAACTGCTAGTGCGTACATTGTCTTGACGTCGGGCACGCTCTGCACCTGCTGGATGCCCATGCTGCTGGCCGTGAGCGCGTTCTTGCTCACGTCCACCTCGGTGGTCTCGCAGTCGGCGGCCACCACGATGGCCTGCGAATTGTCGCTGCCGGCAGTCAGCACCACGGTGCCCTCGGTGTCGCAGTTGGCGGCGTGTGCGGGGGTCGCCAGGAGCAGCGCCGCGGCCGCCACGGCCCGGAGCGCGTGCATCATGTTCGGCGGGCGCTAGCGCGGCTGAAAAAGACCCGATCGACTCGCGGAGCACGCCGTTCGACGCGCGGAGAACGCAGCAATGCGGGGAGACGCTCGCGGACTTCGAACGAGCTCTGCGGGCGGAGCTGCGGCGACGCGAAGTGCGAGGTGATGCAATGCGGGACCCGAGACACCGCTGGCTGTCTGGCAGGTGGAGATATGGCGCACGGTGGGAAAGGGGACGAGCGAGTCAGACGGACGTGGACTGGCTCCGACGGGACCTCTACGCGCGTCGGCGCTATGCACGCGTCGATGGCGCGCTACTATTGGACAATAAGGCACATGACGCCGCGGGATTGGACGAAAAGCATCTGCGCGATGGTACGACCGTCTACTCCCTCTTCTTTCTTATACTGTGGAAATAGAGGAAATGGTATGCGGTGGCAGAGGTGCTCACGACAATGCAGTCAGACCGACGGCTACACTTGACGCATATTGGTCGAGCTGCCGGATGAGTCTTAGGTACTCCCGCGTATGGAGGTGTTCGCGACGGCGAATATCGCCTCGGAGGCAGCGACGGCCTCTTGGCTAGCGGTCGACTGTGAGCAAGCGCCGCCGTGCGCTCCTGGACCAGGAGCCGTGGTCTCCGGCCATCACCAGCTGCATCTGCGGAGCCCAGGCGGAGCAGGCACCGACCATGGTGTGCAATCTGCGTTGGCGTTAGGCCCACAAAGAAGCCCTGGGGCCCTTCAAGGAGGCGCGCGGGTCGTGCGTGGCGCCTGCTCCTTGAGATCGGGAGCTGTCGCCCGGGGAAAGGCTGCGGCGCGGTATGTAACGGAGAGATGGCGCGGCTTTCGGCACCGGGACGGATTAGCTCGAACAGAGACGTCGGCTGCTGCGCCGCGGAATCGCCCGGCGCCGCCGCGACCCAGTCGCTGCTGTAGCGTGACGAACGTGGCGACCGAGTCGATTATGCGGCACTGGAGTCGCTCAAGGGTGCTGTAGAAGCCGTGTCGTCGCCCGACGCTCCCTGCGTCCCCATCGTAAACGCTCGTTTGCTGGAGCCCGGAAATCCGCACATGACCGTGATGGGCGGCTGAAGTTTAATCAACGGCCTGTCTATCGCGCGTTGACGACGGCGGACAGCTGGACCGGTCACTTCGTCCACCTGGCCTTGCTGCACTTGATCACCTTCGCCATCTTTACCGACTTGCAGCTCGGGCAGCAACGTGTCGACGCTGAGGATCGAGGGATAACGCGATTGCTGCCGTGCCTGGCGTGCCCGTGGCACTTCGACGACTACGCTTCGCTTTCGAGCCCTTCAACTGGAAGTCCACGGCGTGGGATTGCCAATGTACTCGGTCTTGTGAATGCAGCTCCAACTTCCCGTGTCTGACTCCTTCAGCTTCTACTCCATTTTTCTGTTCGTACGTGCGGTGATGAACTACCCAGCACGCCTAGCTTCGTGGACTGGAACAAATAGCCTACGTCTCAAAACTACAGTTTTAACAGTATCTGTTCGATGGAGCTGAAAAAAAAAAAATTGCTGTTCGCCTAAATTGTCAAGGTCCACACAGCACTGAATGGGCAGGTCTTGTCAACATCGTGGCTTGAAAGGACTGCCACAAAAACACAGTCTGCGTTCGGCGTGTTTGTTTTGCACGAAAGTATGGTTTGCTGTTTTAACTTAAAAGTAGTGCATGCAGATGCAACAGCGGTTAGTCGAATTTAGGAGCTTGAGCACAATGCACGAAAACTGTTCAGCTAATGTAGAATTGAGATCGAAAAAGTTTTATGAGTGTGCTCGGGATCACGGACCGCTCGTTTGCTGCCGCTTTTTCACGCGCTCCAGAAGCGAGCCTAGCCTTGACTGCAACTGTGCCTCATCGTCATCACTGTTATCATCGAGGACAGCAGCCCCAGTACTTGATGGGGTATCCGGAGGCGGTGTGGGTAAGTTACGGCTTGAGAAGACAGGATCCGATAATACGGGAGGTCTGAAAGCTGAGTGTTGGTCATCGTCAAAACCCAGCGGGGCTACACTTCGATTCCTCGGGCTTGAACGAGAACTTGCTCCAATAGCAAAATCCTTATTCTCGGTGCGGGGAAATGGCGCACTGGACTTGTGATACGTTTCCGTTGCAATGAATAGAAACTCGTTGGCATCCAGCAAACGCGCGGGGGTACGCGCCCTCACGATACTCGAGTCGCAGCTTAGAAAAGCCTTCATCGCATGCATGAACTATGGATGGCAGAAATGTTAGATCTCTCTTAAGATCCATCGAAGCGCTCAGAAGGTAGCATTGGCGATTACCTCAATGTATGTGTCCTCAGATTTGGATCCGAACACAGTTTCGGCCAGAGTCTCAGCCTGCGTTCTTGAAAGCCACACTAGAAGGTTGTTTGTTGAAGACGCAGGCTTGTGCTTTCTCGCAGACGCTGACGAAGGTTTGACAGACATGGGTCGATACGCCGGTGCACAGATGAGACGCTGCAAATACATCGCAAGACACACGTGCGTAAGACATGATATTGCAGAAAGTCGTGGCACTTTCATCATGGATACCTGTAGACTGGATCGTGCAAAGAGGAAGAAGGCTAGAGTGCGCTCGGGATATTTGCCCTGCAAGAAGCAAGAAAAGAGCTCGACATCGACTCGCTGCAAGATTGGGGTTAATGTTAATGCGTTGCAGCTTGAGTAATAAATATAATGAGCCCTTACGTGCTGGAGTGCATTGAGGCCCTCAATGAGATCCCAAGCCTGCTGGTCAACCAAACGCTTTAGACCGAAGCGATTCGTGAGATAGTGCCGAATGAACTTGGCGAACTGCGTCGCAGTGCATTTGGGCAATTAATACTAGTGACGAAGCATGGCATTTTGCGCTATCACGTCCCCAAAGTGCACGTACCGTTCCACAACTGTTCATACAGGAAGCGGATAAGTCTTCGTAGCGGGCATCGTAGACCTCGTTGATGAAGCGTACTAGCCTCGTTTCCTTGACGTACGTCGCTGGATTAGCACTCGACCTCGTCGGCCTCTCTCCGATCTGCACCATTCACAATATTAGCCCTGCATCATCGCGATCTTAAAGCCTGATCTTACCAGGAAGATGAGGTTCGCGTACGCGCGAAGCGCGTCAGGAACAGTAGCTAGGCGTTTGTCGACCGGATCCGCCTCTAGACCCTCGTCCTTCTCCAGGTCCTGATTGTCGAGGCTCTGGCCACCCATGACATCTATAGGCGGTGGCTTTACGAGACGTATATTCGCTACGAAGCGCTTGTCGGAGGAGCGTTGGAGGAACTGTGTGAACAGCATACGTGAAATTCTCGTCCCTGTCTTCACTTTACAAGCTGCAAACTGCAACGCACCTTCACGTCGTTCTCGAGCAGAAATCGCGTGTATTGCACCTTGGCCCGAGGGCTCAAGTCGGCGAACACCACCACGTGCGGCGTCACGGCGGCGTCGGCCATGCTGCGCGAGGCGACTTCAACTGCTGCGTCGCTTCAGGCTCCGGAAACCGGTATTTTCGGTGATCCGTACGGCTTGGCATCCAAACGCGCCGATTATGATCTGTGGTCCTTTTCTGGCGAAACGCAAGCGAGCATGGAGCTGAGCGTTGTCGTACGCCGCGAAGGCCCACGAAGTGAGGACCTTGTCTGCGCTGCAGTCGAAGAAACCTGCGCGCATGCGGGCTAAAGCTCGGCGAAGGCATCTAGAACAGTGTCCAGATTTTACAAACGCCTTTTCAAAATAGCGTCGAGGTGGGGAATACAAAACGCAAGTGAGGTCGACCTAAATACCGGTATATTTGTCAAGATGATGCGTCGCGCGTCACGCTAAAGTTTGCTCAAATCTGCGCCACAAGATCTTTCCGGTGCTCGCGTCCACCTGACTATAGCGACCTGTCCTAGCGCTTGCAAATCCCGTGCCTACCCACCCGTAGTCCTGAGCATCTGTCATTATCCTCTGCGTCACTATCCCGTCTCTTGCTAAACGGCGTTTAGAATATTCTTGTGGGGTCGCGGCGCCGACCTTATCAGAAGCCCGCCGTCTAAACTTCAGCCTCGACGTGCGAGCCACCACTTCCCCATCGACGGTCTCCGAAGCACTCCCCCCTCCAGCCACCCCACCATGTGCGGCATCGTCGCCATCCTGCGCTCCATGATGCCCGAGGCCGAGCTGCGCCAGGCCGCGCTGGCCGCCGGCAAGAAGATCCAGCACCGCGGGCCGGACTGGAACGGCATCCGCGTGTTCGCCGACCGCGGCATCGCCATCGAGCACGAGCGGCTGGCCATCATCGACCCCGAGTCGGGCGCGCAGCCGCTGGTGAGCAACGACCCCGAGCGCCGCATCACGTGCAGCGTGAACGGCGAGATCTACAACTACAGGGAGCTGGCGGCGACGCTGGCCGCGCCCTACCAGTTCCTGACCAAGTCGGACTGCGAGATCATCATCCCGCTCTACCTGCAGCACGGGCCGGACTTCGTGCACCTGCTGCGCGGCATGTTCAGCTTCGTGCTGTACGACCACAGCAAGGACTTCTTCCTGGCGGCCAGAGACCACATGGGCATCACCCCCATGTACTACGGCTACGGCGCGGACGGCAGCGTCTGGTTCGCCTCCGAGATGAAGGCGCTCGAGGACGGCTGCGTGCGCTTCGAGGTCTTCCCGCCCGGCAACGTCTTCACCAGCGACACCGAGACCTGCAAGCCCTGGTACAAGCCCAACTGGTACGAGCCCGGCCACCTCGGCAAGACGCCGCTGGACCTCACGGCGCTGCGCGAGGCCTTCGAGGCCTCGGTCAAGCGCCGCATGATGTCCGACGTGCCCTGGGGCGTGCTGCTCTCGGGCGGCCTGGACTCGTCGCTCGTGGCCTCCATCGCCGTGCGCGAGAAGCAGAAACTCGTGGCGCAGGGCGGCGAGTGGATTAACAAGATCCACTCGTTCACCATCGGCCTCGAGAACTCGCCCGACCTCAAGGCCGCGCAGGAGGTGGCCGACTTCCTCGGCACGATCCACCACTCGTACACGTACACGATCCAGGAGGGACTGGACGCCGTGTCCGAGGTCATCAAGCACTTGGAGACGTACGACGTCACCACGATCCGTGCGTCCACGCCCATGTTCCTGATGTCGCGCAAGATCAAGGCCATGGGTATCAAGATGGTGCTGTCCGGTGAGGGTGCCGACGAGGTCTTCGGCGGATACCTCTATTTCCACAAGGCGCCGAGCGCCGAGGCCTTCCACAAGGAGACCGTCGCCAAACTGCAGGCCCTGCACCAGTACGATTGCCTGCGCGCCAACAAGGCAACCAGCGCTTGGGGTCTGGAGGCCCGTGTGCCCTTCCTGGACGCTGACTTCCTGGACATTGCTATGAACATTGACACTCGCGAAAAGATGATCGACGCCAAGGCCAAGAAGTTCGAGAAGTACATCATCCGCAAGGCTTTCGACGACAAGGAGCACCCGTACCTGCCCGAAAACATCTTGTGGCGCCAGAAGGAGCAGTTCTCGGACGGCGTTGGCTACGGCTGGATCGACTCGCTCAAGGACCTGGCCGAAAAGACGGTCACGGAGCGCCAGATGAAGCACGCCGAGCGGCTATTCCCGTACAACACACCTCAGTCCAAGGAGGCCTACATGTACCGCAGCATCTTCCAGCACCACTTCCAGCGCGAGGTTGCCGCTCAGACTGTGCCTGGTGGCCCCAGCATTGCCTGCAGCACCCCGGCTGCCATCGAATGGGACGCCGCGTTCAAGAACGCCGCTGACCCGTCTGGCCGTGCCATCGCCGGCGTGCACGTGGATGCCTACGCTGAGTAAATCAAAACATTTAGATAGTCGTTGCTTTCCTTGCTGCTAACTGCATCAATCATACTACAAGACTTTGATCAGATGTAGACACTTGGATGTGTTTGTTTCATTGACGGGCTCTGCCCGACTTTGGTGTTTGGTCTCATGAAGAAACCGCTTGCGCGAATAGCAGACGCGTGTGTGCTTGCATGCTCTCATGTAACGACGCCAAATCGGCACGATTATAGGCAGCTCACCAAGCTGCACGTGCACTAACTAACACAGTTCGTTGCTGTGGTGAAACAACACGGTGTTCTTGTGGTTGCAGTGCTGGCGGCAATGAGTAGCTCTATTCTTCCGCGGCTACAAGATGGTCGAACAAAAAGTCCTGCTCTTGGATTGCTGCCACCGTTGGTGAACGATGTTACTGCTTCGGCAAGCAACAACCAACGAAGTCACCTCAAACAGCCACACCAGCGAAGTCTACCTCCGAAGGCATCCTCATCATCCGTCAAGTTTCCAGCTTTAGGAAAACCCCAGCAGCTTCAAGCTCTTCCACGCTGCAATCAGGAAGAAGAGCATGGCCACGAAACAGACCGAGGAAACAATCACGAAGACGAAGACACACGACATGGTTTGTCGAGTAGCAGGACGTCGGCGTCGTCGCGATCGTCATTGAACCACATGCACGACGTGAAGGACAAGAACCGGGATTTTATCAAAGAGTTAGAAGAGAAGAAGCGCAAGGAGAAGGAAGACCGTGCTCGACAAGAGAGACGTAAGAAGAAACTCCACGAAAAGATGACGCGTAAAATCTTGCAGGATGCAGACGCCCGACAAAAGCTCGCCTCGACGTCTCCAGAGGTAGACGATCTTACCAGCGAGATCCTGCGTCATGATGAGCCCCAAGAAGACGAAGAAGTTGATCCTGCAGTAGCCGAGAGGCGAAAAGAGAAGGCGAAGCGACAAAAACGTTTGTTAAAGAAACAACAGGCACACCTAGCGCGAATTCAAGCCAAGCAGCGTGAGGAACAAGAGCTACTAGAGCAGGAGAGGGAGCGTGAACAGCGCAAACGAGAAAAAGTGACGCAAACGGTTCTTCACAAGATTCAAGACTCCATTAATCGCTCGGTAGACGAGCAAGATGCTGAGACCGACGGTACTGAAGAAGGCCACCTCCCGTCTGTAGCTGAGGAGCAAGATGATGCACCGCAGGACTTCGAACGTCAAAACATGAGCTCGGATAACCAGTCGTGTGCAGACGAGCAGTCAGAAGAGCAGAAACAACGAGCGAAACAACAGCGAGACGCTTTTCACCGCAAGCAGCAGAGGTATCTCCAGAAGTTGGCAGACCAGCGTAAGCAAAAGCAGAAGGAGGATGAAGATGCACGCATTTTGCAGGAAAAGCGAAAGAAAAAAATTCAGAAGGAGGCACAACAGCGGCTTCAAGAAGCTGCTGCAAGACAGCATGCATTAGCGGAGGCCAGAGAGAAGGAAGAAGCTGCGGCTGCTGCAGCTGAGAAGGCTGCCAGTGCTGGTCCGCCAGTCGATGTGGAGGCGATGGTCGCTCGACTTAGCAAATTGAAGGATCGCGACGCACAAATTATCCCTGAAGCTCGAGACTTCATGTCTTGGAAGAAGCGACACGGAGTTGGCCCAGATCAAAAGGTGTTCTGCATGACAGGTTGGTATCCTGTGATCCGAGAAGAGCTGGAAAAGCGAGGATGGTTTTATAACCAAGAGAGAGTCTCTCCGTACTTTGACTTCAAGTGGTCTCTGAAGAGCGATGAGTTGAGAGCATTCAAGCTCGAGAAGTACCAATACGTGAACCATTTTGCCCAAAACGCAGCCATCACGACCAAGGTGGGGCTGATTCACAACTTGCGCAGCGCTGTATGGCACCAAAGTGTGGATATCGACGCGATGTTTCCCCGAGCTTATGATCTCAATGATCCTCTGGACATGGACAACTTTATCCAAGACTTTCGCTATGGTGTTGCAGAAGGCTTACTGAAGCAATTGGCACGACGAGGACTGCAGCTCAAGCACAAAGTCCCAGGAGCTGCTTCGATGGGCGCCAACGAAGCACTGGTGGATGTAGTCTTAGACATTGCTAGGAAAAAGGTCAATAGCAAGCGACCAGAGAGGAACAACGTCGATCTTGACCCGCTAGAGGAAAGCGTGGATAATCCGTTATCGACGGGAGTGGACGAACTGGTGACTGACCTTCAGTGGGAAGTGCTGACAAACTGCTCGTTGGACAAGCCAGGGCGTTTACGTGCCTCGTTGATGTACAAAAAGAAAGTCTACGCCGAAGACAAGGATGGTGGGGCCGGTGTGGAGACGAAAGGAGCTTCAGGCAACGAGACGGTGTTATCGGCGCGGGAGAAGAGGTTGCAGCGCCACACCGAAAAAATGCAGGCAGATACGTTCAATCGCGAAAAAGCTCGACTTAGCGATCTCATGGCTCATGTTTCACTCGTTCGAGAAGGAGCTTTTGACGAGGCAATCCGACTCGCACGGGAGCTCGAGAAGCTGTGTGCTCAGTTTCAGATTAATGGAGGTGCAGAATTCTTGCTGCCAGAGGAACACCCTGCTGCAGCTACTACTGCGAGCCAAAATGTATGGATTGTCAAGCCTGCGGGGATGTCACGAGGTCGTGGTATCCGCGTGTTCAATGACTTGGACCTATTGCTAGAGTATGTCGATGTGGAGAATCACAAAGAGTGCCAATGGGTAGCGCAGAAGTACATCGAGAACCCTTTGCTACTCTGTAAGCGCAAATTTGATATCCGACAATGGGTTTTGGTAACAGGATGGGATCCTCTTACGGTTTGGTTCAATGAAGATTGCTATCTCCGATTCTCATCTGAGGAGTACTCGATGGATGATTTGAGTGATCAGTACGTGCATCTGACCAACAACTCCATCCAGAAGTACAGTGACAAGTTCAACGACGTGTATGCGACGGATGATGGCGAGATGCAGGTGGAGGGTAATATGTGGCACTCAGACGATTTCAAAAAGTTCCTGTCCACGAAGCTGGGCAAACCCGAGATATGGGACTCTAAAATGCACCCTCGAATGAAGGAGATCGTGGTGCAATCTCTGCAGTGTGTCCAGGACATGGTGCAGCACCGCAATAATAGTTGCGAATTGTACGGCTACGATTTCATGGTTGATGAAAACTTGCAGCCCTGGCTTATTGAGGTCAATAGCTCGCCAGCCTGCGACTACAGCACCCCGATAGCCAAACGCTACGTGGAGTCCGGTTTGTCCGGCATCATCAAGGTGGTGGTCGATCACCGCGAGTACGAACAGAAAAAGCGGAGTGGGAACGCTGCAGGTTTGGAGGAACCGGACACCGGTTGCTGGAGGCGCATCCACAAGGCTGAATACATTGGCAAGCCCATGTCGTCCTATGCCGTGGACTTTCAAGTGAAGGGCTCGAAGGTACAGCGCAGTCGCCGAAGTGCCAAGTTGCGCGGTGGAACGAAATTAAGCAGCAAGATGAGTGCTAGCAGCAGTACGAGCAGCGTGACGTCCGTGCCGACATCTGAGGCTAGTGGACGAATAGAACACATTGCTGGCGACGACAATGAGGGAAGCGATATTGAAGTTGCTGTGACTGGGTCTGTGCATGATGAAGAGAATCACGATGATGAGAACGAAAATGCCTTAGACGATGGAAGTGCTGCGGACGGTGAAGATGAAAATGAAGGCGAAGATTGTGAAGACGACAATGAAAATCTTGATAACAACGACCGTAATGCAGATGATGAAGGAGAGGAAGGTTTTCATGAAGAACGCAGCATGACAGAGGAAGCGGAAGACGAACCACTGGAGGCGCAGGAGACAACTGGCGAGATTGATCCCCTCTTGTAAGAAACGCTGACGAGGTCGCGTTGTAATAGTTTCTACTTTTCATGTTCGCTTTAGTGTTGATGAGCTCGTTCAAAGATAAACTGGAGAGGTGAAGATGATACTTTATTCACAAATACAATCGTCACCTTTAGCTTTCTAAACAACGACGCTCGTTACACAGCTGCAAGCTTCTTGACGCTATCTTTTATACCTATTTGTCGGAAAAGCTGCAGCTTTGAGGTTCACGATTGTCTGATCTCGAAGACTCACGCGTGGATTCAAGTGCGCAGCACACCGTCGTGTGCTACGGGTTGATAATCCGACGCACCACAGGAGACTCCAGGCGCAGCGAAAAACTGTCCTCGATGACAGCACTTGGCTAGCCTTGGATATCACCGTGAATGCGCTGACCTCATGAAGGGTGGCTAGGCTTCTTACCAGCCCCCACCCGAATTCAGAAGGCCACGCGGAGCCGTCGAGTGCAGCAGTATGCACTTACTGCGACGTCTCCTGAGGAGGGACGTACGACTGCAGCGCCTGCGAGAGATCCTTGATGAGATCCTTCGCGTCCTCGACACCAATGGACAGACGCACCAGGTCCTCGGGGAACGAGCGCGCCTTGCGCACCTCCTCCGGGATACTAGCGTGCGACATGGCACCAGGAAGCGATATCAGCGAGTTCACACTGCCAAAGCTCACAGTGATCTTGAACAGTTTGGTCACAGTCAGCAGGTGCTGCGAAAAGGCAAGTGAGCCCGTACGGAAGCACACAACAGAGCCACAGCCGCGGGCCTGCGAGTCGTGGATCTGACGATCTGGCGAGCTCTCAGGCAGCAGACTGGTGTAGTGCACCTTCTGGATAAGAGGGTGGTCGTTCAGGAAGTTGGCGACCTTCGCGGCGTTCTTCTGGGCCGCCAGCACGCGCAGACTCATGGTCTTGACGCCGCGCAGCAGCAGCCAGCAGTCGAACGGCGCGAGGCCAGTGCCCTCGGCGTTCTGGTAGAAGTAGATGTCACGGCAAAGCTCGGGGTCCTTGGCGATGACAATACCAGACATGGTGTCACTGTGTCCACAGATGAACTTGGTGGCAGAGTGCACCACGATGTCGGCGCCAAGCTTCAGCGGGTTCTGAAGGATGGGGCTCATCATCGTGTTGTCCACGGACAGCAGGGCGCCGACCGTGTGCGCAGCCTCGGCGAGGCGCTTGATGTCGCAGATGCGCTGCATGGGGTTGGTGGGGGACTCCATCATGACCAGCTTGGTCTTGTCCGAGAGTGCCGCCAGCAGGTTCTTGGGGCCGTTGGGGCCCGAGAGGTCGACGTACTTGACGCCGACGCCGTTCTTGGTGGCCACCTTGCTGAGGAGGCGGTAGGTGCCGCCGTACGAGTCGTCTGAAAGCACGATCTCGTCGCCGGCATGCGCCAGGCGCGAGACGGCGGACAGCGCGGCCATGCCGCTGGTGAAGGCGAAGGCGCGGTGTCCGCCCTCGAGCTCGGCCATCTGGCGCTCCAGCGCTGCGCGCGTGGGGTTGCCCGAGCGCGTGTAGTCGTAGGCGCCGAAGGTGGTGCCAGAGGGCTGCGCGAAGGTGGAGGTCTGGTAGATGGGCATGGTGGCCGAGCCGTGCGGGTCGTCCTTGCAGGCCTCGAAGCTCACGATGCGCGTGCTGATGTTGAACTCGTCGTCGCCGTCCTCCAGCGTGTTGCGGTTGACGTCGTCGATCTCCAGCGCCTCGTTGCCGTCCAGGTTGGCGCGGGCGCGGCGCGGCGCCGCCTCCACCTCGTGGCGCGGCACAAAGATCTTCTCGGGCGCGGCCTGGCCCGAGCCGGACACCAGCTGCGTCACGTAGCTGCGCTCCAGCATGAACTCGAGTCTGGAGGCCAGCGAGGGCGCGGCGTCGTCTGCGGGCGGCGCGTCCTGCTGGTTGGCGGCCACGGGCGACGCGGCCTTGGGGGAGCCGGCGGCCTCGGCGTGCTCGCGCTCGGAGCGCAGCGTGCGCTCGGCCTCGAAGAACTGGCGCGTGCGCAGGTAGTCGCACACGAGGTCGAACACCTCGGACTCGCCGAGACTCTGCTGCAGCGCCGCGGACATGGGGACGGACGGTTCTGCTCCTGTGAGCTCTTCGGCGCCAATTCCGGAATGACGCGGAGCTGGCCGCCGCGGGAACCGGCCAAAACCGGTTTTTCTGAGAAAGCGGGTGGACGGGGACGCGCCTTGTCAGCACATCACGCGTGAAGCGCAAACGCCCGCTCCAATGCAGGCGAGTGTTTCGCAAACACGGGCTGCGGATGCTGGGCAATGAAGACAGCGATGAAGACAACATAGACTGCGACGTGCCGGCGTCGAGGAAGGCAGTGCAGGTTGCAATCAAGCAAAAGTATCTTGGTTGCGGACGCAGCATTTGCGGTGTCCGCTGCTGCCAGGAGATTTTTCCGGGCACCGAAACGGCCGCTCCGGATCTATCTATCCTCGACGGACAGCTGGTGTTCAAACCGATCGCTAGCGGTAGACCGGTGACGAACCGGTTGGATTGTGTGGACGACATACAGGTGTGTCTGCAACATACATTTGGGTGGACGACATAATTGAAGTGCAGCACACCAATGACTTTCTGGTCGATGTTGCCACTTCATGCGAGAAGGGATTGCGTGCAAGTTGCACCGGCTGCGGTGCTGCATCCACGGTCTCCAGGGCGCGACGGTGTCGTGCCGTCGGAACCGTGACGTGGCAGCAGTCAAGCGGAGCACGGGCCTCGTCGATTTGCACTTGACTGCTTCAACTGGTCGAGTCGACGAACGTGCAGGGCGGGCAGGCCGCGCTCATGCCTCAACTCTGCGCTGCGGTGCTCTGAGACACCGGCGTCGTCTTCTTGCCGGCGGCAAGCTGTTTTGCCGCGCGCTGGCGCTTACTCTCTAAGCCAGGATGCGCCCTCACAATCGCGTCGCATGCTCGACTAACGAGGTGCTGAAGCCATTTGGGCCTGGCGTCTCGATTCGTTCACTGCCGTTCAACAACTTGTGCCGGCGCCTGTACCGAGCGTGGCAACGTCGTGGCACCGCCGTTCACGCGGTAGCAGAGCGCTGCTTGCATGATTCGTCCACGCTGCAAGTGGCCAGAAAGTGGCTGCCGCCAGGATAGGACATGGCTTTGGCGGGCAGGCTCGATGCGCTGGCGCGGCATCATTCGCTGCCGGGCCAGTTTCCGAGATCATGGACTCGTCCGCGGATACACGGTGAAAACCGGCAGGCCTGGCACGCGCACTCAACATGAGCACCGGTCAGCGAGACGGTCGCTGCACGCTGCGTCCAGGCGAGCCACTGCCCCGCTCGGAGCAATCAATCGCGCCAAAAAGCAGCGTCATGATCGCCGCGGACATAGGATTTGCCGGCACGCCCGTCTGGAACCGGGCTGCAGGAACTGTCACGCACGAGGTGTTCACCGAGCTAGCCGGACAAGCGTAATTGCACCGCAGGACTCGCTGCGGCAGCGACGTTGAAGGAGCTGCGCACGCCCACGATATTACTTCGGCCACCGGAGCGAGCGATTACCACTTGCAGGCCAACGACTGGCAGGCGCCGCCCGGCGCGCAGGGGGCCCCCGCGCCCCTGAGGGGCAGCCCCACGTTCTGGACATGAATCCGAGCGGATTGCCTCTCGAAAACGCGCGGCGCGCGCAGCTGCGGGCCCTGGTGGTAAGCGCGCGCAGCGATCGCTTTTTTTGGTCCACAGTGTTTTCGATACAAAGCGCCAGTCAACTCGGCAGGATCGCAATAAAGATGATCGTGCCGCCTTCTTTGACGCGCGCGATTCCGCTGGTCAGCGCGACACCAACGGAACCAAGAGGCTCGCGCTTGCGTCGAGGCGCACCTTCGCGCTCGACGCCGCGGTTTCTGGCGCGCGGTGCCGGCGCGGAAGGTGTCGCGCGTATCCAAGAGTGCGAGGCCGGGGCCGTAATTTACGGCAAAATTACGGGCTGTTTCGCCCACCCATCCTGTTGTGCTGTTGTACGGTCGTGATTGACTGGCGCCCAGTATGGGGCCCGGCGCCCTGTCGCTTTCGATCGGATAAATTCCCAACCGCCCGTTTTTACTTACGGCTACGTACGCCACCCCGGACTCCCTAGCTGCCGCACGGGACGAGCATCGACCACTTTCGATTTTGCGGGGCGCGGGCGTCGAGCGGCAGCAGCAGCACCACCACCAGCTCCGAGGGCACCAGAGACCGACCATGTGCAAGGTGGAGAAGAGCAACCTGCCGCCCATGGCCCCCGTGGAGCCGCAGGCCACCAAGCCCAAGTTCGTCATGGCGAACGAGCCGCAGCACGAGTTCCACTGGACGCCCACGGACGAGCCGCACGCCACGCGCCGCAAACTCATCATGGCCAAGTACCCGGAGGTGAAGAAGCTCTTCGGCCACTGCTGGAAGACCAAGTACATCATCACGGCCACCGTGGCGCTGCAGACGTACCTGGCGCTCACGGCGCAGTACATGTCGTGGCCCACCTACCTCTTCATCATGTACACCATCGGCGGCACGGCCAACCACGCCATGATGATGGGCATGCACGAGATCTCGCACAACCTGGGCTTCAAGAAGCCCTTCCACAACAAGCTGCTGGGCATCTTCGCCAACCTGCCCATCGGCGTGCCCTCCTCCATTTCCTTCAAGCGCTACCACCTCGAGCACCACCGCTACCAGGGCGAGGACGGCGTGGACGTCGACCTCCCCACGGAGCTCGAGGGTAAGATCTTCACCAACAAGTTCACCAAGTTCCTCTTCATCGTCTTCCAGGTCTTCTTCTACGGCGGCCGCCCGCTGCTCGTGAACCCCAAGGTCCCGGGCCCGTGGGAGTTCTTCAACGCGGTCATCTGCCTCAGCTACAACTACGCCATCTACGTCTACGGCGGACTCTCGGGTCTGCTGTACCTGCTGATCGGCACGCTGCTGGGCTGCGGCATCCACCCCGTTGCTGGCCACTTCATCGCGGAGCACTACGAGTTCGTGCTGGGCTACGAGACGTACTCGTACTACGGCATCCTGAACCGCGTCACGTTCAACGTCGGCCTGCACAACGAGCACCACGACTTCCCGTTCGTCGCCGGCTCGCGTCTGCACGAGGTGCGCGCGCTCGCGCCCGAGTTCTACGAGAACCTGCCGAGCCACAAGTCCTGGGTCAAGGTGCTGATTGACTACGTCATGAACGACAACATCAACGCCTACTCCCGCGTGAAGCGTCACAACCTCACCGACGACGTCAAGGAGAAGATGAAGAGCGACTAGATGGACGGACAGTGCCCCCGGAAGTCTTGTGCGCGAGGGGCGCGCCGGCGCGCCCGCCCCGCCCGCTGCAATATCGACTCGCATTTTGTATCAATCCCTGTCGCTAGGATTTTGTGCTAACAAACATCAATGAAAAACGGCAATTGTATCTCTGAGGTGTCCGAGTTGGATCGCGAGCCAAGATGCATCCTCATCGTCGATTTGAAGTGGAGCCAACTGCTGCCGCACCACCAACCAGCAGATGCTTTCTTGTCCTGCATAGACGAGCTCGGGGTGGCGCGGTCCTTGCGGCACTCGCTTGCTGCACCGTCAGACTGGGATTGCATTCTTGTCTTATTTTCTGGCGAGCTACTGCTGCAACCTCCATGACATGCATCTTATCACTGCCTTCAATACATTGCCCTCTCTACGCTAGCGGCTCCACGCCTCGTAATTCGACCAACTAACCTTGGCGAGGCTTCGGCGCGTTCGGGTTGCCGAGCGTGAACAAGCGCGGCGCGATGGACATCGCCATGAGCTCCTGGAATAGCAGCTTGCACGAATACGGGATGTGGACCTGCGAGATCTGCGTCTTGTTGCGGCAGGTGCGGCACTCGAACGTCATCTTGCGCAGGTTTGCAATGGCGATGATGCCGCAGATATCGCACACGTGCACACGGTACGCGTCCGAGTTCGCGAACAGGCGGTCCATGAGGAAGTTGGCCGAGCCGTGAGAGATCAGACAATCGCGCTCCATCTCTCCCATACGCAGACCACCCTCGCGAGCACGACCCTCCATGGGCTGGCGCGTCAGCATGGTCACGGGACCACGCGAGCGCGAGTGGATCTTGTCGTCGACCATATGCTTCAGGCGCTGGTAGAACGTGGGTCCGATGAAGATCTGCGCAGTCAGCCGACGGCCGGTGTGGCCGCTGTACATGACCTCGTTACCGTGCTTCTGGTAACCCAGGTTGTGCAGTGTGTCGGCAATAGCTTGGACAGTCACATCCGTGAACGGAGTGGCGTCACCCTCGTCACCCGTCTGTGACGACACTTTGCCGAGAAGACACTCGACAAGATGCCCCACTGTCATACGTGACGGAATAGCGTGAGGATTCACAACGATATCCGGAGTGATGCCCTCCACCGTGAACGGCATGTCCTCCTGGCGGTAGGTCATACCAATAGTACCCTTCTGTCCGTGACGAGATGCGAACTTGTCACCAATCTGCGGGATACGAATGTTGCGGAAGCGCACCTTCGTGAACTTGAAGCCGTCGGCGTTTGTCGTGAGCATCACACTGTCGATGATACCGTTTTCGTGGGAGCGCAGAGCGGTACTCGCATCGCGCTTCTGGTGGCGCTGCTCCAACGAGGAGTCTTCGGACTGTGGCAAGGGCGAGGTCTTACCGATAATAATATCATTACCACTAACACGCGTTCCAGGAGCCACCAAACCATCGTTATCAAGCTTGTGGTAGCTGCCATGACGCAAGCCGAGGCAGTTTTCACGCGACGGCTTCTCAAACTCTTCGCAGTTAGCTCCACCGGCACCACCGCCGGGACCACCGTGGGGGCTCTTGTTACGTTCTTGGTCGATGTAGCAACGGTAGAATGTGGATCGGAAGAAACCACGGTCGATCGCGCTTTGGTTCATAATCAAGGAATCTTCCTGGTTGTAGCCCGTGTACGACGCAATACCCACGATAGCATTAATTCCCGACGGCAACTCACGGAAGTGCAAGTATTCCATGGCACGCGTGGTAACCAGAGGCTTTTGCGGGTAGTTCAGCACATTGGCCATGGTGTCCATTCTTGCACGGAAGTTGGAGCAGTAAATACCCATGGCCTGCTTACCCATAGCAGACTGATACGTGTTACGCGGCGACTGGTTGTGATCTGGGAACGGAATAATACTGGCACAAATACCAAGAATCATGGACGGGTGAATCTCGCAATGCGTGTGGATTTGTGAACCTGTGCCAACATCCTTTGGCTCCATAGCAATCATACACACTTCCTCTTCCTCTGTATCGATGAGTTCCACGACACCATCCGTCAACAGGTTGTGCCAGCGGTAGTTTGTGATCTTGTGGTTTTGCAGCTTCACCACCTGTTCCTTCTGCAGCAGCAACTGATTGTCCTCCACAATAAACAGCGGTCGGCACACACGGCCAGCATCAGTGTAAATACGAAGCTCTTTGTTCATCAAGTCGCGAATCACGGACACTTCAGCATCGATATCCACGCACCGACGCAGTGATCGCAGCGTGCGGATCAACTCGTTCGGCTCACGGTGCACACCCACCCAGTTACCGTTCACGAAAATCTTTGTAGAGTGAGGGATAATCTGTGGCTTAATCTCCTCCAAGTTTTCTGTTGCCCATTCCTCCAAAAATTCCAGAATGGGAGCCTGCGGTGAACCCACAGAAATGTAAGCCATCAAGGCCAAGTTCTTCACGAGACCGACAGCCTGTCCTTCAGGAGTTTCGGCGGGACAGATCATACCCCAATGCGTGTTGTGCAGCTGGCGAGGTTGAGCCTGCTTGCCTTCACGGCCGAGAGGTGTGTTCAAACGACGCAAGTGCGACAGCGATGACGCGTACGTCAGTCGGTTCAACACCTGCGATACACCAGCCTTGGATGCGCTCTTCTGCATACCCCAGTTACCCGTAGCCAGCGAATACCGCAGACCGTTAGTGATCGTGCGAGAGCGGATAGCCAGCGTCAGGTTGAAGTCCTTGCCGTTATCAACACACTTCTGGAGGAATGACTTAACATCCTTCGTCAGCTTCTTGAACAGAACGCGGAACAGACCGCCAAGCAGCGGACCAGCCAGATCCAGACGCTTGTTACCGTAGTGATCACGGTCGTCCTCGCCGATACGGCCAAGTGAGCACATCAGCAGCTTGTGTACCACGTAACCCAGGAAGTACGCCTTCTTAGTCTCGTTGTGGTCTTCCACACCGACGTGAGGCAGCATCTCCTTCTGCAGAATGTCCTGGGCGTAGCGTATACGGTCGGCCTTGCTCACGTTAATAGCACTACCACGACGACCGATGAAATCCAGAGCGACCTCCTGTTCCTGAATGACGAAAGCCTCCTCGAGCGAAGACTTGAATCGCTCCATCAGCTCGGCGTCCGAGAAGTCGTAACAAATGTGTTCAAGGATTTCACGATCGGCGACGAATCCGAGCGCGCGGAAGATAATGACCACAGGGATATCCTGACGGATGTACGGAATTACGGCACGAATCTGGTTGCCTGTGATGGCGCTCTTGCCGCCGCTCTTCTGATACATCTGCACGTACATGGTACTGGTGGGGCGCACGCCGTGCTCGACGTGCGAGCGCGTCTCACACACCCAGCTGTACTTGGACGCGGCGTTCTTGCGGAAGCAGTAGACGTGGTTGTTGCTCATTCGCTCCTGGGCGATCAGCACCTTCTCGCTGCCGTTGATGATGAAGTAGCCTCCCTGGTCGTACACGCACTCGTTGAGCTCCGTGAGCTCCTTGTCCGTCTTGTGCGTGAGCACGCAGTACTGCGAGCGCAGCATGATGGGCACCATGCCAATAAACTCCTTGGGGGTCTCCACCTGGTCGTAGGGCTCCATGTCCTCGAGGTTGGCGGGGCCCGAGCTGGGCGCCTGGTACTTCTGGCACACCACGTCCACGTAGAGCGGCGCCGAGTACGTGAGGTTGCGCAGCCGCGCCTCGTGCGGGAACATGACGCTGGTGGAGCCGTCGGCCTCCGTCATGGTGGGCTTGGACAGGTAGATCTGGCCGAAGCTGATGTTGTAGATGGTGTCGGTGTTGGTCTTGGCCTGGCCGGGCGCGTACTGCGCCTCCGGGTTGATGCGGATGGAGCGCGAGTCGTCCACGAGCTCCTGCATGGTGTTCTGGATGAACTCGTCGAACGAGTCCAGCTGCTGGCGCACCAGCCCCTTCTCCTCGAAGTAGCTGGAGATCACGGCCCACGCGTCCTCCTGCGACACGGCTGAGCCGGCCGCCAGCCCCAGGTCGGCGGCGTCGTCGCGCTCCGTGTCGCTGTCGATCGGGTTCTCCCAGCTCATGGCAGCGAGGACTTGGTGCCGACCGATACAATCGCCAAATGACTCGAGGGGGGCCGGCCGTTGGCGGCGGTGTCGGACTTAGTAGGGGCGCTACGGTACGGCTGTCTGCACCGGTATTCATGCCGGTTCCCACCGGTATGACGTCGAGTAGGGAGGCATGCCGCTGCACAGGATCAACCGCGAGACGCCGCCAAATGCTGCGGTAGTGAACTAGCAACTGGCGCCTCGCAGGCCTCGTTGCAGTCGGTGGCATAGCAGGACAGCCGCCGCGCAAGCGCACACGCACACGCGCTTGCGCGCTGAAAAAATGGCCGTCCGCTCTGCGTCGTGCGGTCGAACCGGTATAGAGCCGGAGCGCGCTGCGATTGGCCGAAATGGCGCGAAAGCCGCCTATCAACTCAGTCTCCCCCCGTTCTCTCGCGGCACAAACCGACACGACACCGGGGCCGAAGCACAGAGCGACATGGCGTCCGCGGCGTGCATCCAGTGGATCCGCGACGAGCTGGAGGCGCACGGCGACCTCCAGGGCCTGAGCCCGCCGCTGGCCGACACCAAGTCGCTGTGCGAGTTCGTGACGGACGGCCGCGCGCTGTGCCTGCTCACCAACGCTGTGCTGGAGGGCGAGGCGGACGAGCTGCCCAAGAAGCTGCAGCGCTCGCTCAGGCAGCTCAGCAAGTTCCACGCGCTGGAGCGCGTGCAGTTCTTCATCAAGTGGTGCCGCACGCGCGCCAAGCTGGAGGAGCACCAGGTCTTCACCACGGTGCAGCTGCTGGACGAGGTGAACGAGACGGCGGTGTCCGAGACCATCGTGGCGCTGCGCAACAAGACGCGGCCCGGGCTCAAGGCCGCCAATGCGCTGTCGCAGTACTACTTCGACGGCGACAGCAACAGCAGCGCGCGCGCCTCCTCCGGCAGCACCGCCAGCACCGGCAGCTCCAGTGCCAACAACGCCAGCCGCCTCAGCTCCTTCCTTAACAAGTTCCCGTCCGCGCCCGTGGTGGCCACCAAGGCCTCGCAGCCCAAGCCGCCCCTCAACCACCGCGTGTCGCTCACCTCCAGCGTGGCCAGCAGCAACCCGTCCCCGCGCGACGTCGAGGAGCCCGTGCCGACGGGTGACGACAACAACAACAAGTCGCGGCTGCGCATCCCGTCCATCTTCAAGAGCAACAACAACGCCTCCCACGCGGCGTCGCCCACGCCTCGCAGCAGCGTCATCAGCAATGCATCGTCTACCGCGTCGACCAGCAAGGACGAGAGCCACGAGCGATCGCGCTCGTCGTGGTCCAGCAAGCTTTCGACCTTCTCGCGCAGCCACTCGTCGTCGTCCAATGTGTCGGCCCCGCAGTCTACGCCCAAGACGCCGTCCGCGGCGGATATGGACCACAACACCCCGCCGTCCTCGCCGCCTGCCTCTCCGCACAACCGAGTGAGCATCCCGTCGCCGTTCTCTGCTCCGGCACCTGCTGCCCCCAAGCAGGCGTCCAAGCTCGCCGCGTTCCTGAACAGCGTCGAAACGACGGCGCCAGTGGCCCCCGCTTCTAGTGCCCCTTCTCGGGATAAGATGGACCCAGAGCCTGTCGTTGAAGCTACTCCGGAGGATGACTCGGAGCCCGCCATTGAAGACAATCAGGCGGAAGAGGAACACACTCCGATCGAGGAACAAATTCCTGCCGAAGAGGAGACTGCGAAGCCGGATGTGGAAACCGAACACGAGCCGCTGGAGAAGCCTCCTTCGAGCTCGAAGCTGTTTGCGTTCTTGCAGGCGGTTGAGCCTGCCAGCGTGAACCCGCCCAAGGCTGAGGTTGTGGCCCCCGAAGAGGAAGAGGATGACTTCGTGGCCGTCGAGGCAGAAGAGGCTATTCCTACTGAGGAGGAAACCCCTGTTGAGGAGGAGGTTGCTCCTGTAGAGGAGGATAAAGGTGCTGTGGAGCAGGAAAAAGCAGCTGTGGAAGCGGAGGACGCCGTCGAAGCAAAGAGCGAGGAGGCAGAAGTTGAAGAGCCTGTAGCCACCCCCGAGATTAAAGATGTTGTAGAGGATGTCGCTCCTGAAGTGCATGACGAGGTGGTTGAGGAGGCTCAGGTGGAAGCGTCGAAGGAAGAGACCTCGGAAGAGGAGGTCGAAGAGGCTCCTGAGGATGAAACCCCGGAGAAGCAGCATGTTGATGCCCCTGCTGCTGTGGAGGTCTCTCCAGAACTGTTGGAGGAAAATGAGCGTCTGGCAGCAGAGAATGAAGTCCTGAACCAAAAGCTGGAGCAGGCCGAGAACACTATCTCGACGAAAGACACAGAACTGGAAGCGTTGAAGCAGGAGCTTGAGCTTCTTAAGGCGCAACTTGCGGAGGAGCAGGCGAGTGCACAGGAAAAAGTTCAGACATCAGAGAAGCAGCAGGAGTCCCTCGCTGCTGAAGCTGCTGAGGCTCGTGCTCAGCTCGCGAAGGCACAGCAGTCGTCAAGTGAGGCAGCATCGGCTGTAAAGGAGGCAAAGGAGGCGAAGAGTCAGGTCAAGGAGCTGACTATTCAGAACGAGAGTCTGAAGGCTGATCTTACGAGCCTGCGCGAGGAAGTACAGACGCTAGAACAGTCTGTGCAGCTCGCGCGCGACAGCGAGGAGGCAGCAAGGTACGCTGCTCAGGTCGCATTCGCAGCTCGTGACTCTGCGGATGAGGTAAACCAGCAATTGAAGGACCAGCTCGCACAGCTCGAGAAGTAGACCAGACCGTGTAGGCCACGCATGTACGCAAGGATCAAAGGCCAAAAGAGCGTGAGGTAACGAGATGATTAATTTTGAATTGTTTTCGTACTGATTGTTGTTTCTTTCTTGACGCAAGCATCTATGCGTTAAATCGAGTCTGTCTGGTATCCTGCCAGACTTCGTCGCAGTACCAACGCGCCTGCAAATCCTACGATCATAAAAAGGCATACTACCACAGCAAAAAGCCCGAGGAGGTGAAGCGTACTTCGTAGATACGCCTGCACGTCCGAGGCTGACCATTCTGGGCACTTGCCGCATGTTGCAATCTAAAAGCAACGAAAAAGGGTTAAACTGTTTGCCAACTACTGCGGTGAATACGGCACGTACGTCATTTTGTTCGTAACTCTGGTCAGCTTTAGCGTTTAGAACTGTCAAGCCTTCATAGCAGTCGCTGTCTGTGCTAACGCTTCCGCTACTGGATGATGTGCTGTTGCACGAGACCCAGTAGCCATCAGAAGTGTGGATGGCACCCTCGCACGGGGTCATCTCTGAAACCACATTGGTGCAGTTTGTGCAGCCGGGCAGATCGATTTCACACGCCAATGTGGAGCTCGAGTGCGCGTTGTAAGTTGAAGCTAAATGGTCCGAGAACGAGAACGCGCTGACAGAGCAAACCAGAAGCGCAATGAGGCAACCGCCGAGACCAATAACATACTGTTGGAAACGACAAGACAAGCGTTCGTCAGCTTCCAGCACTTTGTCATCCCACCACAGAGCACGTAACATACAATGAGAAGCAGCGATCTGCTCTTGGCTCTGGAGCCGAGGATCCCCAGCACTGACAACGCGACCATCAGCGTGCCAACGACGATGAAGATGATGGCTGCACCACAGACAGCGCCTGTCAGCTCGTCACTCCAACGCGTGACCACCACGAGCACCTACCTATCCACCTCTGGCCCGACGTCATCTCGTCATGCAGCTTGACCGACAGCCCGAAGATGAACAGCGCCGTGCCCAGCAGCGTGAACGCCGCGTTGGTCACGGACAGCATGCTGCGCATGACGATGGGCACCGTGACGATGCGCACGACGCAGTACATGGACGCGAGCACCAGCAGCATGCAGGCGACGCCCAGCGCGCCGACGACCACCACGCGGTGCTCCAGATAGCGCACCGCGTCCTGGTACGTGGCGCAGCAGTCCGAGTCCCTGAGCACGGCCAGCACGCGCGCCGTCCAGTGGTGCTTGACCCAGGACTCGAGCGCGTCCTGCAGGAAGAAGGCGGCGTAGCAGGCCACGAACAGCCCCGTGACCAGCAAAAAGTCCACGAAGAAGAAGAGCAGCAGCAGGCGGCTCTTGTCGCGCCCGGCGCCCACGAAGCCCAGCGCCGACAGCAGCACCACGCAGCCCCCCAGCGCCGCGAGCGCCGCGGCGCTCGCGCCGAAGTCGGAGGCCAGCACCAGGTGCAGCGCCAGCGCCAGCAGCGCCACGCCGCAGCCCAAGCTCAGCAGCGTCAGCAGCCGCAGCACCTTGCGCGACGGACGCATGGGATGGCTACAGTCGAGCAGCTCCGATAATGCTTTTCGGTGCCGGTTGGCAGGTGGATATTTTTAGCCCCGCCTTTTCGGCCAATGAGAGAGGTGGAGAACGCTATTTCGACGAATGGAAATGTGGGTGCAAATTGAAGGCATGATACATTAGTTTGTGGAGGGTTAGTCGATTATGCATTGTGGAAATAACATTGACAGATGGCTACACTTCAACTTGGACGAGTGTCCGTCTATTGTGAGCGGGGGCAAGTTGTGGCTTCAGGACTGCGATGCTGCTGAGAGTTAAAATCTCCGGCGACGGACTATTTTCTAGTGAGTAAAACGCGTTGAGTGGCCACTAAGGACACCTTGACTTGCCACTCAGGACACCTTGACTTGCCATCCATTTCGTCACGGACTACGAGCTCCAATTTGACAACGGTAGTCATGGCGATGAAGAAGTCTCTGTCCATGAGTCGATTGCCGGTGAAAACCAGCACCAGCACTACTCCGCGGTCATCGTCCAGGAAGACAGCACCGTTCACTCCACCACTGTCGTCGAGCTCCGACCTGTCGGAGACGTCTTCCAGCTACCCGAGCAAGCTACTACATAATGCGCAGGTAGCGACGACAACACTGGTACGCGTGCTGCGCAATGCGGGGTTCAGCATCCTCGTTGGGTGGCTCTTCGGCTATTGCTACACAACAGGCAATGTCGCCTCGGGGAAGCCTCCAGCTGAGCAGTCTTACGAGTCTTTCGTAGCAGCCAATGGAGCCTGGTTCCACATCGTGTACTCGTGCACTATGGTGGTCATGTATGCTGTCCGCCTGACGTTTGAAAAATTCGTGATCCATTCCAAGCACCACGAGCCCACATCCGCTGAGCCTACGTCACGGTCGCTGTCATTGGCGCGGTGTAGTTGCAAATTGCTCTGGGCCATGACCCCCCACCTTGCATTTTCGACGGCTGCTGAAGTCGTCGGCTGCTACATGCTCATTAAGTACATGCCTCCATCTGGACGCAAGTACAAACCTGCTATGTACATGAACTCATTTTGGAGTAACTTTGTCGTGGTTAGTGCCGAGTTCTGCACGCGCAACATTTGTAACAACGAGACCGTTCGCGGTTTGGCGCGGAGGCAATTGAGGGAGTCCGCTCAGCAAACCGCACATGGCGGCAATTCCAAGCACCGCCACGCTCGACGCCGATACTCGTGGCGCTCATCGATCAGTCGATTTTTGGTGATTTACTTGCGTGCTCTCCCAGGAGTTGTATCTTCCCTGATAGCCATCGTCTACGTTCACTCGATCAGCTTGTTCGCGTCAATTGACCACCAGTCGGAGCTGATGGCTTTTGCCGTCGGTAACATTGCGCTTAAGCTTACGCTACAGGAAGTAGCTAAACGTCATTTGCTATCGACGAAAGTCCCATTACCACGACGCATTATGATTGTGCTGGTCTCCACTCCAACAATTTTAGTTGACACGCAGGTGCGAATGCTGTTGATGCGGCTACAAAACGTGACGATCTCTGTCCTGGGCTCCGCACTGCTGGCTCTAGCAGAGATATCTGTGCGCGCGTTCAAGTCGCTGATGGTTCATCGTGAGGTTCACCATTTACTGAAAAAGCGTATTGTCCCAGTGTTTGAGAAAGCCCGGCGGCGAGGTACTGATAGTGAGACGCGAAATGAACTGCAAGCAAAGAGGCGGTCAACGATGCCACCCCGACCATCCACAGATGAAATGGACGCTCGCCGGCAAAGACACCTCGTTGTGCATGCAGCAGAAATCTATGCAGACATGTACGCGGAATATATGGCTATGGGTTGCTCGTACGCCATCATGCTCTTCTTCTGGGACCACCCGCAGTACCAATTCGTCTCTGGAGCTGTCAATAAACCGGAGGCCACACGACGCTTGCACCAGTTTATCATCTTCAGCTTCCAGGTAGGCGTAGAGGTTATCGTCGACTTCCTTGCTTGTAACGTAGAAGTCCTGCAAGGCGTCGACTTCGGCAGCTTCGACCAGAACGACCCGTTCCTAACGTTCTTCATGGCAATTCTCGCCTTCGCGAACGTGTCGATCTCCGCCGGCCTGTACATTCATTCGTGACGAGGCGGGAGTCAAGGTCTAGATGCACTTGATGAGCAAGCCCACCACCGGAGACCGGTGAAGCAACGGTGCTCAGACCAGGTGGCCGTTGCAATGCTCAGTAAGCTGTGGGATGATCTGCATACGAACTTGAGACGGACCACAACGTATTTCGAACAGCATGACGGTCAAGGCACCTAGCACTCTTGCACGAGGCTGAATGCACGGCGCCGGCCACTCCTTGCTCATTTCTGAAAGCACTAAGTCAAGCACAGCAGTCTCGAGAAGTACCTTGGCAACCGAGATGAAGCTCTACAATGCGTTGGTGTGGATCACCATGATCACGCAAGCGTCAGCGGCATCCAGGTCCTCTGGTTTATCCTCGCGTAGTGGGCTTAACGGATGGTATCCTTGCTCAGAATCCACTTTTTCGGACGAAGGAGGCTCTGAAAACCAAGACGCTGAGTGTGCTGTTTACACGGCACCGTTGTGTTACCCCGACATCTGCGAGGCCACAGGTTCCAAGGATTCGACAGTCGACATCTTCGTGAAGCGGGTGCCTGCTACAAACGACTCGGAGTCTGCGTCCAACGTGTGGATCATGCAAGGCGGCCCGGGTGCTTCATCCACCGCTAGTGCGTTCTCCATATCTGTCTCGATTGGACCCTACGTTCCTTACTAACCTGTGGTGTACGTGTTTCTGTTTGCTGCAGTGGAGTCGGCCATGGTAGAGCTTCACGCCCGACTCGATGGAGCAGTGAACGTGTATACGATGGACCACCGTGGTACCGGGCGCAGTACATTGCTGGATTGCGTGGCAGCACAAGCCACAACAACGGGATCACCGTGGGGCAGCTCGATTGATACGTCGGAAGTTCCTGCTTGCGCAAAAGATCTGGAGGAGAAGTATGGGAATATGTCTTCGTTCTCTATGACGAGTGCCGCAACGGATATGGCGACGTTCATCTCTAACTATTCAAACGGTGCTAATACGATTGTGTACGGCGTGAGCTACGGAACGGCACTGGTGGAGCGAGTTATTCACTTGAACCCCTCCGAAGTGACTGGATATGTTCTTGACGGAGTGGCGACGAGTTCGGGGGCATCTGGTAAAAACAGTTTTGAGTATTTTTCAACATGGGACGCTGATTTCGGCGACGTTGGCGACGCATTCATGGCATTGTGTGCAACGAAAAGCGAATGCAGTGGTCGTTTCGAAGGGAGCAGTCTATCGTCCACACTTCAGGGCCTCATCACAGAGTTTGACACCAATCCCAACTCGACGTGCGCCGCCCTCGTGAGTGATGTAAACAGCGACCGGAATACCGATTCAGCATCGTACATCCTACGCGAAGCACTGGGTTCGCTGCTACAGAGTGCAAGGTTGCGCACGCTGATCCCACCTGTCGTCTACAGATTGAACCGCTGTGCGCCCAAGGACATCGACGTACTAACACACTTCTTCACATCCTTAAACGCGTATCTGGCTTCTCCAGACGAAGAAAACGCGTTTGAATCAACACTGCTTTACTACCTCATTGTCTTCTCCGAAATGTGGGAGAAACCAGAGCCGTCCACTTCGGAGATGCTTGCTCGGTTCACAAATACGACGATATCTAACGGGGGAACATACTCTGAGGTTTCAACGTATTGTGCTTTCTCAAAAGAAATTTCGGCGGTGTGCAATCAACTCGACGTAGGCGACTATGATGCCAACGGAATCATCTACGAGCGGGACGAGTACTGGAACAAGAGTGCTACCATTCTAAGTCAAGCCAGTGTTCTCCTGCTCAGCAGCAAGCTGGATCCGCAGACACCGCACAAGTACGCTGAGTATTTGTTGGATGCTCTTGACGGCGACAAGAAGGAGTTGATCACGTTTGAATATGCTACGCATGGTACGTTATGGACGACCCCGATGGATGATAATGATGATGCGAGCGATACGTGTGGTATGAAGTTGTTGGTGTCGTATGTGAACAACGGTGGTGATCTGGAGAGTTTGGATAAGTCATGTGTTGGCGAGATGCCTGCTTTCAACATAACAGTGCCACTTACGTACCAACACTATTTCCTGAGCACGGGTGATGCTTACGATGGCAGCTATGACTCGAGTTTGAGCTCGAGTGAGTTAACGGATGGCACAGGAAGCTCAACATCAAGGGATAAGTCGAAGTACAAGACGCTATTCATCGTGTTCTTGGTGCTCTTCGTGGTAGCTCTGGTACTTGACGCTTTCTTCGCATATCGTTGGTGCAAGCGCAACCACAAAAAAGAAAGCGGCAGGGCAACTGACGACTTGCCGGAGCATGTCGAGATCTCAACGCCGGTTGCTGCAGGGGCATCATTTCCTAAGCTGTGCACCTCTTTTACAAGACAGCACGTGAAGTAAATAGGAGTTCCCATCAGAGAACGCAAGTTGTTTCGAAAGGGTTGAATTGACGGAAGTTCATGCTGTTGGAGCTCGACAAATACTAAAAGTTAATCTAAGCAAAGGAAGTGAGAATTTGGCTTGTTCGGGTTGAAAAATTGACAGCAAGTACGATTCACTTTCGTTAGTAGGTTCCTTGTGCTTTGACACGCAAACAGGAAGCTGACAGATAAGCTTCAACTCGTTTTGGGTACACCAAAATAGAGAGCAAGTAGCATCGCGTATCAACCCGACAAGCAAAACGGACGTTGCATTGCTCACTCAGTTCAGAAAATATTCCGTCGGCACTTTGCTGGACGCAAGAAGCGTACTGCGCGACGATCATCCAACATTTTGCCGGTTGAGATGAGGTTGTTCCTTTCCATCGCGCTGGCGGCGGTGGTTGCGCAGACCTCGGTTGCTTCCTCGAGCAGTGACTTGAATGGATGGTACCCCTGCTCGGAGTCAACCTTCGCTGACGAAGACGGTTCAAGCGACCAAGCCGCAGAGTGTGCCGTCTACAGCGCGCCATTGTGCTATCCCGATATCTGCGAGACTCCCGACTCTGTCGATTCGACCGTCGACATTTTCGTGAAGCGGGTGCCCGCTGTTAGCGACCCTGAAACTGCACCTAATGTGTGGCTTATGCAAGGTGGTCCGGGTGCTTCATCAACTGCGAGTACGTTCAACGGGTCTGTTCTGGCGATAGCTGTGGCTTTTGTCGGCACTCACTATGAGTTGTATGTGATTTGCAGTGGAATCAGCTATGGTGGAGCTGCACGACCGATTAGATGGAGCCGTTAATGTTTACACCATGGATCATCGCGGTACTGGTCGCAGTACATTGCTGGACTGCGTAGCTGCGCAGGTGACAACAACTGGGTCACCCTGGGGCAGCTCGATTAAAGCATCAGAAGTTCCTTCCTGTGCTCAAGCTCTGGAAAAGAAATATGGGAATCTCTCGTCATTCTCCATCACAAGTGCCGCTACGGATGTAGCAACATTTATTTCTGATTACTCGAACGGATTTAGTACTATTTTGTATGGTGTAAGCTACGGAACAGCACTGGTAGAACGCGTTATTCATTTGGATCCGCCCGAAGTAACTGGATACGTTTTAGATGGAGTTGCTACGAGCTCTGGAGCGCCTGATGGCAAATTTGAATACTTTTCCACCTGGGATTCTGACTTTAGCGATGTGGGTGATGCGTTCATGGCACTGTGCTCAACAAAACCAGAATGCAGCGAGAGGTTCGTATCAAGCAATCTTCCTCTCACCCTTCAGAACCTACTTTTGAAATTCGACAGCGAGCCCGACTTGACATGCGCCACGTTGGTAAGCAAATTGAACAGTGATCAGAGCAGCGATCCCCCTTCATACATTTTACGGCGGGCGCTTGGATCACTGTTGCAGAGTGCACGCACACGGTCTTTGATTCCACCTGTCGTGTACAGATTAAATCGCTGTGCTTCAAAAGACACCAATGTGCTTACTCACTTCTTTACGTCTTTAAATGCCTACCTCACACACACCAGCGAAGATGATGCGTATGAATCGACACTGCTCTACTACCTCATTGTCTTCTCCGAAATGTGGGAGAAACCAGAGCCGTCCACTTCGGAGATGCTTGCTCGGTTCACAAATGCTCGAATCTCCAATGGAGGAACATATTCTGAAATCCCGCAGTATTGTGCTTTCTCAAAAGAAACTTCGGCGGTGTGCAACCAACTCGACGTAGGCGACTATGATGCCAACGGAATCATCTACGAGCGGGACGAGTACTGGAACAAGAGTGCTACCATTCCAAGTCAAGCCAGTGTTCTCCTGCTCAGCAGCAAGCTGGATCCGCAGACACCGCACAAGTACGCTGAGTATTTGTTGGATGCTCTTGACGGCGACAAGAAGGAGTTGATCACGTTTGAATATGCTACGCATGGTACGTTATGGACGACCCCGATGGATGATAATGATGATACGAGCGAGACGTGTGGTATGAAGTTGTTGGTGTCGTATGTGAACAACGGTGGTGATCTGGAGAGTTTGGACAAGTCATGTGTTGGTGAGATACCAGCATTTACTCTGACACCTCCACTTGCTTATCAGTACTACTTTTTGAGCACGAAAGACATTTATGACGGTGTATACGACGCAAGTCTGGCTGCGATGGTAACGGGTTCGAGTTCTAGCTTAGCCGGCTCTGGAACCAGCATCCCATCAACAACGACAAAGGAAAATTCGACATACAAAACTGTTTTTATCCTATTTCTCGTACTCTTCGTGGCAACGCTAGCTTTAGCTGGTTTCCTCGCGTATCGTTGGTACAGGCTCAAACGCGAAAAATCACATTGTAGGCCAACTGATGACTTACCTGAAAATATCGAGATCGCAACCCCAGCAGAAGTATCATCGTCTCCGGAACTTACATCTTCGTTCTCAACACAGCGAGTTCAATAAACAGATGTATAATATTTCCATGCTTTGCAAATTCTACTGTAGATGACACATCTTACTCATCGAAAACTACTCTTTCATCTACAGTTTAACTTTGTGGATGAGAGGCCTGCGTAGCATCGCTCGAGTGTTGCAGGAAAACAGTCTGGATATGCCTCGAATATGTGTTGACGGATTTGCGCAAGAACTTGACCACCACCAGCGCAATATTTACATGTATTATTCACTTAAATCTTTCGTAGTATCACTTCTTGCTATCTTGGATCGGATTCTTCAGCGCTCTATCGCATGTATAACCCAGCAGAAATTGCGACATTGGAAAATGCCAACATCGCTAGGAAAAATACCAGGAAGGATCATTTTGATCAAAACTCTTTAATTCCACGCCTTCAGCAGCTTCAAGTGTGCAAGCCACGAAATCTACCTAACTTTAAGGAAGCTGTTCTTAATGCTGGCATCACCTGGACAGGCTTTATCTAATTCGCGACTGTCAGTATTGGCGTTGGGGTAGCGAATGTAGGGCTACCCCAACGCCAATACTGACAGTCAAACACGTGGTACACCCATTCCCAAGAACATGTCACGGCGAATGTAAACCACCGCCGTGACATGTTCTTGGGAATGGGTATACCACGTGTTTGGCGCTGCACGACCAAGGACTTGACGGCACGTACAGCGATTTCTAAGCCAGCAAGCAGCACGGTGCCGACGACGGATACATTAGTGCTTGATTGTCGAAGTAGCACCATCCGTATCTGAGTATCCACTAGAATCGTTGGTGTCGCCACCAGAGTTACCATGACTCTCCTGGAAACTGGCCGGCGACTCGAGATCATAAGGTACTTTGCGAGCTCTTGTAAAATTAACTTCAGGGCAATGCTGGCACTAGTGAATGCTAGAAGCTCCCATTGACCTTGCTGGAAGTTAGTATTGAAACGCAGGATTTCATCGGAGCTCAATTCTGACACGTCTGCTCCTTTCGAGTGCTGGCAAGTGAGCCACGTACGGTCTCTGTTTGGAAGATATGCCGTACAAACACATCGGCGATCACCATGATGTAGAATCCCCAAAACGCCGCGATATAGGCGCACGGCTTGAACTGGTGCCACGACTCTGATACAAATGAATACATGACGAAATCCCCATCGACTACAATAATTGACGACAGCACGAGATGTGGAGCCGTTCTTCTTAGTAACTTCACAGTACATTGCAGAATACTCAATCGCCGCATTTTGGATTCGCCAGTACGATTGGCAACGCCTTCAACAAATTGTTCTGGTAGCAGCTTCGTAGCCATCAAGATAACCATACAAAAACGGAAAATACACCATAAAACCATGCGATGTTGGCAGCACTAAAGGCTGCATACGTTTGCTGGCTTGGTGGAAGCCCCGTGAATACGTTTCCCAGTAAAACAGTAGGCGAACAGCCAACCTACCGCAATGCACAGTAAGGCGTTGCGTAATACAAGCGTGAGGTCTTTTCAGCGGTTGGACGCACGATGCCATTATATACAAATTTGTGAACAGGTTGCTGTTCGCACCGTCCAGGCAATTCTTACCGCTCTAATTGTTGAACAAGACAGCCGAACATCAACCCAGAATAGCGGTACCTATTCCAGGAATGGTGACCCTAGAGCTTTGTTCACTTGAGACCCGACATGATCATCAACGAATGTTGATCACAGTTACAGCAGGAGTGAGCGAAGACTCACCCCACGTGATTCGACGTCAATATATTACCGCTATATAGTAATTTTCGCTATTTTGACCATCACGGAAGTGAAAAGCAAAGTCGGCACTATTCACGAGCGTCGTCAACAAATACAATCGACTGGGTTGTATCCTGATACTTCGCTTTAGCACCACCGTTCACAACACGATGATAGCCGCCAGAGCCCCGGCCAGCTCGGCCGGTGGCAACTGCGCGACCGGTAGTAAGGTACAGGAAACAACATGCAGCCACCAATACCATCAAGCTCATGTTCCAGCCGAGAGGAAGTCCAGCGCTGAGTTGCTCGGCCAACAGTTCGGACTCTATAGAAAATGTCACCTTGCGCTGAAGCGCCTCCAGGTACAAAAAGGCACCCGTGAGCCATGCAACCAGCTCCGATGGGCTACTCTGCCTCTCATTCGCTTCGGAGCCATGGCAAGACAATATCGGCTGCTTTTCAAAGTGCTCAACAAAATGGATACGTTCGTCAGCATCCTGGACACCAATCTGTTCTAGCAGAACAATGGTGTAGCACAAATCCAGACATAGCGTGCTCAATTGCTCGACTTCGTCAGAAGCACGAGAGTTTGCTTCCAATCCAGGTACTGCTGCACCAGATACTACGTCCTTGTGTGGCAAAGCACACACACTCTTGGCAGCATTCCGCAGAACCGGAAGAGCTGGAGTTGGTAACTGCAGCAGAGGTACATCTTGGTCCTCCAGCTTGTTGCTAACGTACTCCAGCACCCGACTTGCGGTTAGCACTGCCTCCTTCAACACTCCTGAGGCATAAAAAGATCCGAACCCTTGAGGCTGCGGCGCACTGCCCAGGACACAGAAATTCTCAGGAGGACAATTGGCATTGCTCGAGGCGACATGCGATCGGATGAGCATCATGCACTTGTCCGCGTCGCCAGTGCCTTGCAACGTCACATTCACACCCTTCACACCCTCTACAGCCGGAGCATAGTCCCGCAGAAAGCAAGGATGCTGAAGTGCGTCCGAATCAGCGTTTTTGATCTTCTCTTGCTGCAGCTTGACTACAGCCTGTTGAACTTGATTTCGGCCAAATCCTGGATACTCCCGACCGTAGAAGTCGCTGATGTTGAGCGCCACATTCACCTGTCGTTGTCTCTTGCTGCGTCTCCACCGTTCGCGCACGTCAAAGACCATTTCGGCGGAATCCGAGTCCGACTCGGAGGTGAGTTTGCCAGCTCGTCCCCCGGCATCCACATGCAGCACCCCAAAGACTTCGACCTGTCCAGGACTCAGCGACGGGGCCACTCGTCCCAAGAAGTAGTTGGTGCCCACTACGTGGAAGTAGCGGCGCCACGTGGCCGACAGCACGCGCAGGTCGCCGCTGGTGGCGACGCTGTCTGCGTCCTGATGCTGCAGCGACGGCGCGTTGAGCGCGAAGGGGAAGCGGCCGTCGGCTCTGGCCCGGTCTTGGAGCTGGTCCAGGCGTCTGGTGGCTCTGGCGGCGGCCGTCCTAGCCTCGTCCTGCGTGTCGGCGTCGGCCGCGAGCTCCGCGTCCGCCACGACGAAGTGCGCGAAGCACAGCGCCGGGTCCACGCGCGGCTTGAGCCACTCGGCCGCGCGCTCGAAGGCCGGGCACAGCAGTCGATAGGCCTCGTCCGCCCTCTTCTTCTCGTCCGCCGGCTGGTCGCGCGCCGTGTCGCGCAGCACCGAGGCCAGCGCCGGCCGCTGGTCGTGCAGGCTGATGGCGTCCTGCTCGTACGCGTTCTGCAGCACCAGCACGCGCGTGTGCGTGCGCGCCGCCACCACGAACACGCGGCAGTGCGCGCGCGCGGGCGGCGGCATGGGGCCGCCCAGCGCCGCCGCGCGCGCGGCCTCCGCGCCCGCCAGCAGCAGCGTCGCCAGCAGCGGCAGCAGGAAGCTCCTCGACGCCATTTTCTGAACAGTAATAATCCTCTCTCTCCCCGTATCAGATGGTGTGGCCCACTATAAATAGGGCTTCAATGACGTCGCCCAGTTTCGCGTGGTCCACGCCTACCGCCGCCAGAACTGCCACACACTATTGTGTGGGCCAACGCCAGATGTGCCACACACTATTGTGTGCGGGGGAGCATAACGGCTCCTCTCCGTCTTCCCGCCGAGCATGGGCGAGTCGTCGGGGCCGCGCTTCCTGCTGCGCGCCTGCGTGTTCCTGCTGGTGCTGATCGGCAGCCTGCTGCAGCTGGCCTTCTTCGCGCTGCTGCCGCAGATCCGGCTGCACGCCGAGTTCTGCAACGCGACGCTGGCGGCGCGCTCGCTGCTGGCGCCCACGCCCACAAGCGCCGAGCTGGCGCCGCCCATGCGCCTGCTGTTCCAGTCGCTGTACGTGTCGCCGCGCGAGCTGGCGCTGCAGCAAAAGGAGGAGGAGCGACGGCGCAACGAGGTGGCGGCCGAGCCGGCGCAGACCATCCGCGGCAAGCAGCAGAAGCCCGAGGCCGAGCTCCAGGGCTTCCGCGACCCGCTGGGCGGCGAGGGCGAGACCTTCCAGGCCGAGACGCAGGCCGAGACGCAGGCGCTGCGTCTGCAGCAGCAGCTGGAGCGCGAGGAGGAGCAGGAGCGCGAGCGCCAGATGAATCTGCCGCCCGGCTTCTTCCTGCAGACGCGCGGCCAGGGCCACGAAGCCATTCGCTCCAAGTCCGCCTACTGCATCAATGTGGTCACGCCCAGCGACTCGCCCGGAGTGCTACTGGACTTCGAGTTGTATCTGAACGCGCTGCCGTCGGCGCGCCCTGTGTACGCGTACAGAGGCAACGGTGAACAGGAAGGAGGCAGCGCCAGCGACGGCGACGGGAAAACGGTTAAGCGACTGGACATGCCCACGTCCGTCATCGACATCTATCTGGAGCGGCACCCCGTAGACAAGAAGTACTACCCGGATTTCCATGCGCCAAAGGAAAAGTCTATCTGGATGATGCAGAACGTCGAGTTCTTCGACCGACACGAACTGGACAACCCGACTGTGGGCGTGATGGTGGTCAAGAACCGCATCGGACTCAAGAAGGTGCTCGAGTACAGGCATCGACACCAACTCTCGTACGCAGTGTTCTACACCAAGCACACGAGTCGCGACTTGTATCAACCTGCGGTGCAGCGTGATTGGACATCGTTTCTTCATTTGGCCGGGTGGAGTCCGTTCAAGAACACACGGGTGATTCTCCAGGCGTGGGCGCTGCATCCGGAGTGGCCTCAGCTAATTATCCGCGTGATCAAGGCTGACCTGTGTGAATGGATTGAGGAGCAGTTCGGCACAAAAGACTCTTGGCGATTGCAGAACGTGGACTACGCATGTGGCTCTGTGCCCGCTGAGGAGAAAGACCGATTGCAGAATCAAATTGGGCTGCATTTGTGTCCAAGCGAGACAGAAGGGTTCGGCCACTACATTAACGAGGCTCGTAGTGTCGGCGCACTTATTCTGACTACGAATGTACCGCCAATGAATGAGCTAGTGGACGAGAAGAGCGGCGTGCTCGTAGGAGAGCCGCACGCATGGTGGTGGCAGACGAAGGGAGACTTATTTATGCCGCTAGCACATGTGGACGTGGCAGACATTGAGCGGGGCGTAGAACAGATCTTGTTGCTGTCCATAGAGGAGCGCAAACGTATGGGCCGGCGCTCACGGGCCAAGTTCCTCGAAGACCGCGCGTATTTCCTCAACGCTATGACCGCACTGGAAGAGAGCCTCTGCCAAGACGAGATTCGAATCGAGAAATTACAGCCCTATCTGTACTAGCGACCGGCAAGAACTTCGATGGAGTCCCCAAAAGCGTCATGTGGCTCGCCCGTGATGCGCCGGGAGTGCTCGATGGCCACTTCCAACCCGGATAGATAGAGAAATAGCACCTGCCTGGCAGTCTAGCTTGTAAGTAGTAGCATAGTTGTCATCCATGACACGCACGTGTTCGATCTTGTCAAGCGTAACTTGAGTAAAGTCAACAGAGCTAGACAGGAGAGATCATGAACACGATAGACCCCAGCTTTCCACTACATATTTACTCGCCGTACAGCAGCGGCGAAGCAAACTGCTAAACTCGAAACAAATTCACATTAGATTATGATCATCATCCCATAGAATGCAGCCAGCCCCTCGCTTCTTTCCTGCTGTGCTCAGGCCCGAGGCCCCACGAGCTTATACATATATGAACACGCTTGAGGATCATTCTCACGCAGTTGACTACGCTTCCATCGGCGAGTCTAGGTCGTCATCCTGGACGACTCCAACGGCCTTCAGTTCCTGACGGCGCTGGAATCGTGCCCTCAAGACACCTCGAAAGAGGTCAACAGCAGCCTTAGAAAGGGCCACGGCCACCATTGGGTTCTCGGTCTCCAGACGCACGAGGTTGGGTGCGATGACGATAGCTAGCTGGTCCACACCCATGTGGTTGTGGGGTTGGTACTCCGCCACATAAGCCAGCAAATCCGCTAACCACAGCACAATGCAGCGCTCCAGGTCCCCCAACAGACTCAGCACTTCAAACTCTACGTTTTCCGCCGACGCGAGGCGCTCCATCTCGCCTGCAGGAATCTCGTGCAGAATGGGCGCCGGCAGTTCGCGAAACCAGAGCTTGATCAGGTCGGCGAGCACGCGCACGTCGTGCTTCGCTCCACGAAAGGCGCCGCAGTTGATGTCCCGCATGGCTTGATCGCGTTCGGCCTTGCTCGGCGATTCCCGGAAGATGTGAGGGGTCAGGTAGCCCTGCTTGGCGACGAAGTGCTGCTGCAGCATCACCAGCACGGCCGGGACTCGCTCGTCGTAGCCCGGGACGGCGACGCGGGGGACCTGTCGGAACGGCAGCTTGAAGTGCTGGTTCAGTATCCGGACGGGGTCGTTGCCGTTGATCGGATCCAGACTGCCGATCATGCTGGACAAGCTGAGACTCCCGGGGGGAGCTGAGCTCGTGCGTGTCCGCTTGGCCCGGCGGCCTGCTTTCAGGACCGGGGACGACGCGTCCAGCGCACAGACGGTGTCGGCGCGTCCCCGGTCCGAGGCGCCGCTGACCAGGTAGTCGGCGAAGTTGTCCGGGATGCCCTCGAACCGGGCCTCCTGGAAGTTGTAGTGGATGTGCACGTCGTGCTTGAAGCCGTAGGGCGAGCCGATCTCCAGGAACGCGGCGAAGTCCTGCTCGCCATCGGCCTGCGGCGCGTGCGACGGCGACGACGGCGAGCCGCTGTCGCTCTTGACGGCGGCGTGCTCGGGCAGCTGGATGTTGAGCATGGCGGTTGCTAGCGGAGACCGCGTGGGCGGGCCTCGTCCACTCGGATTGTGACCGGCGATCTGCGCACACGGCGACAGCCTGAATAAGATTTCCGAAAAGAGGGCAGCATGGCGCGCGAAACGCGATCTTAGTGTCGCCGTGAAAGGGCGCGGTACCTGTGCAAGCCTCCGGCGCGGCGGGGGGTGGCGGAGCTGGGGCGCGGGCTGCTTCCTGGCCGCCTCGAGGCCGCGAGCGATCGCTGTTGATTTGACCGCAGAAAAGGTAAATTGGGCGGCGCGGCCGGCGGGGCTGCCGGCGGCGAGAGGTCTGCCTTCTCGCGAGAAGGAGCGAGCAAGCCATGCGGAAGACGCCGCGCGAGCCGTTTCGAAACCAATCGAGCACGATATCGTTATCGCTGCCATTTTTCCATAATCGACGTGCGCCGCACGCGCTTGCTGGTGTCGCAGTGCGGCCTCAACGTTGCGTGCTGCTGCCTGCCTTGCCACTACTTCGTCGGGGGCGCCGCCTCTCACTAGAGGTGCAGCAGCCTTGGAGGCGTGGCGGAGCTGCCACCGTCTCCACCGAGAGATGCTGCGTCCTGCCAGCGCCTTATATCGCTATCCTTCCAGCGCTGGCCAGCCTAATGGCTGGGTGCAGGTCCGGCCGTTACCGGAGCTTGAAGTTCGCCCGTTCCAGCCTTCCCATTGGCTGGTCCACTTCAACGTCGCCAAGGCCGTTACAGTCGTGCTTTGGGCGCTGTCGGCGGCCAGCGGCGGAGATGACCAACGGTGCCTGCAGTGCACTGGACCATGACAGCCTGCCCGCTCGAGTGAAGCTGTACGCTGGGCGGCTGGGCCCGCATCGAAAAGCTCGCTTTGAACTACGACTAAGATTTCTTGTTTCACTACACGCACGCACACAACTATCTGTTCCTTCCAGGCTGCGTGAGCTGAGTGCATTTAGAGGGGGCGTCTAGAATGCAAGCAAAACGCACATACCAGCTGGCCGCTTTCAGCTCATGGTCTTACTTCTAAGCTTTATCGCTTACGCATAGATTCGGAGATGCTCGGATTGAAGGTGAAGTCCGCGAAGGTGGAGCTGAGAACCATGGACTGGTGCGTGCACACGCTGTCTACAACCGGCTCGGACGTGAACTCGGCGTCGAAGTTGCCCACGTCCAGCTCGTCCTGCACCACTGGGTGCCACGGCGGCGTCACCTCGCGCCGCATCAACGCGTCCCAGGACACACCGGCAAAAAATGGGTGATCGCGCAGCTCCTGCGCGCCACGAGATCCGAGGCGCTCGGTCGGATTGAACGTCAGCAGCCCGCAAATTAACGACGCAGCCTCCGGGGGCATCTCGGGAGGCATCATCGTGCTAACGGAGCCAGGAGTCATGATTTTCTTCACCATGATCTCGCGATTGTCGTCGAAAAACGGGTGCACACCAGTGAGCATTTCGTACAGGAATACACCAAGCGACCACCAGTCTACAGCGTAGCCGTATTTCTGCATATTGTACACCTCCGGAGCCAAGTACTCGGGGCTACCCACGAGCGTCTGCGCACCTTTGTCCGAAACTACGTTAAGCTTGGACAGCCCAAAATCTGTAATGCGCAGGTGGCCAGAGGCTTCGACAAGAATGTTCTCGGGCTTGAGATCACGGTACGCCACCTTCAATCGGTGAAGATGCTCAAGACCCAGCACCAACTCAGCAGCGTAAAATCGAGATAAATCGTACGAGAATCCATCGTCGGACATGTGATGGAAGAGTTCTCCACCAGAGCAATAGTCGGTCACAAGATACAGTTTATCCTTTGTCTGAAACGAGAAGCGCAACCGTGCGATGAATGGATGGTCAATCTCTTCAAGAATGAGGCGCTCCGTCTTGATGTGTTCCTCCAGACCGTGACGAACCACGTTCTTCTTGCGCAGCACCTTCATGGCATACACAACGTGTGTGTCTTTCTTGCGCACGAGGAAAACTTTTCCGATCGATCCTTTTCCGATCACCTTGATCAAATCAAAGTCACTGACAGACACTCCATGGGAATGATGACTGGAAGAGTTACTGCCGCGGCTACTGGCGATTGATGCGCGCATAGCCGACGTACTCGCATCTGTGTCCAAAGATGATCGACGGGCAGTTTTCCGGTGGTGCGGAGACTCGCTCGCGTTAGCACCCATTGCCGTACTGAGGCGACGACTTTGCTTTCGAGGCTTTAGAGAATCCAGACGGTGGCGAATGACGTTTCCGAGCCAAGTTCGTGTTTTGGCTTCCGACTCCGAAATGAACTGAGCAGCCCCGCAACCACGATCACGTGCAGCAACGAAGTACGTGAACGTTGTCTCCAGTGAGAGGCTGATCGTCCGCGCCTTGTTGCTGCTGCTTCGCTTGGAAAGCGCTGATGAAGGAGCCGCCGATGGCGAGGCCTTACCGTCAGCCGACGGAGCTGATGCTGTGAGGTCTCCAACAGATAAGCAGCTGCACGAAAGCTTTTCCTCTTCTGCCGGAATATGTCCACCAACAGGAATTTGGCCGTCACCCTTGAAATTAATAGCCCGTTGTCGCAAGAACTGGGCCACAGCTGGAGATGTTGTAGCAGGATCCAAACGGTAGGCACCCTCAGCAAACACTAGCGCATTTACGCGCTTAACTACCTGCTCCTCGCGCTTCTGGATAAGTGTTAGCACAGACTTTGCACCAAACGAGTATGCCAAAAAGTACACGTTGCGAGCCTGAGCGCGCGAGATGATGTTGTCCCAAATGTAAAGCATGTGCTCATCCGGTGAAGAGTTGCCGCGGATTGGAAACGTGTCGTTGCCGATCGTCACATTGTTCGTCGATGGATTGAGCACGGCAACACCAAAATTGCAGGCGGTAGCGCGACGCATGACCGGCAGCATCGAGCCCAACTCCAGCCCTTCCTGAATCAGTAAATCTCGACTCCAGATACCGGGCTGTGCTCCACGCCCGCCGTTGACCACAACAAGCAGATTGCCGTTCGTGCGCCAGTCCGACGTCAGAAACACGCTCGATCGGGCATCCTTCGGCTCGTCCGGACGTGGGTCCAGCGGAACGCGAGCCTGCTTGAAGGCCAGCTCGGCCAGCATTTCCATCTGGATGTGGAAGATCGCGGCCTTTACGATGTCATCCAGCTCGCCAGCACGACGCTCGTCGCTCATGAGTTCGTACACGGCCTGATTAGTCCGGCAATGCCGCAGCGTCCCCGCGTCGTCGAAGTAGTAGTCCAGCTCCTCGAGCGACTCGAGCTGGTCGGTGAGCGCGATGCTGCCTCGCGCCAGCGCTTCGGTGTCGCCCGTGACGCTGCTGGCGCTGCTGTCCCCGAACTTTTGCTTCTGCAGCCGCACGGCGTCGTCCGCGCTCATGCACAGCACGTACTGCTTGCCGTCCTCGCAGCTGGCCGGGTCCGAGACCTGCTCGAGCGACGCGGCGTGCAGCACCACGCAGGCCTCCAGCAGTCCGGGCGGCCGCTGCTCCACCTCCACGTCGTCGTCATTGCAGCTCTGTCGTCACGTACACAACGCGCCACAGTCCAGCGTCAGCTATTAATAGACGGCGCCCCCCATTGGCTCGGCCTGTCCGCGCCCGCCAATAGGAGGCGGGCGCCGGATAAGCCGCGCAGCAGTCACCGACCATGAGGAACTCGTTGACCACCGAGAGCCACGAGTCCGTGGGCATGACGAAGGCCATGACGGGCGCGCCCACCTCCACGCGCGCGCCGCGCGCACCCGCCAGCTGCACGAACACGCGTCTGCTGTCCGCCATCGCCGCTTGTCGCTCGTCCAGTCGCGCTCGCTGCGGTGCCGTCCCCTGGCTTGGCGTTCCTAAGTTCTTTTGCGGCCCGCGCCGCACTTAAGCGGGGCGAAGATCGGACCCATCTCCCTTCTATTTACAGCCAATCACACGACGTTTAATCTCGGACCCCGACCAATCAGCGCCGAGTGACGCTACATGTGCACGCAATGAGCCATTCCTCGACTCTCCCAGAATGGCTCTGATGCTGCGCGCTCGAGTGGCGTCCGCGGCGGCGCGCGCGGCCTCGCGAGTGTTCGCGCGCGCGACTCCGATGGCGCCTGCGGCCGCGCCGGCCGCCGCCTTCGCGGACCAAGCGCTGGGCCCCGTGGCCGGCGAGCCGCAGCGCCGCGTGCAGTACGACTCGCACATGCCCACGACGCCGCTGCAGAAGCTGGTGCTGTCCGTGACGTCGGCGCTCACCGTGTTCTCCAACCCGGAGCGCGGCGACATGCTGGCGGCGCTCGGAGAAGTCACGGGCCGCGACGCGCTGCGCCGCATCCATGCGCGCATGTGCGCGGACCCCGTCGGCGCGCGTATCTTGGCCGAGAAGCCCGTGATCCGCAACGACAAGATCGACATGGCCTACCTGCGCGCGCTGCCCGCCGACTCGTTCGGCCGCCACTACGCGACGTTCATGGACTCGCACGGCTTCGACGCCGACGGCCGCTCGCTCGTGCGCTTCGTGGACGACCCCGAGCTGGCCTACGTCATGCAGCGCCACCGCGAGTCGCACGACTTCTGGCACACGCTGTTCGGCGTGCCCCCCACGGTGCTGGGCGAGATCGCGCTCAAGTACGTCGAGATGGCGCACTCGCAGCTGCCCGTGAGTGCGCTCAGCGCCTTTGTCGGCCCGCTGCGTCTCTCTAGCGAAGAGCGCTGTTTGCTCGTCAAGGTGTACGTGCCGTGGGCCAACCGCGCCTCGAAGAAGGCGCACTCGCTGCACTGCGTCATGTACGAGGAGGAGTTCGAGACGCCCATCGAGGAGCTGCGTCAGCGTCTGAACATTGAGGTCGCGCCTCCCCTCCCAGACTCGTCGGAGCACTATAAGCGCCACAAGAACGACATGCACTGATCGTAATGGCACGCAATACATGTGAGGTAGTACGCAATATCTTACGGGGCCTCTCTCACTGATAGCTTACGACTTGCCAACACCGAACAGATCGAAATCGTGATCGCTGTCACTCTGGTGCTCCTGCTCAGCTATAGACGCTTTCAGTGCTGCCACTAGCGCCTCAGTTTCGTCTTCTTCTGAAGCAACGTGAGGCTGCGCGCTATTTGCTTTCGCACTCCAACCCGGCGTGCTGGTTACATGCTCATCTGCCGTAGCTGTATGAACTTGCGCTTGGGTGTAGTCAATAGCGGGGTGGAGTACTGGCGGCGGAGCAACAGTCCCAAGAACTGGTTCGGTTGGGGTTATCGGGGTATTGGCGAGAGTGCTAGTTGCATCGGTAAGCTCCGGTACTGTTTTCGTAGTGGTGGAAGGTGGTGGGGTCGTTGAAGACGATGCTGCTTCTTGATGGCTATCAATCGGTAACACTGGCTGCTGGTCCGTTGATAAAGTTACCTGACTGAGAGCAGGTTCTTCGGGAGGACTCGCCATCGGGCCTGGGGTATTTGGTGACAGGAACGGGTTGTGCGCTGCTTCGCACTGGAAATCGTACGAGTAGTTCATATCCATGATTGGTTTCACATTCTTCTTCTGCGAGTCCAGCGAACTCAAGCTTTTCGACACGGCCTGGGCGGATGGCGGTAATGGGAACAGCTCGTGGTATTCGGCACTAGACTCGCTAAACGCGCTTCGCCCTCCATCACTGGTCATACTGGTAGCCAGGCTACCGGGTGTGTGCTGACGTCGTGCCGCAGACGATTTGAATGCCGCATACTTGGGAATTGAATCCATGTCTAAACATTCGTACTCCCCCAAGCTCACGGGGCTTAACGGACCTTCCGGGGTATCTCCACCGGAAAGTGGGTAATCTGCACCAGCTCCAACTGTCGGCGGCGCAGCTCCCGCTGACGCATCCGGCAGGCTCTGCACACTGCTGCTGACTGAAGCACCAGCACTACTTGCCCCTGCAGCATACGGGTCTACCGGGCGTCGATACGAATCCGTAAATGGATTCATAGCATCGTTGTCATTATCAACACGAAGAGAGCTTGAAGGTCTACCCGTCTGTCCGATAGTTCCGGACGACGCGGATCTCCCCAGGTCCTTGTTACCAAACATCTCCGAGAATGCTCCTGTTAGCTCATTACCGAGAGCCGACATCTCCGAGCTGAACTCCGCCGCAGTAGTTGACTGCGCACGGACCACAGGGGGCCGACCATCCTTCCCTGCCACAGTTGCTCCAGCCTTACCATTCGCAGGCGCATTCTTAAGTGTGATTGTAGCCGATAAAATCTGCAGATACGCATCCAGTTCGTCTCGGCAGCCTTCGGCACCGACTTCACCCGTCACCGCATATTCTGTCAAGAGCGTGTTGGCCAGCAGCACAAGCTCGCTGACCTGGTTAAGTCTCTTTTCCATCTTGCTGTTCCAGTCTCCCATTCCAACCACCCAGCGACCAGCATCCGCAACGTACGCGACGCTCGATCTGCGTCAGTCACAACATAAAGTAAGTCCACTCGCAGACGACCGCACAGACCTTCGCAATGACGCACTCTAGCTCGTCTCGGATCTCGTCTCGGTACTCGTAGCAGCGCTGGAACAGCAGCGCCGCCGTGTCCGTGACACCTGCACAGGCAGTGCAGACAGTTAGTTTCTCGTCAACATGACAATGGTTACTATGAGGAGAGAGTGGCGTACAGGTTGGCAGATTTGGTCCCATCCGCTGGAAGAATTTCTCAAAGTAAATGACCTGCCAGCATCGTCCACAGCACTCAACGTCAGCGTTGTGTCCGTCTCATACCCGTGGTGATGCAGGGCGAAAACCTTCTTCATGAACGTGGCCAGATGCTCCTCCACGCGGGCGATGGCCGTCATGGACTTGCCGATGCTGGAGATGGACTGGCCGGCACTGAAGATCGATGTCATGGCGGCTCGAGGGGGAGGCGCGAGGGCTCTGCAGGCGGCGGCGGCGGCGCTAGACTCGGTGTTCTTCAGTGCCGAAGAATCTCGATTGTAGGATGCTATAGCTTATCATATGTTTCTATAGGTCGAGCTGGAAGACACCCGGAAATGGCAATTGGCAGCCACTTCAACGAGAGCTTGGCGAGCTTCCAGCAAGGCTCGCTGGAAGCGGACGACAAGTGCTTTAAAATACGCGCGCATGTACGCTGTCGCGTAGCCTGTCGTTTGGATGAGGCAGTGGTGCATGATTGCCCCCCTGCAGAGGCTTGGAAGTGTACTTGGTGGATGCCATGGGTTTTTATTAAAGCATGCACATGAAGCAACGTAAAACAACTGATGGAATCAACACCTTCCTCCGAGAGTCTGCTCGACTTCCTTTAGTGGATACCTGCTGAAGACCGCTCACGCTAGTGGTGACACGTCCTCACGGCAATGGATGATAGCGCCGGTGCTCCAACGACCTAACCAAGTCACAAGGATGCGAGCTCCAGCGTGTTAACGGGCTGCGGTCCAGATTGTATACAAGCAGCCGAAGCATACGGCCCTGCACGTCAAAACGATCGAGCAAGTGATCGCCTGCGATGCAGCACCGATATGCAGCAGGATTTTGGTGCTGCTTGGTTGCTTGGCAGATCGTTCGGCCATTGCCCTGGCGCGTGGCCTCCGGATGGCATTGCTGCTGGGTGCAAGTGTATGCGTGGAAATGCATTGTTCACTCGCCAAGATAGAGAGCGCCCGTGCGCCACAGCTGCCGCAAACTCAACCTGTCCATCCTGTTGCTAACAGTGCAAGTCGCTGTGTACCCTTCAAGTAGAAGTGTTCATCAGCACACCGTGGCAGGGCGGCGTTGCTCAATGCGTATGTGGTCTCTTCGCCAGCGCTCCCTTGTGTAACTGAATAACGCCTGTCAGCACCGCACGTGCATTCTTTTCTCCTTGCGACGAACACTGTATTACCTGCACGTTTTCCAGCTCGCAGGAGGGAATCCAGTCACGCCCGCCATGGCGAGCTCGATTCCTTAAGCTGCGCTGTGTGTACATTTGCCTACAGATTGTTCGCTGGCATGCGCTCAACGAGCCCATCGAAGGCAAAGCTCAACACACAAGTCGGGATGGGAGATACCCAGATTACGGCGGCAGCACCGGCTGCAGTGCCCCAGCCCGCTGAACACGACGGCATGTGGCAAGGCGGAACACTACATTTTCGACATCTGAAGGCCATTTTGCTATTTGGTGGAATATTTTGCCATTTTAGTTAGCGCTGGATGCCAGCTTCGAGTGCTGCTGCATACTGTAGCAACGCGCACGCATGGTAAAGGCGACCAGCACTGCATCTGGTCGACCTTGGTAAGGAGCGATGTCTTCGTACAGTACTTGCGTCCACTTGATTCGGGGTCCAGAGGATGATCGCGTCGTCCTGGTTCGCGCGCGAGCACCTGAGGTGGCCAGCGCCGACGAGGCCGCTCCACAACTCTGCCAACCGAGCGGAGCTGGTTTCTGGACGGAGACCGAACAAAATGCGTGGCTGCCGCCGTGCCGACATTGAAAGGCTGCAAAAGTGTAGGATTGTCTGGAAAAAGGGCCCTCGGACGATTGACTTTTCGAGCAAACGCCAGCGAACTCCGCGGCGATGGCTCGCATCTCGAAAACGGCTGCCATCCCGGAGACCTGCGTGCGCTGCAAGCGGGAGCCGCGAAGGCTTTGCCCCCGTGCTCGCTCCGCTGTGAGAAAATGCTCCCGCGCCGGCGCATACTTTAATCAAGTGAACGGGGCCCAGTTCACAGATGACTCAAGGCGCGCATAGCCGCGCCGCTGGTCAACTCTCGGTCCCACTCCGAGCTCATAGAGTCGGAGCTTTCAGCAGTTTCGGTATCAAAAGCATCAGCCCGAGCGGCAGACGCCTTGCTCTTTACGCGCCGCCCACGCATTTGTTTTGCAACTCTGCACCGTTGCAGGCTCGTTCGGTTCGGTCTCACTCTGGAACTCACCGGCCGAACGACGGGTCTCTGCGTTTTTGGCGGGTGCGCAGGCAGGCAGACATGAAGGCCAACCACAAGGAGGGCAGCGGCTTCTACAGCGCCAATTCCGTTTACACCAACTCGGTGCAGGAGTCCAACTACGGCGGCATGGAGCACGGCCACTCCACAATGACCATGACCTACGGGCCCGACGGCCGCACCAGCTTCGACAGCCTCGAGCCGTCCGCCATGCTGGGCAACAACCGCTTCGTGGCGGGCAACAAGTTCTTCAACTACCAGCAGTTCGGCGCGCTGCGCGAGGGCGGCGGGGTCAGCCTCTTCTCCACGTCCTACTACGGTTTGCTGTTCGCTACGGCGCAGAGCAGCCTCATATACGCGGTGCTGCGCTACTGCATGCGCCCGACGCTGATGCACTCGCTGCTGCTGCAGCGGTCCGAGAGCTCCGTCGTGATCGAGTGTCTGCTGAGCATCCCCACGACGCTCAGCTTCTTCCTGGGACTGCTGTCCGACGTCGTGCCTATTGGCGGCTACCGACGCAAGTCCTACATGATCACGGGCACGCTGCTGAGCTTCCTCATGTGCATGGGCTTGATGATCCTCTCCGCCACCGTCGACGTCGACCATTCCACAGAGGACGAGCTCAGCAACTACATCATCTACTACATGGTGCTCATCATGGGTGCGACGTTCGGCACCATGCTCAGCAAGATCGCCACGGACGCTCGCGTTATCGAGCTATCCCAGCGTGAGCCTCTCACCACGCGAGGCACGCTGCAGATTAACTACCTGCTGTTCCGCACGGGCATCGAATGGGTCGGTCTCTGGTTGACCGCCGTTATGATCCGTTTCGACGACGACAAGCGAAACTACGCTCTGCGCGTGGACCCGTTCTGGGCCTACGCGATGCTGGCACTGCTGAGCCTGATGCCTGTGCCATTCGTGCTGCGCAACTGCACCGAGCGCACGGTGGCCCAAGCTGAAGTGGGCTTGATGAATGAAATTGTAGCAGAAGAAGGCAGCGTCGCCATGATCACCGCGGCACCGTCTACAGCGAGTGCTCGAATTGGGTCTTTTTTCAGGATGTGCCAGCAACGCGCCGTGTGGCAGCTCGTGCTTTTCCTGTGTATCCTGTTGGCGACGACGCGCTTCTACTTCGGCTCGGCAAACGCAGTCTTCGTCAGTCTTGCGGGACTCAACCCAAACACCACACTTGTGACCAACGCGCTCAAGTACGTCACGACCCTGGCGGCCATGGTATTGTGGAAGGTATTCTGGTCCAACTCGTCCTGGCGGCGCTGTGTGTGTCTTGGTATCGCTGTCATGGTAATTCCCGAGACCTTCAGGGCGATCATGATGCTCTATGTGCCATCGGTCCGTGGCCAGGCATTCTACGACACGCTGGGCTGTGTCACGGGTTTCACGGACGGTATCATCACTATTTTCTCGCTGATTCCGGCAACCGAGATTGCGGAGAATGGATCCGAAGGTGCTACACAAGGTATGCTGCTGTCATTCCGCAGCACGATCGCAATCGCCATGCGCACACTTAGCACTGACTGGATGGCAGATGTGGCCCCTGTAAGCCTCAACGACGGAACGAGCCGGCTCCTGTTGCTGCTGCTCATCTCTTACATTGTACACGCGATGTCGCTCTTCTCGGTGTTTTTGCTTCCCCGTCAGAAGTTGGACGCACAGCAGATGCGCGTCTACGGTGGCTACAGCAAGTTTGCATGCATCGCCATTTGGCTCATCTTCATCGTCTTCTTTGTGTACGCCATGGTGGTGAACCTCAAGGCCATGGTTGACATGGCCAGCGAGTAAAGGAGAACAAGTATTAGGCAGTAGTTGTAAGTTAAATATTGGGAACCACGATATGAACATTAGGAGCTGGTCAACGCCTCATGAATGGAATGTAGTGCTTGTCATGCGTTGTCTGAGCTGCAGCATTAACCACAACTTCTTTTGGTGATTCTTGCACTATTAATCAATTGTTGCGTTAGTCATTGGTATTCATCTGGTGATGTGATGCCACCATTGAAATACATACAGCTGGGAAAGCCACCAACTCAAGCAAACTCAGTGCTGGCTAGATGCTTTTCGAACAGGATACCTTCGACGTACGGATCCTCGTTGATCACAACTGTCTGCGTTTGTGTGTATCCCATCGACGAGTAGAACGCACGCGCCTTGTCCATTACGGCGCCAGTGCCCAGCCAAACCTTTTCGTAGTGGTGCTTTGCTGCCCATTTTTCAAGTTCCTCCACCAGAAGGCGGCCGAGACCGTGGCGTCGATAAGTTTCCTTCACGGACATGCGGCGCAGCTCACCTACGCCATCTCCTTTAGCCTCCAATGCGACCATGCCCACCACTTCGGTCGGGTCCGAACGAGGCGTTGCCACCCAAAAGTTCCCACCGGGGGTGATGTATGTAGCTTGGATGTTGCTCAAGTCTCCTGTCGTCACGGCCTCAGTCATATGCTGCTCTAATACTCCAGCGTTCATCTTGTGCGCGGGGTAATGCATCATTCCATCTCTAAAGAGCACCACAACCTGCGCTAAGTCATCGGCGCGGAACTGCCGCACAATGATATCTGTCGATCCAGCAGTCGACTCTATCTCGTCTTTCGGTGAACCATTTGCTTTCACAACGACAGAGTTTCGGAGGCGTTTCTCGAATGTATACGCTTCGAAGCGCGGAGACTCATTGACTACAGTGATGGCAGTCTGCTCATAGCCCATCGAGCTGTAAAACGCTCGAGCCTTATCCATTACGCCGCCGGTCGTCAACCACACCTTCCGGAACCCGTTGCTCTGTGCCCATTCCTCTAGCACGGCAATGAGCTTCCGTCCGACACCAAAGCGTCGGTACGTGTCCTTCACCGACATGCGACGCAGTTCGCCCTCCTGGTTATCTTTCGGCTCGAGTCCCACAATGCCCACCACTTCAGTCGGCTCCTCTTTCGACGTTGCCACCCAAAAGTTTCCTCCAGAAGTAATGTAAGTGCCCATTATGTCGGCTAAGTCGTCGTTTAGGGACTTTTGAAAGTACGCCTCCATTTGCTCCGGCAGGGCGCGGAACGGCGCGTACGACCGCATGCCGCCCTTGAAAACCTCCACGACTTGGGGCAAGTCTACCGCGCGGAACTGACGGATCACAATGTTGGCCGTAACTTGATTCGTGTCGGAGATTCCCATGGTCTGAGTCGAGGAAGTGCGAAGAGGAGTTCAAGTTGCGAAGTGTCTGCATACTGCTGGCCCCGCCCACCAGCGGCACGATTACGGATCGTAATCCGAGAGTGCCAATTACCATGGTACACTCCGCGTTTGTATTCCCAGGCTTTTGCGATACATGTGCTGTATGTACCGAAGTCTAGGAGGGGGTGAAAGCGATGTTGCTTGTCATGCCGGAACAACGCGCGCAGCACGCAGACATAAGCTGAGCCACACACACACTACTATAATTCCGATTGGCACCGTAGTGTTAAGTATTGCAAGGAATTGGTTTGGGCTTAGGCAGAGTGAACGATTTCCTGATGACACCAAGTTACGATTATCTTTAGAGGCCGATGACACCCGTTTTCAGGTTGTGGGGAATGTACGCAATCCACGTTTGTATGCCGTAATCGTCGCAAAGCCCATGATCCTCCGGGGAACGATATCCTGGATAACAATAGCCGCTGAGTAGTGCGTCGTGCGAGAAGGTCAGCAACGAGATCTACCGCTTTCGCCTTCGCTATCTCTCTAGCTCACCCTAAAACACTCCATCGTACGTTCCAGCAGGCAAGTTGGAGTACGCACGGCATCCGCATTGATGCACGCGTCACCAGAAGCGCTCATCGATGTTTACGACTGCTTCAGGCAATCATTCTTACACTTCTATCGCAATGCGTGCAATACCCTGAACTTCGGAGTCCGAAGTATTGCAGCAAACGGAATTAGATCTACAGACTCCTTTCTTCATAACACGCACTCGTCTATTTATTCGTTACGATTGCTGTGTTTTTGCCGTGCGGTCTAGTTGCTTGTCGGGGTTGCCAACTCCTTCTCGATTCTCACCACCTTGTAGGGAGGGTTCTCTCGGATGAAGTAGGAATCCGTCTCGAGCCTTATCCATGACGCTGCCTGTGGTGAGCCAGATCTTGCGGAGGTGGTGCTGTACAGCCCACTGCTCTAATGTCGATATGAGCAGGCGCCCAATGCCGAATCGACGGTGGCTGTTCTTCACTGACATACGACGCAACTCGGCCTCATTGTCGGGTTTGAGCTCGAGACCAACCATGCCAACGACAAGCGCCGGCTCATCCTGCGGCGTAGCAATCCAGAAGTTGCCCCCAGGCGTGAGATAAGTTCCTTCAATGTCGCTCAGATCCGTCTTGAGGCTCTCGTCCATGAACTCGTGCAGACGCAAGTTGTCCCGTTGACCAGGATAGACGAGCATGCCCTCCTTGAACCATTGAATCACTTGGGGCAAGTCCTCGGAGCGGAACTGGCGGATGGCAATCTTGGGCGAATCTTGCGCTGGAAGCGGTGATGGCAGCGTTGCTGTCGCAGAGGAGACTGTCGGTGCCATGCTGTCTGGAGCTGAAGCGGACTCGAGCAGGTGGAGATTAAGCAGGAAATGAAGAGAGCGCTGGAACCACGCACGGCTGACCAAGCGACACCGTCCGCAGCGACAGCAACGAGCTGTTCAGCTTTTTCCGGGTTTACATGAATCACAAGCATCCGCTCGATTGATGAGATGAGTTTGATTAGATTAGGAGACTGAGACTAGTCATCAGCGACTCGCTGGCGACGTCGGAGCCAACAATTCCGTCGCTTTGTTTCGCCAAACTCACAACGCTTCGAGCCTTAGTTACAAGTCTATAAATTACCCTACATGCTTAGTTTGATCATGCAGTAGCCCGATACAATGCAAGCCTTTCGGTTCATGTCCTCAAGCAAAGCTTGCGGGTGCCAGCACCTTTTCGATCTTGATCACTTCGAAGAGAGGTTCCTCCCGGACGACGATGACCTCGATTTCCTTGTAGCCTGTGGACGTGTAGAATGCCCTCGCCTTATCCATGACGCCGCCCGTCGTTAGCCAAATCTTGCGGAATTGATGCTCAGCCGCCCAGCGTCGAGACGAGAAGACGGCCAATTCCGTATCGCCTGTGGGAGCTCTTGACTGACATGCGACGCAGTTCACCTTCGTTGTTGGTCTTCGCCTCGAGGCCTACCATGCCCACCACAAGCGTCGGCTCATCACGAGGTGTGGCGATCCAGAAGTTCCCGCCCGGCGTGATGTAGGTGCCTTCGATGTCGCTCAAATCCGTCTTGAGACTGTTGTCGATGTACTCGTGCAGACGCGGGTCCTGCTGGTTCTTGGGGTAGTTAAGCATGCCTTCCTTGAACAACTGAATCACTTGCGGCAGATCCTCCTTGCAGAACTGGCGCACAACGATTTTGGCCGGCTCGTGCGTTGGCACCGGAGCCGGTGGAGATGACACTGCAGAGGAGACGGTCGGTGCCATCGTCGAGGGCTGTGCTGCAAAAACGAAGGTTGCGCTGTGAAGACGAATGGGAAATGACTGGGCCAGCCTGCCGGTGCTGCAAGCAGCGAGGCCATGAAAGGGGTGGTTGGCAAAGGTAGATCCCGTTTGAAGTCACGCCAACAGCTACGGCCTGTAGTACACGTAAGCTTGCACAGCCCGTGTCCTTGCAACACCGGACGCCGAGGCGTCGCAGAGGGATTGTCGAGATGCGTTCACAGCTGCTTGGCCAGCTCGAAGACTTCCACGTGCGGCTCGACCGACACCACCTTCATGCCGACGTCGCGGTAGCCGATCGCGCGGTAGAAGGCGCGCGCGTCCTCCCTGGGGCCGCCGTTCATAAGGGTGATCTTGGTGAAGCCGTTGGCCTTGGCCCACGCCTCCAGCTCGGCCACGAGGCGCCGCCCGAGCCCGTGGCGGCGGAAGTCGCTCGCGACGGCCATGCGCCGCAGCTCGCCGACGCCGTCGCCCTTGGCCTCCAGCCCCACCATGCCTACGACCCTCTCTTTGTCGTCGGCATCGGGGGTCGTAACCACCCAGAAGTTCCCGCCGGGCGCGATGTAGGCGCTGGGGATGCGGGCCAGGTCTCCGCGGAGACTCTCCTGGATGAATTCCTCCCAGTGCTCCGGCACGAGCGTGGGCGCGCTGTCCCGGTAGAATTTGCAGCCGTCGATGAACACGGCGCTCACGCCTTGCTGGTCTCCCGGCTCATACTGGCGGATGCGGAGCTCGGGCTGCTTGCTGGTCGCCATGGCCGTTGGCGAGTGACGTCAGCCGTACTACTGCCCGGCCAAGCGCATGGCGAGCCTGCCGTCCGGCATGATGACGGTATCGCAGCGTGACGCATCACAGATCTTTGGCAAAGTGCGCCTCTTCGTGCGCCATGCCCGACGCGAACATGGTCGTGCGCTCGAGCGCGTAGCCCTCGGCCCGGTAGAAGGCCACGGCACGCGCCATCGCCAGCCCCGTGGACAGCTCCACGCGCGAGAACGCGCGCGCTTGGGCCCAGTTTTCCAGGTGGCGCAGCAGGCTGCGGCCCAGTCCTTGGCGACGAAAACCCTCCTTGACCGACATGCGGCGCAGCTCGCCCACGCCGCCGCCGCGAGGCTGCAGCCCCACCATCCCGACCACTTGCTCCGCGCCGCTCTCGGAGGGGACGGCCGCTACCCAAAAGTGCCCGCCTGAGGCCAAGTACACGCCCTCGATGTCGGCCAGGTCGCTCTCCACGGACGCCTGACGCACCTCCTCCCACAACGCCTTGCTCGCCTCGTCCTCGCCCTCGAACGAGTACGAGACCATCCCGTCCACGTATAGCTGCACCACGGCGTCGTGGTCGGCTGCGCAGTACGAGCGGATGACCCAGTTACTGGACTGCGCGACGCTCGCCATTCTTGCCTTCGATTTGAGGATGTGAGGATCTGAAGTGGTTCTTGTGACGGAGTCTACTTGTAAAAAGTTGTCCATACTTGAAGAAAGTTGGTACAGGAATTTGCCACCGTTTGCATTGCATCCAACACCATGTTGAAGTTGACTCGCTCGGATTGAGCTTGTTGCTATGACTATTCCGGGGCGTCTCGCATGCTTTCTTTGGCAGCATGCCCAGGGTTGTTTGCGTTTTTAGAGAGGATATTTGTTAGCGTCCACGAGTGAGCATTTCCTATTCCATTATGCTTCCGCTCGCGCAGATAAGACCCCGAGGCATGTGGCGGCCTACTTCGCCAAGATATGCATCCAGACGTCATTTCCAACTCGTTGAAGACCCAGAAAAAAAGCCGCACCAAGCATGGTGACGAGCGCCGCTGGCTCGGGTTCCACGCTAGCGTCGGAGTTGAGAATGCTGCAGGCCAGTAGTGGCGGCAGCTCCATGCCCATTGCAAGAGCAAATGCTCGAAGTATCCCGTCGGCCAAGCTTACACGACGAGCACACCCTCAGTCGGCACATCACGTTCGGCAAATGGCAAAACTCGCGACGGCAGCGAAGACCGGAGAGTTGTCGCCGTCAACGAGTCAAACTGCGCTCGCTATCAGCACCCGTCCAGGATCGTTAGCAACTGTCAAAGTTCTGGCACCACCAATTGTACGACCTCACACAGCGGGTGCTTTCAAGGCGCGAAAAGTGGAGCCTACGCGCTTCCGCTACTTCTGTACGTGCCACCGGCCCAGTGTGTAATTGCTTGCACTGTTTTAATTATCGTTTCTGTATTTTGCAGATGATCGAGGTGATCTTCCCGTGCGTGTGAATTTTGCGGGGGCGGTGCGCAAACTTCAATGGCAAGTCGATCTGTCACTACTTGACTTCTCGCACTACTTGCCAGTATTCATGGAGGGCTTGCGCGAACTGGAGGAGCCATATCACTTCTTGGCGCTAAATGGAACATTAGATATGCTGGAGAAGGGTGGAAGTCGAGTTTTGCCGTGTCTTCCGCAGCTGATTCCGCCAATGAAGGCAAACCTCATGACGCGCAACCAAACTGTGCTGTGTTTACAGATGAAGGTGCTACAGCGGCTTGTGCTTTGCTGTCCTTACACTGGTGAGGCGCTTGTGCCTTACTATCGGCAATTGTTGTCAATCTTCAATCTTTTTATCACGAAGCGTGTAAATTGCGGCGACTCGATCGACTACGCGCAACGACGACAAGAAAACGTGGGCGACCTCATCCTCGAAACTCTCAACATTCTCGAGAAGCACGGCGGACCAGACGCCTTTGTCAACATGAAGTACATGATCCCAACCTACGAGAGTTGTATGACGCGAAGATAAGCATGAAGTCTTGAAGGCGATCACGTCTAGATTAGATACTCAGTCAGGTTAGCTTGTACAGCATTTATTTTTGACGACCTGAACGAAACACACTTAGCCTACAATGTTCATCTTCCTAGACATTTCTGGCAGAGGCAGCACTGTGCACAAGGCTTCTAGCTACTCACACTTACAAGCTGATAGCAGTCGTCTTGGCAATGAAGGCACGACCAGCGCTGACAGTAGTGGCATCTGATCGTGATTTTGACCACAAACACCGAGGAAATGATGACGATGACAAGTTCGAGGCCTCCTGTGACATCGGGGAGACGACCCTGCATAAAGCTGGTCTACGAATTAATAGTTCAGGTGTCACGTTTGCAGACAGTAAGTCTGGGTGCAACGAGGACGACGACGATGAGGTTAATGAGTGTGTGGTGATGTCACACGCGACAAGAAAACTTGTTGCCTTGGACAAGTTAAATACGTGCAGTATGATCGGTAGGGGCAGCTCTGGGCAAGTTTTCAAGGCGAGGCATTCCGAAACGAATGCCCTCTACGCAGTTAAAGTGGTGGCCAACGTATTCGACAAACCAAGGCGTGATCAGCTACTCACCGAGATCCGCACACTTTATGGCATTGAGAGTGAACATCTTGTTGGCTTTTACGGCGCATACTTCCAGGATCACGCCTTAAGTATAGTACTAGAGTTTTGTGACTTGGGGTCACTGGATCAACTGCTGGCGAAGTTACCTGAAGATGATAGCGTCGTACCAGAAAGTGTTGTTGCTGCTGTTGCTATGCAAGTGTTGACTGGCCTCGCACATCTCAAGCAAGTACGCCATGTTCATCGCGACATTAAACCCCAGAACATTCTTGTTCAGCAAAACGGGGCTGTTAAGCTGACAGACTTCGGACTGGCTCGTGAACTGTGTTCCTCGACCAGCATGGCGCAAACCTTTGTTGGTACCTTCAAGTACATGGCACCGGAGCGTGTGCAAAATGAGCCCTACGAGTAAGTTGTAGTCTTGTTTTAGTGATTATGACGTTGGCGCTCAACTGACGTCCTTGTGTTGATGTCAACGTTAGCTACAAGTCCGATGTATGGAGCCTTGGGCTCGTACTCATAGAGTGTGCGACTCAAACATTCCCATATGCGAACTCGCGGAGCTACATTGATGTAAGACGTTATGCCTGTTATTGATTATTATAACTCCTAACTCGGATGAATTTCTTGTGATCACTCCTTAAGGTGGTTCAAAGTATCGTCGAAAGCCCGGAGCCTCGCCTTCCCGGGGTTAACGGTAACGGCGAATCATTCTCAGACGAGTTTCATGAATTTATCGCCCGGTGCTTAAAGAAAGAGGTGCAACAGAATTGGTTTGCTTCTTAATAACGCGCTATGCACTAACTTTAATTTGGTTAGCCTTCAGCGCGTGCATCGGTTGAGGAGCTTTTAGAATCACCTTGGCTACAGCTTCATAAGGCTACAGATACAAAACGCTGTAAGCGAAGCTGTGCGAGTTGGCTCCAACGGCTCCATCTTGTTGACACTTCTGACTCAAAAGAGAAGCGTCAGGAACATCACAACGGTGACAAGGAACTCAGCGCCAAGCTACAAGAAGAAGAAGACGAAATTGAAGAGGCTATTGAGGTAGGTGACGAAAGCGATTGAGAACCTGGGAGCAGTGTAGCCACACAACGTTTGCGACTAAAGGATGGCATATCAAGTAAAATGCGATGCTTCTTCAATTATTACCTTACTGGGCTAGATTTGTGTCAGTAGGATTTCTAATGCGAGAGCAAATACTCGCGTGCTGAATCGTGGGCTGCACAAGACCCATATCGCCTCGAGCCCAGTAGTTGAGAGTCGCTGGAGTTTAAGAAGAGCCGTTCGCGCAGAGCAACCAACACGCCAATAAGACTTATCGCACCGATTAGACCCACAACACCTAGGAACTGAGTGGCTCGCTGTTCAGCTGGTGTCCAGCTCTTCACGCGGATAACTGGATCCGCGTCGAGCTCCTCATCCAACAGCATCGTATGGTACTCTTCAGCTGCTCCCACGTTACTCGTCGTTTTCAAGCGCTCCAAGCAACCAGGAAGATCGCTAACCAAAGTAGAAAAGCGGAGCGTCCCGAGACCTGAGGCTGCATCCCATCCAGTTGTGGCCATGTGGCCCTTTCTACAGCATTGCATTCCTCTAGAGCCACAGGAGATGTCGCCTTGTGTAATGTCGGCAAACACTTGGGGACACACATCATACAGTCGATAGAGTAGTGGGTTTAAGAAACCTAGGGGAGGTAGGTTTGGCAGCGCACGGTTGAGCAGTGTTATCATAGAGGCCAGCACAGGAGCAGACACGGACGTGCCATCCGTGGCTCCTACCTCGCCGTTAACAACAACAGGGAAAGCATGGCCAACGGCTGCCACGTCAGGCAGGGCTCTTCCAGTGTCGCGGAAAAAAGGTGACAACCCACTCAAATTTGCAAAGGCCAAGTAGGGAGCCACAACCTTGCGTTGATACTCAGGAATGTCGTACAGGTCACTGAAGCCTCCGCCAGATGTGATGAGTGCTCGAGCCTCAGAAGTAGATGTCACGGCTTCCTTCCACTTCCCGTTGCTATCTCGTGCAGACGCCGTCGCAATTGTAGTTGCTCCAACCGCTGTGACGTACGGTGAAGAGGCCGGAAACATCGCCATGAACCTGGAGCAAGCCGGTACATGACAAAATCCTTCGGCGAGGTGGCTTCCTCGCACACCAGCATCACCAGCAGATACCAAGATAGATATTCCACGGAGAGCTGCTTTCATGAGTTCTCGATTCACAGCTTCTGCGTAGGCAATCGGCACGCTACATTCGTCGTCTGTGTAGCTAATGGACACAACACCCGGCGGCGGGTGCATTGCGTTGACATCTCGAAGGAATGTTAAAAAGGGCTCTTGGTTATCCGCAGCGTATCCGCGTGTTTGGTCTCTGAGTTGCGTGTAACACAGCATCTCGATGTTTGATGCGTCACCGGTCTCATGCCCAGTCAAACTTGCCGTCACCTGGACATCCAGCGATGCCTCCCCAGTAGGACCATACATCGAGATACACGATCCAGTCGTTTTCGGCATTTTGTAAACTTGGTTTTGGCCATCGATTGTGTGCAGGAATTGGTAGAGATCCTGTTCGTTGTAGAATTCTTGTAAGAACGTGCCCACAACCAGTTTGTCGCGGTCGACCTTATCCGTCGGAGCACTTTCTTTAGCCACACCGTATCCACTTGAATTGACTGTAAGCTTGTCCGGGATATCATACTGCTCTCGGATTACTGCTGGCGTCGCTCCTCTCGAGCTAACTCGGAAATCGTCTGCAAATGGTTGTTGATGAACAGCCAGTGGATCCTTCTCGTCTGTTCGTCCCCCCTGCATGAACCTAGCCTGCATTTCCGTCGGGAAACTTTCCAACCCGTCAATATAAGCCACGACCCCTTCCAACTCTTGTGGGATACTGTAGCTCTCTTCAGGACGGACAACCGACAGCTCGGGGCGTTGTCTGTGCGTATAATGGAACATCTTCGTATTAAAAAGCTGTTCCGCCGTAGCTGCAGTAAGTTTCACGTGCCAGAAATCCTGCACAGCGTCAACTGGCTCGGCTTGCAACACTTGAGCGGCTTCGATAACTTCTTGGAAGCTGCGGAGGCTGGTTTCCGACGGCGCAAAGTGCTTCTGGAGCTGTTCGGGGCTCGTCCAGTGCTGGCCGTAGAGCGGCGACGTCGGGTCTGCCACAGCTGCAACTAGCTCCCCTAGTTGGGCGTCACTCTTGTGAGGTTTGAGCGCCACGCGGAGCGTCAGCGGCATCTCGGGGGCGGCGCGGGGGCCTCTCTGCCAATACGTCGGATGCGCATTCTCCACTTTTCGCTCGTTTTTGTTGTCGGCTGTAGAGAAAACGACGCGGAGTTCGAGAGCCCCCAACAGCAGCAACAACAAAGGGGACCAGAGCAACAGAACGCGATACTTCATGGCGACTGGAGGTGGCTGGGGACGGCTGCAGACTCGAGCGAAGACGACGTCTCCTCGGCCGCAGAGCCCTGCTTGAAGAGCCTCCTCTTGGATACTGAGACCGGATCCGATTAGACAGGGACGAACCGGTCTCGGACAGTGAGAGCAGGTACAGAACCGGTATCAACTTCAACTTGCTGAGAGATGAATCGTTGCAGGTTCAATGACATTCAATACGGTTAGCTGTCTTCTGCTGATTGCCTTGCGTTCGGCTCTGCTAGCTGCTGCTACATCATATAAAACGCAGTTAAGTTTGATCCACTTGCTAAACGATGTAGACTGCTCAATCCATCTTCGGCCATGGAGGCGTCGCAATCGGGTGCATGCCGAACTCGGGGGAGGGGCTGGGCGATCGGTTCTCGTGAGTGCGATGTCTCTTTCGAGCGTACAAAGCCACCCCCGCGACTCCTGCTACGGCGACAATGCAGGCGATGACTGCAATCCAGACTTCCTCCGCTCCACCTGAGCTGCCCTTGTCCTGAGAGCTTGAAAGGGAAACCGAATCAGCGCTGTCTGCTGCCGCTAGGGACACTGTCTCGACACCAGCAGTGCTTGAAGCTGCAGCTGCTGGTCGACTAGTTTGCGTGGTTTGCTGGTACTGACCAGACTGGTTGCCTTGGCTGTACGGTGGCCTTGTAGTCGGTTTGGGGGTAGGCTTGGGGGTAGTAGGGCGCGGCGTCCTAGTTGTCGGCTTGGGCGTCGGCTTTTTCGTCGTGGGTGCCGGCGTGGCTGCCGGCGTGGGTGCTTTAGTCGTTGGCGCAGGCGTTGGCTCCTCTGTAGTAGGAGCTGGTGTTGGCTCTTCCGTGGTCGGCACAGGAGTAGGTTCCTCCGTCGTCGGGGCCGGTGTCGGCTCTAGAGTCGGATATCGGGGCTCTTCCGTTGTCGGTGCCGGAGTGGGTTCTTCAGTCGTTGGTGCCGGGGTAGGCTCTTCCGTGGTTGGCGCAGGCGTCGGTTCCTCTGTCGTCGGTGCCGGAGTAGGTTCCTCCGTGGTCGGCGCAGGCGTTGGTTCCTCTGTTGTCGGGGCCGGAGTAGGTTCCTCCGTCGTCGGCGCAGGCGTTGGTTCCTCCGTGGTTGGCGCAGGCGTCGGTTCCTCTGTTGTCGGGGCCGGAGTAGGTTCCTCCGTCGTCGGTGCCGGAGTAGGTTCCTCCGTCGTCGGGGCCGGAGTAGGTTCCTCTGTCGTAGGCGCTGGCGTTGGCTCTTCCGTGGTTGGCGCAGGCGTGGGCTCCTCTGTTGTCGGGGCCGGAGTAGGTTCCTCCGTGGTTGGCGCAGGCGTCGGTTCCTCTGTTGTCGGTGCCGGAGTAGGTTCCTCCGTCGTCGGGGCCGGAGTAGGTTCCTCTGTCGTAGGCGCTGGCGTTGGCTCTTCCGTGGTTGGCGCAGGCGTGGGCTCCTCTGTTGTCGGGGCCGGAGTAGGTTCCTCCGTGGTTGGCGCAGGCGTCGGTTCCTCTGTTGTCGGGGCCGGAGTAGGTTCCTTCGTCGTCGGTGCCGGAGTAGGTTCCTCCGTCGTCGGGGCCGGAGTAGGTTCCTCTGTCGTAGGCGCTGGCGTTGGCTCTTCCGTGGTTGGCGCAGGCGTGGGCTCCTCTGTTGTCGGGGCCGGAGTAGGTTCCTCCGTGGTTGGCGCAGGCGTCGGTTCCTCTGTTGTCGGGGCCGGAGTAGGTTCCTCCGTCGTCGGTGCCGGAGTAGGTTCCTCCGTCGTCGGGGCCGGAGTAGGTTCCTCTGTCGTAGGCGCTGGCGTTGGCTCTTCCGTGGTTGGCGCAGGCGTTGGTTCCTCTGTTGTCGGGGCCGGAGTAGGTTCCTCCGTCGTCGGTGCCGGAGTCGGTTCCTCCGTGGTCGGCGCTGGCGTTGGTTCCTCCGTGGTTGGCGCAGGCGTCGGTTCCTCTGTTGTCGGGGCCGGAGTAGGTTCCTCCGTCGTAGGCGCTGGCGTTGGCTCTTCCGTGGTTGGCGCAGGCGTCGGTTCCTCTGTTGTCGGTGCCGGAGTAGGTTCCTCCGTCGTCGGGGCCGGAGTAGGTTCCTCTGTCGTAGGCGCTGGCGTTGGCTCTTCCGTGGTTGGCGCAGGCGTGGGCTCCTCTGTTGTCGGGGCCGGAGTAGGTTCCTCCGTCGTCGGTGCCGGAGTCGGTTCCTTCGTCGTCGGCGCAGGCGTTGGCTCTTCCGTGGTTGGCGCAGGCGTCGGTTCCTCTGTTGTCGGGGCCGGAGTAGGTTCCTCCGTCGTCGGTGCCGGAGTCGGTTCCTTCGTGGTCGGCGCAGGCGTTGGCTCTTCCGTGGTTGGCGCAGGCGTCGGTTCCTCTGTTGTCGGGGCCGGAGTAGGTTCCTCCGTCGTCGGGGCCGGAGTAGGTTCCTCTGTCGTAGGCGCTGGCGTTGGCTCTTCCGTGGTTGGCGCAGGCGTGGGCTCCTCTGTTGTCGGGGCCGGAGTAGGTTCCTCTGTCGTAGGCGCTGGCGTTGGCTCCTCCGTGGTTGGCGCAGGCGTTGGTTCCTCTGTTGTCGGGGCCGGAGTAGGTTCCTCCGTCGTCGGTGCCGGAGTCGGTTCCTCCGTGGTCGGCGCAGGCGTTGGTTCCTCCGTGGTTGGCGCAGGCGTCGGTTCCTCTGTTGTCGGGGCCGGAGTAGGTTCCTCCGTCGTAGGCGCTGGCGTTGGCTCTTCCGTGGTTGGCGCAGGCGTCGGTTCCTCTGTTGTCGGGGCCGGAGTAGGTTCCTCCGTCGTCGGGGCCGGAGTAGGTTCCTCTGTCGTAGGCGCTGGCGTTGGCTCTTCCGTGGTTGGCGCAGGCGTTGGTTCCTCTGTTGTCGGGGCCGGAGTAGGTTCCTCCGTCGTAGGCGCAGGCGTTGGCTCTTCCGTGGTTGGCGCAGGCGTTGGTTCCTCTGTTGTCGGGGCCGGAGTAGGTTCCTCCGTCGTCGGGGCCGGAGTAGGTTCCTCCGTTGTCGGGGCCGGAGTAGGTTCCTCCGTCGTCGGGGCCGGAGTAGGTTCCTCCGTTGTCGGGGCCGGAGTAGGTTCCTCTGTCGTAGGCGCTGGCGTTGGTTCTTCCGTGGTTGGCGCAGGCGTCGGTTCCTCTGTTGTCGGGGCCGGAGTAGGTTCCTCTGTCGTAGGCGCTGGCGTTGGCTCTTCCGTGGTTGGCGCAGGCGTTGGTGCTTCTGTAGTTGGCACGGGGGTAGCTGTAGTAGGCACTGGTGTAATTGGTGTCTCTGTCGTAGGCATTGGTGTGATTGGTGTCTCTGTCGTCGGCACTGGTGTGATTGGCGTCTCTGTCGTTGGTACTGGAGTAATTGGTGTCTCCGTCGTTGGCACTGGTGTCGAGGGCGTCTCTGTCGTAGGTCCCGGTGTAATTGGTGTCTCCGTCGTTGGCACTGGTGTCGAGGGCGTCTCTGTCGTAGTTCCCGGTGTAATTGGTGTCTCCGTCGTTGGCACTGGTGTCGAGGGCGTCTCTGTCGTAGTTCCCGGTGTAATTGGTGTCTCCGTCGTTGGCACTGGTGTCGAGGGCGTCTCTGTCGTAGGTCCCGGTGTAATTGGCGTCTCTGTCGTAGGTCCCGGCGTAGTTGGCGTCTCCGTTGTCGGTGTCTCAGTTGAAGGAATTGGCGTCGCAGTCGTCGGCACTGGGGTTCCTGGTGTTTCCGTTGACGGAATGGGTGCATTCGTTACTGGAGCCTCTGTCACGGGTGTCCGTGTCGCCGGTTTCTCGGTTGTTGGAGATTCCGTCGATGGTGACTGCGTTGACGGTGCCCCCGTCGACGGAATCTTCGTTGCTGGTGCATTCGTCACAGGAGCCCCTGTCACTGGTGTCTGCGTTGCTGGAAGCTCTGTCGCCGGGGACTCGGTTGCCGGTGCCGCTGTAGATGGCGACTCCGTCACCGGCGTTGCCGTCGCGGGGGCCTGCGTCGTTGGAGACTCGGTTGTCGGGGCGTCCGTCTCAGGTGCGGTAGTCGCTGACGCCTGCGTCTTGTCCGGTACGTCGCCACAGTCGTAGAGCTCCGTTACCTGTGTGGTCTGCATGAACCAGCTCTCGTCGTAGTCCTCGTTGCCGTCGAAGGCGGCGCTGGTGTCGATGCTCTCCACTACGTCGTCCCCGTCGAACGCCCACGTCGGACAGCGCTTGTCCTCCTCGGTCGGCACTGTGGCGGCCGGGGTGGCGGCCGGCGCGCTGTCCCCGCAGCCCACGGACGGCAGCACGCAGCCCCAGGTGGACCCAGTCACGATCCGGCACTCGGCGTCCTCGGGCGCCACGCAGGAGCCGTCCGCGAACGACGCGAGGTAGTCGTGGCAGTCCGCCACCGCCACGTCGCCCCGCAGCGGGCAGGCCGTGCCGGCGGGCGCCGCGCCCGCGCCGGAGCACAAGGCGCCTCTATCCTCCGACAGCGAGTAGGTCGCGTCGCCGCACACGCTCACGTCGGCGGCGCGCGCGCCGCCCAGCGCCGCGAGGCCGAGCACGAGCGAGCGCTGCATCTCTCAGTTGGCCGCCGTTGGCCTCACTGGCAGCAGTTTGTCCGAATGGAAAGTGGGTCGGCGCCGGCGCCTTCCACTCGCCCGCACGCACCATGTGGGCCATGTGACTGTCAAAAACGGAGATGGGCCCTAACCACAGAATCAAGCCTCCCTTCGACCGTAGAATCCGATAGGTCGGTGGGTTAAACCCCGTGCAAAGTCGATGTTGCGGTTCTGATCGGAGTTAGAGACCAACATGATTTCGGGTAAACGTGGTGATAGGAAACTCATACCTGTCAGAACAATGCTAAATGCTGGGTTTAGCTGCATAAGGCTAGGAAGTATTTGTAGAATCGCTGCCCGCAGCGTGACGACCACGAAGTGGGCCCGGCCGGGCTCCATACGCGCTCAGCAGCTCGGAAAGTGGCCTCGAGTGCCCATAGCAAACGCGGTCTGGCTAGTGACGTAGTTTCCGCGGGAACACGCAACCGTTTGTTGAGTCACTTCGTGCGTTGTATGGTTCTCGGTACCTTCACCGAAGGCTTCTGTCCGTCTTGGCCCGTGCTTGACAAATCCCGCGACGCGTAGGATATTAGATCTGAGTTGCTTTCGACACGCTTGACCCTGTCAGGTCACGGCGTGACTGGCACTTGACGGTCAAGTTGACCCGGGGGCTTGCAGTACCCTAGCAAGTTGCACGGGTACAGTCTCAGCTATCTAGTCCTGCATGCAAAGTCCAGGCAAATTGGATGCAGCGAAGGCCAGAGCCTGATAAAGCGCGTCACCAACGCGTATGGCCTCGTGGTCAACGCCCGCGCAAAAGACTCACGCGGCACCAAAAGAGCGGGCACGTGGCGGGCATGCCGGTCCGGAGCATGTTCCAGCTGGGAGAGCGAGGCTCGACGATCCCCATATGGAGTGCCACTGGCGACATCGCAAGTTTGCTGGACGAGCAGCGTCTCGAGGTGGCTGCTTCGGTGACAAGTTCAGTCATTCACGTGGCCACATGCACCAGGTCCGAGCTGACACCCAGCAGAAACAGCGCGAAAGAAAATACCCTGGTCGCGATGCTCACACTTGAAGTGCCCTACAGTACGGTATTGCCATCCGCGATGGTACCCCCGCTAGAGCAGGAAGGGTCACCGTGTCAAGCATGTGTTATCGGTGAAGGCCGTTATCTGCTTGTATGTCGTTCACAAAGGGTCATTCAATGCTTCATTGCGGTGGTGCTCTTGAGCGTTCACATTGCCCGCCCTCAGCGCACGCTCTAGGCAACCACACAGCTCAAAGAACTGTGTGGTCATAATGTGCTCAGCTTTTGTGCGGCACAAGCGCGCATAAAAGACCTATGGCTTCTTCATAGAATCGCCTTCACTCGATTCAAGATGCTTGTGCACAAGGTTTATAGGGTGAGGCCACGAACTGCTCGATATAGACGTTCATGATCCTCATGCATCGCGCTTCCTAACTTTAGTCTTATGCGTGGTTTTCTCGTCCAAGGCATCTTACCCAAGAATAACATTTGAGTGTCCCTCACACCAACGCTGCATTGATCATTTTTCGGCACCACGTTGACAGCGTTATCTCTTCGTCCACGCAATTGATCTTCTCGGCGATTTGCAAGAAACAATGGAAAGTGAAGGTTAATTTGCTTCGGGGAACTGGCTGCAGAGTACTATCACGAGCAAGAACTCACGCGTCAGAAGCAAGGGTGGAAGGTGTTTTGCATCCGTCAGCCATTGATGCCTGCATAGCCATCGCGGGACGTATTATCCAGGGCTGATCGAGCTTCTAGTGCTGTTTTTCTGCACGGGGTACCTCTCAGACGGCACCGTGCTCATCGAGGCGGAGGATGCCATCTTCGTCTTCACGGAAAGTGATATGCCAATGGCCGCTGGGTGTTCAGGTTGCGTCGGTCCAGGCAAAATCGCTATGCTCAAGTAGACGCTGTTTCATGGAGAAGCCATCACCATTTCACCTCTGTTCACTGCATTCGTTGCGCAGGAGCCAATAGAATCACTGTACGACTTCAGCCCTCTCACTGCAGAACAATTGAACTAGCAGAAACTCTGGATGCTGAAGATGCAATCAGTCAAACTGGAATAAGTGAATGGGGATCTATTCACAACGTTGTCACCGGCACCGCAAAGCAAATTCTGGACGTCATTACTGTGATGGAGCTTAACGTTGCACCACAAATGGTTCGCGAGCTAGAGATTGCTGTTAAACGTACCAGCGAATGTGAAACAACGTGGAATTTACTCGCAATCGGGCGGCTTTTTCAGTATACGATTAATAATATGTGGGCGATTCAAACTTCGTCAAACTTTCTGCTGCAGATCTTAACGTCTTCCCAGACTACACCGAGTGCCGCCCTGTAGTTATGATAGATGACTCTCTTGTTGGTTCAAAACTGGCAACGGCAACCAATGGTGACGACATTTTAGGTGTCTATCCCGAAATCTCGACTTTTCCCGTACAGTTTTAAAAGCAGCTTACCCCCCGCTTCACGCGAGGTTCCAGCAAAAAATACAAAATATGAAGCAAAGACCGTTGTGCTACCGTTACTACGAGGCTATTACGGTGGTTGCCGCGTACGTGAAGTACAACAGGTGTGTACATCGAAGACACGTGTACAGTGTCCGCCCACTGGCAAAACTACGGTTTAACGGTCCATTCTCCGGATAACATTCCATTATGTAGTCGGGGTGATGTGTGCATTCACAACTACTTTAATTCGCTTTGGGAATGGGTGAACTATCAGACAGCAGACCGTCCTGATCGTGTTGGTATGATTGTCAATTCGTTTCGCAGCCGCTATGCCGACCATCAGCGTGCTTCCGGGTATCGTGGTTATGCAGACTCTTATCATGGGTGTGATAAGTCCTTACCAGGTGATGTCGCACAAGCGATCCGTGCTTCTTACGCAGATTTGGGCGTATCGATGTCAGAACGGACGTATGCAAGTTGTTTATCTCGCACAAATCATGTAAGGTATCGGCTGGAGACTTGGTTTTACGGTAAATTGAAGACTGACATTGTTTGTCGTTTGCTGCTCTAATCCTTTACTGGCGTGCCCTTGGAGGCACGCTCTTGAATATGCATTAGTTGGCTGCTACGTGCTGCAGGCACAACCGTCGTGAGTATGCAGACGTCGACCTCATGCTTGCTGTGCGGACTCGACGATTGATGACGTGCTGTTCTGATCTTGTGCACACAGATCATTACACTCCCCCAGACTTGAAGGACCTTGAGCATTGAAGTTGTCGAAGTTGAAGTTGGTAGTACCGTAATCCCTCGATGTAAGGCATAGTACCATGAACCCTCTAATCCAGAGAATTCCGTTTAGGCCCGTGCCACTCGAGTGCAGATCTTTGAGCAGTGCTCGCCAGTGGCTGACGTGTTTGATGTCTGGCTCGCGCCCCCACGTGTTCTCATGGTGAGGAAGTCCATGCCACTTGACCAAGTACTCATGCTGGCGGTTGAACGTGCGCTTTAGTAAAGCGATTTCGGATTTTGCCTAGCTTAGGCTATGGCAGGATTTCGGTGACACCAGCTCGGCGATCAACGTGTACTCAAGCTACCAATCGCCGAAGAGCCAGTGTACCCATCTGAAGGGCCGGCGAACCAAGATCTCATGCGTGAAGAGTCGCCTCAGCGATTGACTAGGATTTAGTATCGGAGAGGCCGTAACGGCCCGTTTTCATTAGATATTTTTGTATAGGAACCTACTAGGAGGGCCAAGAGCTCAACAAAGATAACAGATAATAACAGGAATTTTCGGGGTCCAACACAAGCAGCACGCGACGCAGCGACTCTTCGGTACGCGTCCCTCCGGACTAGATCATGCCCACCACTGACATCGTCTGACGGAGTGACGGAAGCGATCTCGGCCGCGTGGCAAGTCCAAGAAGCGTGTGTGGATGTTCCTGGACATCGGCCCCAAGTGGTCACAAGTTGGTTCGTCGAGGTCGACGAACGCGGGTTTTACTCGGCCTGCAAGCGTACCGAGTAGGCGTGTCTTTCGCCTACGCCCCATCAAAGCGAGAAATCGCTGCCGTCCATCCTTTGGTGGAGGGCACGGGTTCAAGAGAAGAGAAGAGGAAGGAGAGAGAGGTCAGCGATCAAGGGGAGCGTGCTGTGTGCTCGTGTCACGGCTCCTGGTGTAAGAACTTGGCAGGTGTCTGGGGAGCCATTACACCGCTGTAAACGGACTGGACGATCTTCGGATTCGCCCTCAAGCCTGCTTCGCTGAGGCAGGTGTTGTGGGTGTACGGTGGGAAGGCTAAGAAGTCTTACCTGTGTGCAATACCACAATCAGAGCTTCGCCAACATGTAACGGCTCACCGTTGTCATCGAAAATCACGGGAGTCGCTTTCGGGATCACACGCCCAACGAAGCGATCGGGATTACTGTTGTATACCTTGAGCTTGTCGATGTTGAAGCGTGGGCTGAGGTGCTTCAAGTTCGCCGGTAAATCCAGTAGCGCGACATTGCCCTTAAGCTCCAGAATAGGATACGGTCCGATGAAGCGCGGAATGAACTTTCGTGAACGCAGTGTGGTTTCTGCAGTGGCGTGAGAAATAATCAGGTCTTGCGTCGACAACAACGCGAGATCTCCAACCTCAAATGGGTTTGCTGCACGGCGCTTGTCATAAAACCTCTTTTGAGCCTCCTGTGCATCCAACAGATTCTTTCGAGCGTGTTCGATCACTTTTTGACGATGCTGAACAAATTGAGACGCATATTCTACGCGAGACCTCGCCACCGGTTGATCACCTTCAGCGCTACTCAATGGGTTCTTGGGGTGGCGGCCGGTGTCGACAAAGAGGGTGAAAGTTTCGAAGAGCTCGACACCAGCGTTGCATGCGCATACTCGAACATGGGCAGATTCTCATTCCAATCGTTGCCGTTGTACGAGATGGAGCATCGTAGCGAGTCTTCGAGCGTCCGATTCAGACGCTCGGTTTAGCTATCGGCCTGAGCTCGATGGGCGGTCGTCATCGCTGTTTTGATCTTCATCAGGCCCACAAGCGTTTTCCAAAACTTCGAAGTGAACTTCGGATCCCTGTCGGAGATGATAGTTGAAGGGATTCCATAGTACCGGATAACGTTGTTGAAGAATAGCTTGGCAATGTCTTCTGCGGTCGCCGTGGTGTGCGTCGGAATGTAGACTGGGCGCTTTGACAACTTGTCTTCCACAACCATGATCGCATCAAAGCCGTCAGACACGGGTAAATGAGTGATGAAATCAGTAGAGACAACCTCCCAACACGCTGCCGGCAACGGGATCGGTTGTAAGTTTCCGGTTTTACGTCCAGTGCTTGAATTGTACCTCATACATGACTCACAACTCTGAACGTAGTCTTTAATATCCAGATCCATGCTCGGCCAGGAGTACCATTGCGCTGCAGCGAGTTGTGTACGGCGGATTCCTGGATGCGCCTTGATAGCAGCATCATGCGCGTTGTGAATGACATCGAGCCGAAGCTTCTGGTTGTTTGGCACACAAAGGCGACGTAGGCTGTCGTCGCTTTTCAAGTAGGTTAACCCACGAATAATTTTGTAGTCTTCCGATGGGCGACCGGCCTTCCACAGCGGCGTGAAGACTGGATCTTTGCCGTATGCTTTCTGAAACGCCTTTTTTGTTTGGATATCCAGCTGAAGAGAGCTTATCACCGTGCTATCCTGTATTGAGGCTGCGCCCTAACGACGCCAACTAGGAAGGCCGGGTGCGGGGTGTATCGCACCCGGCCTTCCTAGTTGGCGTCGTTAGGGGCGTTTAAGAGAGGACCGGGGTTTCGGGGGGTGTACCGGGGAAAAGGTACAGCGTTGGCTATCGGTTCCTTTAGGCATTGTCGGAAGCAGCGCTCCTGGGAGTGGCTGCGACGTCGCTCAAAACTTGGATTCATTTGATTGTGGAGATTTTCGCCGTAGCTATCGAGTGCAGAACCACCAATTGACACGCAACCATGGATGAAACGCAGATGCAGCATGCGGACAGCGTGCAGCAGATGTTCGCCTCTCTCGCAGCGATGATGCGAGAGCAGCAACAATTCATGGCGCAGACCGCCGAGCTGCAGCGCCAGATGGCGGCGACGTTGCAACAGCAACAACAGCAATCAGCCACGCAGTAGCAGCAATCGCCGTCGCCCGAACCCTCTTCACCGGATACGCGTAAATACAGAGCTGAGGGTATCACTATGCCGAAGTTCGCGGGTACCAAGGACGACGATGTAGCAGACTACCTCTTCAGCGCGAAGTTGTACTTCGAATCGAAGAACATTAAGTACAGTGCAGACGCGCCACAGCAGCGCCCTCTGTCGCTCTTAGTGGCCAACCTGAAGGGTCCAGCCGCAGCTTGGTACCGCGAGCATGTCTGCCATGACGGAAACTTCTTGCATTCGGTCACGCAGTTCGAGGAGTTGCTAACTAGCGAGTTCACGACCCCCGATCGGCAAGAGCACCTGCGTGACCAGCTCCTACGCCTACGTCAGAAAAGCTTCACCTGTCTTGAAGATTATGTGTCGGCCTTCAGACACATCATCTGCAAGGTAGAAGACATGTCAGACATTGACAAGGTGATGCACTTCCAGAAGGGCATAGTCGTCGAGATCCGACACGAGGTGAAGCTGCGCCAGTTCCGAAACACGACGGACGCTATCTCGTTCGCACTCATGTACGAACGCACGCACGCTGTAGGATTGCGTCGAAACCATGCGAGCCGCGGAAGCCAAGGAGCCTAGCGCCTTCAGAGGTTGCAACAGCATGTCGAGGAGCCGACACCGATAGAAATAGGGAGCTCGCGTTTTGTTTCTTGCGATGAGTGTGTGCGAAGTAACCTCTGCTTCTACTGCAAAGAACCAGGACATCGCCTGACAACCTGTCCTAAGCGACCAGCACGCAACAACCCCCGAGGCCAATCTAGCCCTTCACAAAGGCAAGGGTCGTTCCGCGCTAACCAGGGCTCGTTCCGATGTATCGCCGATGATGGCGTATCCAGCGATGAGGATGATGACTATGCAGACAACCGTGACGACCATGTCGAGATCATCGAGAGTTTGCAGTAATCATGGTGGCTGTAGACGACAAGTCGTCATCGGCTCGCGAACTGTTGCGATTTGAGGGAACGATGAACGGACAGACAGTGCGGGTCTTGATCGACAGCGGTGCGGAGCACAGCATTGTGCGCCCTGGCCTCGCTCAACACTTTTATGTCGAGGCTACCAAAGTCAAGGCCGAGCGCTTTGACGGTACCACAACGCCGGCGCGTACGGCACAGCAATGCTAGGAAACTATCAACTTTGCGGGCAGGGATTTCGATGGTGTTTCTCTCATTTAGTGGGAGGTGTCGACAAATCAAGACGTGATCCTCGGCCTTCCATGGCTGGTACAGTTCAACCCGCGTATCGACTGGCAAACCGGAGTAATGCGGCTCCACAAGCAGCGTGTAGTGAGCGACCTCCGTTCGGCCAACAGCAGGCTTGAGGTGTCGGAACCGACAGTGGCTTCAGTGAAAGTGAAACCAGAGTTTCTTCAACATCCGTTGCCCCAAAACCTCCGACAGCAGCTCGACGATTATGTCAAGGCAGGGTACTTCAATATGCCCTTGGGGCCTAGCTCAATGCCTGCACTTGAAGTCAACCATTGCCACGAATCTCTGACAAAGATAGTGACGATGACGCGGATGCGTCGTTGTGTATCCTTTCGGCAGCGGAGTTTGAGACGAACGTGAAGGCTAAAGAGTACCCTGAATTGTAACATTTCAAGGTTAAGACTTCGCCCAAGGTGAAGGCCGTTCCGTTGCAGCTTCAAGCGGTACTAGAAGAGTTTGCAGATGTATTCCCAGCAGAGCTGCCACCTGGATTACCACCGAACCGCTCAATTGAGCACGAAGTGGTACTGAAATCAGGCGCGACACCCAGCAATCGTGCTCCCTCCGCCTCTCGAAGGTTGAGCAGGAAGCATTGGACATCTTTGTGGCAGAGCTGCTGAAAAAGAACTGGATCGAGGTATCAGATTCGCCATGGGTATCAAATATCTTCGGCGTGTCCAAAAAGGATCCCGCTACTGGCAAATTCCCATCCCAGTTGGAATGGCTGAGTTCGAACAACCCACACATGCCAACGATGGGTCGTTGACTACCGCATAGTTAGTGCGGCCTCAGACGTTGCTAAGATACCACTACCACACATCGAGCAGCTCTTTGATCGCATGGTAGGCGCAGTGGTATTTTCAATTCTCGATCTCGCCAGTGGATACCATCAGATGCGCATGTCTCCTACATCAAAGCAATACACGGCATTCCGAACAAACCATGAGATATACCATTGGAACGTGGCGCCTATATAACTGGCCGGCATGCCGGGCACGTGGACACGCTTGATGCGAAAGCTGCTGAGTCATCTACGGTTCGTGGTCGTCCACCTTGACGACATTTTGCATCTTCTCGCGATCGATGGCCGCCCACGTCGAGCACTTACGACAAGTCTGTGAAGTTCTCCGCGCTAACAAGCTTTATGCCCGTCCTGACAAGTGTGACTTCGGCCAATCTTCGGTTGACTTTCTTGGCCACACGATCGGTGCTGATGGATTGCACGTGGACGCTCTCAAGTCCCGAGCCATCGCAGAATGGACAGAACCTGGAACCACCAAGGACCTCCAGCGCTTTTTGGGCCTCGCTGGGTACTATCGTCGCTTTATCCACAACTTTGCGACCCTTGTCTTGCCGCTGAGCTCTCTGGTCAAGAAAGATGTGGCTTGGGTATGGGGCGAGCACCAACGCCAGGCTTTCAATGCCATCAAGCTCGCGCTCCAGCACGCACCCGTGCTTAGGCTGCCTGACTTTGACAAGCCATTCATCGTGACAACTGATGCCAGCCATGCGTGCATTGGTGGAGTACTCTCTCAGCTGCATGATGGCAATGATGTCCCCGTGGCATTCTTCAGCGAAAAGCTCGGACCTCACGAGCTGAACTGGCCTGTTCATGAGAAAGAACTATTTGCGATCAAACAGGCGCTTACTCGTTGGCGCCATTACCTCCATGGAGTCTCGTTTGATATCTACACGGATAACTCGGCGTGCAAGTGGTTTTTGCAACATCCACGCCTGGCCGGTCGCCTGGCTCGCTAGTTGGACTTCTTTGCGTCCTTCCAGTTCAAGCTCCATCATCGTCCAGGAGCTCTGAACGTCGTTGCTGATGCGTTATCGCGTCCTCCTGAGGCTTTTTCGAGTCTGGGGGAGGTATTAGAGGATGGTGAAGCCCAGGCCGCAACAATGGCAGTGTGTACGACGTGTTTGGCGTCTCCAACATGCATGAGCATTCGCCACGCGGTCTCGCGACGTACCAAGGCTACAGAGAAGCTCCAAAGCATACCCACCCGCGACCAAGTCGTGATGCTGCCCGTCAAGCAGCCAGCCGCAAAGGCACTTGGTGTTGGTACAGCACAGTGGCGTATGAGATACGGTGTGGTACTCCTGGGAAGAGCAAACGTCGACTGAGTGGGAGTCGACGCAAGCGCTTCGAGGAGGAAAGCGTGATTGGTCTCTATGGACCAATTGGATGCCGACAGGAAGTGACGTGCGACAATGCGTGTCTTCTCCCCAGAAACGTTTGGGCCGGGCGGCGATAGGAAGGTAACCGGCGGCGAGAAGACAGGTAAACGGACGGACGAGGAGTGAGCACGCGGGGTGGCTTCAGAAACAGGAGAGCGGCGGTGCCTCGGAGGCGACGCGATACAGACGGGAACTTGCGTGCGCTGAAGCGACGCGAAAACCGCATAAGGCCCGATCCATTTGGGTCCGAGTTTCTTCTTTGTGGTACCAGCATGGAATGTAGCCAAATTGTTTGTAGACAATAGCACACGATCTCCAATTTTGAACTCTTGTACAGGTCGATTTTTATCGTAGTAGTTGCTCATACGATCTTGGGCTGCTTGCAAGGATCGCCGCGCCTTCGCTAGTACATCCTGTTGGTGCTCCAAGAACTCCTTACTGAGTGTCTGCGCTGTGTCGTTCCATAGTTTGCTTTCACTGATTTCCATCGCGCTGGTGTTATAGGTGGATATCCCAAGTCAGCTTCGAAAGGTGACATGCTGATAGAACTCTGGTGGCGCGAATTGTACGTGAACTCTGCGAGAGCAAGTAACTCATCCCAGTCATCACTGTCGCGTTGCTAAATGCCCGTAAGTAGTTTTCAATAGTCTGCTTTACTCGCTCCGTTACGCCATTTGCTTGTTGCCGAAAAGCAGTTGTAAGGTTTTGGTGCGTTCCTAACATTTCGCACAAGTTTGTCCAAAAGGCAGATATAAACTTAGAGTCACGATCAGATAGAATCTCTTCAGGCAGTCCATGTAGTGCAAATATACGATCCCAATACAATCTTGCTGTTTCCATTGCTGTTGCAATCATTGGTGTTGGTAAAAGTGTGCTGGCTTCGTAAGTCTGTCGATTACAACTAGAATTGCATCATATCCTTCGTTGGTCTCTGGAAGTGCAACAATAAAATCCATGGCAAGATGCGTCCATCTCGTTGCTGGAATTGCATGAGATCGTAAAAGTCCCGGAGGCTTCGTGTTACGTCCCTTTATACGCTGACACACTTCGCAGGATTGGACATACATCTTAATTGTCTTCTCCATTTTGCGCCAGTAGTAGTCCTTTTCAACATGGCGTAGGGTTCGTTTAACTCCGGGATGCCCATAGCACTTGGCATCGTGATATTCGTACAGTAGTGCATCAAGAAGCTCAGTGATATTCGGTAGAACTAGTCGTGGTCGATCGTCACTTGGAGCCTGATAAAATATCTTGCCCTTGACTAATGAATAGCGCTGCAGGTTTCGGATCACTTGTTTGTCACGGTTGTCTTTATTTGCTTTGCTCAACTCGATCATCAGCGAAGCAGTGAAAGCATCTTCTTTATAGCGACTCACAGCTTCTTTCATCAAACTTGTAATATCCCAGTCAATCCGTTGCTGTATGTCCTGCTGGTTGCTAATCGCTGCAAGGTTCATGTTTTCTTCGTGCATAAAGTCCGGACGACGCGACATACCATCCACCACGGTATTCTCCTTTCCTGGTATATACTTAAACGTGATGGGGGTACTCGCTCAGCTCATCGTACCAGCGAGCTACGCGGCGGGAGATTGTCTTCTGCGAAAACAAGGTCTCCAAAGACCGATGATCCGTTTCCACGATGAAAGGTTTATCGAGTAAGAAGATGCGCCACAGTCGCAAACCGAACAAAATCGCTAGAAGCTCCTTCTCCCGAATTAAATAATTCTTCTCCGCTGCTTTGTATTTACGTCCACCGAAAGCTATAGGTCTTTCCACTTTGTCATCACCCTCGCCCTCCTCTTGAAAGAGGACTCCCCCAACCGCAAAATCACTCGCATCGGTGCGCAAGTGAAAAGGTTGATCAAAGTTCGGGATTGCAAGAACAGGTGTTGAGCTGATCTTGTCTTTAGCGAGTTGAAGTGGCTATGAAGGTTGTTGGTCCACTCAATTTTTCCTTTTCCTCGTCCTTTCAGTAGATCAAACAGTGGTGCTGCGTCAGAAGCAAAGTCCTGGCAAATGCGCTGTACATATACCGTCGTACTCATGAACGACTGCAGTTCGTTCCGGTCACGAGGCAATGGCCAGTCACGTAAAATCTCTACCTTGGCAGGATCAATGCGAACTCCGTTTCTGCCCACGTAATCAACGAAGCAAGGTATTTCAGCAACGCAGAAAACACACTTGTTTAACTTGATGTAAGAGTTATGCTCTTCAAGTCGGGTTAACACACGATCTAACGCCGGCAAATGTTCCTCAAGGTTTTTGGACTTCGTATACACGTAGATATCGTCGAAATAGGACTGACAAATGTCACTTAAGTCTGCTAGGACACGTCGAACTCCAGCGTTAAATGTAGCTGGGGCATTAGAAAGTCCCATTGGAAGCACTAAGTATTCATAAGATCCATCAGGAGCTTAAAATGCTGTATATGGCACATCAGCATCCCGAACACGAAACTGGTAATAGCCACTAAGGAGATCCATGCATGAAAACCAGTATCCATCACGCATGTTGTCAATAATTTTGTCTTTCCGAGGCATTGATAGCGTTCGTCTCACTGTGTGCGAATTTAGAGCCCGATAGTCATGAACGATGCGCCAGCCAACTGGCTATTTCACGCAAAGGTTGGTGCCCATGCGGCGACGTTGACGGTCGAATTAGTCCTGCAGCAAGCATTTCCTCGACCCAGTCCATGATAACCTTTTCCTGAGCCGGAGAGAGTCGCCACTGTCGTCGGAATATTGCTTCCTCAGTATCTACCTTAATATCATGTTCTCCATGTCCACGATGTGGTAGTGCCGACGGTAGTTCTTCTGAAACACGGATTTGTGCTTCAGCAATACAGGATAGGCTGGATGTTCATGATATGAGTTAATGTCAATCTGTATCTGTGCATCACCACCGCTTTCCTTTTCAGTTTTCGGCCAAATAATAAAAACACATTCAATGTCGTTCGGCTTTTTCATCAGACGTTTGAATTGCTTCCCACTAATGTACTTCGTCTCGCCGCTCAGCACAAAGTAAAAACCGCTCGTGAAAAGTTCATCACCGTCGCTTGTTTTTGGTAAGGACACCGGGTGACGTTCTCCTCCAATTTTTATCGCTGGTTGTGTGGGCTTGTGAGGTGTCTTCACGCTCCGTTTTACTTTTTTCGTTTTCTTTCCGTTCTTCCCCGGCAATGCTTCTTCGTCTGACTGTGTTCGAGGGCGCACGCGTTCCTCCGCCCAGTCGATATCCGGATTGTTAGCTTTTAACCACGGCATTCCCAGTAAAATGTCTTGGTTTTCGGGGACATCAATGACAAGGAGTCATTCACGTAAGGTTTAAAATCATCCATGTACAATGTGAGTCGAATCGTCTTCGTTGGAATCGTCAACTTCTTTTTTGCAGCTAAGGTAATTACCATCGGCTCGTTGTGATCAACAACGAACTTCCACAGTCCATTTGCTGTGCAAAATCGAGGACTTACACCATCAATTGTTGCACCACTGTCAACGAAATTGGAATTTGAAATCCCAATGTCATCAGATGACTACTGCACTGTACTTTGGGTATGCAGCAAGCAGCAATACTCGCGTTTCCCCTCTTGTTTTTCTAGAGTTTTGTTGTTTTCTTGTTCATCCAGTTTTTTTACATCACGATATGCAACATTAACTTTGTCGAGCAGCTCTCCATCGCGTCCACCTGAGTGCTCGACCTCCGGTGGACGAGCTAGTTTGACGGCTCCGTAGCCGTCGACGACCTTGCCTGCTCGTTCCCGACCATCAGCGTCTCTAACATCGCGTGGATTTGTTGCAGCTTTTGTTTCTGCTGCAGATGCTGTGGTTTCTTCTCAGGATGCAATACCCAGCAGTCATCGATGTTGTGCACACCTTGGCAACGACGCAGGTTTAATCGATTGTGAGTTTGATTGCGAGTTTCGGGTCGCCTTTGCAGCGGCTCCACCTCGTGCTTGTTTAGTGTTTCCAGCACGACCTCTTTTCTCAGACACATTGTTGTTCTGTTGTGACGCGATTGCGTTTGACTTACCCTGAACATTCCATTCGAGAAAACCTGCTTCAACAGCCGCACGGAAGGATGTAGGATGTTTGCGCTGTATAGCCTTCTTCATCTCGCTGTTCGCCAAGCCATTGACGAAGAGATCCACTGCAGTCAGCTCGTCAAGTCTGACAACACGCTGCAATTCTCGGAACTTCGAGACGTAGCCATGATAGGCTCCAGTCTGACGGAGTGTCAGTAGTTGATTTCTGATCTTGTCGTCGAAGTTTGGTTTGCGGAACTCACGCATCATGTCAACTTTCATCGCGCTCCACGACTTCACTGTCGCTGGGTCTGTCATATATCGCTCGTACCAACTCACTCCATTCTTGCGAACACACTGATTCAGCTCATTAATAAGCAAGTGATCATAATGTTGGATATTGTAGCCCTTTTGTTTTAAGTAGCTCTCAAACTGAAAAATGAAGCTGTTGAGTTTTATTCCGTCGATCATCCCGTCAAAAATGGGAGGATTCACATCCATTTTGCGCAAGCGGGGCATTGCGAAGCCCGTAGCTGCAGGGGCGACTTGAGTTGGAGATGTCATCTCTACATTCGCATCAGGACGCGGAAGCTCCATATTCACTTGCAACCCAGCTCCTGGAGGTGGCGGATTGCTCTGAGGTTGATTAATGGCACCGTTTCGGGCATCTGCAGCCATTTGCTGCGCGGCTTGAGCCATTGTGTGTGCTTGATTTAATGTCGTCAACATGTTCGTCATTCCTTGGACGAGGTTTGCCAGGTTTCCTTGTAGTTCCTGTATCTCCGTAGAGATTCTCGTGAGCGAGGTTGAAACTTCCTGTCTCAAATCGTCATGTAGTGCGGGCATTTCTTGGTGAACACCAGCTAACGCATTCTCCAACTGCTGATCTGGAGTCGGTGTAAGCGCTCTCGTGTCGGCGTCACCGTTTTCCAGTTCCTAAAGTCGACGAGCCGGTGCTGTATCGCTCCGAAGCACTCGTCGCGCGGTGTTGCGAGTAGTCGTTGCCATCAAGGTCTACTATGTCACAACTTTAGCTGAGCTCCTCACTTGAGCTCGGCTAAAGTTGTGACATAGTAGACCTTGATGGCAACGACTACGTGGTTTGGTAGCACTTAAGAGGAAGTAGGTCGTTGATAAAGTTGGTGTCGTGAAGCCTCTCGCTCAATCTTCTGAGGTCGTGGAGAGCCCCACGAACTGCTTGGCCAGAGCAGTAACAAAAAGAACTCACTTGAGTCCAATGTGGTTGATTCCGGAATGAGAATCTGCTCCGTTAGCTCACGAAGCACCTGCATCACTCCTTACTCTCTTCACTATCTACTCCATACACTAGCTAATCTCTTCTGCAAGCAGTCGTTTTGGCTACTGCGATATCTTGCGTAGTATATGATTTTTCGCCCATTTTATTTAATTAAATTTTTATGTTTAATAAGTTTATATTAATTTTTTTAAGGTTTAAGAAATGGTATGCTTTTATTTATCTTTATTATTCTTTGTTAGTTTTTTCTGGGCATTTTTTCATTCAGCTTTAGCACCAACTCCAGAAATCGGATCATTATGGCTTCCATTAGGTATTGAAACTGTAAATGCTTGGGGTATTCCTTTATTAAATTCTACTGAAAATCGAATGGGTAAGGGAAAAGGTGCTGTTCACCTTTTCCCTTACCCATTCGATTTTCAGTAGAATTCTTTTTGGGTAGCTAAAGTAAAAAAAGTCAAATTTTATATGAAATATGAGTCATGGGCTCGTAGATGAACTCGTCTTAATTAGTCATGGGTTGTTGCACTCATCAGATTTACATCCCTGACAGCCCGCGGAGCGAAATACTGTGGTTTAAACGGCGCGTGCATCCTGTTCACAGTCAACATGGCAGTCTTTGTGACGCTCTTATCCGCAATACTGGGGGTAATTGCAGTGCTTACTTCGATAGTTGTAAAAAAAACAAGTCCGAAGGTGAAAAGCGCCATGATGCCTGTTCAACGGCTTTCGCTAACCAATAAGTATGGTCTCAGCCACAGAGGTCCAGCCACAAAGGTTGAGTCCTCACCAACGTTTTTGGGCAATGGTGCCAAGCAAGCACCACTAGTCGAGCTGACGTCTTTCGAGAAAAACTGCGCCATTCAGAAGGCTGTTTCACGATTGCGATGATATTGCTCATGTAGTATACAAAGGCAAAAGGTGCACAACAGTGGAGGCGCTTTTGCTGACAGGGTACCTTTACTACGGAGAGCACATATGCCAGGCATCATCGGTAATGCTGCTGTTAATGGCGCGAGTGATCCCAAGAAAAATGCTGCGTACGTTTAACATGCTGCTTCTACGCTGGCACATGAATCCAAAAACTGGCACACTGTCCGAAGCAATGTCGTGTACCTGGTACACTGCAAGTAGAGAGAACCACCAATGCTACACCCGTTGCCTAGCCAGATTGCTTTTATTTTCTATATAGCAATGCTTTTTACTACTTTCTGAGGCTTACGAATGCTTGGCACCAAGTATGACCCTTGCTCAAGCGGCAATTTAGTGCCTGGCCGTCAATAGATTTATATTAACGGCAAGTTCAAAGCTGGATACGAATCGTGTGTATTTATTAAGTGCGTAAACGATATAAGACTTTTGGTCGGCACTCTTTGACGTATGTCTTCTCCATCGCCCTCCACTTACAGTAACTAGCCCCTATAGTTCTTTGACTCAACTTGAAGAACGGCTGGCGTGGAGCAACAGAGGTTGGTAGGAGCTCTGATTATTGCTCACTCTGGGATATCGTTCAAGATAGATGAGATAGAGCCACGCCTGCCATTGCGATGGGTCGTAGTGGAAGGCCGCAAAGATACAACGCTAGCGTTTGTCCCTGTATCTCTTCCCCGTCCGTATCGTCGATCACTGCGCAGACGTCTTTCAGGCACGCTTTGGCTGCGCAAACGGCTCATGGATGGTAACTCATCATGGCGAGGAATCTTGATCGGAGGTGGCTGGTGAGCGTGGAGGCCAAACGACGGCTTGCGCTTCTTTGTTCGACAGCTCTCCTTTGTCTTCTCCTTCTCTCCAGATACATTGGCATCTACTCCAGTCCCTTCCGCCGCCTCTGCCTTTACAGCTGACTTGGATTTCTTCTTGTTTTTCTTGCCACGACTTCTGCCGCTTTTTTCGTTGGAGTTGCTGATGTAGCTACTGTTGTTACCGAGTATTTCTGCTTGGCCCACCATCTCTTCTGTTATCTGGGCAATTGGGAGCTCGTCCTTGACTTCATTGATCATCGTAGGGTCCATCTTGATGGGGACCTTGATGTCGGGGTGAGGCTTGCGGCTCTTTTCGTTCGGGTTCTGGATTACAGCCGACAACTCCTCGCGGAGGCCAGCAATCTGGCCCTGAAAGCGCTTGCGCTCAGCGCCGGCTGCATTGCTCGCGAGCACTTGCAGCGACGTAATGCGGTTTACAAGACTGCGGATGCGTCGGTGTGGCCAACGCACTAGTCCATTGCGGCGACAGATCTTCTTCATGAGTGTAATACATACGCCCAACTCCTTGGCCACCACAGCCATCGGTTTGTTAAAGTGTGGGCGCAGCTCGTTGAGCGTCAGGTCCTTGACGTTGGTCACACCCCCAGAGTGGGGAAGTGGTGGTAGCATGTGCTGCTTGACCAGGTTCGTGGGACTCCCGCTCGACGTAAGAAACATGGTCGGATCACCAGAGATCATGATGTCGCTTAGACTCACTGCTGTTGGTGTCGTTGGGTACCCTGAACTCATAGCGGACGAGTTCGGGGGTTGCTGCAGCATCATCTGATGAGGACTCATCGTCATCGGCGATCCGGACATGTAGAGCGACGACAAGCCGGATCCATGAATGGGAGACATTTGCAGCGGTAGACCGTGCTCCAGTTGTTGCTCCAACTGTTGCTGCTGCAGCTGAAGGTGTTGCTGTTGCTGGGCTTGCAGCTGCATGTAGGGTGTAACGAGCCCCGTTCCACCGACCAACGGGTCTATTTGGCTCGTGGGTTGTGTCAGCAGTGCGTACATGTTCTGGGGGGCTTCGTACGACCAGGCGTCCGAAATGAACCTCGAGTCGAACTGCAGGTCTTTCATGACGGTGGGGGACACGGGCGACACGGAGTCGCAGCTCATGTTGGGCACCGGCAGGCCGTCGCTGGGCTTGGGCAGCGCCGCGTCCTCCAGCCCCTCGGCGACGCTGCTGGTCTGGACGACGGTGGGCGCCGTCTCCACCTTGAGACTGGACCCGCCGGGCGTCGTGGGCTTGTTCCGCTGCGACTGGGGGCTGGCGTCCGTCCACTCGTGGCCGGACGCGTCTACGGGCGCGGGCTTGCTCTCCTCCGCGGCCTTGGACGCTGCGCTGGGCTTCGCGAGTTTTGGCGACATGCGCGGGCTGCTCTCGGGCTCGGGCGCCGCCAGCTCGGGCGCGCGCTGCTCCGTCTCGGCCGCCATGGGCTGCTCTGGTCTGCGGCGGGCGGGCGTCTTGCGCGTGGCGGCGAGCGTGCGGAATGGCAGACGTCCATCAGCCGCGGCGCGGCGAGCGCTAGGTGCGAGGAGAAAAGCGGAAAATATCGAAGAAATCTTTTTCCAGCTCCCTTCCGAGCCAAGGGCTTTTCCTGAAATTTAGACTCCCAAGATACTTGGCTAAAGTATCCGCAACGGCGGCGACTTCAACGTGGGGCCCTAGCCCGCGCGAGAAGACTCATTCTGGTTAAAATGGATGCAGCTAAATGGGCATGAAGATGTGTGCTTCGCCGACACGATTGCAAGCCTGTGTGAACTAGTTGCAAGCGTGTTCTGCGGTTGTCGGCACTGTAATGCACACGATTTTACCGACGATACGCGCTAGGATTGCCGTCGACAGCGCTGCTCCAGGATCTAAATGGGCTCGCGATCGTGCCCATTTCGAGGCGCGACCCTTCAGCGGCCCAAAAGTGGCATGCGCTGATTGGCCCGCGACGTTCCAGAAATCTTTCGCCCCGGCTATGGCCAAATTGCTGAAATGCCCCTTGGATTTCGAGATTTTGCAGTCCGTGCTTCGCTTTGCGCCAACACGGCAAGACTTCGCCCAGCGAGAAACAGCATGCCTGTTACTGTTGGCGACGACTGTGCTTTAGCAGATTATCACCGCCTTGGACCGAGGTGCATACAGTCTCGGACCGGATCTCCCAGCCTCTTTCGACTGCAGTCTCGGAGTGTTCATAGATCATGCAAGAAATCATGTCGGGGCTTTCCTCTCGATATGGCTTCAAACCGACGACGACTAGCGAGCTAGCCGAAACGCTTGCCATGGAGCTCGCTCGCTGCGAGCCTCGCTGCGGCGCCGTAGTGGCAAGCTTCTGCGATATTGTCTATCATATCTGCGGTGGAGAACGAGGCGATCACATAACGTGAAGGCCCGATATTATTATAATTTGTTTACCTGTGCGAAGTTGTACCACTAACCACCACCAAAACCCACATTGTGGAGCTGGAAGTCAAAAGAGTTCTTGCAGTGCAGATCCGGCTGCCACCGGCTCGCCAACAGAAGATAGATTAACTCCAACCTGGTTCTCCAACTATCCCACTCAGCCGTGGCCAGCGTCGTGGCAGATGGAGTCTACCCTTTCACATGTCGACTTCTGCGAAGCACGATGGTCTGTCGGAACCGGCTGTGGACGAGTGTCTCCACAATATGGCGTCATGTGCCAGCAAGAAGTCGAGCCCTGGCAGGCACTCCCGCACCACACGGAGCTTCATGGCGCGTGAACCTCACGGACAACGTGCTGGCAAGTTGTGTGGATTTTTTCCCCAACTTCGGTTCAGAAGAGCGGGAGGCCAAGTTTGAGTTGCAGTCGCCGGTGTGGCCACGGGGTCCTTTGCCACTGCCACCGAACACTTGATCGCATTTCTCCTGGACACTGCCGCCTGGGCAATGCCCGCTTCGGTGCCTTCGCCTCCGCCACCGCCATTGCCCCAGCGTTCCCATTACGGCGGCTTCGGAGACCAGGTGGCTGGATGGTGAGCAGCGACTATCTCGTCTACAGCACGATCACAGACGAGTCGAAAAGTGCCCATAGTGGCACGCTTTTCAGCGAAGCCATCCTTGCCAATGTGGACTTGCGGCAATACCGCCACGCAAAAGACTCGCAGTCCGATCTTCCCCAGCTGCGCCGCGGACAAGTAACCATATCCTGCGGGCCGCGCTACCCCATCCAGACGATCGAGTGGGAACGTTCCCCTGACTCGTGGGGAATTATGCAGTGCGACACGCTCGCGGCGGCGAGACACACACAAACTACTCTGGCGACAGTTCAGTTGTCAATGGTTTCCAGAGCGCTGGCGACCCCTCTCATGGCCGTACTGCGCTGCGCGAGCATGGTGCGGCAGTGCCTCGTCGAGGAGACTCGCCTGCCGCGGCCGCGCTTTGCTTCCTTCCAAAAAAGTTTGATGGCGTTTGCTGGGCGCTCGTGTGCTTTCCTGCGGCGAAGGCAAGCGATCTCCCCCAGAAACGAGTCTCCATTTGTAGCAGAAACGAGTCTCCACCTGCTCTCTCTATTCCGACACTTACATCTGATTGACCCCGTCCCCCGTCGCGGCAGTGGGCCTGCAGCACCGTAGCAACTGACTACCCACTGCCCTCAATTCAATTGCCAACCTGCTCCGTGCACCACAATCCCCGAGGCCCATGCCATGCCCAGCGGCTCCAGTGCAGGTATCTCGTCGTTGCCATCATCCTTCTCCTCCAGCGAGCACAAGAGCGACTCCAGCTCCGTCCATAGTCGAACGCTACTGCCCCAGCCATCGAGCGCAGAACCTCCGGCGACAGCGGACCACGTGATCGAGCTCTCCATTTCGTCCGAAGAGCTCGCGAGCTGGAGAAGACGACACCAGCAAGCCCAAACGGGGCCGATGCCATGGCCCGGTCGCACTCGCAGCGTTTTGCGCCGGTACTCGCCGCTGGTCCCACCTGCCGCTCTGCTCATCGCGTTGGTCGTGCTGCTGGTGCAAGACCTCGCGAATGCACACAACAACGCTGATTCATCCGATTTGCCGATTGCCTCCAACGAAACAGTGCTGCAGTGGAGCACTTGCACACTGGACAACGCGGTTGCAAATGCCTACAACCTTTCGGCGCAATGCGCAACCGTGATGTTGCCGCTGTGCTACGAGGGTGTCTGTGAAAGCGAAGATGAAAACGCTACCGTTGCCGTATCGTTCAAGCGGATTCCTGCAATCGGTGCGAATGACAGCAGCGTCAGCAGTACGACCGTGTGGTATCTCTCGGATCGCCCCGATGTGCAGTCTCGTGAAGATGCTGAACTGCAAATTACGCTCCTGTACAAAGAGCTTCGCGGTGAAGTGGATATCTACACCCTCGACGTTCGTGGTAGTGGAAACAGCACAGCTCTCACATGCAACGCGTCCGATGGATCATCGCTACAAACCGCCATCTTTGCACGGAACGATGGCACTCTTAATCTCAGCGACGTCCAGGCTTGCGCAACTCAACTACATACACTGGGATACGCTAACCTCAGCGCATTTTCAATCACTAGCGCATCGCGAGATGTCGAAGAAGTGATCACCCAATTTCAGGCAGGTTCTCAAGCTATAGTGTATGCTGTCGGCTACGGCACTCTCGTAGCCCAAAAGCTTCTTCAGCGGGGCATTTCACAGGTTGTTGGATATGCTCTGGATGGACCCCTTGGAAGGTCTGAAGGCTCTACCGGAGCAGAGATGACGAACTACCAAGCTTCTAAAAGTGACAGTGACTTTGGGGAAGTTGCTGCTGGATTTCTGAGTTGGTGCCAAACGGACGCAGGCTGCTCCGCAATGTTTTCCGACGCGAGCACCACCACGACTCTCAACACTACACTGTTAGAAGTGTACACTCGTCTCGACGCTGACACTACCTCCATGTGCGCCATGCTTCTCATGGGCGTCGATTCAAGCGGAGTGGTTAACTCCGCTACAACCACCACGGCAACACCGCCGTCATATATACTTCGCCAATTACTTGGACTGATGATGCAGAATACGACACTCTGGCCGTTTATACCAGTTGTAGCGTACCGATTTCACCGCTGCGGCTCTGAAGACCTCACGGTGTTGTCTCAATTTGTGAGCGCTACTTTTGAGACCAATGACGTGAATGCGCCGGATCTGCTGTATGCTATCCAAGCCTTCAGTGAGCTCTGGGAAGTTCCGTCACCTGACCAAACCGAACTGACGGAGAGACTTACAAATGCAACGATCAGTTCTGGCCGGGTGTATACACAACTGCAGACATACTGCCTGTTCACCGGCGACACCTCGGAAGCGTGTGCCAACACCTCGAGCACTTCATCGATTGGAAATGCACTATCGTACACAACAACACCGACGAACACCAGCGTGAATGCAACAACATCCGCAGCCAGTGTGCTTCTGCTCGGTGGAGGACTCGATGTGTTATCACCGCCTAAATACGCAGCAGCGCTGTTCGACGCTCTCCAAACAGAAAACAAAGCACTGCTAGTGGCACTCAACGGCTCGCACGGGGTTGTTCAAGGAGCTCTGTTGCCCAACGGAACCGCCTGTGGTCGCCGAGTGCTGGCGTTCTACGTACGTAGTGGTGGTAACTTAAGTTCGTACGACTCGTCGTGTATGAATGAAGTCCAAGCTCCGACTCTAACAATCTCGAATTCATCGAGTCTGCTGGTGCTTGGTGTAGCAGATGCGTACAACGGCGTTCTTGTCGTCGCGAATAGCAGTAGCAGCAGTGGCAGTGTCGGCGACAGCGGCAGCACCAGCTCCGAGAACTCTAACTCGTCGGGTTCAGCTCTTGACGAGCTCAACCATCGCATCTCGGCGCTGGAAAACTGTCGTGATCGATACGAAGTGGCACTCATTGTGGTGTCGTGTGTGCTAGGCGTTTTGCTCGTCGGTGGCGTGTCGACCGCACTCTATCGACGTCGTCGCAAGCAGCAACTCGCCAGCGAGGAAGCCCAGCTGCGACGCATGCGCGGTGACGACGATAACGAGCTGGAGCTCATGCGCAGTATTTATCTGCTGTCTTCCAGCTCCCCGAGCAGCGGACGGCAGACTGAGGCTGCACCACCAAGGTGACCGCGGGGAAGCGGAGAATTTTGACCGTACCAACATATTTATCATATTAAAGGTTGTAGCGTAGCCGTGTACAATAACATCGACAAGCTTGCTTCAGTTTTGACTGACCTCGGCAGTTTGAGTTGACCTCAGCAGTCTCGGCCTCAACAGCACGATTACGCGCGCAAAACTTCAGGATTGAAGTGCGCTGCTGAAGGGGTACCCCTCGATCAGATAATCGCGGCACGGACATGCCGGCGCGCTGCCGCCTCCTTCGGCGGTCCGGCACCCGGCGAGCGTACGTGGCGGCATCATGGAGGTCTGGTGGGCGGCTGTGTAGAAGATTCTCGCGCTGAGTTTTGGTTGGCAAAACACTTGATGCGTGGACCCTTTCGACCGCCTTGCACGCTTGCGAGGACTGGGGCTCGAGGCGTGCAGTTTGAGCCTCTGCATCACCAGAAAAACACGCCGGCCAGAGACCATACTCACTTACTGCGGAGACCAAACAACTCCCTGCCATCCTGGAAGATCGGCACTGCCGCGGAGTTGCTCGCACTCCGACAGCGGCAATGTGATGGCTCAAGTGACTCCGAGGCAAGACGCGAAAGGAAGTGGCGGCAGCACGCCGCGGCGCCCGCGATCGCAATGGCTTTAGTGAGCGGTTCTTCTCTGCTGGTCTGACCGAGGCCATCTGGTGCGGGGCAATTCGGAATGACACTTGGCGCTGTATGGATTGCTCCCTCGTGGCCGTTTTACAAAGGTCCAGAGACCGGCAGACGCCATCTCCCCATCACCACGGTGGCACTTGCGAGAACAAGCCGCTCGCGCGCCGCGCGCTGCTAGCCACGCTCGAGGCGCTGCAGACGGTCTAGATGAGACTCGCGGCAGGACGTAGCGCTAGCAGTGCTTGTGAGCAGGCAAGACGGGGCCTTTTCCGGCGGAAAACTGAAGCGGACTGAAGCCATCGGCCCTTTTTACAGTGTGCACCTGTCTGGTTAATACTTTGAAGTGCGGCCAGAAACAGCAAATCTATAGAAAGACTACCTGCGAGATGTAATCCGCGGATCTGAGTCGGATCAGCGAGCCCATTTTCAATTCTTGCCACCTGACCGAGTGTCGGCGACTGGCCTCGCCTGCGTCTTTTTTCCGGTGTAAGCCTCGATTGTTAGGGCTTCAACACTGCTTCGGTAGAGCTGTCCGCACCAGCCACCGGATAGCTGCGACTGGGGACGCCGTTTGCATGAAGTGCTTGGACAGAATAAGTTACAGTAGATGCTTCTTAGTTGCACGCCACTAGGCGTTTGCTTCTGGGCTGGCATCATGCGTGCCCACGTTTGCAGGCCTCTTCGGTTCTGCTAGTCGAGCGCTACGGAGAGATCGGCACGTCGTAACAAAGTGTGGCCAAAGCCGAAGACCCGCTGCACAACAGCTTATCTCACATGCTTCACTGCCTAAAGTTGTTCGCTCCGTTCAACTTGCAAGTCAAAGCAGCTACTAGCTGTCAGCTACCCAAAGTTTAATCTCTCTGTTACCTCGCTTCGTGTCGTATCCACGGCCATTTCAGGCACGCTGCGTTGGTGGCAGCCAGCGACGGCTCCGTCCACAGCCGCAGCAAAGTCTGCTACCTGCACGAGTCAAGCCGCTGTCCATATATTTCGCTTGTAGCTTCACGAGTGTGTGGATACTCCCTACACAAGACGAATAAGCCAACCAAGCTCTATCGTCTGCAAGCGCAGCGGGGCTTCCGGTGTGGTCGGCGCGCAAATGGGTCTGCTCGATTTTGAGTCGCGGCGCCCCGTGCCTGCGCCGGTCCCCTTTTTCGCCTTGATTCCTCTCTAACAAATCGCCCGATAAATTGCGCCTCTCGGTCTCCCTTCACTTCAGAAACCCGCAGGAGAGCAGCAAGCGCTGGCCGAGCGCGCCGACTTCTGCCCCCTCGCCCTCCGCGCACCATGATGGCCTGGCCGGAAGAGCCGCAGCCCCGCGGCGGGAGCGGCGGCGACTGGCCCGACGCGGAGCTGCTCGAGCCCGCCAGCTTCTACCCGGCGGACGGCGGCGACGAGCGCGCGCAGCACGGCGCCAACAACTTCCTGAGCGCCAGCCAGGGCGCCGGCCAGGCGGGACTCACGTACTCGGCGTCCTGCCCGTCGTTCTCGGGGCTGGACGACGCGGACGACCTCATGGGCGGCGCGGGCGCGGGCGGCGGGCTCATGAACTTCCAGTTCGGGTCGCAGGAGCCGCTCGTGGACGCCATGGGGCCCGCGGGAGACGCGCCCTTCCCGGGGGACAAGAACTACGACATGCTGCTGCAGTTCCAGCAGGACTACCAGAACGCCTCGCAGCGCCAGTTCCCGCACCAGCAAGTGATGGGGCAGCCCATGGACCTGGTGCAGCAGCAGATGGCCGGAGGCCGACGCGGCTTCCACGGCTCGCAGTCCTTCACGAGCTTGTCCAGCATGGAGTCTGACTATAACCGCATGAATGGTGCGCACTGCTATTGCAGTTTTTGTACTGTGCTGGTGGTGGAGAGCTGACTTTGGTTTTTTATGATTGCAGCTAACAGCAAGCGGAAGAAAGGTACCGAGCGCTGGATGAAGCTGCAGCGCCACAAGTCCTTTGACTCCACAACGCCCATGTCCGAGCCATTCAATCTTGATCCGAATGGAACTTTCGGTGCAACTCTGAGCTCATCGAATCCCACACCGGACCAGTTGCTCCAAGAGTGCGTTGATGCGATGATTTTTATTCATTCTTCTGAGTCGGTGATGCCACTAACAAGGCTTGCATTGATGCTGACAGACCATCGGATAGTGACATGATTGGATTCTCTATTGACGACTTCTCTTCGATGCAGGCGGATGACCAGAACTGGCCCCCAGTTGCCTACGGGTCAGCGCCGAGCTCCATCGGCGGGAACTACATGCAGCAGGCCCACCAGAAGCGACAGCAGCAGCAACAAGCTTCTTTACAGTCTCTTACTGATGCTGGTGATAATTCGGTTTCCTCGTCTGCAGAAGTGGAGCCTGTGTCTGAGCTGGACATGTTGCTGTCGGAGAACGAGCGCGCGAATCTTTTTGACGCTATCCGCGATTTTGAGTCTCCTGGGGGCGGTACTATGGACTCAATTGACTTGCAGCCATCACCGGAACAACCACCCCAGCATCCTACACATGTACCTCCGCCGATTGAAACGAAGGACCAATGCGGTACATTAACGAAAAGGACGACAGCTAGCCCCCCGTTGCACCCTGGAGGTCACAAGAAAAGTCCGCATGGCATACCGCGGCCTCTTTCTTTAAACTCGTCTTCGACGGCAACCCCGTCAGGAATGCCGCCCTCCGGATGCGTTCCCATGCGTACGCGTTTGCACCAGATTCTGGTGCATTCTGTCCAGAACTCGGATGCTGGATCTTCGTTGTCGTCTTACGAGCGCAACTACTTGATGCAGTCGCCGTTGTTTTTCCCAGCGAAGGCGCCTGAAACGGCTGGATCCCTTTGGTTGTTGCTGCATGCTGCACAGTGCGATAGCGGCTGTGAAATTGCGGGTTGTAGTGTCATGCGTCGTGTGCTGAACCATTGCTTGGGATGCGAACTGATGGTGGGCAAGTGCAAACAGCCCTGTAACGATGCCAAAGCTATGCTTCTGCATTACGGATCGTGTAACAGCAAGGGCAGTATGCACGGACGCTCGTGCTCGGTGTGCTGGAATTTGCTGGAGATTGACTATTCCCATCAAGCTCTCAGCAACGGCAACGATGGTGGTCGCTCTGTTGGCCAAGCTTCAAACAACACGCCGTCGTCATTTGTGTCGACGTCGCCGTCCCCGCATATGGGCACGCCACCCCTAGTTCCGATGCCCATGAGTCCTGGTTTGGCAGGCTCTCCAGCATATCGCTCTCCATCGAGACGCTCAACGAGCGGTCCCAGCACTTCAAAGCACGTACCGATCCAGCCCAACCCTCTCCCCACGGCATCGAACCCGATGGGGCTCATGGGCGCGTTGCCACCCCACTTCGGGTACTCACTTTCCTTGTATTTGGAGCAAACGTCTGCCCCGTTCCGCGCTGAGGTGAAGTCTCGAGTTGAGAAGCGCGTGACTGCCGCCGCGGGCCAAGACTTGCTGCAGCACATGCAAAAGAAGACGCGGTTGCGTAGTCTGGACGATCTCCGCTCCGAAGCTCGGACAATTGTGCTGGGCGAGATGGAGAGAGAACTTCACCTCCACATGCAGGCGTACAACTGGGCCAACTCGACTGGCGGCAGCTTGCCCGAGGGAGCCTCGCAACTGCCCCCATACCTGCTGAACTTCTCGGTGGCTGGATTCGGTGCCTTCCAAGCGCAGCAAGCTGCGTTTCAGGCGGCCGTGACCACTGGGTCGCCGCTTCCACCTGCTGCGCCTTCAACTTCGCCGCCGGTGGGTGCCCGCCGACCCCGCAGCGCGTCGGGGTCCGCCAAGTTGGCGCCGAGCGGCAGTCCGCCCAAGGTCCCCGTGCGCGAGAAGTAAATGAGCGAGGGAGTTTTGAAGTGTCATGTGCCGAGCCGACAATGTGAGTTGATGTGGGTGAGCCGACTAGCGGAGCTCATGCTCCTAATTTATTCATGAAAACAATTGTCGTTCCTAAACGCTCGCTCATTGGTTAGAAAATCCCCATTTCGCCTGTTCATTGGCGAAAAAAGATTTGTAACACCACCAAAATCCTGAGGCACACAATTGCGATTCAAGATGCTGCGCACGAAGCTGACGCTGCATGCGCCTCGCCTGGCGCGAGCCCTGAGCGCCTCGCGCGCGCTGCAAGCGGAGTTCGACTACTTGGTCATCGGCGCCGGCAGCGGGGGCATGGCGAGCGCTCGTCGCGCCGCGAGCTACCCGGGGACGCGCGTGGCGGTGGTGGAGCAGGCGCGACTGGGAGGCACCTGCGTCAACGTCGGCTGCGTGCCCAAGAAGCTCATGTTCATCGCCGCCGACATGAGCCACAAGTTACACCACGACTTTCTGTACTACGGCTTCGAAGACGAGGCAACGGGGGGTCATTTGGGGCAGCGAACGCACTTTGACTGGCCGAAGCTCAAAGCTCGTCGAGACGCCTACGTTCTGCGGCTTAATGGCATTTATGAGAGGTGGGGAGATGGTCATTTGGTAGATGCTGAAAGAGCAGTAGAGACTGATGAGATTTCTGTGGCTCCAGAAACTTGGCCAATTCCAAGGTGGAGTTGATCCGAGGTTCAGCCAAATTCAACGAGAAGGGAAATGTGGAGGTCGACGGCAAGGAGATCCTGGCTAAGAATGTGATGATCGCCGTAGGCGGCAAGCCGATGATCCCTGATATCCCCGGTACGTCTCGTAGACGATAGATATTACTGAAGTGAGGGTTGCTAAATTGGATGAATTAACCAACTCGACAGGTAAAGAGCTGTGCATCGACTCGGACGGGTTTTTCGAGCTAGAGACACTTCCGAAGAAGGTGGCGGTTGTCGGTGCAGGGTACATTGCAGTCGAGCTTGCGGGTGTGCTCAATGCGCTAGGATCGGACACATCCATTTTCTGCCGCAAGGAGGGTGTGCTGCGCTCGTTTGACGTACGTAGAACGTAGTCCAAGTTGCTCACACTAGCGATGGAAGTCTTATTGGTTGGTTATCCATTGTAGACTATTGTGCGCACAGCGCTGGAGGACGCCATGACGAAGGACGGTATTCATCTGCAGCCTCACAGTAACATCACTAGCGTCAAGCAGGCAGATGATGGGACGAAGACCTTGGTGCTGGCCGACGGTTCAGAGTGCAGCGGTTATGATGTTGTGATCTACGCTGCTGGCCGTGTGCCGTTGACAGCGAACCTGCAGCTGGACAACGCCGGCGTCACCACTGACAAGCACGGCTTCATTCAAGTGAACGAGTTTCAGGAAACGTCTAACCCCAAGGTACTTGCCGTCGGGGACGTGTGTGGCACTCCGGCGCTGACCCCGGTTGCTATCGCTGCTGGGAGGAGGCTCTCCGACCGCCTATTTGGCGGTATGAAGGACGCGAAGGTCTCGTACGACAACATCCCGACAGTTGTGTTTAGCCACCCTCCCATTGGCACGATTGGACTAACCGAGGAGCAGGCCCGACAGAAGTACGGCGACGACGAGATCAAGGTGTACACGAGCCGCTTCGTGAACATGTACTACGGTCTGATCAACGAGGTGGATGAGGCGACGGGCGAGTCGAAGGACAAGCCCAAGACGGCCATGAAGCTCGTGTGCGCCGGTAAGGACGAGAAGGTCGTGGGTCTGCACATGATCGGCATGGCCGCGGATGAGATCCTGCAGGGCTTCGGCGTGGCGGTGAAAATGGGCGCCACCAAGGCGGACTTCGACAACTGCGTGGCGATCCATCCGACTGCCGGCGAGGAGCTCGTGACGCTGCTCCCCTGGGGCCTCAGCGGCCGCGACTGAGGCAAAGATCCGTAGTTGAAGCACTAGGCAGTTCCCTATCCACGCAGATAACACGCGACGAGCCGTAGAGGACCGGAACGTGTGAATCTCTTCTGAAGATTCCGCTGACTCGTTGTAGTTGAAGCGGCCGTTTGAATTTGAATTTTGCTGCGTCGCGTCGACGCGACGTCACCAAGGGGCGCGAGCTGCATGCAGCCACTTGGCTGTTTCCTGCGGCCTCCCGCTGCAAGTTGCTGTCGCTTTCGCAGCGGGTGATTTTCTCGCGCGCCATCCTGAGGTCATCACCCGGCGCGACCGGCCTTCTAGCGCCGGCGACGCATGCGTGGGTGAATCACGAGCCGACGGCGGTTTTGGCGCAGCGCCCTAGCCCCTGAGAACGATTTGTTATCAGATGATACCTTCGCCGGCGGCGACCGGCTTCAACGTGCCGCCGACACGTCATTCTCCCATCGTCGTCGGGCCGGCCGCACCCCGCTCCCCGCCATGGCCAGCGACAAGCGCCCGATTCTCTCCGGCAAGCGCGCGCGCAGCCGCAGGAAGCGCGCCGCCCTGCGCGCCGCCAAGAGCGCGAACGCCGCGCCCACGCCCGAGTGCGACAGCGACGAGGACGCCAAGCGCAAGCTGCTGGCGCTCGGCGGCAGCGGCGACAAGACGCAGAGCGAGGACGAGCTCGAGCACGAGCTCGTGTTCGTGTGCCGCCCCACGATGCCCGACTTCTGCTCCGTCTTCCGGCCGCGCGGCGAGGAGCCGCGCGCACGCAAGCAGCAGGCCGACTGCAGGACGTTCACCGTGCAGGTGCCCAGCTTCCAGGAGACGAGCGAGGGCTTCGTCACCTACACCGTGGAGATCACCACGTGCGACGAGCCGCAACACACCTTCCACCTCGAGCGCCGCTTCTCCGAGTTCGTGGCGTGCGCCGCCGAAGTCAACCAGCAGCTGGCTAGTGGCTTCGCTGCGCGCTGCTGTGCGGCTCAAGACGAGGAGAGCAAAACAGCATCGGACGACGTCGCCAACTTTCAGTGGGAGCTGCCGGCCAAGACGTGGTTCCGCGTCACGCAGACGAGCGCGTTGGAGGAACGCCGAGCGCAGCTGGAGCGGTCGCTAGAGACGCTGTTGCTGCAGCAAGACCGCCGAGTGTGCAATCTGGCGGTGTTGCGCGACTTCCTCATGCTCGACATTTTTGGCGTTCAAGTGGCGGAGCAGAAAAATCTGGATGCCGCTGCGCATTTTGAGTGATGAATTTCTCCGCTGCAATGGACGCTCGTCACGAACATAAACACACACAAGCGCAAACGCGACTACAACGGAAAGAAGCGACCCAGCGATCATTGCAAGTCGGACGCCGCCAACCTGCTTGATCTTTTCAATTTCTTATTCACACCGGCTCGGGTCGAGTCAAATGGTGCACATTCTACCCAGCCGAGAAAAATAGGCAGCTTGCACAAGTAGAAACAGCTCATAGGTGCTCCGTCAACAGTGGCAGTGGTATCTGCCTGCGGAGCGCCAATATAAAAATGTGCAGACGTCCACGTATAACAACACACAATAGCAGGATAGGCTTTCGCCAAGAAAAATTACAGATACAAACTTTTTTTCATTCGTCATCATCGCTGTGCATATCTTAAGTTGTGGTACATGCGAGACGTAGTCAAGTTTAAGAAATTGTGAACCGCGGTACAAACGTCTCCATTACACTGCAAAAGAAGCACTCCTATTACTCGATAAAATAATAACAGTAGAGTGACTTCACCAACAACCAAATATTTTATACTATATCGCTTTTTGGGAAATCTACGTTCATGTTTTATCATCGACCAGTTAACGTGCAACTCCTATCAGCGAAAGGCCTGGTAATATGGTAAAATGGTTTACCATTCCAAATAATATCCTTTACAACTTATATTCCCTGAAAAAATCCAGTACACAATATATTCATGCGAGCCTTCTTCTCGTCACCCACTTTGACGTCAATTCCAGTGATCACGTGCGGTTATCTCCATGTCTTAGCCCAAGTAAGAATCCGTGAGCACATTCTTATAAGCCAATAAGACTGTCAAAACTTACAAATCACGTAGTTCAGGCTCACGTATGATAGTTTTAAAGTACAACAGCAAGAAGATGGACTTCTGCCTTTTCAAAATGCCGAGGCAAAACTGTTGCTGTTGGTTCATAGTATGATGACGCCGAAGCTCGACACAAAGAGCGCAAATAACTCGGCCACAGCGTAAGCATGAAGAAGCTCAAAGTCGGGGGAAATGAGCCGGAATGGATCGCCAGCACGGGGTCAAGACTCAACATTCTGCGCTATTCAGCGGCAAGTGAAGCCACTTTGCGTGTGATTGTCGCTCCGACTTGAGCCGCTCGGACTCCAAGTTGGAGTCGATCCCGAGATTTCCAAGCCGGCTTTCGGTGCACGCTGCAACAGATCGCGCCAAATCACTAATACCCATGTCTGAAGTTCTCGCTTCTCTCATGTGCAGCTTTTCAACTAATCCGTATCTACTCGAAGCTGTCGCTAAACTAATGTTTAGATGCATTTTCAACACGCCATGAGAAATTTCTGTCGGTAATCAGTGTCCCGCTCCAAGTGTCTCACTTGTTTCACGTTGTACCACGGCTAAAATTGACGGTCGTTTCTGTCCGGAGATAACCGTCCCATAATAGAACACGCGATTTGATTCCCGCCAATCCCCGCTGCGTTTTTCACTGGATGGGGCCAAGCATGCGGTGCGTCATTCCCCGATTCCTCGCGCTGCTGCCAAGTCGCCCGTAACATGGCCTCGTCGTCCCCGTGGGTGGTGCTCAAGTTCGGCGGCACGAGCGTGTCAACCGCCGCGCGCTGGCGCAACATCTGCGCGCAGATCCGCGCGCACCTGGAGGCCCCGGCGGCGCCGCGCGTGTGGGTCACCATCTCGGCGCTGTCCCAGATCACCAACAAGCTGACGCGGGCGCTGGCGCTGGCCAGCGAGCGCGGCAGCAGCCACGCCGAGCTGGCCGCCAACATCGTGCTGCAGCACTTCTCGCTGGCCTACGAGGTGGGGCTGCTGCCGGCGCTGGAAGGCGTCGAGGGTAGCGTGGAGCTGCACGACCGCTGGCAGCAGCTGTGGCTGGACAGCGTGCTGAACAACGGCGACGACGGGTCCTCGTTCTCGCAGTCGCCCATCAACCCGCTGCTGCCCAAGGAGCTGCACCCGCTGCTGGAGGAACTCAAGAACCTGGTGCGGGTGCTCGAGGGCATCAAGCTCACGGAGGAGGCGTCGCCGCGCATACAGGCGCGCGTGCTCGCGTTCGGAGAGCTGCTGTCGACCCACCTGGGTCGCTGCATCATGGCGCACAACGGACTCACGGACGTGGAGCGTGTGGATGCCAGAGACCTACTGGTGAGCGACCCCGCTAGTGCCAAGTCTGAGGAGGACCGCTATCTGCAGGCAGAAGTGAACCCTCGTCGTGACCCCGAGCAGGCAGAAAATGCCGCAAATGGCAAGCGTGTGGTGCTTACGCAGGGATTCATTGCCAGCACAAGCACAGGCGCGACGTGTGTGCTTGGACGTGGTGGCAGTGACACCTCCGGATCGCTGTTTGCCGCACTTCTGGGAGCGCAGAAGTACGAGATCTGGACGGATGTCCATGGTATGTTTACGACCGATCCCCGTTACGTGCCCAACGCGCGTCTTGTCAAGAGTCTCGACTACCGTGAGGCGCAGGAATTGGCGGCGATGGGCGCCAAGGTGCTGCACCCGCGGTGCATCATCCCCGCTCAATGGGGCAAGGTCCCGCTTGAGATCCGTAACACCAACGACCCGACTGGCGAAAAAACTGTTATTCACCCGGCTACCGAGTCGGACAAGGCGGGACACAGCAGCCCCAAGATTCTTGCTGTGGTGAAGCGCCAGAACATGACAACACTCAGCATTACCGCTTTCGACATGTGCGGTACTTCAGGTTTTTTGGCAAAGGTGTTTGCCCCGTTCGAGGCTTGCGGTATTTCTGTGGATCTTATTGCGACGTCACAGTTCTCGGTGACAGTGACACTTGACCACATCCCCGGTGGCGTGGAGGGTGCCCCATTCCAGCAGCTGCTCGAGGCGCTGAACGAGCACTCGAAGGTGCGCGTATTTGAGGACTGCTCGGTTGTCTCGATTGTGGGCCGCGGTCTGCGCAAGGCACTTGCTGAGCTCGGCTGCGTGTTCAGTGTGCTCGAAAATTACGACGTGCTACTTCTGAGCGAGTCTGCTGAAGACCTTAACCTTTCCTTTGTGCTTCAGCAAAAGGAGGCTGATGAGATTGTTGCTCGTATGCATGGCTTCTTCTTCCCTGGTGATGACCAAGTGTCGCCGACTGCAGCGAAGGCTTTGTCTACGGATGCGAAATCTTTGCCACCACTCCCTTTGCACCCAGCCACAGCAACATCTGCAACTAATGGTGTTGCTGCAGTTTTGCCGCCTGCACCGGTCAACACCGTTTTCCAGCAAGCTACTATTCGTCGGTCGCCTTCGCGTGACTCGCTGTTTGGCCCTACCTGGCAGTCATTGCAGCCCAACAAAACGGCTTAAGCAAAACTGGCCGGTAATGCCTCAAAGTGGCACAAAATACCTGGACGGTTGTATTTCATGTAGATAGAGGCCCTCGACTGCAGTAGCTTGTGTTCGCGTGGCAATAGAAACCATACACAACCACCTGTTGATTCCCTTCACGAAGCTCATTTCCGTTAGGCATCGCTGTCACTCTCATCGTAGTCGTCGTCCTCTTCAACCTCTAATGCCTGAGCTTTTGGTATTGATGGCGCCGACTTAGCCTTAGCCGCTGTATCGCCGTCTTCACTTTGTATCCGTCCGGGTCGTGCGAGCTCTGTACTATCTGCTGAAGATCCTGGTGTGTTCGCCTTCTTTGCCTTTGGTGCCTTTGTTGTTCGTGATTTTTTCGTGGGTAGACTATGATTCATACAGGTCACTTTATGTTCTGTGGCAAAAGTCAATGCAGTTCATCGCCGCAACGTACTTCTTCGCAGCAGTCTTCAGTGCCCGCTTCTTGCCACCGCGTGCAGGCTTAAGATATTTGGCGTCATTCTCATCGATAGCTGATACCTTCTCGTGCAAGAAGTTAAGTTCTCCACTTGCAAGAACACTCTTTTTCCTATTGCAAAGTTCACCGCGTTAGGCGGAACGCCAATGTGATACCACTTCAACATCGCACGCACAACTCGATCGGTGTCAGTGCAGCTCCTTCAGCTGCCTGCTTCTGCATCTTGCGGGCCAAGTCTCTCACGAAGACCTGCACGGCCGAAGCTGCTCGTCACCAACACTTGTAAGCAAGCGGCGTGCCATCCATCCAAGATGGCTACATTGCGACGTACTGCAGCAGAGCACGGCGGGCTCGCCCACTTGGCCCATGTCCTTCTGCTCCTTCAGCAGTCGCTTCACGCGGCCCTGCAGTGCACACCGATCAGCCCATTGCAGCATCGTGCGGGTCCTCGCGCCGCGCCACCTTCAGCGGATCGCGCTGCTGCTTCATTGTCGCCAACTGCCCGCACTTTGATGGTCGCGCCACCGGTGGTACAGCGTACCGCTGGCCGTGACAACCGCAAATTCCACCGACCATGCTGCCGAGTCAGTGGGGACGACACCTGCGCGCGCTGCAGCGCCACGCCCAGCGCCGCCACGCGCGCGCGCCATTGCCGACTGCTCGCCGCGCGTCTTCCGCTTCTCCCGGTGCCCGCGGCGACGCCGAGTTCGCGCTGGGCGTCAAGTTCTTGCTGGGCAAAGCGGACGGCGCGGGGGACGTGGGCAGCGCCGCCTCGGTGCACGGCGCCGTGCTGCACTGGACCAACGCGGCGGAGATGGGCCACGTGCGCGCGCAGGGCGCGCTCGGCAGTCTGTACCTTAAGGGCCACGCGGGCATCCCGCGGGACGTGGCGCTGGGCCGCAAGTTCCTGCAGCAAGCGGCCGACGCCGGCCACGACGGCAGCTGCCACGAGATGGGCAAACTTTTCTTCCAGGGCAGCGCCGAGGTGCCGCGAGACCTGGAGCGCGCGCTGCACTACTGGACGCGCGCGGCGGACAGCGGCCACATGGCGGCCAGCTACGACCTGGGCTACATGTACGCGCAGGGACTTCACGTGGCGCAGGACGACGAGAAGGCCGTGCAGCTCTACCGCCAAGCGGCCAAACAGAACATGCCTGAGGCCCACCGGGCGCTGGGCAACGCGTGTCTGTACGGACGCGGCGTCGAGCAGAGCGCGGAGCAGGCGGTCACGCACTTCCGCCGAGCCGCGGAAGCGGGCAACGCGCCGGCTCAGTTCGACCTCGGCGCCTGCTACATGCTCGGACGCGGCAGCGAGCAGGACCACTCGAAGGCAGCACAGTTCTTCTTCCTCGCTGCGGAGGGCGGCGTGCCGCAGGCGCAGCTTTGTCTCGCGCAGTTGTTCGAGAACGGACAGGGCATCCCGGCCGACCGCGATAAGGCTGTGCAGTACTATCAGTTGGCGGCGCAAGGTGGACTGCAGGAAGCCAAGCACGCGCTGGATCGCCTTGGAGCACCCCAAGAGCCGGCGAAGTAGTGGTGCACTTGACCGCATAAAGAACAACAAATGGACAACCTAGATCGCTAGCAACAAGGTACAGACTCTTTGGTTTTGCCATTGAATTCTCTTCGTTTGAACGAAATCGTGACCTTTTCCTGCACCCTTGGCTCCTTCATGCCCAGTAAAACTATTTTGACCAAACCCGCAGAGATGATATTCGACTGCTGACGCGCTGAACTGAGGTCGAGTTAAGTCGAGTTGAGGCGGTGGTGGCGTGGGCGGTGCGGTGGATCAATAGTTTATCTAGAAGCTACAGAGTGCAAACACGAAAGACAAGAAAACATATTAAGTCGAGGAACTTGGTGACAGAAGCAGCAGTGGCAGCCGCAAGACACACGCACACAGATAAAGCCACGCCCCAACGGATGCGTTGCTAGAGCGCGCGGCTTGTGGCTTACGCTTCTAGAACGAATTCCGCGACCCAGTACCTGGCTTTTTCTTCTGCTTGATTTCGGCTTCCGCCACGCTGTGCAGTCGGATAACGCTCGGCTGGCTCTGGTTGTACTTCTCCGCTCCCATGGACCAATCGTACGACAAGGTGTATGCAAAGATGTCGCCGCGTGCATTGAACTTGCCCGTCGTAATAGATTGGTTGCTGTTGAAATCAATACATGAGAGCATAAATGTAAGCCGCTACGAATATAATCAGTTGCAAGGATATCCAAGCTCCAACCGTACCATTTGTTGAAAGTTTTGAGCTTCTGTCGGGCATCCTTGTCCCAAAAGCAGAACGTGCCATCGCCACCCGTAGTGGCAAACGTACCGAACGGGTGGAACGCGATGTTGCTGACAGGGTAAATGTCCGATCCGTCACGATGGCACTTGAACGCAAAGTCGTTCCTTTTTGTAACAAATAGCACAATCACACATCAGCGCCCGTGCAACAAACTGCCCGAGCAAACCAGTATGTACCTCTTGTCCTTGTCCTCGACGTGCTGAATCGCGCAGCGTCCCTCAATCGATCCGATCGCAAAGCCTGAAGCGTCAGGGAAGCACGCGATCGTCCGCGTCTGAAACTTGAGATTCGACTGAATTGATTTGTAAATCTGCGAAGGCTTGCGGATGTCAAACACGTGCACCTGGCGGTCCGCCGTTGCCACCACAAGCAGCGGGTGCTTCACGTCCATGGCGTAGCACCGCTCCGAGAGCTGCACGGACGCCATGGGCGTCGGCGACCGCGTATCCCAATACTTGAGCGTCTTATCCCAACTACCGGTGGCCACGCAGTTGGCCTCCTGAATTGCCGCAATGCTGCGGATCGGAGCGTCGTGCTGTAAAACAGCAACATCACGTCAGCCCTCTAATCAACAACTCCACCACCTATACTCCTGTGCTTTTCATACCGCCGCGATCTGTTGGCCCTGCGCAGGTCCGTTCAGCACCCACATCTTGGCGGTCTTGTCGCACGAGCCGGAGAACACCGTGCTGCCATCCTGCACAAAGAGAGTTATACATGCAACACTATCAGAAAAAAATGCGACAAGATGAATACAACCACAATCATTGCCGCGAGCGGCGTACCCCACTGAAGGCCGTGCAGAGCACCGGCCCCTCGTGCGCGATCTGCGCCTTGGCGACGGCGTTAAACTGCGTGCTTTGCTGCTGCACCTCCCAGCAGCGCACGTAGTTGTCCCAGCTGCCGGACACCAGCACGTTGCTCGTGGGGCTCCACGCCAGGTCCTGGATGCCGTCGTTGATGGTCTCGCCGATGGTGTAGTCGTTGTTCGGGTTCAGGTAGCCGCCGGCCTGCGCGGGCTGGCCGAACGACATAATGCCTGCTGCTGCCTGCTCTCCCTGCTGCAAATGCGTGGGTGGCTTCCGCGCGCAGGCAGACGTAACCCGTAACCCGTTACGGGTTACTATTGGGGTACAATGCAACTGGTACTATATAGTACTATATTACTATATAGTACATCATCGCTGTCTCTGAGGGTGTCTAGGGGTACTATGGATGCCTTTTTATGCATAGCTTGAGCGGGCAATGAGCGGATAAGCGGACGAAGAAAACCGGTATTCTCCGGTTTTTTCTCCCCCTCTTTCCCATTTCAAGAAAGAGAAGAGGGGATTCGCTTTGTTCGTCCAGCGCAATCTTTGGCATGGTACGACCAAAATCAACCGCTGCTGCAAGCATGACGACTGCGAACACTGCCGATGAAATTCGTGGCGTCATGAATGCGCTAAATCTTGATGTGGTTGCGAGTTACTTCGATAATGATGACGACGAAATCGATCCGTACGTCGTTTGTGAGGGAGTCTTCGTTACTGCATTCAATAAGTATGTTGGAGACGGTGAAGGACTGCGGATTGCACTTCGATTTCTCGCTCTCTATGATGGGCGTATCGTGATTGTCGAACTGCCAACAGAAGTGCATGCGGCAGAATTCACGAGCAAATTCCTCCGTGCGGCAGGAAATGAAGACGAGATTGCGAAAAAAGGCTCGATGACGGCGAGTATAGCTGTACTCCCAGACAAGGAGGCCGATGCGACATTTGGCCCCAAGAGATCGACGCTGAACCGAACACCGTTTCCGGTACTTCGCACCGTTGCTAATTGGGTGACACTGGCTGTGGAGGTTGGAAGATCTCAGACTTGGGCGAGTCTGGAAGCAGCTGCTCAATGGTGGTGCAATTACAGTGGAATCCAGTATATTCTGCTGTTGAAAATCAGTCCTCAAGGTATTCAAATGCGATACGCGCTTTATGACATCGCCGTACTTGGCACTCTACCAGCGCCAACTGCAAGTGGAACGGTTTATCGACGCACCAGAGATCAACCAGCTGTCCATGTCACCTTCGACATGCGCCGAATCTTGTCGATCCCCGCGAACCATGCTCTCCCAACTGGTGTAAATGCAACCGCCGTTGTCGATCTGCGCATCGTGATGAATCTAGTCATCGATAGTCTTTAATAGAAAAAAGCACTGCCGTGCGGTTCTGTTGCAGTCTGAAACCACCGTGATTCTGCTTTGTGAAACTCCATGAATTCATGATCATGATTGGTAAAAAAGCATGAATTCATGAGATGCATGTGAAAGGAAAACCGGTTTTGCACCGGTATGGACCGGCTTCTATTGTGACATTGCACAGTGACTCTAAGAGTGAAATACGTTGTGAGTATTTTTCATAAAAGTCACAGATTATTACAAAAAAAAAACATACCACGAGAAGGGCCGTCGTATATGCCACATCTCTTGAATTTGTGAGTATGTGAGTATTTTAAAATGGCCTTTTTTAGCCACTCCATATATTTTGCTTTTTTATGCGTACCCCCCTCCCCCCTGGTTCATATTTCATATAGTAAATTTATCCCAATACTCACATACTCACATACTCACAAATATTTACTATTTATATAAAGATACTATATAAGCTATTGACATGCTCTGAGTGAAAGCTTTGTGAGTATTTTGCTATTACTCACACTTTCATCTAAAATCTATCTCCTATTGATATTAGATGAACCAAACCTTGTCTCGTTCATTGTTTCGTGTGAGGCAAAGCTTTCACGGACATACTCGACACATTTAACATGAATACAAGTCATATGATCCACTCGCTAATGTGACTTTAGGGTACGCTGTCCCCGGAAGGCAGCATAAAAAAATTATGATCTTGAGCGACGAATATATAAAATATAAAAACGTAACTTTAGTAATATAACAATGTGCAACTTTATCAAAAAGAACGGAGAACAGTGTTTGCTAGCTCGCAACAAGGATCCTGCGGCAACCATCCAATTATTATGGATCAGGAAAGTATTGTCGTGGAGAGTAATATAGTAGAAGAAATGCAACCACAAGTCAATACCCCAGTCGTCGCTGAGGTTGTTGATACGCCAGCGCCATCGGTGATCGAGCCCGTCGAGGCCTTGAATGTCAAAGTAAGTGAAGTTCCAAATGTGGATGAGTCGATTGTCGAACCGATGATCGCAGATAGCGCGGTATATAGGAGGAATATAATTCAGATTCGGAACAATTATATAATTCGGACGATTCTGAGAATGAAGTGACCTCGACAGCTACTGAGGTCATTAAACCGACCGAGTCGCAGTTGAGACGATGGGCATATCTTATCGTCTGTGTAAATTATCTTGAAAATCGTGACGAAATTGCAGAAGCTGAGAACCTTGTTCTCGATCAGCAACAAATCGATTTCTTGCGAAAATTCTGATACCAAAAAAAATGCTAAATGCAAAGATATTGAAAGAACACTCAAGCGTGATTCTATGGTAATTGATCAGTTTGAACGCAAAATGAAGGAGCGTAAGGCGAAACCGGACGTCAAGCCAAAAGCCACGACTAGAACTGATGCAGAGGCTAAGGGCATTACTTGGGATACTTATGGACTTGAATACGGGAATAAAGACATTCTGAGGTTTTCTGAAGTAACCGATGCTTGGTGCTCACTTGCGAAGGAAATACCAATCGATCATCAAAGCATTAGGAATGCAGATCCACAACTATTATTCGATCAGGGTTATATCTAACCAATCCAACTTGAAAATCGAAAAGATGGCAAAGTAACCTCGCGTAAGCATATCTACTTCAAATCAGATGAGGACAAAGAAACCTTCTTAGGGCTTTATGAGAAACTTAATCTTGTAGAATATTGTGGCAAATGAACTATACGATCAGCGTCTATACAATTATGTTGCATGATGAAGAGATCGTGGTACTGTGATAACAATAATACTTGGAACTTGGCTGGTGTGCTGTATCGCAAGCAACACATCGATCTTAGCTTAATGCGGAAGACATATTTGTGCATTCTCTATACAATGACAGATCGATTTGATCAAGCCGCTGCATTGAAAGTGTTCAATGACTGGGAAACATCCAAATATCCCGAAGCTATCTGAGGCTCAAATCAAATCCAATGCTGGCGGAACTGACCGCGCGGCATACAACAAATGGAAAGAAGAATACGACCAAAGGAAGTCAAAGAAAAGAAAGATGGCAAAGAAAAGGAAAAGAAAACGCCTTTGGATATTCTCAAAGAGAAGCTGATTGATCTCGTAAAAGACAAATATAAGCGTGAATTTCAATCTGGTGCCATCTATGAGAATATGCTTCCATATTACTATGTTCGTAAATACGATGATCCGGCTACGTTTCTGAATGTAGTATTCGCAACTGAGCCTCTGTTTCATATGTGCAAATCACAAGATCATCAGCAGTTACTTTACTTCATCAAGAACATCATCAATCCGGACTTTGAGTTCATTAAACTAGATTACAACTATATCGGATTCAAGAATGGTATCTACGATCTGTCTAATGCCACATTTATTTTGACTGCCGATATCGTAGAGAATGTTCAGGTTCGAACATACATTGACTCGGAATTTGAGATCGACAATGACCATGCTCCTCTACTTGATCAGTACTTGAGATTTCAGTTCGATGATGAAACTATCGAGTTTATCTATTTTATGATTGGTCGTTCGATGACTAAGCTAACCGATAAATTTGATTTCATGGTATTCCTATTTGGTGAGGGCGGATCAGGTAAATCACTTTTAATGAATCTTTGTAAAGTATTCATTTGCTCATGATCAGGTTGGTATTTTATCCAATTCTCACCAAGAGCAGTTTGGATTATCTGAATATGCTAAGAAACAAATTCTATGCTGTGATGATATGAATAATCTTGCTAAGACTCTACCAAAGGCTAATTTCTTGAGTATGGGAACGCGTGGTTCGGTTCAATGCCCTGTGAAAGGAAAAGGCTCGATTTCAGTCCATGACTGGGATATTCCAACAATTATCAATAGCAACAAACTACCAAACTACAAAGATGAAGCTGGTGAAGTAATTCGTCGTCTCATGGTTGCTAACTTTGAGAAAATCGTTCCGGAAGAAAGCAAAAACACGAATCTTGAAAATGAGATCAAAGACCAGGAATTTGGCGTCTTCCTACACCGATGTCGATCAACTTATCTGAAGTTTTGTTCCAAATACAAGAACAAGGGGGTTGAGACGTTTTGTCCGGTATCGTTCATTGAGAACCGCAACCTTCTTCGTATGGCTACGAATAACACTTACCAATTCATATTTGATAAATGTAAATACGAAGAAGGTTCTTCTATTTCCGTTCCTCAGTTGAATAAAGCTATGAAAGCATATATCAAAGAAAAATATGAAATGAATAAAACACCCAAGGATACAATCAATATCTCAAATATTATGCTCGTTGCATCTGTAAGAGTTGTCGCAATCAACACAAAAAAAGGATGCTGCGATAAATATGATCGCCTTAATAGATCAAAAATTCATGTTATTCAAAATATCACTTTTTTTTATGGGATTCCTGATGATGTATAGTTAGTCATGCGCAAACACACAAAAAAAAATGAGCTAATACCAAACCTACGGAGTTGATTGAGCTTCCGCCCATCTGATATGCTTTTGAGATTTGAAGTGATACGTTCTGCCTCTATACTGGTAATGACCGCCACATTCACATGTAACCTTCTTGACAAGTCTCTCTTTATGAAGCTCGTTGTATTGTTTTTTTTTTCATTAAGCACTTCTTTATTGGCTTCCCAGTATTTTCTTGTATTCTCTTGTTGCCTTTGCCGTTTCAGTAGTGCAAATGGAGGAACCTTATTTACGCAAGTTTTCTTGATTTTGTTTATCCACAACGTTTCATAAGCACGAAGCTGAGATATATCGGCAACCTCATACTGCTTCATCAACATGATTTTAAACTCGTATGGACCATACTGTCGAAAATGTGGAAAGATTGCAATTTCACTTGTTGTTATCCCTTCATCCCAACGCTTGAAATTAGACCGATGCCCATTCATGCGATGTTTAAGTAGATTGAACGTGCTACCAACATAGCAAATGTCGCTTTGACTACAAACGATTTTATAAACTGAACCGATCATGACTATTGTTATATTTGTAACATTTATATATCAAGATCAAACATAACTAAAGTTATCCAAGTCGGAAGCTCCCCCCCTTAATACGACGACGAGTCATGGGAGGTGCCATGCCTACACCACTGACTGATTTGACTAGACCACGCAATGGAGTAGCTTCGGGTCCGGCCGCGGTGGCAATACCATCCAGGAGTCCAGAGGTGATTGGCTTCCAATAATCTTTAAGGAAATTCCATGCAGCGCTAGCACCCTTCTTAATACCACTCCAAAGATCGCCCCAGAATCCAGATCCACTAAGTCCTGATTGATGAGTACGTAGAATTTCACCATGAGATATATGTAATGTTGTTCCTTTTCCAGATTCGTAAGCCTTTACAAGTTTCTTGTAATTTTCAGGATGGAAGTAATGCGAGTGGCCTTTGTTCAATTGAGAGTGGCTCAAACGAACGGGCTTGCCGTGTAGGACTTTTAACAGCCTGAGCATGACTCAAATCGACGGCAAATTCCTTGTACATCTAAATTGAATATCTGGATTACTTATATACAGAGCGAGAGACAAAAATGTCAAAGGTTAATAAATCTAAAACACTCAGTCTGGATGAGATAAAAAAGATTATTACTCGTGATATTAATCTAGGAAGTGATCAGGACAATCTATCGGACACTACGATTAAGTTATATACTAGGCAACTGATCAAGCTCTACAAAGCGGGGATTGCGAAAGAGCAATGGTCCCCAAATTAGTTCATCGCCAATATTCAGTATCCAAACAAATACGACGACGCTTCCTTCCAAAAGACATTCAAGGTACAGAACTCGACGATTGTTGCGCTTCTGATGAGCATCTACACGAGCAAAGAAAGTCTGATTCTAACATTGAATGCCATGTGTAAGATGGTCAAGAACAGATATCGGGATGCATTTTTTTTGGATACTACAATACGATTCGAAAGGAACTGAGTAAGCAAAACAAGGCTGCAAAGCTGGATAACGAACTGACGCCTGAGGAAGAGAAGAAATACATCAGCTATGAAGAACTCATGTCCGTCCCTGGTAAAGTCGCAAAGGTGCTCAACGAAACGTATGGTAAAATATTTCTCTCTCGATCAGAGTTTGAGCAGTTGGCCAAAGCTAAGAGAACTGATTACTTGAAGCTCGTGTTTGATTATATTACGTTGTGGTTGAATGTGCATTATCCACTTCGTTTGGTATGGCCAAGAAGGTGCTAATTATCTTCAAGGGAACGTTTTACATCTGAATGATTTCAAGAATGTTCGGCTCATGGGACCGCAAACGATTCAGTTGGATAGTACTACGATGAGCTTGATCAAGTCATATCTTGAGTTCTGACTAACACGGTTAAAGAACAACCTAGCAAACTCCTGTGGCGCATTGTCAATAGACAGCCTGGTGAGTACGATTATACAAGTTCGAGCAACAGCTTCAGTCAGGTCATATCAAAACTGTTCATGAAGTACAATGGAAAGCCAATGTCAATGAATATGATTCGACACATTGCTGAGTCTCATTTAATCCAATCGCCAACATATGCTAAGCTCACCAATCGCGAGAAGAAGGATTTACATGCTAAGCTACTCCACAGCACCATGGCTGCTAACACGAGCTACAACAAAATCGCAAATCGATCAAATGCATCCAAGCAAATCGCATCAGTTGAGCCAGATACATCATTTGAACCAGAGACATTGTTTGAGCCTGAACCAGCACCTGTTGCAAAGCCCGCTGCAAAGACTTCAAGCAGACCTAGAGACCGTCGGGAGCGCATATTCCATGGAGATTTCACTCCTTCTGGTAGCGACAAAGCACTTGAGATTGATATCTACGAGAAATATTTTTTTTGCTATAACATACAAAGCGATCATGGAGCAAAAACAAAAGAGACCATACCGTAAAGCTGGTTCATTCCATGTGGAATTTCATGGACTTCAAGCTTGCTTAAGAAGTGACAAATCTCAAGTAAATATCAAAACAATGCTTGTCTCTCATGCATTCGTGGATCTCTGGTGGTTGATAAGAGAAGATAGGCAGTTCATTAAAGCCCTGTTTGATCTTTTAGACGAGCAGGAGCGTGATTTCATGCGGTATTGCTTGAATAAGTGTAAAATTACTTCACGAGGGCTTAAAAGTGCGTATAATCAGCTTCTTGATGGTCTAGTGAAACGCTTAAAGGTGCTTGAAGGCGCAAATCGAATCGGAGACGACAACCCATCAATCAAAATTGAGATGAAATCCATTTTGGACAAGCATTATGAGAAAAATGTGTTTTCGACCTCATACTACAGTCAATTTAAGCGTCTGATGAAGCTGTAGCTCGCTTAGACTCAATAACAATCTTGAGCTTATATATACGATGTTCTACATAAAGTCATGGATGCTCTCACCAAAAAAGAATAAGAAGAATCGAGTGATACTCAGTAATGGTGAAAAGATTGATTTTGAAGATTCTCGATATGCTCAATATAAGGACCGAACGCCACTGAAGGCATAACAGCATCTTGATCACAATGATAATGACCGACGAGCGAGATATTACGCTCGACACAAAATTGACTACCCTGAATTTACACCAGATTGGTTAAGCAAGCGCTATCTATGGTGAAAGATCTTATGACGAAGATCTCTTAGACTCGCGTTTGAAGTTGAGCAACTTTGACGTATCAATATAACGAGGCTTCTTCATCTTGTTTTGCTCCTTGGCAAGATGACTAACGCTGATCTTCTGAAGTTGATTGGACAGTGTTTCAATATTCGTTGAACCATAGTCGTTTTTAGATGGAGCGACAGGTTTCGAGTGATCCACTTCCCTGATCCATCGATCTCCATTGCTTGGGGCATCAATTGTCGTCGAATTCTCTTTCGTCGATGCATTTTTCTTTCTTTTGGTTAGTATATACTAGTAGATAAAATGAGCTTTCCGATTTTGTTAAATCTCAATAACCAGGTGGCTACTCATCAGTTCCGATATCGATTCTCGCAGCCAATCGACTTCAGTCAGTATGAAATTGCACTAGGATCAATATCCATCTACTACTCTTGGCGAGCAATTACTGCTCAGCGTCTAAACAACAGCTTTAAGATAATATGGCCGACAGCTTCGACGACAACGACATACACAATTACGCTCCCTGATGGCACATACTCGGCAAGCGACATTAATAACTACCTTCAATATTGGTCTATCCAAAACAATCTCTATTTGACAAACAATACGACCGGATCAAACTACAATTTCATCTCATGTGCTGAGAACCCATCGAGTTACGCTATTCAATTCACAATGCAACCAGTCAAGAATATCACAGGCTATACTGCTGCAAGTGGCTTTCCTACAATGCCCGTCAGTGCTTATACACCTCAGCTCCAGGTAGTCGATCCTCATTTGGTTCTATCATTGGGTTCAGTCCAGCTACGTAACCCGCGGCTCAAACAACTAGTGTTTATGCGGTTAATAGTAATCTAGTTCCTCAAATCGATCCGACCGCCGCAGTTGTTATCACTTGTTCAAATCTGTACAATCCAATTGCAAACAATAATCAGGTATTGCACACATTTACTTCTGCAGGGGTTGAGTATGGCGGCTTAATCACAACGTCACAAGGTCAGGGGTTAGCCTATTGCCCAATGCAAGGAACTAATTCGTAATTGACTTTGTCATTCCTTGATCAAAATATGATCCCGCTTGGTATCATTGATAACAACGTATGCATGCGTCTGTTGATACGACCAAAAAAAAGTAGTAGTGAATAAGCAAGTTATAAGTCGCATACATACTCGATAACATTCTTGTAGATCTTTCGATTGATGATATCTATCATCATCGTGCTCATTTTTCGGATGTTGTCCGTTTGTATAGATCGATGAATGTTTTAATTGGGATGTCAGTGGGGAAGTCACGACAGATAATACCAAGGTCTCGTTGAGTAAGATTTCGACCAAGAATCACATATTGACTATTAATTCGAATCGCTTTTGGAATTCCGAAGTAACTCTGTGAAATGTAAATCATTGACCAGCCTTGCTTTCGTCCTCGGATGAAGTACTGTGAGATCTGAGCTTAAGTTCTTTTTGGCTCCATGACCAAGTCATCAAAGATTATCAACTTGCTAGTCTCAGAATCGTATTCACTCATTGCTGGGACCATTCCTTCCTCGATCACCTGGACGTTGTCGATAGTGTCTTGAAGATGATCGTAGAGAGTTTCATTTGTTTTTGTGCATATGACGATCTTGGTAAAGCATTTGATTAGAAGGGCAATTATGAAGAGAACTGTATTTGATTTCCCTGATCCACTAGGAGAGGCCACGCACATGCGAAATGGCAACTCAAAGCGATCGTTCTTTGGGAATTTCTTCAGCTTTGACTTCGGTATGGATTCGTAGAAATTTTGCATCTTATAGTATAGTGATCAGTGTCTCTTCCTCCAATTATCAATTCCCCTCTATTTAATAGCTCTTTTTTCAACTCATCCAATGGCTACCTTACTTTAACTACAGGTGATCAAAGATATCTGAGACTTGGCGGAGTAGGATCGCTCTCTGCCTTAAATGTGATTGGCAATATGAATTGTGGATCGCTGACTATTAACGGATCCAGTTTAGATCTGTCCGGTCTTGGTTACCTTTCTGGAGTGATTCCTGGTGCTGCCAGTGCAAGCAAATCGCTTATTCTTGATTCATGCAGCAACATTAGCGGAATAAATTCACTTCAGACAACAACTTTAATCTTAGGAAGCTCAACTCTAACTTCAACTGAAGCAAGCTATCTGATTGGTCTTACAACAGGAGTGGCTCAAGCGAATAAAGCAATAACTGTGAATGGATCTCTAAATGTAAGCAGTATCAATAATCTATCAGCTTCAGGTATTACTGGGACTATTCAAACCGCTGCTCAGCCAAATATCACGTCTCTTGGGAATTTAACTCTGCCTGCTTCACTAACGATCACGAATGGGACAACAATCAGTATAACAAATACTACGTCATCGTCAAGTTTCAATGTTATTATACAAAATTCTGGTGGAGCTCAAGATATCGGTAGCACTACAGCACATCAATTAGCTCTAAGAACTAATGGTATTCGTAGATTGACTATTTCATCTGGAGGTAACGTTACTATAGCTGACACCGCATCTGGTCTGCAACTAGATCTAGGTTCAACTGGAACGGGTCTAAATGTGCCGAATTTAACGTTTAGAGGTACTACATTCCCCGATACTTACTACACTGGGATTACTCTTGGTGGAGCTGTGGCGTCAAAAGCTGTTGTATTGAATTCAACTCTTGATTATTCTGGTCTTCGTGATTTATCTATCACAAAAAAATTTATTGCTTCAGCATCAGTTGCTTCACCTTCTATTACTTGTAATACAATAACTGGAGATAATGGAGCTGGAAGCTAGACATTGAATCTTAGCTATTCTACATTGAACATTAATGGACTCACTATGACAGCTGATGCTAATGAACTAAATTACAATGATTTAACAACTTTGGGTACATTTCAAGCATCAAAATCAATGACACTCGATAGTTGAGGTGTCGGATTAATGCCTTTAGGCACATCAAGCACAAATAATTTGCGTTTTTACGGTGGAACTGTGAATCGTGAAACTATGAACATTTATCGAGTATCTGATGCAAATGGATTGGTCATCGCTTCAAGAACTACATCCGCCTCAAACAACAAAACGTATCCGTTGTTGAATTTAATATCAACGGATAATCCGAGCTCATTCGTTGGAGGTGTTTCTGCTACAAGCGCTGATTTATTTACTATCAATTGGAACGATAAACCAACTGTGGGATTTACGTCTTAAACGCACAGATTTTGTTTCAATATTGGCAATACTCAGCCGTATTAAACTGGTTACCCTCATACTTATACATTAGCAACAAGTGCCGATGCTTTTGCTATTAATGTTGCTGGCTCTTCGCCAACTCCTACATGAGCTTGTTTATACCTTGTTTCAGACACTGTTAATAAAATGCTGTTCAACACCAATACGCCATACACCAGTTCATTTGGGACAGCTCCACTTACTTTAAATTCTGGAAATATTTATATCACAGCCTCTAATGCACTCAATGATGGAACTGTTAATTTTGATATGCCGATTTTCATGGAATCGTCTAACGCATCGCCTATTGGTTCTGGCTTACAACTGAACAATGCAACAAATGCAACCTCCACTAAGTGCATATTTTGGAACTACTTCTACCAACGATTTGGTTTTAATGACTGCAAATACACGAAGGGTTACAGTATCTTCGGCTGGTAGAGTCGGTATTGGAACTGGATCACCATCGGCGATATTAGACGTTTCAGGTAGTGTTTCATCGACTATAGACATAGGTGGATTGGGTGTAGCGTATTTTCTAAAATCTGGCGGTCTTGTCTCTACTATTGGTCCTCTGTCTTCAATAGCTGTTTTCTATAAAAGCTTCGAGCGCTATGTTAGCTGGGGCTGGCTTTTACACAACATCCGATAAACGAATTAAGACGAATATCGAACCAATAGATGAATCTGTTGGAGATTCCATCTTGGATCTAAGCCCAGTTCAGTATCTTTATAAAAGCCACGGAGACGATGTGAAGTTACAAATAGGATACATTGCCCAAGATGCGATAAAGCTTGGTTTAGGATCTATTGTCAATTTTACTGATCGGGCGGGATTAGATGTTGAAGACGAGTCCGTCGATCTAAGAAATATTATATTCAGCATGGATTACTCAGAAGTGTGCGTCCTACTCCATGTTGCTATCAGAAATCAAGCCAAAAAAATAGCTGAGCTTGAAGCCAAGCTTAATAGTATTCTTAAATAAAGATTCCATCGAGCCAGCCTTTCATTTCAGCTTTGTACTGATTCATAGCAATCTCGTTTCATTTTATGCTTTCTTGGTGGTTTAGGAGCATTGTCTTCAAAATAGTCTTTGCCTTTGCGTTGATCGACAGCCTCGCCAAATCTATGTTGAATACTTTCGTACAAGTTTTTTGCAAATGAGCTTTTGTAGCTGTTGATATCGTCAGTACTTTTTTTATGCCTGGATTCAACTTGCGTAATCTCCTCTCTTCTTTTATTTCTTCGTCATCACTACTCTGTGCATCATCGGATTGTTGAAATAGTTGTCGAGTAATTGAAGGTTCCTCTTCAGCTCGCTTAGCAGCTTTTTTGTCGCTCGTTTGTCAGTGGGATATTTATTTGGGGAGTTGCAGTTCGTTTTCGTTTGAGAAGTTTTTCTGATTCTTCCATGACTTTGTCAGCAAGCGTTGCTGCCATTTCTTGACGTCTCCGATTTGAATCCTCTCTTCGGAACTCTCTTTGCTTGTTTAGATATTTCAGAACGTGGTTATCCACCACTTCTTTTAATGACTTTTTTCCTTTAGTGTATGCTCGAGTAACCTTTTGCGCAACATCATCTACTCCAATGTAGAAGTCCTCGAATTATTCTTCTGGTGCAGTGGGCTCTTCCATATTAGCATCTGTATGCTTCTTCATAGATTTAAGAGTTTCACTTGCTTCACCTTTGATAATTCAGGAGGACCTTTAGGACCTTTCAATAGATTTTTTGTGATTTGATCATACTCATACTCACGATTTTCCCCCATCACTTGCTGAAACAAATTCGCAAGTGAGTCAGTGCTTGCATCGTCTAATGATTCGCGTTGAATCAACGCCTTCAGCTTCTTACCTTGAACGAAATCGCTCTTCGCCATTGCATTGTAATAACGATCAAATGCCTTTTGCTTTGTCTGATTATCGGAGAAAAAGCCAGTCATGATTGATTTTGATTAGGTCACGTATATTATAGATGATTAAAAAATTGTGTTAAATAGAATTACATTACGAAGTTGTCAAGATCAGCCTTGAACAGGACCTTGGGAGACCGTACCCATAGCCGTATCAACGGTTGCAACGACTTCACGCAATACATGGTAATAAATCGTAAGGGCGTAGTTACAGTTGGAAGTACCAGACACAATGATACTCTTACTGGCACCATCTTCACTTGGAAGGCGGCGACCAATATCAACAGCAACAAATCGGTAAGGCGATTCCCATTGACGCTGAGATAGCAAACCAGCCGACGTTACATCATCAAGACCACCATCAACACCCGACTTCGACATCTCTTGCACGAACAAATCATACCCAAAACTAACAGGATTGTTCCAAATAGGGACGTTTCCTACGGTAACTTGTAGATTTTTCAATGCAGCAAATGGACTTGTCGTGGGCTACGGAAAGGATTGATTAAGTCCGATACAGTAGCACCTGCGGTTGGATTGGTAATAACAGGTTGCATGATCAAACGCTTTGGATTAGCAATGCCATTACTGACTGTCCAAGTGAAGGAAGCGCCCGGCGCAACTGTGAATTTATTCGTAATTCGTTCGAAGTAGCGGAAGGTTTTCTTCTGAGCCAATGCATGATCGGCGCTCGGAAGGTTTTCTTCTGAGCCAATGCATGATCAGCGCATCGGCGCTTGGGTTGGGTGAGTAGGTTGGAACGAGAAGACGCGAGAACGATTGCGAAGGAGTGATACCAGCTCCGGCAGTGGGAGTACCATTAACATCGGCGGTAATCGTAAGAGATACAGCTGATGCAGGAAGCGCAAGGCCGCCAGCCAGAGCAGTTGTCGTTGCACCACTACTTAAACTGGGCACGTGTTGCCAAAATTCATGTTGTTGCTCAAACTAGCAATAGTAGCAGGCGCGACAGCGCCAGCACTACCAGTCGTAACCAAAGTAGTAGATGAGCTTTTGTAATTAAGGTAAATAAAACCGTGCGTGTTCTTCTGCATTGGGCATTTCTTGAAATAGTCACAGATATCCCGCAATTTAATGCAAGCCAGATTATGCGCGACGTAAAATGGTGAACCAGCAGCAACGGCACCAGCAGGAGTCACATAGACTTGAGGTTTCGATACGGCTTGAAGATTTGCGCTACCTCCCATTACATGGAACGCCAATTTCCCACTTTATTGATCAAGGGCGGTAAATAGAGATCGCTGCGCAGCACCTCCGTTCGAGTACGTGTTAGCTAAACCAAACTCACCCACACTATTAGTAGCTGTCATAAACGACGAAGTGGCCAAGTTTTCGAGTGATTGAGCTGTTCCAGTGCTTCCTTGAATCGTTGGAATGGCATATTCATCCAATACAAAGTTGCTAGTTGGACCATGTTTAACATAAGTATTATAATCCGTTTCAGTGATAGCCTTGAACGTTGTATTTACATTTTCATGAACTTGATTCGTTTGTACGGTGGTCCCATCAATAACAACCTGAACACTGTCAATGAACTGCCACGCACCGGCCTTAGGAATCAATTGATCCACAGTACAGGCAGCAGTCGAAGTGACCGAACCAGCACCGCCATTAAGAATCTGAAGCTTCACTGGAAGCTCGATGACGTCTTCTTCCCAATTGACAAATGCAGCTGGCGAAGAGATGGTTGAGAGATTAAATTGGATTTGTCCGGCATACTGACCAGTGTTAGACGTTGAGTCCTGAATATATGTCCATTTCTTATCACGGAAGAGTGTCTCAGCAGGAGCTGGTTCCACGGAATGCTCAAAAGCAGAAATATCAGATGCAGACGACATAGTTTTATGTGATTATATTGATGACGATTATATTATACTGATCAAAAAAATAAAGCACCATGAGCAAAAAACGAATTATTAAATTGTCTAGAACGACGGATGATCAACTCATGAAACTTGCCAATTCCCTTGGCGTCAAAGTGGATCATATTGATTTCAAGCGACATTTAGACAGAAGCAAAGATTATTGTATTCTGAACATGGGAACGCCTCAGATCGGGGGCACTCATTGGTTCGCAGTATCAAACATGCACAAGGCGTACTTCGATCCTCTCGGCTTACCTAGGCCACGTGTGATACCAAAGGATTATTCCTATCGCGAAATCGGCATCCAAAATCCTCGATTTGGACACTGTGGGCAGTATAGTGTTCTTTGGCTCTACTATCTGCAACACAATCAACTAGATAAGTTCTTCAAACTCTTCAAAGATCAGTATGATAATTTATGATCAATCGCTTCAATATAGACATGGATCTCAAAAAATGTTGGCTGTCGTGAGATTGAGTTATAATTCTCATTATCTTCCGTTGTAATATACGCAGAGCCACGCAATGGATGTCCAGTCTATAGACTCACAAGAACCACAGCCGATTCAGATCGACGATGATTACTACTCTCTACCAACTCCCAAACCAAAGTCAGAAGTAGCTGAGTCAAGAATTACCTTGGACGACTATGATCGCATCAGCAAAAATACTTCTCCGGCCAAAGCGTGCATAGTTGAAATAGCATCGCTTGCGCAGTTGCGCGCTAAGTATCAATAAAGGATCATAATTTTTATATGCTGCCTTCCGGGGACAGCGTACCCTAAAGTCACATTAGCGAGTGAATCATATGACTTGTATTCATGTTAAATGTGTCGAATATGTCCGTGAAAGCTTTGCCTCACATGAAACAATGAACGAGACAAGGTTTGGTTCATCTAATATCAATAGGAGATAGATTTTAGATGAAAGTGTGAGTAATAGCAAAATACTCACAAAGCTTTCACTCAGAGCATGTCAATAGCTTATATAGTATCTTTATATAAATAGTAAATATTTGTGAGTATGTGAGTATGTGAGTATTGGGATAAATTTACTATATGAAATATGAACCAGGGGGGAGGGGGGTACGCATAAAAAAGCAAAATATATGGAGTGGCTAAAAAAGGCCATTTTAAAATACTCACATACTCACAAATTCAAGAGATGTGGCATATACGACGGCCCTTCTCGTGGTATGTTTTTTTTTTGTAATAATCTGTGACTTTTATGAAAAATACTCACAACGTATTTCACTCTTAGAGTCACTGTGCAATGTCACAATAGAAGCCGGTCCATACCGGTGCAAAACCGGTTTTCCTTTCACATGCATCTCATGAATTCATGCTTTTTTACCAATCATGATCATGAATTCATGGAGTTTCACAAAGCAGAATCACGGTGGTTTCAGACTGCAACAGAACCGCACGGCAGTGCTTTTTTCTATTAAAGACTATCGATGACTAGATTCATCACGATGCGCAGATCGACAACGGCGGTTGCATTTACACCAGTTGGGAGAGCATGGTTCGCGGGGATCGACAAGATTCGGCGCATGTCGAAGGTGACATGGACAGCTGGTTGATCTCTGGTGCGTCGATAAACCGTTCCACTTGCAGTTGGCGCTGGTAGAGTGCCAAGTACGGCGATGTCATAAAGCGCGTATCGCATTTGAATACCTTGAGGACTGATTTTCAACAGCAGAATATACTGGATTCCACTGTAATTGCACCACCATTGAGCAGCTGCTTCCAGACTCGCCCAAGTCTGAGATCTTCCAACCTCCACAGCCAGTGTCACCCAATTAGCAACGGTGCGAAGTACCGGAAACGGTGTTCGGTTCAGCGTCGATCTCTTGGGGCCAAATGTCGCATCGGCCTCCTTGTCTGGGAGTACAGCTATACTCGCCGTCATCGAGCCTTTTTTCGCAATCTCGTCTTCATTTCCTGCCGCACGGAGGAATTTGCTCGTGAATTCTGCCGCATGCACTTCTGTTGGCAGTTCGACAATCACGATACGCCCATCATAGAGAGCGAGAAATCGAAGTGCAATCCGCAGTCCTTCACCGTCTCCAACATACTTATTGAATGCAGTAACGGAGACTCCCTCACAAACGACGTACGGATCGATTTCGTCGTCATCATTATCGAAGTAACTCGCAACCACATCAAGATTTAGCGCATTCATGACGCCACGAATTTCATCGGCAGTGTTCGCAGTCGTCATGCTTGCAGCAGCGGTTGATTTTGGTCGTACCATGCCAAAGATTGCGCTGGACGAACAAAGCGAATCCCCTCTTCTCTTTCTTGAAATGGGAAAGAGGGGGAGAAAAAACCGGAGAATACCGGTTTTCTTCGTCCGCTTATCCGCTCATTGCCCGCTCAAGCTATGCATAAAAAGGCATTCAGAGTACCCTCAGAGACAGCGATGATGAACCCCAGTGTACCGAGGCACTTCAAGGTGTACCATTCGACATCCTCATAAAGCGCAGAGCACATCAAGTTATTATATATGTTATATCGCTACATCTTACTCGCTTGTGCAGTTGACGGCGAGCAAGCAGTTTTCGTCCCACCGCTGCAAGAAGTAGCGGCTGATGTCTCGGCCGACGCCCCGCCAGGACAACCACTCGTTCTGCTCGTCAGTCGTGAGGTTCGGAAACAGGTCGACTTGCATGTCGTGGTCCGAATCGATGTCGTGCAGCAAAACAGAGTCCATGACTCGATCGTACTGCAATCGCTGATGACCTCGCACGACTGACATTTTGCGAGCTGGGTTGTTGCTGAAGACCACGCGCTCGCCAAAGGGAATCTTGCGCTTGAGCGATCGACCGACACCATCTTGCACAAATCCGCCTTCGGGTACTCCTGTGATGTCGGCCATCGTATTGAGGAAATCGTAGTGCTCCACGGCGTCGTCGATCATGAGTCCGACTGATTCACCTAGCCGACCCTCGGCAATGATGGCGGCGGGTACCCTCGTCACCGAGACATCGCGGGTATCGCTGTTGGAAACTTCTGGCCCTCGGCCGTGGTCTCCATACATAAGAACAACGGTATTGTTAAGGACCCCTTCCTTTTCCATGCGATCCATGAACTTCCCCAGCTCCATATCCGTAAAGTACCGCATTTCCAAGTAGTTTTTGATGTCATCCGCACGCTCTTCACCTTCATACAGAGCAGAGAAATCGGGCTTCTCCATGTCGTCGTACCACTTTGGGCGTTGGCGGAAGGGTTCGTGACTCGAGATGGTGTACTGCAAAAGAAACAACGGTTTCTTGGGTTCTCCTAGAGCCATGCGTTCTTCTTGTTCTTTGGTTTTGTTCACAAGTAGATCCCCGACAATTTCAAAGGTGATGTCGTCGTGGAGGCCCCAACCAAAGCTGCGCTTTGCTGGACCATCCCAATCCTCTTGAGTAAATCCGTGGTCGTTTTGTGCGAACTGCTCGATGTGCCACCAACTCCATACTGTGTCAAACCCATGAGAAGGAAGGAACGTGTCCCAGTCATCGTAGCTAAGACTGGACCCCGTCGTGAAGTATGTTTCGTATCCCTTGGCTGAGAAAAGCTGAGGCAGACCGTAGAGCTCGGTTTCGTTCCTACCTCCAGCTATTGCGGTTTTTGCCACGTTATCGTACGGAACCTGAGCATACAGCACACTTTCCAAAGAGCGGCTCGAGGGAGTGCTCGACCACATATTGCGGAAAGCTACGCCGCGCTGTGCCCACCTATCGAAGTTTGGTGTGACCGTAATATCGGATCCCTTAAACAGATTTGAGGGATCCTCTTGTCCAACAATGTAGTGTGAATCGTGATACCGGAACGACTCGAGAGAGATGAGGACGACATTTGGTGGGTTCTCAGGATCAATGTCAACATCGAAAGCGAGATCACCACGAAAACCCGTGGTTCGTCGGAAGAGGGAATCGCCCTCGAACAATTCGTGTTCTTCAGTTTGATGGTGGATGAACGTTTCAGCCCATGGCAAATCTATGTCAGACTCGATGCGTATGCTTTCTTCTAATGCCGATGGCAGCAGTTGCGAGAAAAGCTGACTGAGAGTTACGTTCAACGCCGAGTACGCGATGAGGGTCGAGCTCGATCTGCTTACCCCCACAACAAACATGGGGAAGATGACGAGGCCAATGAGAAGGACGGCAGCCTGTGACAGACGTATGTGAAGCTCGGGTTCGTCACTGATATTTACGTTGTGGGACTTGGATACTTTCGACTCTCCAGGGACTTCGTCAAGAGGAAGCTTCGAGTAGCTTTTATCGATTCGGCTTTCCGATTTGTATCGAGAAGCGCTGAAGTCCATCATGTGAGTGGGGTTCCAGCTCGCCAGGTCAGCCCACGAAGCTCTTGCACGCACAGTAGCGAAGAAAATGGCTACGATAGAAATAATAGCTCCGTGCAGATAGGCAGCATTAAACTCTTCTTTTGAAATCGGAGCGGCTTTGATGAACTCGATCTCGTTGTAGGCGAGTTCAAGTATCTCGATTGTAAATCGCAATTCGCGGAAGCGTATGAGAAGCATGTCCGATACAAAAGGCACCATTATGACTACGAAGAGGATCCATGACACCACAAACGTAACAACGTTGCTGACGATCCGTGTAATGCGCTTTTGCATTTCGAAGGAGGCATGCCGTCTGCCACCTTGATGCCTGCATTGATCCGTGATAGCTTGCTTCACAAGATCAAATATCCACATGGCACACACAAAGTAGGTAGCGCAAACAACGTCTTCAAGATAAGCGAGTATTAGCACTCGGATCTGTACGCTCAGACCGTTGTCCTTCACCCCACCATACATCTTGATAAGGGCCTCAAATGTTGTCCAGCGATAAAGAGAGAAGAACAAAAGTACAAGATAGTACGTGAAGCACCACCCGAGCCATGGCCGCGACCAGATATTGCTGTGAGCCACCATCTTGTACAGCTTTTTCTTGAGCTCGACAGGATCCTCCTCAGGGTCGACTTCATCGCTGTCCGCGATGGACACCTTGAGTAGCTCGGAGCACTCGCCTTCTTCTTGAAGCGAGTCCTGGCGTCTGCCTCCAACGCGATACTCTAACTCGCCCATGGCGGAGGCAATCGGTCTCCCCGAGGTAAATTAGAGAATGGGAAGCTCTTTGCGCTCGGAGCTTGGTTTCTTCTTCGTTTGAGGAAACAGCTCGACTCTATATGTTGTGCGCCCGACAGTCGCGAGCGAGCCAGCAGTTGGTAACGCCGTTACAGGCGCCACTTTGCCTTTCGCAACCGTCCACGACTGCCCTCAACCTCGCTTCACTAACTCTCAACCCATTCGCCAGCGCTGGAAATGGCAGCACGATGAGACTTTTGGTCATTACCGCTGGATGCCATTCTGGCGACGGGGGCAGGATACTAGGAAGGACGCGCTCGGCCTTGATGTCCAATTCGCCTTCTGCTGTTCGTGGTGACTGGGTTTCCACAAAACGGTTCTCGATCCAGAAACGGCCAGCTACCCAGGAGTATTAACTGGTCGCTGCCTGTCCTCAAGCTCACGGTCTTTAAGGGACGCCTGCACTCGCGAACCACAGGAAAATATTTATTCGATATGGTCGTGGATCATGACGAATTCGGATGTCATCGTAAACTTGCAAACTAGAAGCAGATCCTGGACTTGTACGATGCTTTCTTTTCATTGCAATTTTTGGACACCGATAAAACTGACTGCACAAAGGAATGGAGGTATGTGGTTGTTGACTAAAACACGCAATACTTCCTCTTTAACTTTCATGGCCCTGTGTGGTGATCATGAATCGAAACCGATGTGGCAGCATGGGCGGTCAACTGAAACTGCTAGAAAGTCAATGTATTGCTCACAAACTACGACACTCATTTTTATCAGAACCTAGCTATCAGTGCAGTTGACTGCAAGCAGGCATTTGCCATGCCACCGTTCCAAGTAGTAGCGGCTGATATCCCGGCCAATATCTCGCCAGATTAGCCATTCAGTTTGCTCGTCGGTCGTAAGTTTCGGAAACAGGTTGGCGTGCATGTCGTGGTCCGTGTCGGCATTGTGCAATAACACTGAATCTGCAACGCGGTCGTACTGCAATCGCTGATGACCTCGCACGACTGACATTTTGCGAGTTGGGTTGTTGCTGAAGACCACGCGCTCGCCAAACGGGATCTTGCGCTTGAGTGATCGACCAACTCCATCCTGCAGAAATCCGCCTTCGGGGACACCCGTGATGTCGGCCAGGGTGTTGAGGAGGTCGTACTGCTCCACCGCATCGTCAAGAACAAGTCCGACTGATTCACCTAGCCGACTTTCGGCGATGATGGCGGCGGGCACCCTCGTCACCGAGATATCCCGCGTGTCGCTGTTGGGAACTTCTGGTCCTCGGCCGTGATCACCGACGATTATAACGATTGTATCATTGAGGACCCCTTCCTTTTCCATGCGATCCATAAACTTCCCCAACTCCATGTCAGTAAAGTACCGCATCTCCAAGTAATCTTTAACGACAGCCGCACGTTCTAAGCCTTCGTACAGAGCAGAGAAGTCGGGTTTCTCCATTTCAGCATACCATGTTGGGCGTGCGTGAAATGGTTCATGACTTGAAATGGTAAAGTGAGTGATGAACGTTGGTTTCTTTGGCTGGCCTTGGGCTAAACGCTCGTTCTGCTTCTTGGTTTTATTGAGCAAAAGGTCTCCAACCAGTTGAAAGCTAATATCATCGTGGACACCCCAGCCAAATCTTCGCTTTTCGGGACCATCCAATTGCTCAGGTAAAATACCCAGGTCTGTTTCAGCCAGATCAAACATCGTCTCCCGGCCCCATACATTATCGTACCCGTGCGACGGGATGAACACTTCCCATCCGTCGTAGTTCATTGCGCACCCCGTGGTAAAGTACGTTTCGTAGCTTTCCCCGCAAAAAGCTGAGGTGAGCCAGACAATTCTGTATCCTCTTTGCCGCCAGCCGTGCCGGTCGTCACACTATCGTACGGAACTTGAGCAAACAATATACTTTCCAGGGAGCGACTTGTCGGGGAGCTCGACCACATGTTGCGGAAGGCAACACCGCGCTTCGCCCACCTGTCAAAGCTTGGCGTGACCGAAATATTGGAGCCCTTGAACAGGTTTGATGGGTCATCTTGACCAACGAGGTAAGGTGAATCGTGATATCGGAATGATTCGATCGCCAACAGCATGACGTTGGGTGGATTCTCGGGATCAATATTCACGTCGAATGCGAGATCGCCACGAAAGCCAGTAGTTCGACGATAGAGTGAGTTATCACCGAATAGCTCGTGCTCCTCGGTTTGGTGGTGGATGTACGTCTCTGCCCAAGCTTCGAGGCGTGTCGAATCAATGTCCCCTCGAGTCATTTTTTCCACCGTCGGTAACAACGAATGCGTAAATAGTTGGTTGAGTGTTGCATTCAACGCTGAATACGCTACTAGAGGTGAGCTCGAACTGCTAACACTAAATACAAGCATCGGAAAAAGGACGAGGCTAGTAAGTACAACGGCAGCCTGAGAAACACGCTGGTGAACCGCGTTTTCAACGTCGAACTTCATGCTGACGTTCAGAACATTGAGTGTCTCTACGACATCGATACCCTCAGTTGGAGCAAGTTTGTCGTATTTGTAGCCCTGACCATTGATCGTTTTCCCATCAAGCCCCCCTGACAATGTTTTCGTTTGATTTCGTCGTGTTATGACGCGCGAGGCAAGCGCACACACCAAAGCTTGTGTCGGGTTCCAAACCGCTAAATTAGCACAAGGAGCTTTAACGCGCACTAACGCAAAAAAAGTTGCAACCAGTCCCACGGCCGCCGCATTCACGTATCCCGCGTTAAATTCTTCGGCGGCGATCGGTGCAGCACTAATGTAGTCTCTTTCATTGATGGCCAACTCGATAATATCGAGCGAGAATCGCATTTCTCTCAGATGCACAAGGACTAAATCAGCGACGAAAGGTGATACTAGCGCCACAAAGAGGACCCATGACACCACAAATGTTATAACATTGCTCGCGGTCCGCGCAACGCGATATTGAATATCGAAAGGGGCGTGCCGTCTGCCACCTTGATGTTTACATTGCTCCGTGATAGCTTGCTTTACAAGGTCGAATATCCGAAGGGTACACACGAAGTAGGTAGCGCACACGATGTCAGAAATCCAAGCAACAGCACTCGAATGTGTACGCTCAGGTTGTTGTCCTTTTCCCCACCATACATAATGATCAAGGCACTCAGTGTAGACCACCGGTAGGCGGAGAAAATCAGGAGAGCAAGGGCGTAAGTGAAGCACCACCCAAGCCAAGGCTGCGTCAGAACAGCTATATTGGTCGCAGAATGGAGATCCTTCGTCTTGACCTCGGCAGGATCCTCTTCCGGATTAACCTCCTCATCGCCTTCGATGAACACTTCAAGCAGTTCGCTCCGTTCGTCTTCTTCTTCAAGCGATTCTCGGCGCTTCCCCGCGACTCGATACTCCAGCTCGTTCATAGCTCACGAAGGTCTAGACGACACACAAAGCAAGTTGCAGAGTGACGCGCTTAGTTGCAGGATCCTGCCAGCGGCGCCTCGACGTGTCCACTCGCAAGATACTTTCTCTACGGCCGTTCATTTCGGCTTCATGAGGCGGGGCTGATTGGTAACGCCATTAGGGTCGTCATTTGCTGGACTGCGCGCTGCTTTTGCCAGTAGTTTCCGGTGCCATCGGGCGCCCCCCATGCGTCATTGGCCGAAATCGCCCATTAGCGCCAGGTGCGAGTCGACATGGAGGAGCCCAAGCGCAGGAAGGACACCCGGACGCACCTGACGCAGCAGCAGAAGGCGCAGCTGCACGCGTTCCTGGCGGCCAACCCCAAGCTGCCGCAGTTCGCCGTCGCCGACTGGGTGCGCGAGCACTTCCACGTGCGACTGGGGCGCACCACGGTCTACCGCATCCAGAAGGCGGCGGCGAGCGAGTTCACGACCGGGAACCTCAGCCGCAAGAAGCGGCGCAGCGTCAAGTTCCCGGACTTCGAGAGGCGGCTGCTGGCCTTCTACGAGGAGCGGCGCGCGCGCAGGGAGGACATCACCGACGAGGAGCTGCTGCACCACGCGTCCGAGTGCCGCGCGGCCTGCGGCATCGACGCCGCGCAGCTCAAGCTCTCGAACGGGTGGCTCTACCGTTTCAAGATCCGCCACCAGCTCACGAGCACGCAGACGCGCGCTGGGTTGGAGCGCAGCCATGAGCAGGGTCAAGAGGACAGGACGGCTGCGACCATAAAAACTGGCGAGGCGGTGACGACGCTGTCGGCGCGGGCGCTCACGACAGTACAAGCCCCTGCGTTCTTCAACTGGGAGCCGACCGCCGAGGTGCAGCAAACAGAAATTGCGATCGTCGAGGACGGGCTCTTGGTACTGCAGCCGGGGGTGTACGAGCTTACTGTTCAGGTGCAGCACAGCGCTCTCGTGCCAGGAGCTTTGGCTGACGGTGTGTTCAAGGTCTATTGCGGCGACGACGTTGTCGGGCAGTGTGAAGCACCTGTGCGTGTGCAGAATGATGTAGCTAGTAGTGTTTGGATGGAAACCAATCTGGTCGTTGAGACCCAGGCGGTGCTCAAAGTGGAGTTTATCGCCCCCGGCTACGCGTTCACCGATAGCTGTTTGCTTCTACGGCGGAGAATACAGTAACAACCAATGTACTTTGAAGTAATTGAACAAAGCTATCGATATGAGGCCGTGGTTTGTGTAAATGTACCGAAGATTACATCACAAAGGCAGGTTTTAAGCGGCGTATGACTCGCTTGAATTGAGCCTGACGTCGACTAAGCTAGCTAAAAACTGTTTTCTTAACTGAAACCATGAACGATGACGTGCAGTTGTAATGCCACAAATGGCACGCGCTGTTGTTCTTGTAGGCCGTCCAGCAGCGATATGCCGATGCGGAGGGGACGCTTAGGCACTTCTGAACCATTTCCCTCGTCCGCGTCCCCTTGAAGTTGCCACGGGCCTACTCCGTCTTGAAAAACAGGTAGCTCTGCACTATCGGCTTTCTCTCTGCGATGGTGAACTCGTTTCGCGTTTCATCTTCGCTCATCGGAGCTGCTGCGCAACAACTCACGTAACTTTCAGGAGTTTCATCCAAAACAATAAATTCTGTAGCGAGCCCTCTTGGGCATGCAGCCGACAAGAAGTCGAGGTGCAGCAGTATTTTTAAACCTGGCATCATGAATTCCTGCCGCTACAATAGTCGTCGCTGATGGAGATGCTGATCTCGACTTCACTGACAACTTCCGTCGTAAGCTGGAACGCTGGAACAACGAGAAGTGTGAAGTGTGAAGAGAGAGAGAGAGAGAGAGAGAGAGAGAGACGAGGGGGGGGGGGGGTCAAAACAAAACAAAACCAGAGGCACCACGTCTGCTCTCGATTCCTCTTCACTTCTTACGTAAACTCATTCAGCAACCGCATCACCAGCCGACTACCAGACAAGACAACCCCCGGCCCATGATACTCGACCCGAATCACCGTTTGTGCCGCTAAAGTGCACTCGAGCTGCAGTACACTTAGTGCCCGATTACCTTCACTTCGAACAGAACACTCACACAAGCCTAGCAACTCAACTCCAGCCCACACCTTGAAAATGACGGGCGGTAATTCTGCTACAACCGCACTATGCCGCAGCTCCACATTGAGCTGGTAATTTGCGTTGCTCAAAATGGACACGCCGTCGCTATCCATGGCGAAATACTCGGTGTGCGCCATCCCGCTATTAAATCTCCATTTTACAAACCCCACCTCTGCCACCGAGTCCATTGAGATGGCGGAAAGGTATGTAAGCGGCCGAATCACAGCAGACACATTGGCGGCCACGCCTAATCGTCTTTCGATAGCAACAGAGGCATTCCTACGATCCATCAACTGGTCCTGGAAGCTGCTTGTGGTCCCCGCAATGTTCACCCCCGCTGCCTCCGCCGGCCCCGGGTACTCATTACTGCCCCCTATGACATTGTCGTCTCCTCCTGCAATGTCGACACCCAGCTCGATGACATCTCTCCTCCGCTGCGGGGCTCGTGGTTTCCTTCCTGGCTTCGTCCTGGAGTCTTGCGCAGCGGTACACTCAGCGTACATTCCAGCTCTGTCCGTTGTAGCCTGGTAGTTTTCTATCGTCATCTGTGCATTCCCCTCCCCTGTAGCTTGTGGGGCGGCACGCAGTGCGTGTCTCTCCTTGAACCTGTGCAGCCAGCCATTGCTCAGCTTGAGCTGCGTCTCGGAGATGCCGTGCTGCGCGCGGAGTTCGGCCGCCGCCCGCAGCAGCGCGTCGTCAGACAGCGCGGCGCCGTCGCCCTGGCCGCGCCGGTTCTCCTCGTAGAAGGCGAGGATGTCGCGCTCCAGCGCCGGGAACTTAACGCGCCGCCCCTTCTTCTGCTGCGCGTTGCCGGCGAAGGCCTCGGCCGGCGCTTTGTAGATGCGGTAGAGCGTTGCTCGCCCCACGGACACGCCGAAGTGCTCGCGCACCCAGTCCACGACGGCCGGCAGCGGCAGTTCGGGGCGCGCGTTCCAGAAGCGCTTGAGCTGCAGCTTCTGCGCGTTGGTCAGGAAGGTCCGCAGCTTGGGCTTCTTGGGCGGCGCCATGCTGCAGTAATTGGCCAAAACCGGATCAGATGGGATGACGCGGCCGTTTCGCCGCCGTCTCCCCCGAAATCGGCTCGCCGGCGACAGCGCGGATGCCCGTCGAGTCACTGGGGGGACGAGCTGTCTGCATGAGGCTGCCGCGGGCGTTGAAGGCTGCCGGCGCTGGTGTCGCCGCGCGCCTTGAAGGAGTGACGTGGCCAGCTTCGCGTTGAGTGCTGTGTAAACACATACCATGTGGTGTGCGCCGAGTGCACATTCAGAACTACGTGCGTTTAGTATGGGTCAGAGCAGAGAGACTTGATATTTGCCATAACCGATGTGATTACGTATCTCTTTGCACAGGCTAATTATTGGCCTCCGCGTCAGAAACCAACTCGAGCACCAGGAGCTACGTCTCCACGCCGCTCCTCTGCATGGTTCGCTCCTTCCGCCGCGCGCTGGCGGCCGTCGCCGTGGCGGCCGCGTTCTGCTGCGTCTCCGCGTCGCCCTCGGGCGTCTCCGAGGCGCGCGCGTCCGGTGCGTGCGCCGCGTGTGACCGCTGTGTGCGTCGTTTGTTCTGACTCTCTCGCTTTCTCGCCGCAGACGCCATCGCGCCGCCCTCGCCGCTCGCCGAGGCGCTGCGCCGCGTGCAGACCGACAACGCGGCGGTGCGCGACCTGAGCGACGCCGCGCTGTCGCCGCTGGTGCCGCGCGCCGCGCGCCGCGACGCGCTGGTGCAGCTGGGAGACATGTACTTCTACGGCAACAGCTCGCTGGACACGCGCGTGAACGGCACGCTGGCGCTGAGTCTGTACGTGGAGGCGGCGGCGCTGGGCGCGCCCAGGGCGCAGTTCCACGTGGGCGTGGCGCTGAGCTACGGGCTCTGGGGCTTCGCGCAGGACGAGGCCGCCGCCATGTCGCACTACTACTTCGCAGCGCTTGGCGGAGACATCGGCGCCGCCATGGCGCTGGGCCACAAGCATCTGCTGGGCCTCGGGGCCCCCAAGAAGTGTGAGTCCGCGGTGCGCTACTACGAGGTGGCGGCCAACGAGGCCGTGGCCAGACGAGAGCAGAACGTGAGCCACCCGGCCATTTACGACCTGCCGCACCGACGTCTCAAGACGGTGGCCGAGACGCAGCACAAGAAGAACTTGCCGGGCGACAGTGCTATCGTGGACTACTACCAGTTCTCGGCGGACAAGGGCGACCCCGATGCCACCCTCAACCTAGCCACGCTGTACTACTACGGCGCTCGAGGACTAGCGCAAGACTTGGAACGCGCAGCAGCGCTTTTCCAGAAAGCCTATGACTTGGGAGCTAGTGGAGGAGCCTACCACCTGGGGCACATCTACAGTCTCGGAATTGGCGTCCCGCAAAATAATGCGACTGCGTTCAAGTACCTGCAGGAAGCTGTGAACGAGGGTAACACTGCTGCACAGAACGAACTGGCGCACATGTATCTTCTCGGCAAAGGCACTGAAACGGACGAGGAGCAGGCTGTAGCGCTCTTTAAGGCTGCAGCAAAGCAGGGCAGCATGGAGGCTTTCTACAACCTGGGTGTTTTACACATGCAAGGCGGTGGCTCAAAGGGCGGCGTACTCGCAACGGAACACCCAGAATACGAGGTCGCTCATGGCTACTTCCAGGTGGCTGCTCACCAGGGCCACACCATCTCCAGTCACAAGCTCGGTCATATGAGTCTGCACGGCATCGGTACAACTCGTTCCTGCAAAAATGCTGTTGAATCCTTTAAAATGGTGGCGGAGCGCGGCGAGTGGGATCGTGTGCTTACCCAAGCGTACAAGGACTTCAAGCGGCAGGACTACGAGGCGGCATTCATGAAATATGCTGTGATGGCACAACAAGGCTATGAAGTCGCGCAGCACAACGCTGCATACCTGTTGGACTACGACTTTTTAACGCCTTCATCATTCTCACCGATGCTATCGCTTACTCCTTCGGGTATGGAGCTTGAGGAGGATGTCGTTGCCTCGACTGCTGTCATGCTGTACAGGTTGGCCGCGCAGCAAGGCAACGTGGATGCCAATTTAAAAATTGGCGACTACTACTACTATGGAAAAGGAGGTCACCCTGTGGACTTTGTCAAGGCTAGTGCGCACTATTCGCTCGCTAGCAAGCGCTCCAACGCACAAGCCATGTTTAACCTTGCGCTCATGTACGAGCATGGTATTGGGGTGGAGCAAGACTTTTACCTGGCCAAGCGCTTCTTCGACAAGGCACGCGTGGCGCACAGCGACGCTAGTGTGCCGGTAACACTGGCACTGTGGAAATTACGTATGCATAAGTCGCTCCGTTCTTGGAAAAGATGGTGGGACGAGCTTGTGGGCAATGTTGCGCCGTCCAAGAAGGTTTCTCGTTCCTCTTCAGCTTCTACGCCGCGAAGCAAGGGGGACACATCTAGCACACAAGCGAATGCGGGATCCTCTTTGCTTTCATTGCTAGAGAAGTGGTGGCCAGGTGATGCAAACCTGAGCACGGATACGCTGCTGCAGGACATCTTCAGTAACTGGCGCGAGGTACTGCAATCCGACAATTTTCTCATCTTTGTATTGACGATTGCCCTCGGGGTCGTTCTTTACATTCGCTCCGAGCGCCAATATTTACAAGCACCACCACCCCTACAGCAGCCACAACAGTAACAAGCAGTAAGGATACAAGACGAAGAGGGCCACAATGGGGTCTGCTAAACGGCAACAACGGTATGATTATTGCATTTTACGTTGTTCATCATTTTATGTCCTATTGCAGCAGCTTGTCTCGCTTTGTTAAGTGTAGGCAGTACGCGAGGATTTCGCTTCAAGTTGCTGCAGCCACATATCCTGCTGGCTTTGCAGCATACTTTTGAGCTCACGCACCTCCCTTTCAAGCTTCCGAAGGCGCTCTTCGCTGTCATCTGCACGCCGTTGCTCTCGCTTCAAAGCTTCAACAACAACAGGTACCAGTCGCGCATATGCGACGTATTTAAAGCCGTCCGCATCAGTGGATACGACTTGCGGTGCTACTTGCTCCACCTCTTGTGCGATAAAGCCCAGCTCCCGCTGACCGTTTATCGGAAATTTGTTGGGGAAGTCCGCAGACTTGTACGCATACTCGACACCTCTCAGCTGTGCGACGATTTCGGAGGCGTTGCGGATTTGAAGGACATCACACTTAAAACGCTCGTCCGATGCGTCTACATATGCACCTGAGCCCATGACCTGGCCGTCTACAGTCACACTTGAGCCGAAAAAGGCCTCGTCTTCGACAAAAAGCTCACCCTGCACTTCAACCATTTCGATTGCTGTCATGTTGACGTTGCTGATATGTCCACCGATTATATCAACACCGCGCAGCTCACTCTCGCTCATGTCGATGGATCCACGCATACGTTGGGCCTCAACTTTGTCAGCAATAAGCGTTCCTGATGCAGCCTCGAAGCGTAGACTATCATGCTGCTCTAGCACACCACTTTTGCCGTAAACAGCCACAAACCCGGCACGTTGTCCAGCAACCTGAAGTGACTGCACAGATAATTTGACGTCACCTATGTTAAGATCATTTGCGGCCTCAAACGTTTTCACACCTGTGAGCGACGACGTGTCGAAGGCTGCTGCAGTCAAAGGGCGCCACACCCCACCATCAAACACAAAGATCGCTGCCGCACCGGCCGCTACATTGAGCTCGCCACTTAAAGCTTGTTCGTCATCGTTCTGAATGACAAGTAGCTGTCCAGCGTACGCGTGCTCATGATCGATCTGTGCGGTATTGAGCGACATTGTTCCGTCACTTGTGATCTGAACGTAGCTGTTCGTGCTCGGAATGACGAGATTCTCGGAGGCACGGAGCTTGATACTCGAGAAAACTGCCTGTGCTTGCGACACAAGTGCTCCGTTCGCAACAATCCTCCCGTCATTCGTAGTCACAATATCGCCGTGTGTCTCCAGGTTGCCTAGTGAGTCCACTGAAAATATGTTATCTAGTTGATCAACGTGACTGCCTGGTCCGGCCGGTTTTAGTGCTTCAAGAATACGGAAAGGTGGTGCTTCTCGGTGTTGATGAGCAAGGTCGAAACTCAGTAATGCCCCCGCAAAATTAGCGTTGGTTGATGCCACTCGAAGAGCATTTCCATTTACTTCTTCAGTTTTCACGGTAAGCCCGCCATCTTCAATTGCGAAGCCATCTCGTGTTGTGAGGCTTCCAGACTCAATGTGAACGCCACCGGACTCCACACGCAACCCACCGGACGTGATTGTTTGACCCCCAGAAGCGATCGTCACGCCACCAGCAAGCACGTGCATACCACCACCATGCACTATTGTCGAGCCTGAATCAAGAACCTCGAAGACCTTGCTGTCACCGCTTTTGCTACCCCTCGCTTCAATTAAGGGACTTAAAGGTGACGCACCCTCATTGTTGTCGCGCTGTAGCATTAGTACGGGACCAGCGGGAGCAGCAAGAGTTGTTTGACCATTCTTCAAACTGAGGGTACCTGAACGTACAGCTAGGTTGCCACTTTGCACCTCGAGTCCTCCGCTCATTACCTTGATGCCATCAGAAAGCACCTGAATGCCACCACGCTCAAGTCTTAGACCACCCTTCAAAATCTCCAGTCCACCACCATGTATGACTGTTTGTCCTGCGCCGCTCACGCGCAATATTGGGCCTTTGGGCTGGGAAATGCGGATAAAATCGGGTAGCATCGACAATTCAGACGTTGATGCAGCAGTGAGTCTTTCTACATTGAGCAGGGCAGCGCCGTTGGTGGAGGATTCCGTAGCCGTTTGTAGCTGTAAATGAAGCGGCGTATCTTGCAGTCGAGCACGCCCCTCGTTCATCTCGAACGAGCTATCTTTTTGTAATTGTAATGGACTCCCACCGCTCATGTACAAACCTCCATCACGCAGTTGTAGTGCGCCGTGATGCCATGTTGTATCTCCACGGCCGTTCATAGTAACCAAAGCTTGTCCTCCTGCATCAGCACGCAGGAGATGGAACTCAGAGGATAACCCGCGCGTTGCCGATAAATGTAAAACGTTGCCCTTGAAGAACGGTCCTCGCGCTGGTGCTACCAGTACATCTTCGTCGTCCCGATTGTTGCCGCAGTGGTCTCCATAATAACCCTCTTGACAGACACAAACTCCGGTGCCACTGTTGCAGTCACCGTGACCGCTACACTCTTCGTAAGACTTCACGTTAGCATCCATAATACTTTCAAACATGCACTGGACAGACCCCGATGGGGACGACAGCCGAGCGTTGGTTGCGTCACACCAAAACTCAGACACCGGTGGATTACCGTCGTGGTAGTACAGGTTGTTCATAATAGGAAACATTGGAAATGTGCGCAGCGTAATATCGAACGTGGCCGTGGAAGGCGATTCAAAGGCCACTCGTTCACATGTCTGCTCAACAGAAGTAAAAGTCAGAACCAGTAATGATACGATCAACAACTAGTCTAATACTCACCAGATCTCCAAGATTTTGAAAACGGCGGAATATGGATGTGCAGACATCGCTTGTCACCTGAGCGAGCGGCATCTCAAACCCGACAGTGTGAGCTTGAAATGTCACCGTCAAGGCTCCGCCCGTGATGGTCACGCCGTTGCTGGCCGTGATACGCATGCGGATTTTCTTGTCCGCTTGCATTGACGACGCAGGGTTTGCCCCGTGCGGGCACATCTCTGTAGAAAAGACAAAGACACAAGCGCGCGTTGGTGAGAGTTGGCACACAGCAACAACGCTCTGCTAAAGAGTTACAAACTTCTGGAACAGTCCGACGACGTGTATCCCCATTGACAATTGCACACGTGCTCTCCCAGCCGGTTCATCACACACACGCCATGCTGCGAACACTGACTTCCCTCGCCTGGGCAGTGCGTCGCCTTCAGTTCTATCGCGCCTGCAGCCTGCAGGAGGACAACGGCGACGGCGCAGAAGACCCAAACGGCCAGCAGCCGAGCAGATGGCTGGTAAGCACGGCGAGATCGAATTGTTGTCATTGCCACTGGATAGTCGGGATCGAAGTGGGCAAATGTGTGCGAGAAGATCGCGATTGACAAGCTACGCGTCGTTTCGCGGCAAGATACGTCCGGTGACAAGAGACCCTTTCGGTGTCTAGATGGGTACGTCTAATAATGGCTACATTTTCTAGCAGGTGAACCAAAACGAGTTGTTGCTCGTTGATCCGAACAGCAAAGGAAGGTCACACCCAAGACACCATGGAACTCCACCGAATGGTTCTACTTCTAGCGGCTGCACTTCACGGGCTCGTCAGTGCGACTGACTTTGACTGCAACATCCTGGCGTGCCCTACAGAGTTCGACCCAGTGTGCGGCACAAATGGCAAGACGTATTCGAATGCGTGCTTGCTGACGCTCGAGGCGTGCGATTTCAATGAAAACCGGTTAGACATCGAACACAGAGGCGCTTGCTGAAAGAAACGAGAAAATTACGGAACAGAGCTCAATTGATAAGTGCTAATATTTTCTGAATACGCTTCAGGCTTCTTCACTATCCGTCTAATAGGCTCTGCATTACTACAGAGAATACGATACTTTCGCTAAATGCCCTCTCCGCCCGAGCTTCATCGGAAGGCACAAACGTAGCAGTTGGCAATAGGTCGTGCACATATAACTTCCTCGCAAAGGCTCTCATCGCCGTCCATGCTGCTTTTACAACCTCGACGGCTTGTTGTAAGGGTTTGGCGCTTCTGGTAAGCTCGCTGGCTTCAATGTTGCCAAGAAATTGGAGGGCTCCGACAGCAGCAACACATCTGTAAACCCTGCTGACTTCTTTGTTAGTTTGCTTCCGTCCGCCTCTGACTCTGCTGCCATTGGATCCTGTTGTGTTTTAGACTTTGTTGCTGCTGGTGTCACTTCCGGCGTTGACGCATCTGGAGCATCTGTAGTGTCTGACTCGGACGCATGCGTGGTTCTCGAATTTGGTGCTGGTGTCGGTTCCGTTGCTGGCGAGTCTTTGGTAAACAATTTGTCTGTCGTCTCCGAAGGCAAAGACTCAGACCCCGATGACTCCTTGATGCCGGTTGGTGAAGGAGTAGGCTCCGCCTGTGAGGTTTCCGAGTTTGAGCTGTCTGTCGTCTCTGAGGACTCAGAGTCAGATCCCGACGACTCTGTGATGCCTGTCGGTGCCGGGGTGGGCTCTGTTTGGCTTGTATCGGAGTCCGAGTTGTCTGTTGATTCCGAGAACTCCGACCCTGAGGACTCCGAGATGTCAGTTGGTGCAGGTGTAGGCTCCGCCTGTGAGGTTTCCGAGTTTGAGCTGTCTGTCGTCTCTGAGGACTCAGAGTCAGATCCCGACGACTCTGTGATGCCTGTCGGTGCCGGGGTGGGCTCTGTTTGGCTTGTATCGGAGTCCGAGTTGTCTGTTGATTCCGAGAACTCCGACCCTGAGGACTCCGAGATGTCAGTTGGTGCAGGTGTAGGCTCCGCCTGTGAGGTTTCCGAGTTTGAGCTGTCTGTCGTCTCTGAGGACTCAGAGTCAGATCCCGACGACTCTGTGATGCCTGTCGGTGCCGGGGTGGGCTCTGTTTGGCTTGTATCGGAGTCCGAGTTGTCTGTTGATTCCGAGAACTCCGACCCTGAGGACTCCGAGATGTCAGTTGGTGCAGGTGTAGGCTCCGCCTGTGAGGTTTCCGAGTTTGAGCTGTCTGTCGTCTCTGAGGACTCAGAGTCAGATCCCGACGACTCTGTGATGCCTGTCGGTGCCGGGGTGGGCTCTGTTTGGCTTGTATCGGAGTCCGAGTTGTCTGTTGATTCCGAGAACTCCGACCCTGAGGACTCCGAGATGTCAGTTGGTGCAGGTGTAGGCTCCGCCTGTGAGGTTTCCGAGTTTGAGCTGTCTGTCGTCTCTGAGGACTCAGAGTCAGATCCCGACGACTCTGTGATGCCTGTCGGTGCCGGGGTGGGCTCTGTTTGGCTTGTATCGGAGTCCGAGTTGTCTGTTGATTCCGAGAACTCCGACCCTGAGGACTCCGAGATGTCAGTTGGTGCAGGTGTAGGCTCCGCCTGTGAGGTTTCCGAGTTTGAGCTGTCTGTCGTCTCTGAGGACTCAGAGTCAGATCCCGACGACTCTGTGATGCCTGTCGGTGCCGGGGTGGGCTCTGTTTGGCTTGTATCAGAGTCCGAGTTGTCTGTTGATTCCGAGAACTCCGACCCTGAGGACTCCGAGATGTCAGTTGGTGCAGGTGTAGGCTCCGCCTGTGAGGTTTCCGAGTTTGAGCTGTCTGTCGTCTCTGAGGACTCAGAGTCAGATCCCGACGACTCTGTGATGCCTGTCGGTGCCGGGGTGGGCTCTGTTTGGCTTGTATCGGAGCCCGAGCTATCTGTCGTCTCCGATGGAGATGGTGTTGGCTCTGAAGCAGACTCATCTGTGGAATCTGAAGTTGGTGCAGGTGTGGGTTCTGTTGTCGGTGCAGCTGTGGGCTTGTCAGTGCCACACGCAAATAATACCGTCACTTTTGTCACCTCTACAAACCAGCTTTCATCGTAGTCCTCGTTTCCGTCGAATAGTGAATCAGCGTCGATACTTGATGAGGCGGCGTCTTCGTCGTAGTCCCAGGTTTCGCAAACTTTCGCTGCTGGGGCGGCCGTGGTAAGTGTCTTGCCACCACACCCCACCGATGGGAGTACACAGCCCCATGTCGTATCCGTCACTAAAGCACAAACCGCGTTTTCGGGCGCTACGCAGGCGCCACCAGAATACGACGGTAGGTTCTCGAAGCAATCGCCGCTCGCTTTATCCCCTTTTAGTGGACAGGCCGTGCCTGGAGGAACTGGGTCGGCCGACGCGCAAATTACCCCTCGGTCCTCTGGCAAGTCGTACGTAGCGTCGCCGCAAACGCTCACCTCGAGGGCATGCGAGGGCGTCACTAGCGCGACTACAGCCCCGATCGCCACCGCGAGCTTCCGCATTGTGCTGTCCCTCGCCTATTTCGATGTGTACCGTCCGCCATTGCTGCGCACCCAGCCCAGTCGCAGCGGTGGTCCCATCCGGAGAGAATTTACGAGTCGCCCGTACTATCACAAGGGCATTCGCCAGGTGTACGCGGTGTGGCAACGCGCACATCCAAGGGATACATTCGTTCGCGTGCTGGGCCGGGGCGTGACAGACTCTCTATGCAATGCTAAGGTCGCCTTTGCATGAATAACGCGGGGTTTCCTGACAAACAAGCTGCTTATTGGCAACACGAGCAAGAGACCATTTGGATCCGCAGAATATGGCCACGAGTTCGGACGAGAATCTGGTGCTTGCTGAGCACGATGAGAGGATGACTACAGAACTGCAAAGGCGAGTCGAAGGGTTAAAGTTTTCCCGAAAAAAATAGTCTGCTACTCTGCAAGAGAACGCGCAGCGAAAGCCGTGCTTTTAACGCCGTGGCAGACCCGCCGGACAGACTTATCGTCCGCGGAGTCACGTGTACGGCAGTAATACTTAATTCAAAGTAGAAGTTAGTGATAGACCCACGTAGGGTCGATTTATCTAATGCTTCGAAGTACTTGTCTCCTAGGTGGTTTGCACACAGGTTGGCTGCGGTGGGCACGACTTGGAGGCGCATGCAGAGCGCTGCAGAGTGCACTTTTTCCACTTGCCACAACTCGAGCTGGTGCACGTCTCAACGCAAAACTTGGTTTCCGACTCCAACTCCGTCATGCACTGCTGTGAGCTGGTGCAGCGTTTACCGATGCCGCACGTCCTCCGCGAGCTGTTAACCTGCGAGCACGGTTTATAATCAATCACCCAGAGGTTGCCATTGACCTTGCATCGCGCTGCATTAAACTGGCACGGATTAGTGTACGTCGCGCCGTCAGACGCGCACACCGGCGATAGGTCATTGTTGCAGACGTTTCCACACGAATACGTGGAGTTGCTCGAGTCGGTGCCACTCAGCCGTGGGCGGCTAGATGTTGCGGGGACGTAACCTGGACAGGCATCTGTGGCTGCTAGCGACAGTGTCTTGTCATTGCAGGCGGCGCTCATGTAGAAGCAGAAGTTCCGGTACGTGACTCCATTGGTGCCACACACAGGCGAGTATTCGTCCGAGCAGTTGCCGTCACAGAGCGATAAGGTGGCCCCTTCGACGGAGGGTAGAATCCCATGGAGCAGCAGCAGTATCGTCAGCATAAGCGCTGAGCGTAGAGGCATCGAGTACGCCATCTCTGCGCTTGTTGATACGTGCGTTGACAAGTTGGTTGGCTGCGTCTTGCGGACGAAGAAGATTCTTCTCTGGCGAAGCTCATCAATACTAAACCGCCCTCGCGCGCTACCAAAATAAGCCTTCTTAAAAACTTGCACTGCTCGACTTAGCTTTTGCGAGTGCAACCAGAGTCTCGACCACCGAAGAAAGTTGCCTTTGCGATCGGTGTGGTACACATAAATCGTCAAGCTGTCCGACCCCCAGTCCGTCAATCAAGCACACCCAACCCCCAGGCTACGAGCTCTCATGCTGCGCCACATGCTCGCGGCGCCGCCGGCGTCCGCGCGGCTACAGGCCCAGCGCCTCCACCAGCTTAGCCGCCGCGGCTTCGCGGCTGTGCCGACGTTGCAGCGCGGCGACGGCTGCAAGGCGCTGCAGGTGGGCGAGACGTACCACAACTTCACGCTGGAGCGAGTGGCCACCGTGCCCGAGTACGGCGTGGACGCCCTGGAGCTGCGCCACGAGCCCACGCAGGCCAGGTACCTGCACCTGGACGCCAGAGACCCCAACAACGTGTTCGCCATCATGTTCCGCACGCCGCCCAGCAACTCCACGGGCATCGCGCACATCCTGGAGCACACGACGCTGTGCGGCTCCAAGCGCTTCCCTGTGCGCGACCCGTTCTTCAACATGATCAAGCGCAGCCTCAACACCTACATGAACGCGCTCACAGGCGCGGACCACACCATGTACCCGTTCTCCACGACCAACGCCAAGGACTGGCGCAACCTCCTGAGCGTCTATCTCGATGCAGCCTTCTTCCCCAACCTGACCAAACTCGACTTTTTGCAGGAGGGCCACCGCCTCGAGATCAATGAGGAAAAGGACGGCGAAGGGGAACTGATCTACAAGGGCGTTGTGCTAAACGAGATGAAGGGGGTGCTCTCCGACAGCAACAACCTCTTCGGCACGAGACTGCAGCAGGAACTAATGCGTGGTACTATCTACGAGCATGTGAGTGGAGGTGATCCCAAAGACATCCCGTCGCTTACCTATGAGGATCTGCGCGCTTTTCACTCGAAGCACTATCACCCGTCCAACTGCTGCTTTTACTCCTACGGTGATTTGCCACTTACGGAGCACTTGGCCTACTTGGACCAGGAGATTTTGAACAAGTTCGAATACCGTGCAGACTCGGCGGCTACTCGTGTGAACACGGAAGGATTTAGCATGCGCAAGACAACATCCGAGGACCCGAAGCTAATTGTTATCCAGGGACCCAGCAGCAATATGAGTGGCGAGGCTGCGGACCCCAACACTAAGTTTTGCATGACCAAGTTCGTCGACGTGAAGTCCACCGATCCTTTCCCGACTTTCGTTCTTCGAATCGTGGGCTACTTGCTGACGAATGGCCCGGCATCCCCGCTGTACAAGGCACTGATCGACTCAAATCTTGCGCAAGATTTTTCGGTGGGCACAGGATTTGATACATCAACGTACTACCCTACGTTCGGTGTCGGTGTTGAAGGTATCGAAGGTGGTGAAGCCGCTGTGCCTGCCATCCGACAGGCTGTGCATGATGCTCTGGAAAAGGTTTTTGCTGAGGGCTTTGAGAAAGAGCGCGTGGCTGGACTGCTACACCAGTTGGAGCTGAGTCTTAAGCACGTGACAGGTAATTTTGGTCTTCAGTTGATGCATGGAATCAGCTCTGTCTGGGCCCACGATGGAGACCTCATTAAGAACCTGCAGCTGAACCCGCTCCTGGAACGTTTGAATGATGAAATGGCACGCGATCCGAGGTTCCTTGAGAGCTACGTTCGTGATTATCTTATGCGCGAGGACCTGCGCGAGGTGCGAATGCTAATGCTGCCTGCCGAGGACTTTGTCCGTGAGCAGGAACTCCGCGAGCATGAACACCTGGCGGCAAAGCTTGCGGAGCAATCTAATGCCGACCTCGACCGCATTGCCAGGACCACCGAGCAACTCGAGCGTCATCAGCAGAAAGAGCAGCCTGTAGAATGCTTACCTACACTTACTCTGGACGACATTCCGCGGGTCGAGGAAGGCAATTTTGATCATATCGACAAGACGCAGCTTAACTCGACCTCCGCAGAATTTGTGCGAGTACCATCGACCAACGAGATATCGTACCTGCGCCTTCTATTCGATCTAGCAGCGCTGCCGCAAGCATATCACTCGTACGTGAACGTGTTTACGACTGTCTTCGGTTCCCTGGGCACGTCACGTTATGCTTACGACGAGCTGCCAACGGTAATTGCAAACTGCAGTGGTGGAGTTTCATGCTCGGCTATGACAGCGCCATCGCTGACTGACGTTCACGGCGAGCCTAGCAAGCAATCGCTCCTTCTAGGCACGATGTGTCTGCCGCACAAGGTTGATGAAACACTGAGTTTGCTGCACGAACTGTTGACTGACACGCAATTCCTAAGTGACGAGAATTTGCGCCAACTGCGACTCATTCTGCAAAGCAGTGCTGCTACCGCAAGTAGCAGCATTTCGTCCTCGGGCGCCGCCCTTGCGGGTACACGCACGCGTGTGGGGCTGACGCCTGCAGGTGTGTACGACGAGTTGTACAGCGGTCTTACTCAGATTGAGCAACTCCAGAAGTGGGCGCAGTGCTCCGACGATGAGCTGCGCCAAATCGCGAGCGTACTGCAGGATATCGCTCGCGTAGTGTTCTCTCCCGAAAATCTTCGCTTATCCGTCGTCACGGAGGACAAATTACGGTCTCAAGTGGAGCACTCTCTTAAGTCAAGGCTTCTTGAGCCTCTCGCTGGATCTTCTTCTCAGCCGAAAATTGCTTTGGTCACGCTTGCAGATGACGAATTAAAGCTGCCGGTTGTGTCCCCCAAGAACTACTTCGCGTTCCCAGTCTCGGTGAACTTTGTGGTGGAGACACAACCATCAGTGTCTTTTGCACACGAGGACCATGTGCCGCTCACTGTCCTGGCGCAGATCATGTCGTCGTGCTATTTGCACCAGCAAGTGCGCGAGCAAGGCGGAGCTTACGGATCAGGAGTCTCACAGAACGAGGGTTCCTTTTCGATGAGCTCGCACTACGACCCGAATACGTTCAAGACGCTTAACGCCTACGCAGGTGCTCGTCAGTGGGCGGTCAAGGGAGAGTTCTCCGATCGCGATGTACAGGAAGCGTTGCTATCTGTCTTCGCTAGCGTTGACGCTCCGAAGACTCCATCTATGAAGGGCCGTATGAGCTTCCTCCGTGGTATCACGAACGATATGCGCCAGCGTCGCCGTGAGCAGTACCTTTCGCTGAAACGCGAGGACCTGGTTAGTGTAGCGCGCAAGTACTTCACCGAGGACGCGCCTGAGAAGCGCACCGTCATCATCGGCAAGGACGGTGACGATCTCCACGAGTTCTCAGACAAAGGCTTTGATGTGCAACGATTCTCGTCGACAACCTAGCCCGAGCAGTATGGAGGGGTATGCCAACTACCCTCGCAGTAGCGCGGTGTTCTAGTGTTAGAGCTCTAGAGTATGGAATTCAACATCATTTCAAGCATAACTATATATTTCGATGCGGCGCTCACGTCTCGCCTCTCCTTCCTTGGGTTATGGTGTTCGTGCACGTCAGTCTTCATGTGCCTGGCTGCTTCACTAGTAATAGCTGTTGTTGTTCTCTTCTTCACCTGAGATCGTACGGCAAATTGGGCAGTCGAAACGAGTACGGTACCACTCATTAATACAATGCTCGTGGAAGAAGTGTCCACAAGGCGAGAGCACGAGTTGGTTGCCATCCAGTTCAGCCCATTCACAAAGGCAGATAGGGCAAGAGTCCGAGTCCACATGGACGTCGCGAGGGTCCACGTACTTGAGCTGACGGATAGATCGAACGTGCTGTTGTTCGTGCTCGAGCGGGAATTGCAAGAACTCCTTGACGAGGAACCGAGTGGACGCAATCTCACTGCATACTTCCACCTCCTGCTCAGCAGCGAGGTACTCGCACAAGGCAATGATGAATTCCTCCAGTCCGGCTGTGCGCCTGCCGACAAGTGCTGATGGATCTTTGAACATGACGATGCGACGCGGAAACCCAACGTCCTTAAGCTGGTCGCGGACTGCTCCGCAAACGTGACACCCGCGCTGCTTCTTGTGCGCCGCCAGCCGTGCGAGCAGCCGCTTGCGCAGCCGATAGAACTCGGAGTAGCGCTTGCAGACAACCCACTTCTGCTTGTAGTACTCGCTGGTGATCTCCAGGTGGTACACGTAGTAGTTGCCCGAGGCGCCGCGCACCAGCACGGCCTGGCAGCGCATGGCCAGCTGCGTCATGGACTCCTGGTGGATGCGGCGGATGAGCACGCGCTTGGCGGCCACGCCGTGGTCGGCCACGAGCCCGATGGGCATGTCCTGGAAGCGCTGCTGGCCGACGGACTTGGCGGGCAGGCGGTAGTTGGTGGCCTCGGGCTGCGGCGCGAACTGCGCGCCGTAGAACGAGCGCATGTCGCCCTCCACGTCCTCCACGTCCACGGACTCGGCGGACGACACGGCGGGCGCGCGCTGCATCGCGGGCGGCTGCTGGTTGTCCCCGGGCCAGCGCTTGGCGTTGGGGCTGCTGCTGAACATGCTGCTGATGTCGTCGTTGGAGCGCGGGCTGTCCTCCAGCTCGCTGTCCAGCCACTCGACGTCGTCGTGCATCTGCGCCATGGCGAGGCTGCGTGCGCTGCGGGCGAGGCTGGTAAAGTGAGTGTGCGCGAACCCGCTACTCCGCGGAGGGCGGCATACAAAAATCAAGTGCTTCGCCTCTTCCGTGCGGAAAGACGATGTGGCGCCGCGTCACGTCGCCGATTGGCCCAAAAGGCGCCGCACGGCGCGCGATTGGGCGAAAAGCGGCGCGGATAACGGACGGCCTCGTCGCCGCACAATAGCATCATCCCGATCGACATGCCGAACAAGGAGTGTCTGACGTGCAAGCCCGGCGACGACACGCACCACCAGAGCGCCGTGGAGAACACGGGCTGTGAGGAGAGCTACCTGCGCGTGGACGGTGAGTTGCCGTTGGGCGGCTGGGTGCCGCCGTTTTTCCGCTGGTTTTGCGGCTGTCGTCCGCCTGCTGACGCATGTCGCCCCTGTGCCTTGATTGCCAGCCTGCATGAAGCTCAACAGCGGCCGCGTCTCGGCCTGCACGAAGGTGGGTTGGTGCGCGCGCTCGGTGACGGCGGCTACTAACCTCCTGTGCGATCGATGCGACAGGAGTGGGAGAAGTTCCGCCAGTGCCATGAGCAGGGCAAGGCGGCGCCCAAGCGCGGCGCCCAGCAGTGAAGCAGCAGCAGCAGCAGCAACGGCGGCGGCCAGAGCCCTAAAGTTTATCAAATAGACGTCGTTATCTCAGGTTCCTTCCTACGTGCGTCACGGGTGCACCGCCGACAGTAACGTCGCCGCCAGCGTGCCGAAAGCGTCGGTCGGGCGAGAAGAAGCCGTTTGGCGAGCAACGGCGGCACTCGTGCCGCGGGTGGCTGCGCGTGCGCGGCTCCGGTTGCGGCGCGCGGTCTGCTCGTGAGTTCGGCCTTCGAATCAGCGCCACGCGCTGGAACGGCAGCTCATGCCCGCCGAATCAGTGTCGGCGGAGCTTCGGGTTCACCGCGCTGGCAACGATGGATAGGCTCGGCTGGGACACCGGCGCCGACGGCAGCGTGCTGCCGCGTTCCGCCCTTGGGCGGCGCGCCCGCGTCCAGTCAAGCCGTCCGGCAGACAGGATCGCTGCCGGAGCAACATTCGGTGCACGTTGAAGCGGTCCCGAGGCAAATCCGCGCCTGACGCCGCCGCCGGGGGCCTTGGCTCAGCTGAGCCCGCCGGCTTCAATTTCGCTGGTGGCCGCGCGGGCGCCGTAAACGCCGCCCAGCAGACGAACAGCGCGCCCAGCTCTGCGCGGCGCGCCTAGATACTGCAAACGGCGACACGCTGCCGCGGCCCTCTCTACGCCGATACGTCGCTGTGCGCGCGGCGCCAGCGCGCAACAGGCCCAGTATCGGCGCGCGACGCGAGAGCCGATATCGCGCGTTAAAAGCTTGTGGGACACCCGCCCAGCTGGGATCACCGCCGAGCTCGGGGCGGACCGAGCGCCGCGCTGCGACAGCGGCGTGTAGGGTGCGGTGACAGCGTCGGTCAAGCAGGAGGCCAGGCGGTGGGATGCCCGGGCTTGATTCCTGCGCTTGCGCGCCTCCGATCCGCCGCCGCGTGCAGGTATATCGCTCGCGGCGAAGCTGCTCGGTATTGTCGACAGACGGCGGCGCCGACCAGCCCACCTGTCGCCCGCGACCGAGTGCAGCTGGCGGCAGGCTGGTCAGCGCCGGCGCCGGCGGCGTCGCCGACGCCGTCGGGGCCGAGCGCGGCTGGCAGCGGCTTGCAGAGTCGAAGATTTCTGCTGTTGCGCTGCGCGTAGCGGCCGCCCAGCTCTTGGTGCAATGGCGGCAGCAAGCGAGGGCGACTGCAAGGCTGGAGCAGCCGTCTTGAAGCCGCCCCGTCTAGCGCGGCGCCTGTTCGGGTGATTACGCATTTTCGCGCGGCTAGGGCTGGGCTGTGCTGCCGCGCGCTGGTTGGCCGAGCAATTTTCCTTAGATTGTATCGCGCGCGCTGGTTCACTATTGAATTTGCTCGGGAGCCTCTCGGACGGACAGCTCCGGCAGCGACGTCCCCCCCTCCACCCCCGCCCGCCCGCTCGCCCCGGTGCCGACAGACGAGCGCCGCCTCAGGAACTCCGCCCCCCGCGACGACGGAGCCCCCACGCAAAGCCAGCAGAAGCCAGCAGCAGCAGCAGCATGATCGTCGTATTCGGCAGCTCGAACGCTTTCGGTCGCGACGTGAGCGAGATGGAGATGATGGTGCTGGCCGGCACGGTCTTCGTGGTCTCGGTGCTGCTCGTGCTCGTGTACAAGCTGGCGCGCGGCTGGGACGACATGGACAAGGACGACTTCGGCGCCAGCGTGCTGCCGCTGCACGCGCCGCGCGCCACGAACCGCTGGGTCAGCAGCCGCAAGACGCACTTCGGTCGCCTCGGCACGATCCAGGAGAACGAGGTGTTCTCGTTCAGCGCCAAGATGCGGTAACCGCAGACACAGATACGACAGCAGCCAGCGCGAGGGGGACAGCGCGTCCGCCTCGCAGTCCGGCGACGGCGGCCGGCGCACGCGGTCGAAGGGTGCGCTGGCCCGTGTAGATTTAGATGACAGCCAGTATTTAAGCCCAAGCCCCGCACCGGACAGGTCTGGACGGCGAAGGCTGGCGGCAGGGCCACGGTTCCGCCGCCGTAGATGTCATATTTATCAAGGCGTTTCACGTTTACACCCCCCTCCCTCGTTGACAGCTTGCCCGCTTGATTATCCATTGCCCGGCGCGTTGCGGGACAGTTCGTCTGCAGCGGCAGCGCGCGTGGTGTCGCCGCCGCCGTCGTTTCGGGCGCGAGCTCGCACGCACGTTCGCACGATGGATATCCAGCCGCCCGCAAACTTTCGTGCCGCTCGCATCTGGCGCGGCATCTGGAGCTTGGCACCAGCGTCAGCATCGGCACCATCCTCTGCAGCTCATGAGCTGGCGTCGCCAATTGCGCTGCCATGTCGTCAGAGAAGGGGGCGACATGACCTGGCGAGCTACGCGTCTGTAAACAAAGGAGCTACACTTGGGCAAAGTGCCTGCGACAGATAACGGAGCCAGGTGAACGAACGCACTTTAACCTACTACTACTTAGCATTTTATTACAAAACTCGCGCGCCACGCTACACGCCGCCCCTCGCCGGCAGCTTGAGCAGCGCACGAAGACTCTCCTTGGGCTGAGCTACGTTGCCGTAGCCCTTGAAGGCGCTGTCATGGTACGCGCCAAAGAGCTGCGCCTTCTTCATCTCGGCCTCCACCACCAAGCGGTTCACAGTCAGCATGGACGCGTCTAGCAGCGTCAGCTGCAGCAAATCAACAAGGCAAAACCGACCCAGGGGTCAACAAGCGAGGGTCAGTTGAATTTGAAACCTCCGCGGGAACAAGCGCCAAAGTGCCACCACGCGATCAAGTACCTGCTCCGTGGTCACCCCCAGTTGCTGCAGCGCCGACCGTTGGAGCGCTTCCACGCTCTGTGTGACCTTCAGCTCGCACGGCAGCGTCTCCGGCTGCTCTTTGTCTCCTGTTTCGCCTTGCGGGGCTGTGCTCGGATCCGGAGCGTCGCTGGCCTCACCGCTCGGTCCTTCATTAATAGCAGACGACCGGTCCGCCTCGAGCGTCGCTTTCATATCCAACCACTGTTTCTCCTCCTCCTCCAAGCTGAATGCAACAAAGAGAGTGTCAGCTATTGCTCACAGAGAGCTTCCAAGGTCTCGATGGACCTGCTTGTCCTACCTTTTGATTCGCTGCTCATACGTCTCGATTGTTGCGCGCATTCGGGCGTTCTCCGGGTTTGGAACTCTAATCTGCACGATGAAGACCTCGTAAGCACTAGACAGAAGCGAAACAAGATCAAAAGATAGGGGCCATACCGGGACGTTACCAGGCGGGTGCTCTGCCATGAAGGAAATCAGCTCCTGCTTCATGGCCTGCAAACTCGTCTCACTCAGCTGCATGATGTCTCGGCGCGCAGCAGACGTGAGGAACTCCTTCCTCACTTTTCGGAGCTCGCGCTTTACTTGGCGCTGCACCATGTGGTACAGCGAGACCTGATCCGCAGTCAGCTTCTTGTGCTTCATCTCCTCCTCGTTCAGCGCCTCGCGCGTCGCCTCCTCGCGCTTTTTCTGGCGCACTAGTCGCCGCATTTCGGCTCTCGCCGCCTTCTCTTGCTTGGCTCGCAATGCCGCCGATACCGCAGCCGCGTCCAATGCGTGCTGCTTGCCGACGTCCTTTTCGTCGTCCTTCCGCACGCGGAACACGAACGTGTTGTCCTTAGCCGGTGTGCCAGGCTTCCTCTTGCCTATGGGCGTGGCTTCTGCTGGTCCCTCATTGGCATCCTCGTCCTTCTTGTCGCTGAACTTGAAGCCTCTCCGGGGTCGCCGCCCAGCGTCGCTTTAGGAGGCAGAACGAGGAAGGAAACGGCGTTTAGCCGGGCGTTCAGGCGTCCTATGGATCGCTGAAGAGGGGGGAAGACGAACCTCGGGTCGGCAGCTTTGCGGCGCCTTCGCTTCTCGCGGCGGACGACCAGCGAGGCGGACGGCGTGGCGGCAAACGGCGTCGCCATCATGTTCCCGAGCCGGTCAACTTTCGCGCCTCGACTTCTCTTTTTGAATGTTCAAACCACCCGATTGGTCGACGGCGAGAAATTTCAGGGTCGACATGGATTGGCTATAAATCAAATTTAATATTGCATTACATCCAATAATAATGTGGAACCGAGCTTGAAGCAAGTTGCCATGACTTGAACACGCATTGGTTGCTGTTTGCCAGGAAAGTTGTGTGATAAAGTACATATTGCTTAGCGTTCACTAAAGCTTCGTGGGCTTGTATCATAAATACATCAGAAGAAAGTGCGGCGGAGCGCATCTCATCAACGCTGCCGCTCGCAACGACACTCGACAACCAACATCCAGCAGCGGCAGTCGTTCACGCCGCTTCGGCTTGCGCAGCAGCGCGTGGTGGAGTAAAGTGCAGCACATCGATGGTAATATCATCGTGGTAGTCTCTCCGGTTGCCAGGCAGGACGTTCTCCAAGTCCGCCGACGTGGTGCCATAAATCTCAGCAATGCGCTCCAGCACGGCCTCGCGCAGAGCCTGACTTACGTTTTGCACACCCTCGTCACGGAACTTCCCCACGAGCTGCACGATCTCTTCGTTTTTCAGTTCTCCGAAAAGACCGTCCGATCCCAGTACCACGAACTCGGGCTTGCGGTCCTTTAGGTCTACTTGGAAAATGTCTGGAACGGCTGTAGAACACACCAAATAAAGCAATTAGCACAAGTCATCGCCACCATATCATTAAGAATACACAGCAACGCACCGGAAATGTAAGGACGACGGAAAGTGCCGCGAATCCGCAGGCCGCGCGGCATGGGGGACCGGTTGACATCCTTCACCTTCATGTAGATATCTCCGATAGAGCGAGTGGGCTGAAGCCTCCCCTTCACGTAAAAGTTCTTCTGCCCGATCTCGCAGACAATGTCGTAGTCCTCCGGATACAAAACGCGCAGGCGCCGCTGCTCACGCTCCTCGTTTGCGGAATGGTCGAAAGTAATCTGCTCCACACTGAGCGATCCGTCCGCTTCGCGATACGCCATGATCGCGCGGCAATCGCCGCAGCTTGCGACGTAGAGCTTCTTGTTGATGACCAGTGCCATCACCGCGCACGCGCCAACCGAACACGACGACCATGATCCCCGTTCGAACTTGATCTGGCTACGTCGCTTGAACTCTTCCTCGGTGTCTTTAAAACCTGTTATAATGGAGTGTGCCACTGGTTCGTCATTGTCAGTCAGGTGGGTGCGAATGTTAGCATAGAGCTTTTTCTGCACAAAGTCAACCGCCTCTTCGCCGCCGTGGCCGTCGTAGCATCCGCAAAAGAACACAGGTGTCTCGCTGCTCCTGCCTGGACGCATGATGGAGTCCACCACGTATTGCGACCTGTCTTCGTTCTTACGGTTTGCAGCGTAGCTGTCCATATCGTAGCGCCAAAAGAGAGCGGCATCACTGCTAGGTAGCACTTCGGAAACCTGTGGTGGTACGGACGTGATGGGGATATCTTCGAGCGGGATTTCCTCGAGCTCCAGCTTCTCCTTCGCCCATTCCGGCTGGATCATTGCGAACAGAGCAATGAGCATTGCGCTCCAGGACGATTCCTGCGAAGGTGGTTTGTCTGACCGGTTCGCGGTTTGCTTAAGCGGAAGGGCGCTCGTAACCGCTTCTTTCGTCGTGGCCATGGCCATCAACGCGTCGGTGGGCTGCGTCAACTGAGGAGGCGCCAGTGCCGTGGCGCTCGCAGTGCTGTCCTCAGTCGTCGAGGCGGCGGCAGCGGCGGCGGCTGCAGCCACCGCACCCATGGACGACGACGAGTCGGGCGCGGCGCTGGCCGAGCGGATGGCTGTGGTCTTGGCCAATGCGTGCGTGGATCTGGCCTGCTTCGCGAGCGCCACGACGGCGCTGGAGGTGGTGGGCGTGACCAGCATCCTGCTGGGGGCGGCGGTGCGCTTGAGTCGGGTCTGCTGCTGGAGCTGGCGCTGCTGCTGCTGGTGGCGACGAGCCACCGCTCGCTGCGCGCCGCGGTACCAGAGCAGCGAGCGGTGGCGGCGCGAGCAGCTGAGCAGAGACATCTCCCACTGCCACGGGTTCAGTTCTTCAAAATCGGTAGTGAGCTCAATCGTGCCGAGGCTCGAGTAGCGGCCAGCCGAGGCCTGCCGGGCGAAAGCGCTTGTGGGCTGAGCTCGCTCGCGGCCGCCGCGGCGACCCAAAGACAAGTGATAGAAAAGAAATGCGAAGCGGGAGTGGGACACGATCGGTTTGGAGAGGGGAGTGGATATGGACAAATGTATGCACCGTCGAAAGCACGTCGGCGATCGGAAACGGCAGGGGGCGCGACTTTCGTCGCCCCGCTCCGCGGCGGCATATGAGCGCTGCGAGATGAGTCCTGCTGCGGTCAGACGCTGCCGGGCTGACGGCCCCGTGACCGCTGGTCACTCATCCAGGACGGCAGAGCTCGCGGCCACGCGGGCAGGTTGACCATTGGGGGTGTCGGTCTCGCTCACTCGGCTTCAGTATGGACCCGATGTTGAAGTTGCTCCATGGAAAGTGCAGCGTTCATGTATATATATCCACCAATCACAGCCCAATGAGCGACGGGCGCTACAGAGGATCGCGAGTCGCGCGTCAAGCGGCGGCACCGGCACCTGCGCCGCCGGAAGCGCCCTTGCCTTTCCGCCGCGACGGCTTCGCGCGCGCGGGTCCGCTGGTTCCGTCGACAGACTGCACCGCAGGATTCTTCGCGCCGGGGTTCTTCCTTGCCGAGACTTTGGCGGACGCGTTGCCACCAGTGCCGGCATTGCCGGCCGTTAAGCCCTCGGCGAACGTCTCGCCCGCCGCCTTCCTCGCGGCCTTGCGCTCCTTCGCCTTCTTCTGCTTGTTCTGCTTGCTCTGACTGTCGCCAGCGCTATTCGCCGACGCCGCGGTGGCGCCGGCATTGGTCGCCTTGTGTCCGCGTCGAGCGCTGCCAGGAGCTCTTTTGCTATCCTTGGCTTGGGATCGCCTGGCGCGGTCGCCTCCGGTGGCCGCTGCCGCTCGAGCTTTCGCCGCCTGCTCCCGCTCGATCTCGGCCAGGATCTGGCGCTGCTGCTCCAGGAACTCTTGCTCCTCCTGCATTCGTTGGACGTCCGCCAGCGAGACGTGATCGGGGGGACGGAACAGCCCCCAACTGTTAACCGTCGACTGCGAGCGCTGCGCAGGGGCGACGCCGCCGCCCAGACGCGCCTTGGCCTCACGCTCGCGCGCCGCAGCCTCCTCCTCCTCTTTCTGGATCTCTTTCAGTGTCTTCGGTGGAGACTTCAGCTCTGTAGCAACAGCTACATCTGGCGTTGGGCTGTTCCAGGTCGGGGCAGCAGCCGCTGAGTATTTACCGCGAGCGCCGCGACGCGCCGGTTGCTTGAGGAACGCATCCAGCGAGAATGCCGTCACTTGTTCATGCTCGACACCATCATACCCCAGCACGTGCTTTCCTGTGACGGGAAGCGGTGAAAACGACAGTCGCGGGCTTGTCGATGGGTGACTTCCGACGCTCGATTTGCGCGGTCTCTGAGAAGTTCCATCCAGACTACCCTTGCGAAGCGAAGATGGTAGGGGGAATGCCTCTGGAGACACGTGGACCGAGGTTGGACTGGGGCAGAATGCTGGTGACGTAGGAGGCACGGACTTACTCGGCGCCGCCAAAGGCTTCTTCTCTTCCAAGAAGGAAGAGAGGCCCCACGGGCTGCTGGTATCGCGCGTTGGCGTCTCAACTGGCCTCGACAGAAACGATGTCAACGGCACGAACTTATTGCTCCTACTCTTGCGTCGTCCACTTGGCTTGCACGGCGTTGTCGGCGCGTTACTAGCCGATATGTCCACACCGAAGGCACTTTCATCATTTGCAACCACAGCAACTTGCGGATTTGCCTCATTCACCGTTGTTTTCTTCTTTTCGGATGACTGCTTGCCAGCGTTTTTAATCTTTTCGGGCTTCGATATCACCTCGACAGGGATGCTCGCCGGCATCGTCTCTTCAGGCTTCGGCTCTCCTATCGGCGGAAGCATGATTTCAAAGAGGGTCTCCATGCGATCTCGCCCTACAGCGTCCAACACGGCGTCCCAATTGCTTTTCAGATAGCTATGGCAGTAACGTTGCAACTGGAATGCAGCGTATCGCTCGGCGTATTGCCACACCTGAGCGCAATTAGCTAGGTCTACGTGCTTCGCAATCTTGCGCTCTACTAGTTCCACCAGGGAGGGTATCACATCATGACCTGCGGTATCTTGAGTAGACCGAAACACCGGTTGCACAGGCGCCACCAGCACAGCCGTGTGCTGGTGGCCTGCAGCCACCGCCACGGCTTTCTTCACACCAGTCACGCGCTTTGGACTCGGTTGCCATGTATTGCCCCGCCCATGACCCAATACACCCTGTTGACCACAGCCCCACGTCACGAGGTCGCCTCGCTGTGTGACAACAGCGCAGTGGTCCTGAGAGGCACATACACTTGTAACAGGACCGTAGCCACCTAGAGACACTTTTTGTGGCGCGCTTGGCGACGGTGACACACTATCCCCTGATGCAGTCATTGATTTGCCTTGAGCACTTCCGCTGGGCTGGTGCGACAGTGCTGGTACATTGTGTCCCCATGTGAACACGGAACCGCTAGCACTCAATGCAATGGAGTGATTTTGAGCGCATGAAACTTTCACGATGTCCATACTACGTTGTTTGCACGTGGGCACCCATGTATCACACATGACGGCTCCAGCCCCGCTCGTAGAGGTACCACACGGAAAGTTCACGCGGTTTGGACGGTACGACCCGTAGCCGAACTGCCATACCTGGCCCAGGCTTCGACCATTGTGGGAGCAGCGCAGCACGACGCAGGTATGCCAATCTGAGAGAGCCAACTTCTCTGCTCGCACCGAATCGTAGTCACCGTACACGACGCACATCGGATGGCGCGGACGCAGAGCGTCAACGCTGCGAGGTGTTGCATCTCCCTGATCTGTGCCACATCCTTCTTTGCGTCCAAGCTGGCCCCGGCGGTTGCTACCCCAGGTATAAACTGCACCATCATCAGCATCGATGGCAGCAGAATGACACCCTGAAGCTGCAATATCTGCCACCACATGAAAGCGGAAGGCGTCAATACGCTTTGGTGTAAGGCGACTCATTGAAGAGCTAGATTTTCCTGGATGTCCAAGCTGACCGAAACTGTTGGATCCCCAAGAAAAGACCTGTCCGGTGCGAGATAGCGCCATAGTGTGATTCTCCCCCGCTGCCACTTTCTTTATAGGTGTGGTTTCCAGTGCCGTCAATCGTTTGGGCTCAATAAGGCTATCAGAGTTGGTGATGCAGCAAATATATATCAGCAGTCGACTTGATAAAAGGATTCCACCATCATGTAGCGCACTTACTCGAATTCGTTACCGGTGCCTAGTCGGCCTCCTTTGCCAAAGCCCCACACAAAGCACTCACCCGTTGCATTAAGCGCTATTGTGTGAAATTTGCTGGCACTTAATTGAACAATCGGCGAGTTAGCAGGGAGTTCCACGAGCCGCGGGGAAACCTGCACGTCTGCATTCGGCAAATGATAACCCAGCTGCGTCACAAAACAGATCCAACCCAGTCAATACATTGCAACCCCCGGAGAACACACAGGTATTTCCCACTAGTACCTGGTAATCTCGCTTTCCAAATGTGTAAACAAGTCCACCGTCAGGTGATTCGATGGTGTTTTCCTGCTCTTCCCCAAACTGTCGTTGGCTCTGAAGTCTCGTAGACAGCAGTTGCATAGGGCTCTGATTGGCATGATCACGTGTTTCATGCAAATACTTCCGCACAAACTTTTTGCCAAAGCGCGTCTGAGCGTAGCGTAGGAGTAGCAGCGATGCTTAAGAAGGACAATAACTAGTCAGCAAAGTAGCACCAGCGTATCCAAGACCGCAGACAGAGAGACCAATGCATACACTCACTGGACAAGTGCTGATGATACAAGCTGCGGTGCAGCGGGGTCCAGCCAGACTCCTGCTCAGCACGCAGTCGGGTCAGTGAGGCGTCTCCTCGAGCCACCAACGCTGTAAACGCACCCAGTCCACTGCGAGGAGATCTGCTCCGTAGCGAAGTAGCAGCTGCACTGCCTCATCATTGCCGCGGGCCGCTGCCACGTGGAGCGCTGTCTCGCCAAAGTCGTTGCGGTCGTCGGGAGGCGCCGCGTCTCGCAGCAGACGCGCCAGAGTCGGCGTCGCCTCGGGCGTCCGAGCGCAGGCCCACAGGTCTGTCGGGCCGCCTGGAGTTGAGGCTTGCATGCTGGTGTTGTCGTGCATTGTTGTGGTGTTTGTTGCTGGGCTGGCGATTTGTTCCTCTCCCTCTTCTTCCCCCGTCCGCCGCCTTAAGCCGCCACGGTGGTCACCATTTTGAGGATTTCCGCCACTGACAGTCGGCAGGCGAGTCACACAATATTGTGTGGCACGTGCAAATATAACACGAGTTGCCGCCGCCATGGCCCACGCGCATCGCTCCTCGGCGCTGAGGCCCGCGCGACCGGGTGACAGCAGCGCAACTGACGTCGGTGGAGGAGACGACACCGCCGCTTTCTCCCTGTCCAACGCGCTGGCTCCAGTCACGCAGACACCGCGGCATTCGCGGCCTCGAGAGCCGCCGCCGCACGAACGCGCCGTCGTCTCGCGCACGCGCTTCCAAATCACGCTGCCGACGCGCCCACCTCCACCCAAAGCCTCCGTGGGCAGTGAGGTTGACCAGCGAGGGTGGAGCAGTCCGCATGGCGAGCCGTACCGCCCGCTTGGCCGCCCCGAACTCAACCTCAAGTTCTCGCCGCAACTCGTGTACGGAGTCAGTCCTATAATGCAGAATGCGCACCGCATGCGCGTTATTGAAGGTGGATCAAATGGTGCTGCTGGAGGTGCGGCGGGGGCAGGAATCAGCGTGGGTCTCGAAAAAGACAAAGAGCTACGACAACCCTCGGGCTGCACGTCTACTGGAAGTACAGGGGCAGCGATAACGGCGCTGGTAGACCAGTTTGTTACCTCGATCACCAACCGGAAGCGACCGGTAGACGAGCGGCAAGTTAAGCTAGCGCATCGGCTTCAAGCAAACGTGGGTGGGTTCTCGCCTGATAAAGTGCGTGGTTTACGCAGACGCAAGCAATGGGTGGAGGAACAAGAGCAAGAATGCGTCGGAGGTGAACAGCAACATTATCAATTAAAAACGCGCGGTGACACATCACTTCAACTCTTGCGCGAAGCAATTGAGGCAGGCACGAGTAGGTTGCGCTCCACGCGCAATGGAACGAACTTCTTACAAAATTTAGTTCCATCTGATGTCCGAGGACTTCACGAGCTGCACGACCAGTACCTACGCGCAAGAACGAAGACTTCACAACAATTAATAAGCGGCGGGGGCGGAGGTAGCTCCAGAACGAGTCCTCGAATATTTATTGGGTCCAAGACTACCAACAATGATACAACTTCAAGTCATACAGCTCCATTCAGCCGAGATGAAGATGCCTCTCCAGGCTGCATCGATAGTGAAGATCGCCAGGGAACTTGGTACTTGCCGTACACAACAAGGCATCTACAACTTTCGCCCCACCGGCGGCTTCCGTCTCTAGAGGAGTTTCGGGCTCGCACACGAGACGAGAAGCAGCCTTTAAGACCATTTCGAGCAACCAGCAACTTCAAGTCAAGTTCACTTCCTTCCAGAATGCGGGCAAGCGCAGCTCGATTTAATCATACTTCCCAGACGTTGGCTCGAAGTTCCTTGCCACCTACTGCTGGGACTCTTAACGCGGTGGAGGAAGACAATGACATTGCTCTAGATGCGCACGTGGTTGCTAGCAGTAAGGGCATTTCCTCACCATTCTCCAGGGCAGCCTCTTCTCCGTCGCCGGTGCCAGTGCCACCCCTGCACAGCATCGAAAAGCTTCAAGCAGCAGTGGATGCTCTAGAGACCACCAAAAGTCAGCAGTCCGCACGATTAGCTACATCTCTAGAAATGCTTGAGCATGACCGACGCGAGTGCCTTGCAGGAAAGTTTCGCAGTCTGAGTGTGCGATGCGATGCTGTCGAGGATTTACGGCGAATGCGTGAGCGCTCTGAACGCCAGCGTGGACAGCGTGTACTCTCAGTGGTAGCCAAGACGGCAGATTGGTATCCCGAATTGCTGCGACGCCTGCTTGCCCGAGAAGGTGTTAACAATTCTACTACTGGAACGTCAATAGCTAATACGGGAGGCCTAATGCCTTTGCACGCCGCAGAGCTTTTTATTGTTCAAGCAGTGCGCCGACTCACCAACGGCGGATGCGAGTTTCAGACGACACAGCTTTGTCACATCATATTACTCTTGGACCCTGATGATCTGGTGGTGCCACAAGTTCAGCAGCTTCTTGACTTCCTTCGCACTGCACTACACATCAGCAATGATGTTTGGATACAGTTTTTCGATGCGCACAATCTTCCAGCACCGACAGGAGACATTGCCGATGACCGCAAAGACGCACAGACTCTAGCTGACGGGAAATCTTCCTTTACTGCAGCGGCTACAACGCGGTAATAGCTCTTCTTGCTGTATTGCTCGAAAATCACGTTTTGCTACAGGACTTAGTATGGGGCATCGAAGGAGAGGGGAGGAATAGCTGTGAGTTAATTCCGGACGGGAATTGCATTCGTATCCGCAGCCCTGCTGTGGCTACGGTATTCTCCATTCTGTTTCCGCTTCTGTTCCTCCAGTTGCCGCCTCTTAGATATCTCGATTGTTTCATCTAGCAATCGCCCCAAGATATTCAGGAAGAGGTTTTCATCTTGCATGTCATCATCCAGTGCATCATTCAGGATTTCGAATTCATCCTTGTCGTCTTCGGCGCCGATGAAAGAAGATGAGGGGGATCGAATACCGTTGTGTTCGATTGAAGACTTGTGGCCGTTGAAAGGGGCACTAACTGGGGTGGCTATTGATCCGGTGAATCCATTCTCAACACGTTGGACAGCGTCTGAAAGGGCATGTGATGCCATCTCGTCCCAGTTTAGTGAAAATCGTGACCTGCTGTTTCCATTGGCTTCTGAATGTCTTCCAATCCCATTGAGCGAAACAGACTTCGGACAGTCCAGCGTATCATCGTCGTCTTCTTCATCCGAGCTAAATGGAGCATAACTTGCCCAGAAGCCGGGCGGCGATTGTGCGCTACTGGCAACAGGGGAGCGTCCAAAGGAAAACGATTCACGGGCCGACGGAGGATCAATTGACACGCGCAAATTCCGGAACGCTGCTCGAGGAGATGACGGTATAGATATTGGAGCACTGCCAAACTCCTTTTCCGCATCAATTGGCTCAGTTTCATTGATGACTGGCGTGATCGTTGGCTGCAAATGAGCATGTTGAAATAGTGTGTCGTTCTGCTTGCGCTGGTTAGCGACTTGGAGCTGGTGAAACGCATCAATGCATAACTTCTCTAGCGTAGAAGGCGCGTCAAGGTCCTCACGACACATGATTCGTGCAATCTCAAACAGTACGAGGTCAGCACGCACACCTTTCTGCACAACCATATTTGCGATGATCATGTTTCGCCGGCATGCGCGCCGCAACGGAATCCGTTTTGCCAGTCGATCCGCGTCGTCATGCGCCGATAAAGACAACACGTACGCCCTATCTTCTGCACTAAGTGGTTTTTGTAACTGCGGCCAGTTGTACCAACACCAGTCGCACCAACCAATTTCCAAAAACTGTGGTAAGCAGTAACCGTGATCAATTGGTATCAATTCGTATTCAGCGTGGCCTGTTGCTGGCGACCTTCGTTTGCGCACGAGAATGTTAGCATCATTGCGGTCCGTGTTTAGCAACCGCATGTCTAGAAGCACGATCTTGTGAACTTGATGAGTGGAAAACTGGTTTGGTGCCAGGTCGCTCACCACATCATCGTGCCGGACAAATTCCTGTAACGACCCCACCTTGAAATGCAAGGCACCCGCACTGCCTGTATAGTTAAACACAGGATGCCGTGACTCCACGAGAGATGTGGCTGGGACACCGGCAAAGTGGTCCTACGTGTTGCCAACAAAGTTAACAGATTAACATTAGGACGTTCAACAAAACTACAACAAAAAATGCCATGCAAGAGAAATATAAGAGCATGCGGCAGTTGCTACCAGGACAGCCCTGAGCATATACTTCGCCCTAAGGTTAAAAGTGACATTACCTTGTCCAATAGATACGCGGCCAGCTCGCGTTCGCATGCTTCTCCGGACAGAATACCCCGGCGGAGTCCGCTCTGTTTGAAATTTACAGTAGTAGAACGACATGCATATATCTGCGTTAGCAAGCGAACACTATGTAACCTGTCAGAAGTTAAGGGCAACACACCTGGCCCAATTGCCCCACTAGACCCCTGGGGTTATTGGGACCAAATGGTTCCTCGTCTTGGGGCTTAAAGCACCCCACATTGCGGTGGGATGGGTCCTTGAAAAAATACGTGCCGCCGGTACCATCCATTGCTAGCACCGGTGCAAGACCTAATGCTAGTCCTTGAAGCGCCTTTGCAAGTGCAGCACCACAGATCGGTTAAGAAATGGACAAGAACAGTATTAAACAAGAATCAACTAAGGTGTACCTGGTGCGTAATCTTCATCAAAGTCACCGGTAGCAAGTGCGCGCCGTACGGATGGATATTCACGACGGGCATCTGCTCTGGCCGCAAATTCTGCGAAGTTTTGCCATTCATCCGACTCGATGCAGCATTCTTCATGCCGCCCCCCTCTCCACTATTCCTGCTGCTGCTCGCGTTGCTGCCGCGCTCCTCGTCGCACTCTAGCGTGTAAGCCAAAGCGAGATTCTGTGGCCTTCGTGCTACAAAGTCGACTACCGCGTTGTCCTGATAGATTCCGCACTGCTGCAAGTTGTGAGCGTTCTTAAGCTCTCGACCCTGGTAAAACAGCTTCTGTGCGTTGGACGGCACGTTAAATACCACTTGTAGCTGGTCCTTAATGTCCTTGATGCTAGCCCACGGCCGCAACATGAGCTTCTTGCGGCGTTCCAGCGGGTCACGAAAGTCCTTGACGAACACAACGACAGCTCCGTGGCCACTTTCCAGCCATCCGCCAGGTAGCGAGCGCGACATCTTGGCCTCTTCCTTCTGCATTGCTAGCCACTCACCCTCTCGGCTGCTGTCACTGGCAGCGAGGAGATCGTTTTACTGCTGCGCACGGAGTCACGACGGGAGCAATGCGTCGCTAGATGTGGAGGCACGTAGAAGGTCGGTGGGGAGGGGAGAAGAGTGCCGCGGGCGCTGGGACACACAGGGATGGAGTGACGCGGACGCGGAGCACGAGTGAGCGCTTAGACAGCGGCTTGGGCTTTGCGTTACTTATGACGAACCGCGAGAAGTTTTAGACCAATGAGCGGCGGGGAATCAAGCGCAAATGCTATTAGCGGAAATTTTGAGGTGGCGCTTGTTGATTGGATAAAACAAAAATTCTATACTACTTAACTCGAATTTCCTGTAAGAGACCGCAAGGTCCAAACGGTGTTAAAAATAAATGATATCGAGCTGAAAATTGGTCCACACGTTAATAACGGTATGAGAACAAAATGTACAAACCTTAAGCTTTGAGCTACTTGTAGATTGTTTGAATGGAGCATGCCAAAGTCTGGATCCGAGAACCTGTTGCACTATGTATCTATTATGCATCTTCTAGCAGTAACTCTTGAGCACATACCCCTCGTCAATTGGCCCTCGAGTCTGCAGCCCCACTCTTTCACCCATGCTATCGTATGGTGGATTTTGCCTTCGCTACGAGACAGGCGGACCAACGCAGGAGACGTCATCTTCGACAAAAATTACGCTCAACTGATAATGCTAATTCTGTAGATGATAGCACTATTAGACTCAGCAAGCGCCAGGGGCTCTACGATGATGTATAATAATATATGCTACCATAATGTCCGGATCCATTTGTGTTTGGCATACCGTAAAGAAGGCCCAAAATGGCGGGTTCTTACAGGCAATGCGAGTTTAATGCCGTTTTAAAATTTTACAAACAAAAATCCTAGTCATTGCTGGATGGCAAAGTTTGTCGGAGCCCGGTGCACATAAAAAATAAATATGAAGCTTTAATTTTACGTTGGAATGCTATTAGTAGTTTTGGTTCATATATGTTATAGAAGTAATAGGGTTGCGTCTTGCCTTACGAAACCCCCATTAAAAAGTTGGATAGGGAAAATTTAGGCCAATAAAACGAAGTATAAAAAGCGTGGTAAAACAAGTTTTCTCGTCCCACCAAGAAACGGTCATGCCAAAAACGCGTTTTATCAGCGTTTATCAGCACCCCTATCGAGCAACGTATCAACGAAGCAACTGACTTTCAGTTAACGTGGCAACATGAATTTAAGTTGAAGTTGATAGTTTTCAGTAGTCTTTGGGCGCGAAAATCGCGCGCAAAGCCTCCGATGATCCTTTGCCGCTCTCTTACGTTGAAATTTGCTCCCACGACTTTAAGCGGTTTGCTCATTATTTTTTTTTGGCTAAGTATCGTGCTGCCTGTAGATTCCCGTCTCAGAGATACCAGTGCCATTAGGCTCGATAAAGGATATGTAGTCACCAAAGTGGGAATAATATTTTTTGCCTTTCACAAGAACACTGTTATTCAATAGACAAAATCAAGAATAAAGCTTCCAGAAATTGGAGACTCCCTGACAAAAAATTGTTTGTGAGCTGGCGTCGCGATATATCCGTACAGATGGAGTTCTATACCCTCGAAAACGCTATGCTCCCATGTGGCCTGTCGTTAGGTTTAAATGGGCTTTAGCAGAAATTACAGTTATCGCACCACCTCCAACTAATTGTAGATACGTATTAAAACGATTCCAGTAAGTCCCTGCACGGACTGGATTATGTCTGCCGTCGGTACCCGAGAGGCATAGCTTAAAGGGTATTCACTGGTAGCACCAATAGCTAATGTGGTGTTGTGCTTGAGCGTTTGGAGGCCTCCCAGCCGAGCAGCGTGGGCGCCAGTAACGTCCTCACACAAGAAATCGGGGCCTCGATTCGGAGGACCCAGCAGCGTTTCTGATTGGCTGAGCCGTTAGATTTACATTTAACCCACTTTAGTGTAGTGACACCATCGGTCGGGCCCTAAAGAACCCCGACCGAGGCCTCTATTGACCAATTTACCTGGTGGGTTCATTCGTACCTAGTTGGGAAGGTCGACCCCTCGTTCGCACTTAGAGGAAAACCTCGGATGGGCGAACGAAACCTCTGAGACAGTAGGGTTTGTATTGAGACGTAGGACGACAGATAGGAAGAACAAATAAGGTCTCAGGACCAGAAATATCAGTGTGCAGATTCCCCCCAACCACGCAGGGTCAAGTCCGTCTACGGTAAGCCTAGCTAGCTACTGTAGAGCCTGGATACGCTCGGTTGCCCCGGAATGCCCGCTGGTGAGCCCAAAGTCACTTGACCGAGAGCTCATCCTAGGCCAACAGAAGGAGCGTGCCGAGCGGCGAAGGGCAGAGCGGAGTGCTCTGAGTATTATTGTGTGTGAGAGTGAGCGTCAGACGCCTTCCGCGACAGTAGTAAATACTGGGTACAGTTCATGTAAGAAAATTTGCATCACTCATATAAGTATCCACTGACCCTTAAACTTTTTAAAACAATAAGAAAAAATAATTAGGCAACACCTCTCGATGCCATCTGGTGCGAAGGAGGTACCCTCCAAACCTCCAAGCTCCATAAAACCGCTCCCCAACCGCAGAAGCAATTCAGTACGATTAACACGTCCGGTACAACTCATGTAAACTTTCGATGGGGTATAGAAATTTTTGATCCTGATACAAGAATATATAAACTATAATAACGACATATACTACGATTAACGATCCAACCATAACCATAAGCATAAGCATGACCTGTACTCACCGTTATGATGGCAACGCTAACGATTGCGATATTTGCATCGACATAACTATGGGATTTGACCCTATTGAGCCCGCTGAAGCTTTTAACGAATTTGATTTTCCGGATGGTATTCATCATGAGTTTTTCAATATGGCTGTCGATACGTTTGATAATCATGCGGATAAATGGCGCTCAGATTTGAGCTATCGTATTGGCGGTCCAAGTGATAGAACAAACGTATTTGACTATCTATTGACAATCGAGTCATTTATGGCTCAATTATATGCTACACGACCATTTATGGGAAACGAGGGTCTTGAAATTAGGACGTCTCTACTATAGAAGATTAGTGATTTTTATAGGTCTTCGATGATTAATACCAAACGCTTTTTTAAAAGTGAGGTATTGGAAGAACTGATCGCTGAAGCTATGCATCCGCGACGTATGATGACCCGTATGGATCAGTTTGAAAATATCGAAGCATTCTTTAATAACATCTAAGTCGATCGAGTCATCGATATTTTTTTGTAAGCGATCCAAATCAATCCTATAGAATTTTTTGATCCTGATACAAGAATATATAAAGTATAATAACGACATATTCTACGATCAACGATTCAACCATAACCATAGGCATGAGTTTTAGCAACCGCGATGACAACAACACCAACTACTATGACTTCGACCTCGAATCTGAAGATGACTTCGAGTTCGAATCTGAAGATGAGTTCGATTTCAGTGAGTACAATTTCGAAGCTGATATGGAGAAACGTCGTGAGGAGACTCGTAGAATTACTTACAGGGCTCAAGTCAAACAGCTGAATGAGATTGTCTCTTCAACTATATGGTTCCCGTTCTGGATGACATATGAAGACCACGCCGTTGAATGGATCTTATTTTCAATGAGGCGATGGATGAAATTTTCCATGAGCGATCTCTTTTAAAACAAAACCTCTTGATTGATTTATATAGGATTTATCATCAAGAAGAGTTCCGTTCGGTATTCCCTGAGCTAATTGCCGAAGCTATGCATCCGCGACGTATGATGAAGCGTATGAATCAGTTTGAAGATATCGTAGCATTCTTTGATAACATCTAAGTCGATCGATTCATCGATATTTTTTTTATCAGCATATCAAAACAAGCAAAAAAAATATGCTCGAAGAATTTAGTTTAAAAGCACATCGATTTCAGCTTTAAGCTTGGGGCATTTGGTCTTAACGAGGTCATTCTTACTAAGCCAGTCAAGGTAGTTAGGATCATTGGTCTGAATCTGTTTGATAGTTCGATTGTTGTATTTGCCCCAAGTCATTATAAATGAACCATCATCGTTCCCGAATTTAATGTGAAGGGATTGGGCAATAGGGTCATTCTCAAGATCGGTAAAACGATTTTGATGAGACAACCATCTGCAATAGGATGGATCAGAGGAATATACCTTTTCAATAGTCTTCGATTTGTGCTTGCCGAATGTTAGGGTCGAACTCATTGTGTCTGTGTATCTATATACCTACCCAGATAGTTATCCAGAAATTAAATTAATTGTATCAATTGACTTAAGCAGTTGAGAATTCAAGTACTTCACCCGTTAGACGATCGTATGACAGCTCTTGTTCGCTAATAACCAATACAAGCATGTTGACGCCCTGACAACCGGCATTGGTTCCCTGATCTGAATAGACTGAGGGACATCCTTTTCAGTCAAGCGACTGACATCAGCGATTAGAACACGGTTAGTTAGCGACCACGTCTGATAGTCGAGAAGACAATTCACAAGGTCAGGAGTTAGATCACCGTTGATAGCGCCAATCTTAGCCACCTCATTGGTGAAGTGGTGGAAATCATAATCGTGGCTGATATCAAACGTCTGACTCGAACCAATACGGACATTAAAGTTGCGAATCGACGAACCAGGGTGAAGAGTCCAAGGAGCCGAATCAAACGGGTTTTGGAACTGTTGAACAGCGGCAGAAGCGAAACTACCAGTTTGTTCACCGAAAGGAAGTAGTACAACATATTTAGCGTTCTTGACCGAAGCCGATAGCTGTAGGTCAAAATATGTGTTGTGTTGAGTCGATTGCTTACCAATACCAGCTCGCTGATAGAACCACTGGGCGTAGCAGTCATTGTAGCGTACTTTCTTAACGGGCTTAGAGATGATAGCCTGAGGATTCTCGAGATGAACGAACGGAACATACAAACGGGAAGTAGTGAAAGGCATGTACGTACCATCAATAGTAGGCTCAAGCGAATTAACCACAGCACCCCAAGCAATACTAAAACCGGCCGAAGCAGCAAGAACGCCGGCCATAGGATTACCGGCGGAAGAAGCCGCGATCATTACGGGGCAAGTATTACCCGACGAAAGAGTCGTAGATGTAAGCGTCATACCCTTCGAGGCATCAACGGCGATAAAAGATGAACCCTGATTGACTCGGAAGCGGAGTCGGATTTGAGGATTAGCCATCAAGTCAAGCTCGCGGAAGATAGGATGCAAATCTACAAGCTTAATCTTAAACATCTTAAGCATGTAATTCCACGTACCCATAATAGAGTTAGCCGTCGAAGCACCGGCTACGAATGCGCCACGCGACGTCTGATTGGCAATAGTGGTGGAAGCAGAAGCAGCACCAAGCGATGGCCACAATTGACTGAAATCAGTTCCAGCGTTAGGGGGATTAGCCAAAAGTCGCTTCACGAGTCCGTCATTAGGAATCGATGCCCCGGCAGAAGGGGTGGTAGTAGCAAATGAGGATGAGAAAGCGGTAGTATTAGAATAACCATCGCCAGTGGTCGAGCTAGAGAAGTACTGTAAAACATTGACTGAGCAGCATCAGGGAAAAGGAACGATTCACTTCCATGCTTCTCAACATACTGAGGACTGTAGCCGGTTTGAACGCGAATCTAAAAAAAGCCTTGATGTTCATATCCTTTCTCCCCGACATTGCAATTCACACAACTGATGATGATATTACCATCCTCGTGCCCCTTCTTATTGTTGATTCGATCGGCTGATACAGTTTCTTCACTAAGCATGCAATAACAATAGTTGCACATGAATTTTTGCTTTTTCAATAGCTTATCGAGATGTTGCATCGTCATTGAGAATTCACGGTTAGCATCCTCGTCTTGCTTGATGTAGCCTAAGTATCTCTCTTCTGGGAAATCAAATGGTGTGCCTGCTTTCTTGGTGGGGAAAATCAGCTCTTGAGTCTTATACATCACCTTCTCGCTAAGACCCGGGAGAGAAACACCACCAGCAAACATATCCAGATCGAAGCGCTTGAATAGCTTGCGCTGCTTTTGGATCGCCTTGATGAAAGGACCTACATCGAGGTTGTTGTACCAAATCAATAGATCCTTTAGAGTCTTCATCCCATAGTGTCCCCAAACGAACTGTACGTGCTTGTACTCATCATCGCTGATGTTTGAGCAACGAAGTTTGCTGTAGAAGGCTGATTTAGGCGGAAGTTCAGTCTCATTGAGAACATCGAAACTTGTGATGTATTCATATGGAAATACTCCTTTAGATAGCTCACACGTACATCTAATCTTGTCATCACATCTACAACCACCAAGATAAGTAGTTAGGTACTTGTCGTAGCTTGTTCCGGGTGGAACATAATTGATCATGTCAAGCATTTTGTAGGTGTTTGTAGCAATAGCCATGTAGCCTCCGTTTTTAATTTACATACTTGATATTCTCAGTCCCGATGGCGCTGAACAGCTCATTCTTGATAAGGTGATATCGTAGTTGCCTGTATTGAATCCAATGACCGGTGTTTGATCAAGAATTTGATTCAAGATCTCGAGATCTTTACTAATCTTCTCTTTCGTCTTCAGAAACGTATTGAGCTCTTGATCCTCTTTCCTCTTAGCATTGATGTTTTCAATGGTGATACCATCCATGATACCTGGGTTAGCCTTCTCGTGGTTGGTTAGATGTTTGTCGATAGAACTGTAGATTGCTTTGAACTTCCCCTTATGCCAATCGCTGATTTTATTAGAAACATGGTTGATGTATCCGATCATATCCTCAACTAAGGTCTTAGGTTCTTCGTTGATGAAGCCGCGTTTCATTACTCAAGCTATCAGAAATAGAGACCGATACAGGGATATGTTGGTTATCGAATGAAGTATGAGATCCATGCTGCTGACTCAGCGGCTTGAAAATGGCTTCAAAAAAAAAAAAGTCGAAGACAATGAAATGATCGAGATAATGATCGACATTCTTAATTGAATACTTGGACAGAAGTCTCTTGATTCGATTCTCAGGCGGGTTATATATCGTTGGCTTGGCTACAAATGACTCGAGATTGACCTGATCACACTTGTTCTTGCTATGAGCTCGCATACGGTCGTTATTCTCAAAAACCATGGAACACTTAGGACAGCTGTACTTGGATTGGACTCGCTCAACACTCGTGATGTAAAAATCATGCTTGTCATGCGATAGGATATTGAGTGCATCATCATATTTACCCATGGGCGGTCTAATACATTCAACAGCGTTAATACGAACAGCGTATCCATACACATTGATATTTAGTTTAAAACACTCTTCGAGCTAATCGAGTTCAAGTAGATCAATCGGATTGAAGCTCTTATAGAGACTCATGAGAATTTGAGCTCCTTGAATTCACAGTAGCGCTTGAATGTTTATTTAACCTGAGCTACAACCTTCCGCTGATTCTTTTCCTCTTGGAAGTGGTAAGCGATGCAAAAGAATACACATTTGGTGTTCGTTCGCGGGAAGTTGATGATGTATCGATTCTTCTTGATGAATTCAGGTACTAATGCATCACTATCACCAAGAGCATGATCACGATAGTCGATATATATCTTGAAAGCGGTAATCGATTTGACTTTAACCCCTGACTTGGGGTAGTTGAGAGTGTCGCTTAGCTCCTTAGTTCGGATATCTGTGATAACCTTACGAGCATCGGCTCTACTATTCACCACAAACGGCCTGTCATAGACATTCGTATTAGCAATATTCGGATAGAAGTAGAACTCATCATCATTAACCGGATCGTAAAGAGTGTATCCAAGCGCAAGATTGACCTTGTAAGCCTTCTTTTGACTTAGTAGGACGGTCTCAAGCTTGTTATAAAACTCACCTGCAGGGATGTCTTCATACAAATGTGTCTCACTAAATCTTCCGAGTTGAGGCTTGTACTTGGGATCTTTACGGTAGTCCACTGATAGATGCTTCTTAAGCTTTTCGAGCGAAACTCCGTATTGCTTAACAATCAATCGCTGATTCTTAGGCTTAGAGACATCTCTGATGAAAACCAATCTTCCCGGTAGTTCCTCTCACCTTGAGTCTGTAGTTGGATCCCCATTTGATCGGCTTGATATTTAATCGCTTAAGTCCTTCGAATTCGTAGGCAAACATTATCTCTATATCTCGCTGGCTATAATACTCTCACAAGAATCTTACTATATTTTGAAGATCTTGTATCAGGATCAACTTTACTTACTATATTGGTTTGATCATATTCAATTTCAAAAAAAAATATTTGCTTAGCTTTGGATTTCTACCTTACCTCCTGCTTTTCGTCGTCGCTCTCGAATCTGATCGCGATGCTCACCATCGTACTTCTTTTGGTTAGCTAACCTCTTATCACGATTTTTGAGGTAATACTTCCTCTGGGCGCGTGCGATCGCCTCCTTGTTGCGTTGGTATGTTTCAGGTGAGTATGCCATGTCAGTCTATATAATATAGATGACTTTTTATCAGAATCAAATATAATCATGATTCTTTTTCACAGCCACACTTAGAACAGCTGTATTTATATAATTGCTTATTACAACAGCTTTTATCCCTCCTACACCACATTCTATCACATGGTTGATATATAGTTCGTGTTGCTCCACCTTTATCTATCTTTATTCCACAATGTCTGAACATTTTCACTATTGATTATATACCTACTATATATCTAATATCAGATATGAAAATTTCTATATGCTTGAGCTTTGGAAACTGATAAAAATTCTTTGGCGTGTTGTCTTAAATTACCCGCTTAATGATAGCTTCGTGGGTTAAAACGGTTCTGATATCACTATGGAAATCCCCTTTAACTTTGCTCAGTAGATCAACCACCTCATGTAGTCTCAAGTCCTCCACAATACTTTACAATAGTCCTCACATTCGAATCTATTAAGCTTGTCGAGAGTAAAATCTTTGTTGATTTTGTTGAAACCCTCATGGTAATGACTGTTTAAACCGATATTCATCAGTACCCTCTCTATAAAATAAGTGTGGTATTCGGCTCGCAATCCTTGAAACTCAAAAGCTCGTTAACGAATTGATCGACCGAATTACCAAATACATAACCAGCGAATCTTCGTTGATCATCGATGTGCTCTTTAATGGTGTAGTACGGGTTGTATAAGTCGTTAATAATGTTTTCGATAGTTTCACGTAATCCCGCAGATAGATATCTCTTAATAAATCGATCAACCTCTTTCTTCGATTTGAGAATAATGGAAATCTGAGTGAAATAGCTTATGAAATCACTAATGACCTTATCAGCTTGGTTGCTCATTATGCTTATGGTTATGGCTGGATCGTTGATCGTAGTATATGTCGTTATTATACTTTATATATTCTTGTATCAGGATCAAAAATTTCTATACCCCTAAATAGCCGGCTTTGTACCACAAGCATTGATAACATTTATGGAGCTTGGAGGTTTGGAGGGTACCTCCTTCACACCAGATGGCATCGAGAGGTGTTGCCTAATTTTTTTTTACTTTTTGGTTTAACAAGTTTCGACGCGATTAGATGCTGTTAGATAGGTTGATTTTTTTTTACATATAGTGTACCGGTACCATACTACTCATGAGACGTGGCAAGATGTTTTCTGCCTTGGACCTCCTCTGGGGTTTCTTTCAGGTTCGCCTCCGTGAGCAAGGTGTCCCCTATACGGCTTTTCCAACTCCCGATGGGCTATTCGAGTATCTTGTGACGCCAATGGGATTGTCTTGCAGCCCGGCAGGGTTTAGTTGACTGATTCAGAGTGTCTTTGCGGACCAGAAGAGCTTTTGCCAGGCGTATTTTGACGATTTGTTCATCTTCACGCTTTCAGATGACGTTACTGAACCCTTGGTGGCTCTGGGGAAGGTATTGGAGCGTTGCAAAAAGGAGCAACTTTATGTTAAGCTTTCGCAGTGTACATTTTGCGCCCGTGAAATTCCATGTCTCGGTGACTTGATTGGTGTGAATGGTATTCGCATGGATCCTGAGAAAGTTCGCGTCATCAAGCATTGGCCTCTTCCTCGAACCAAGCATATGAACTGCAATCCTTTCTAGGGACGTGTGTGTATGTCTTAAAATTTTGCCCTGATTTCGCATCGTTAACAGCTCCCCTGACCGAACTTGTCAAAGGCAAGACGCGCAATGAAACTGTGGAGTTCAACGAGGATCAACTCACGTGCTTTGACAAATTAAAACAGCAACTATCGAATCCTTCTATGCTGGCACACCCTGACTTCACCAAAACGTTTCGTGTGAAGATGGATGCGTCGGAATACGTAGTAGGTGGTTACCTATATCAGTTGGACGACAAAGGACAAGAGTGCATCATTCCGTATGGTGGTCGAAAACTGTCCACAGCCGAGATCAAACATCCAACACGGGAAAAGGAGTTGCTCGCAGCTCTTTATGCCATGCGTTCTTGGAAAGTCTACTTGATACACAAGCCATTGAGATTAACACCGATAACCGTACACTCGAGTCTATACTACGGCAAAAGACATGCTCTCAGCGCTTAGCAAGATGGTTGAACGAGCTTGGTATGTATCAACCATGCTTTCAGTGGATTAAAGGAGAAGACAATGCCGTGGCTGACTTCATTTCGCGAAATCCCGACTGGAAAGAAGACACGTCGACGATATCCCTCGCGGAGCTGCTCAAGCATGTCGGCGACGACAACGACAAGAACGATATCTCAACTCATTTGTATGCTCAGAGGCCTAGTGACCAACCTTCTCAAACGATCCAGCAGCAGTGCCGGAATCTGTATGAAAACGACCCGTATTTTGGACCTATATGGCAGAGGTTGACGAACCAGTCATCAGTGTCATCAAGCCTCAGTCTACCCAAGACAGCACGGCTGGAGAATTTTGAATTTTGAGATGCTCTCCTCTACTATCATTCACAGGCCGAACAACGATGATGGTGTGTACCAGACAGCACAACTTTGCGTGAACGCATTCTATTTAAAGAACACGATACTGCTATCCGTGGGCATCCTGGTGTGTATGTGAGATAGTCCTTTGGCGGAAATGCCCACGGCAACGAACTTGAACCCTCGGTTGAAAGGTAGTCAAGTTGCTGATAGGCTGAGCGGTCAGACTCACATGTACCCCGTTTTAGTGTAGTGACACCATCGGTCGGGCCATAATAGAACCCCGACCGAGGCCTCTATTGGCCAATTTACCTGGTGGGTTCATTCGTACCTAGTAGGGAAGATTGACCCTTCGTTCGCACTTCGAGGGAAACATCGGATGGGCGAACGAAACCTCTGAGCCAGTAGGAGTTTGTATTGAGACGTAGGACGACAGAGAGGAAGAACAAATTAGGTCTCAAGACCAGAAATATCAGTGTGCAGATTCCCCCCAACCACGCAGGGTCAAGTCCGTCTACGGTAAGCCTTGCTAGCTACTGTAGAGCCTGGATACGCTCGGTTGCCCCGGAATGCCCGCATGTGAGCCCAGAGTCACTTGACCGAGAGCTCATCCTAGGCGAGGCCTCGGTACACAGAGAGTCAAAGACCAGCCCGGTGTAAGGGATCGTTCCTGAGCCTTCAGGTTGATCCAACACTGCCGACCCTCGCGGGGAGGTAGTTGTTGTTGCTGTTGGGACTCGTAGCGCTAGGTCACGAGAATTTAGCCGTGCTCCGACACGACATAACCACGGTACACAGTGAAACAGCCAGCCCGGTGCAAGGGCAAGAATCTGGGCCTTCAGGTTCGATTTGCCCGACAAGCTCCACGAGTCTTCGCGGACTCGGAGAGTGTTGTTCGTGAGAAGGGCGCCTACATATTTTGGACGTGTTCCTACACGACATGAGCACTTTCCCAAATGTGCACTTCGCAGTTCTTCTGCGAAACTCGCTGACCTTGAGTAACACTTTTCTTTGACGGCACGTTTGTCTCTGTCTTCGCTTTGGTTTGTTTTCGTATGTTTTCGTATGCTTTCGTTTTGCTTTCTTTAGGGTTTAGGGTTTAGAGTTTAGGGTTTAGGGTTTAGGGTTTAGGGTTTAGGGTTTAGGGTTTAGGGTTTAGGGTTTAGGGTTTAGGGTTTAGGGTTTAGGGTTTAGGGTTTAGGGTTTAGGGTTTAGGGTTTAGGGTTTAGGGTTTAGGGTTTAGGGTTTAGGGTTTAGGGTTTAGGGTTTAGGGTTTAGGGTTTAGGGTTTAGGGTTTAGGGTTTAGGGTTTAGGGTTTAGGGTTTAGGGTTTAGGGTTTAGGGTTTAGGGTTTAGGGTTTAGGGTTTAGGGTTTAGGGTTTAGGGTTTAGGGTTTAGGGTTTAGGGTTTAGGGTTTAGGGTTTAGGGTTTAGGGTTTAGGGTTTAGGGTTTAGGGTTTAGGGTTTAGGGTTTAGGGTTTAGGGTTTAGGGTTTAGGGTTTAGGGTTTAGGGTTTAGGGTTTAGGGTTTAGGGTTTAGGGTTTAGGGTTTAGGGTTTAGGGTTTAGGGTTTAGGGTTTAGGGTTTAGGGTTTAGGGTTTAGGGTTTAGGGTTTAGGGTTTAGGGTTTAGGGTTTAGGGTTTAGGGTTTAGGGTTTAGGGTTTAGGGTTTAGGGTTTAGGGTTTAGGGTTTAG